>CM031236.1:600984422-602184422 GCA_018340775.1 Taxus wallichiana var. yunnanensis | reverse complement strand
AAGAAAAGATTCGCCCATGTCGCATATCTATATATTCCAATTCTATGGAAAATCAGATTACCCCATCCCCATATAGGAACAGGGGCCCTCATCTATCTGTATAGGAGGAGTTCTATAGATCAGGCTGACAGCCGGGCCCAGCCGAAGATGCCCTGAACTCTACAATGGCCCTATACCTATACGGGCCATCTATCTAGAATCTTGGCCCCTCCTCACCCTTATGGGGTGGGGGAGTTGGGCGGGTGAGTGCAGATAGAGTTGACTGGGGCCCTCTCTATCTATGGGAGATAGGGGCCCATATAGAGATATTTGATCTAGAATGACCCAAACAACGAACAAGGTTCAGAATCTAGAATTCTCCTTCAATAAAGAGTATATGAGAAAATTCTTCTACTTTATCAGTATTCCTGTTTTATTAGAGCTAATTTCTGACTTTTCACCTTAGTCTAATGCAAAACTCAGGATGATCTGCGTGCGGAAGAAACAGAAGGTTAAGAAACTAGATTCTTGATCGAGAATGACCCATTCATGAACAAGGTTCAGAATCTACAATTCTCCCAAAGAACAAACTTTCTTCCCTCAAATATTTTTTTCTTTTGGTCTGCTTTCCCTTTCCTTTTTCTTCATAAAGGGGCTAGTTCGATTTATAGTTACAAGAAATACATATTCTGATTGTTGACATATACCAAGTTCATGAACTTCATCCAAAAAATGTAGAATGGCACAGAATGCAGAAAAGAAAAAAACCTGCTAGCTGGTAGCAGAATGCTAATCCTATATTCCTAACCTTTTTTACACATTCCCAGTCTGCAATCCGTGCATGGGTACTTTGATGCCTGAAAAGTAAAATAAAAAAGTAAATGGTTATTATTCACAACTTTGTTGCAATAAATACACAGCACATGCTAAATACCTTGTAATAAATTGAGGTCTCAAGCTTTACATCCTTTATAACAAAATACAGGAATGAAAAAACTTAAATCCCTATTTATATTGGTTATCAAACAAAATTAGGTTATCACTTACAAAAGTGTGCTAAATACAGTGCATGAAGCAAGATCTACTCTAAACCTTTTACAAAAGAGCTGCATTGAGCTAAGACGTGATACATTAAAATGTCAAAATACCTACATCTGTGCATAACCCCGAAGGCCAGTAGTCAGAATCTTGTTGTAAAGTCTTTGGACAAGGCTTCTGTTTATAAACCGATCACATACCTGGCAACAAAAATAAAACCTCAAAAAAAAGTCCATAAAAGAAACGAGATATTGCATTCAGCTAAGATTTTTCAAGGCAGGAAAATTGAACAAATTGATGAGAAAATTCATAAATACAGGTCAAGGCCTAGAAATATATTTCTTTTGATGTCTATTTCATGTAAAATTAATGTTTTTACTTAATTCTCTTGCCAATGCTATCTACAGCATTATCTCCAACGTTTCTTTCCAGAACTCTCTTTTATCCTCAGAAAATTGTATTTGATGTATTTAATATTCCCTTCAACCCCTTCATTGTCAGTTACGAATATTGGTTTTTAATTTTATTTCCCCAAATCATAAATTTATTTTACTAATCTCCCCTTAATTTTTTATTTTATACACTGAAATGCTCATATTAATTAGTAAGAATGCATTGGGCAACTTCCCATCAACAGTATCTTATCTCCTTGCCAATATACAATTGAAGGAAAAGCAACTCTTATAAATTATTATACATCATTACAACACTAAACATAATGAGTCTCTCCTTCATATCCTTTCCTGAATGTGTAATATAGTTATTTTACAGTTACTCTTATATACCTCCATATATTATATATTACATATAATCAGATATACCTCCATTGTAATGCACGATTTAAAAGCCTGATTTATATATATACTTCTCCATCTACGTGCCTTTTCTCATTCTGCCCAACTTGGCCTGCAGTTGGTGTGATTCTTACTAAAACAAAAACTAGTCTCTAAAAAAACAAGTTAAATACTTTTTAAAAAATAAAATCATTCATCTTTTTGTTATAAGTCTTCAGTTCATTCCTTTTCAGCGCTTTCAAAAACCTTCCCCAACATAGGACACTTGACTTTCTAATGCATTACAACATCAAGAACATTCTACTTGGTCACAATTGACAGAATTATGACACATATTAGGTTGCAAAGCTTTACCATTTATCCATGAGAGTAATTGAGCTAATGCTGTTTTTATTTATCTTTAGATGATATCAACAAAAAGTTGTAAACATGTTTGAAGCTCTTATGAATGTTTCATGAAGAAGAAAATTGTTAATTGAGTTGAAATGGTGTACTAAAATCTTCCATCAGGAAATAAATACCCATCACTTATATAGAAAGCCCAAAAGCTAGCACTAGCTTCAGACATTTGCTCGTGAAGACTAAATCAATGTTGTATGCTATCAGGGAGGGAATGGAACTAAAAACATTTTGAAATTGTACAAATGACCGATGTTTATACTGTTCTTTGATATACTGACAAAAATTTTATGAATTAATAACAGATTGTAATATCTATCCTACATCATGAAACAATCTAAAGATTGTTTGCGGTTAACAAGACCTCCTAAAATCCTGTTTTATATTCATCAATGCCATAATACTTTTGCATACTTCAACTGAAATCTTGATAACTACCATAGAGGTTCAATTTTAAAAAATTACTGGCTTTAGAGAAGATTAATTACCACAAGATCCCAAGGGCAGCATATAGCTGCAGCTCCAGCTATAGGGGTGTTCTTACCTTCCTCTCCAAGATATTTCACCTGCAAATTAAATAAAATTAATTATATATAAATTGAAATTTGGAGCATTTCTCACAGATCCCTCAAGGCCAGAATTATTATAACATGTGTCCACAACACCCTTCATTGCAGAATCAGAAAAGAAAGCCATATGTACAGATTCTTTGAAAACTAGTTTAAAATTTAAAAAATCAGAAGGAAATTTGTAACTGCAAAAAGAAAGAATAATTAATTTTCATCTCTTACTCATATGCCCGAAGATTTTACATCAAATCATGAATTGGAAATCAAATTCACCCTCTCTATTCAACAATTCAAGAGCATGTAATTTTTTGAGGAATATAAAAAAGTATTTGACAATTGTCCGCAGCTAGACATTACATTCTACAGCTTCTAACAAAGAAAAACGTACCAGTATATTTGCACCAATACTTGTCCCAACTGCTAGTAAAGGAGCCTTAGGATTCTCATCCTGCAAATAACCAACAATTCTGCGCAAATCTTCTGTCCATCCAGCATTGTAAAAACGATCCGACTGCCAGAGTGGAACCAAATAACATGTTCATAAAGGGAAATTAACTTGATTGCTGTCACCGATAAATCTGTATAAGTCTCATTTATCAATCATCTCCAGGTTCATAATTAAATATTAAAAAAACTGCATTAAAAATTTAAATTAAAAAAAAGCATTTGAATTCAAAATAATTAAAAAAACGGTACAAAACATGATACTGAGTGTTAATGCAAATCATTAATCCATTGTTTAACCAATGACTTAACCCACACGCCCGTAATTAAATATTAAAAAAACTGTATTAAAAATTTAAATAAAAAAACAAGCGTGTGAGTTTAGAATCAAATAAAAGCAGTACAAACCATGATAATTATTAACAAGTGCTAACAAAAATCATTCATTAACTCCATTGTTTACCCAATGACTTAACATGCAAGCCTAATTATTTTTGACAAAAACAATTAGATCCTTGTCTGGTAAAATAGCATAGTTCACGCACCCAGTCTCATCTGGGCACTTGACTTTAACCAAGGATCATGCCATCTGATAGTTTTCATCACTTCTCTCAGATAAATTCAACATAATATAATCAGAACTCCTCATCAAATCAAATGCATGTATATCAGAAGCCACGGACACAGACGGCATAAAATGTATCCCAGGTGCAAACAGCAACTTGCACGTGATTTCAAGCATTACATTTTACAAATCCACTATTATAAATTCACAAAGACCGCTAGTTGATTTCAACCCTCCTTTAAAAATGAACATTCAAATGATGAAGATTAAGATTCTTAGAATTAGCTCCCAATAAAGAGAAAGGGAGAAATTGCTCTAAAATGCTGCTAAATGATAACTTCCCAAAACTAACATTTCTAAAATGGCACTAAAGAGTCATTCCCTTCCTAATAAATAAAAAGTGTGCTGAAATTGCAACACAGAAAAAATCAGCAAGTTTGGATGTGTTTTTACTATTCTTTTTAGTTACAACCTTTTAACCTCTCCACATGATTGCATTTCAATAAAATCTACTTAAGCATTTCAGTTACAATGTAAACAAAAACTTACTCTGATGGAAGTACCCCTAGTCCTCGATGATTGGCAACAACAGTCTTCCATCCTTTCTTAGCAAGAGCATAAACAATATGTTTGACATACTGCATTCCGCATGCAAAAGGCGAATTTAGCATGAAAACTGTGGATTTTTAATAAAAATAACTTTGTACTTTCCCATTTACTTCTAAGCACCATATTAACCACATTGTGGCAGCAAATAAGTCAATAATGCCCTAATTCCAATACCACAATTTAAGCAAAAAGGTTCCCACAACAGAGCATATAGAAAGAGTAATGACTATTTCATTAGATCTTTAATGACTTATAACAAGTTTCATTGAATATAACGATCTAAGAAACAAGTATACAACCTTACTTTTAAAAGAAACTTTCACGAAAAACACAAAAACCGTAGCAGATAAAAAATGTGTTGAAGGTGGAGAAGTCAAATTCAATTGTAATAGACATTACTTGCAACAAATAAAATAAACGAACCATCAAAAAAATGCAGCAAAATGTATATTATCAATTCAAACAGACTCAATTGTTCAATTAATGTTTTCTCCTGTTTAGCTTTGGCAGTTTTTGCTCCAAATATATACTTAACATTTAAAACCAATAAAGCATGTGAATATCACGCAACACAATAAACCATAGTCATAAAAGAAACCAAATAATTTCAGCTCGGAATATCTTCATTAAGCACATTAGCAATGTAAAATATCTAAAGTATAGATAGGCAATGAAATTTGTGAAAAGATTCGATAGATCTCTAATTTATCCTCATAAAATGTTCATCTACAATAGGCCACAACTGGCATTACAGTGGAAGACAGCCACCCATATGCAACCAGCGATAAGAACTCAAAATTTAACCCTTTTTATGTAAACATTGTACTTATTTATTCATGTGAAGAATTGTCAATATTTATTTACTGATAGCATGCCCAACAATATATATGCTTGTATCTAAACCATCCACTATCCCTCGCTAGCACCCTTGTCAACAATAATCAGGAATATGGATTAAGCATTAGATGTGAAATGTGACATCTATCTCAGATAATGGAACAGGGCGAACCTTGAAAAAGGTGAAATAATTAAGATAATCACTGACCTAAACAGAATTAATACTCTCAAACTAACATATGCTGAAGCTAAAGGAGAGCTTTGGACAGATATTAATACAGTAGTGATGGTTGTTTGTAGCCAATTGGCCTCACACACACGTCCCTTATAAAATTTGTTGACCTAATCAGCTCCTTTCACTATCCTCAACAAATCAGACTACAACTGCCTTTTTCTGATAATTTGCCTCAATTTTCTGAAGCAGTGACTTTTTCTTCTTCCCTGCTACACTTATAGAGACCTTTAATTTCTTGCATCAATTTCATGGTGAATTTGTACCAACGTGCATAATCAGTATGTTCAAGTTGTTTTAGAAGAAATATTATTATCTTATAATCTACTTCTGAACTGCATTCACCTATTTTAGTGAATAAAAACTAATCCCTCTTTCAAAGAAACAAGCAGAATTTCGACTTTTTCAAACTCTGGGCAACGGTCAAATGTGTGCTTTTGACTTTGGTTGCCCTGCAAAATATTATGGTCACAGAAAGAAGCTTAAAGTTAAAACCTATCTATAATAGTTATTCAGTGGAAAATTTAACTGCATAATTGAGTGGAATGCATTGTGTGGGGGTTTTAAGCTGGCCTCATTTGTAACATAGGTAGGAATCACACACAAAGATTTTTAGAAAGATCTAGTAAATATGCAGATCTACCCCAGACACAGAAGGAGTTTTACCTTTACTACAATTCTCACTAGAGGTGACTCAAGTAAACTAGATAAACAAAGGTACTGACACTGCGGGAGTATTATAGACAACAGTAACAATCAACATAGTACATGTGTAGAGAAAATAATTTCTTCATCTGAGTTATTGAAATTATTGTCTAACACAAAAGGAGTACATGATACTTAAGGAGTCAGTACTTAATGGGCACAAGAAAAAGTGCAATTTGGGCTGCCTTCTGAAGAATAAGTCATCTTCTGCATCTTCTTTGCGGTGTAACTCCTTATATTGCTCAGTAGATGTGACCAGTTCTACCTCTAGCCATTGACAGGATCTGAACCTTCACAGGTTCCTACTTGCAATTCTAAGTAATCCCCTCCTTTCCTTCAATTTTGTGAGGTTACAGTACAATACCCCTCACCACCATTTCCCACTTGATAAGTCCTCAGGTCCTATCTCCACCTTCTCATTCAAAAATTCTATTAATATTATCTAAACTTTGGCTTTTTTCTGACGTCAACTTGGGTGTTGAGACTTATGTCTCTAACTGCTCCAACTTCAAGAGAGTGTGATTTCCCACCATGGAAGGCAAAAGAAAAATGTTTCCATACAACTTTCCCCCAACTCTGCAACCTGCAATGGCAACGAATGCCAATAAATTATGTGCATAATCCCCTGTCACTGTCTCTTATGAATTTTGGAATCCATAATACTATCTAAAATTTATGTCTGCAACCTGTTTCTTAATTCTATCTTTATATAAAATGCACCTATCTATCTTGAAGCGGTTATATTTTCAAATACATTCCATAAATCCATTCAAAGATTTCTCTCTTCACACAATTATCAAATACACTCTTATTTCAATAGAGGTTTGAGCTCCCAGTTCAGGATTTTCTTGACTGAGAGGGTTCATACTGTAATGCTTCGGTGCTTCCATCAGAGCACTATTAGCCAGTGTACTAGTCAAGCCTTCACCTCAAGATTTTTTCCAAGCTTACTTTCTATTTTCACCTACTCAAATCCATAAGTGATTCAGATTCAGGTTGTTTACGCCTATTCTTAACACCTTATTCTTCCAAAAGAATTACATCATCAGCTGTACCTACCCATCAATAATCTTGTTTTCTATCTTCCGTCTACTGAAATTCTCTATTTATTTCCTCCATTCCAATACTCCTTCAGTCTTCTTTCTTTCCTTCTTCCTTGTAAAAAGGTGAAAAGAGTTGTGAGAAAGAATATATACCAACACTACAATCAACTCACTGTAACTATTCCTTGCAACCTCTCAATCCAAAGCTATCTTTCTATGACAAAGCTTTTTCTTCATATTGTGGAAGCAATCCTTTTCGCCAACTATCTACATGGCCCAATAATCCCCTTCAGTCAATTCCAAGCATGTTTCCACCAGTTATAAGCTAAAGACAAACCAACATTCTTTCCGTGCCCTGATCAAAGAAGTCTGCCACCTTTTCTTAAACAAATTATCCCTAACAAGCATATGTTGATGATCTAATGGAGAGACCGTTGAGACTAACAAGCTTTTTATCTCCTTCCACAACACCTCACAGATTTGTAGCGGTTAATAACTTCTACATTCTATTGATATAGACACAAATGAGAAAAAGCCACTGTAATACTCTTCTTTGAGTTATACTACAGGATGTCCAAGTATCCTTCCACTCATTCTAGGCGTTGAGAACAAATCAAAGTTTGAAAGGCACCGCTACTTTAGATTAAGGGGTGGATTAAGCAGCTCAGATATGATCACTTGGAAGGATTACTTGGATGTATGAAAAATCCCAGCTACCGACCACCACCATTATAATCAGTTTAAGATCTATACAAATTCCTGCACAAATTTTCTAATAATAACAAACCTTGATTTAAAAATTCAAAATTCAATTTCTTACTATGAATTGGTCATGACATTTATCTTCCATTATTTGATTCTCATAAAATGAAGATTTACCTTGCTTGCAATAAAAAAGCCTTTCTGCTCTTAGAAAATAGTAATGAGACTTATTCATGTCTCTTTCTTCTATAGCCAAACCTTTTTTTCATTTTCTCTTATTTCCTGTAATAGTTTAAGAGTTGCGACAGATTAATTTGTTGAATCAACAAAAAGTGTGATTAAAATTTACACAAGACATGTCGACCTACATCTTCCAAATTGGAAGTCAAATGTTTATACCCCAAAAACTAAAAAACACTCAATCAATTTAGGTAATATTTGATATCACAGAAAAATATAAAAGAACTTTGAGAAAGAGACATTCAACGTTTACAGAAAGAAAATTACGTTCTATTCAAGAAAGATAATGTGAAAGAGATTTTACAGGATCTTGAGAATCACTTGTCAGACCAGGAATCACAATAACGATTGGTGTTGCTTCATTCCCTGAAAAGGGCGTGTTCAATTTTGCTGGTCCTTTAGAAACTGCAAATTTGAAAAATCCATCAAAAAATAGAATTTTCCTTTGACTATTTCATGGACAGACTGAAACACAGCAGTATTATGATATAAGGATTGATACCAATGAACCTAAAAGTGTATTTCATGGACTTGAGTCTTGACCCATTATGAGGGAAAAGCATGTTCAGGAAACTATTTGTTGCACTTTGCATAAAGCCTATGAAACAAACATGTGATTATCCCAGATGCATATTAAATGAACCTTCCCCTACCATTAATATTAATATACACTATAAAACATTAAAATTATCGCAAGTGCAAAAGATGGTTTAACTTAAGCAGAAAAACAATCCATCCTAAAAGTGTATGTCCTACCTTTGTTTATATAACAATCCAATCCAATCGTTTCCCCATCTGGCGTGAGAAATATTTGCCTGCATTATCATATGAATAAACCTGTGAGAACTAATAAAGAACTCTGGCCTTTGAATTGCCAGATACAAATCATACAAACATTTGTCTGTTATTAATTTAAAGAAAAACAATCCATATAAAGTGCATCAGCAAAGCTTCTCCGGCCTTTCAATTTGTCTCACCTTCTCGGAATACAAAATAAATGAAAATAGCAATAAAATGTTTTCTTTGAAAAATTAACTGTAAATAAACAAATCTTTACAAAAACTTAAAACTACATTACTGATTGAGTGGTTTCCACTTCATTTATATTAATATTAACTTAAAGAAATCCATTCCCTATAAAGTGCATCAGCAAAACTTCTCCAGACTTTAGAATTGTCTCCTTTTCTCAGGAATACAAAATAAACACAAATGCCAATGGAATATTTTCTAGAAAAATTAGCTGTAAATAAACATAATCTTATATAAACTTAAAACTAAATTATTGATTAAGAAGTTTCAACTTCATTTATATCAATCTCCTCTGTATTTTCACAAATTTATCTCATTACGGCACAGATATTCACTAATTACATATAAACAATACAAAATAAACATAAATAGCAATTATCCAAAAACAAACCTGTAAATAAACAAAGCCTTAGAAAAATTCAAAACTAGATTATTGATTGAGAAATTTCCTTTTCTTTTAAATCAATTCCCCTCCATATTTTTACAAATTTTAGTCATTACAAACATATATTCTCTAATTCCACATATATTGATAGTTTGTCGGAACAAATTTAATAAGAGTAGAATTTTAATAACCAGTTAAACTAGTTCATCAATAAGTAACAACTTTGTGTGTGGCTAATAAGCACAAGGTAACTTGTTAAGAATTTTTCCACGTTGAGCATGTCCAAATGTTTAGGACCCTTTCAATCTATTACATGTTTCTAGATGGTTTGTTCATTTCAATTAGCTATTTATGACTATCAAGCACAGGTGGAGCACTCAAGTACCCACCCATTACAGTATGGCTGAAGCATTTAGACACAATGGACGCTGCTTGGGATCTGGTGGATAAATATTCACGTGTGAAAAAACCATTGATATTTCATACTGAAACATGGGGATATTATAAAGCAAAGTCTGAATCTCCCAATAGACAAGCTCGGGACTGGGAAAGCAAGGTCTCAAGAACAATTTCAAAGATCCTTTTGACTATTCATCATGCCCTGGACTTTGTTCCACACTTCATATTAATTAAATTTGGACTCAAGAATATGGTTGATAAACTTAAACTTATATTAAATTTGTTCCATGCATTTCAAAGTCCCCTCTCAGCATTTTTCCATAGACGATATAGATGCAAATTCCTTCCAATGTTCAACCAAGTTTTCAGAACTGCAACCGAAAACTTGCATTAATACGATGGCGTCAATCTTGGAATATATGGATAGTTTTTTTAGCAAACGAAAAATTATTTATAAAATATACCATTGATACACAGTGAAAGGAAAATGTGCCACAGTCCACTGTTAGAATTAAGATGTTAGAAAATTGGTCTTTTTTCTCCACTAGTGTTTTTATGCAATGTAGGGTACATCCATGTATCCACACTTAAATTGTACAGGACCATGTCCCTGAAAGATCCTCAAGCCATCTTCATTGTTATGGGGACAATGGCGAGTTTTTAATGTGCAGCATCCATCCACAATATGTGGGAATGTAGGAAATACATCGCCTTGGTTCACTGCTTTTTCCCAGCCAATGGCATCAAATTTTTGTCCGTTTGTAATTTTATTTTCTTCTAAATTTTCAAGGCCTTCAGATTTCTTTATCAGCAGAAGTATGAATGAGTGAATTTCATCGCTTCACTTTGTATGTGAACCACAATGAGAAGTACAAGTATATAGATCAAATCCTTCACCATTTACAAGAAGCCAATTTGGGCACACATGACTCTTCCCTGAGAAGACAATATGAAAAAAAAAAGTACGCTTTGTCTTACCTTTGGTATTCAACAATTGGTGGTCTTCCAAAAAGTGCAGAAAAGCAGTTTGCAAATGAGGGCTACAAAGCCATGGTGTTGGCCAATACCTGTTTCCACATCGAAAGAACAAATTAACCAATGCAATCAAGTTATAGTAAATAACATATCACAAGCAATTTCATGTGATCAGTAGATATTTCACTGGAACAAATCAACAAGCACAAAAATGCAAGCTTCTCTCTCAGACATACACAAACATTACCCTCAAGAGGGCAAACTAATCCAATTTTAATTCAAGCACAAAAAACAGGCCTCTTCTCTCTCCCATACACAAAAATTGCCTTCAAGAGGATGAACGGGCCCAATTTTAATTCAACAACCGCAAAAAAATGACCCTGCCTCTCTGTCCCCTTCTCTAGATTTGAGGTTGAAACAAGTCATACCTACTGTCTCACACTAAAAATCACACCTATTGTCTCACACCGCACACAAACAATTCCCTCCAGAGTACAAACAAGTTCGATTTATAATCAGCTAGCACAACAAAACAGGCGTTGCGTTCTTTCTCAGAAACAAACATTGCAAGAAGATGAGCAGGTTCGATTTAATAATGTTTTTTCAAGAAAGAAAGAAACCCTATTTCAAAAACAATCGTTGCCCACAAGACAGTATCCTCAGAAATTAAAAAGTGTTTGAATTAAATGAATACTCAAATAAATAAAATCAACACTCTTACATCATCAATCAAACAAATTTTATTTAAATCAAATGAAATCCTATGTTTGCTTTTCTTCAAGATTGATATTTATTCAGCTAGCAGAAGAATGCATTCCTCAGACTCTCTCTCATTTATATGTAATTATGAAGAAAAACATAAAAACAAAAACCTGGGTCTTCAAATCCATACCTTCCTTTGAGAACTTGACACTTGGGTAGCAACTGAGTTGCAATTTTGGAATCTGGGTCGCAGATTACTTTCACAGAATTTCTTCCCATGCCAAAAATCAGATCCCCAATCAAATGAATTTCCAGAAAATTGTACACCACATAAGCCAAAAACAACACAAACCCGACAACATGGTGCCAAATGGGTACATTCATAACAGCTCTGAGAACAGCGAAAGGCTGTAATGCCTCTACTTCATGCACACAGTCCATTATGGCGAAATGTGTTCAGTTACAGATTCTGCAAATGTTTCGAGTCCCAGAACTAGCAGTCAAAAAGTTTGTCCCTGAGTTTTTCAGGACTGCTACTAATGAGAAATGAAAAAAATGGGGAAATCTATTGAAGGATTGTTAGATGGAATGAATATATAGTAAATTTGTTTTGCATGATGGGGTACATGTGTGGTTTTTAACTGCGTGTTTTGCAGAATGGTCGGGAAATGTGTCATATAAGGTTGAAATGGTCCTTTTCAAAAGAATGGGAACACGTTTTGACTAAGTAGTTGTATAATTGGTGAAGTAAAGCATGGGAGAAATTTAAGCGCTGCCCCACACATGATTAGCAGCAGCTGGCCACAATAATTTTATGGAGATCATAAATATTTGTTTTCAAAGCACCAATGGCGATTCAAAGAAATTGGGCTTTTCTAGAAGATTTGTCTCCTGAATTCATATTTTATCCACAGATTTTACACTAACTTTGAAACACAGTTTTGGTTGCAAAATTCACTGTTTCGGATCACTTTCTGTGAACCTTAGTTTTCATTCCAACAACTATTTATTTTTGTATATTCCTAAGTTTGGCTTATAGTTATTTTTAGTTCTCTCAAAGTATGAGATTCTATTTTCACATTATAGTTTTTTTAAATTAATTATAATTATAATTTTTTATTTTTATCAGTGATTATAATTATAGGTTTTCAATTAACAAGATTGTAATATTAAAATTCTTATCTCTATTTTATATAATGATTTAGCTAATTTTGGGTCTTATTTCAATGTACATAAATTTCTTTTTTCAATTTTGAAAGTAAATATCTAAAAATAACACATGACGCCACATTTATTAATATTAGAACTAAAAACAATTTCCATCTACTACTAGTATTTATTGTTATTATTTCAAGAATACTTAACATGTATAATGTAGAAGAAAAATAATGAATATCTATTGTCCTTAGGAAAAGAGTAATAAAAACTAGCAATGGCATGTGTACAATGTAATGTGAATGCCAAGTGGTATATGTTATTTGATTTAGAGGGATATTTATTACTTTTGTAGTTGATGTTGATAAGGGGTGTGATTGATTTTGTAAGTGTAGGAATATATATGAAACATTACATTTAAAGGTTTTATCTCTACATTTCAAATTTGTTACAAATTCGTATATATACATTTGTAAATCTTATATCATGAGTGGTAGTGTTTTATGGACTATTTTATTTGAACTAAACATGAATACATGAAGACTTCCGTACATTTGTAGATTTTATATCATGAGTGGTAGCCTTTTGTGGCCATTTTTTTTGGCACTAAACATGAATACATTTGATACCGCTTTGGATAGTTAATTACTTTTGTAGTTGATGTGGTTTGTAATTATTTGGGGAAATTGTGTTAGTGTTGCAACGTGTTTGAGACGGTGGTTGCATTGGTTGTTTGGTTGGTTTTTGTTGAAAAACCATTTTTGTATTGTCGATAACATGTTGATAAGGGGTGTGATTGATAGTGGAAGTGTAAGAATATAGATGAAACATTACATTGAAAGGTTCTATGTGTACATTTCAAATTTGTTACAAATTCGTACATATACATTTGCAAATCTTATATCACGAGATCTGAACTAAACATGTATACATGAAGACCCCGTACATTTGCATATTTTATATCATAAGTGGTAGCTTTTTATGGCCAATTTTATTTGCACTAAACATGAATACATTTGATACCCCTTGAATGACACCGCTTTGGATACAAGAAGTGTTGAGTAAAGTAGTAGTGGAGGTGCTATCAAAGTAGAGGGTAGTATTTATGACGGGTTGTTTTAGTTGAGTGATAGTAGTCTTGAATACTCTTTTCTTCTTGCTCCAAGTATTGGCAATTGTATCTATCAAGTTTGACAACAAATAAAGGTAATGTTGGTGGTGGCATTGATTTTTCGTAAACAATGTCGGTGATTGTTCATGTAGCACCATTTACAAGGCCTACGTCAACCCATAAATTGGCAATCAACATGATTTTTGTTGTTTGCATAGTAGAACTTTGTGTTCCAACTGATCATCATCAGGATCTCCTGTTGCAGCTTGTTTGTCACCTTTAGCAATGGATTGGGTGATTGGAATGTTCAATGCTTTCAACATTTGAAGGTTGTGGGAGTCCACGAGATCGTTTTTACAAACAAATGTGGTGTGTCCTTAAAAATGTTGAGCTCCTATTGAGGTAGGTGTGATTCGGTGTGAGATGTTAGGAGTTCCTAGTCCTCAATAAGTGGAGTTGAATCTCACATGTGGAGCAATAATTGTGAAATAAAACTTGTGCATTGGTGGTTCCTTATTGTCGAAATATTGTTTGCAAGGTAATGGAAGAATGGAATCCCTTCCAAAGGCTAGCTCCATATGAATTGCTTGCATAAGGAGTGTTGTCCATAATTGGTGGTAATTGGTAGAGTTCGCTAAGGAGGATGACAGATGTGTTCCCAAATTCAATTGTTTTAGATTGTGGTAAAGCCTCGTGAAGCATGTAGTCAATTTTGCTTAACAACTTTCATTTCATCAATAAGAATATACTCTATATGTTTTAGTCACTCTTGAAAAGATGATAATATATGGTCTTCAAGGGATTTTAGTTCTTTGATTGGAATACATAGGCCTGCATGGATTGTGGATGCAAAGATGTTGAATGCTTAAACACTTGTAGAGGCAAGTAAAAGGAGAGGTGAGGGAGATGTGGTTGATGTCGGAGTGAATGAATTCTGATTTTATTTATCAGATATGATTTTCCTGTGCCATTTGTTCCTTGAATTATTAATTTTAGTGGAGGTAGATGGGATTTGTTTGTTGAATGGTGTAGTATGGTGTCAAGAGCTAGTTGTTGTTCTAAAGACAAAAGAAATGTGGAAGATGGTGGTGTGGCCTACATGTTAGTGTTAGTTGTGTCGGAAAGGCCAATTCCACGTGGTTTACAAAAAGAATTGAAAATCAGACATTTGACAACCAAGATTAGTAAAATTGAAGAAATAAAAAAATGAAGAAAGAGTAATCATTATTAATCGCATAGATAGAAGATCACCTAAAACCAACTCTAAAGACCTAGAGCTCCTTCAACACAATCTCATAGGTGCAGAACTTTGATCCAAAGACCCTAATGCTCCCATTTAAGCCTTACAAGTTAATGTCAAATTTGAAATTTATCCACCCGAATAACATAGCTGAAATCATTGGTACATAATTTATCTCCTAACCATACTGATGCCGCATCATTTATTTGCTACAGGGATAGGAAGCATGGGCACAATTATACATATGCCTCAATAGTTACCAAATCTAACCACATTTATATGTGGCTTCATAAGTGAAAATCATAATGCCCTAACCAACTTATCAGGCTTGAGCTACATCTGCAATTAAGTAGACCAATCCTGCATTGCCTTTCATGCCACGTTTAACTCTTTGTTTCGACATTCTCAATATCCATTTCACTCTTTGTTTCTTCATCACTGTGCTCTTCGCTAGATGGATCAAAAACATGATTAATGAAATCCTCTTGCCATGCATCCAATATACCTTCATAACATCCAATATACCTTCAGAAATGCTTACTAATGTTTTTTCATGGGTGATGAGAGCACCTTTATGATTGCTTTCATCATATGCAAATATATTTTTTATTAATTTTTCTTTTAATCCATCAAGGTTCACTTTTCTGAAGAAATCTCTACTCTTGCAGGATGGATCGTTTCTCTTTTAGGATCGGCATTTCTTGGAAGCTTTGAATTTAAGGGCTTCCCGAGTGAAATATTTATTGACGCGGTTTCCTTTCCTTGACATTAGTATCTGATTGAGATTCCTTATGTTTCTTTAATGGAATTGTATTGCTCTTGACCCTTGCATAACAACTACCTTGTGAGTAGGTACAGAGATAGAATATGAATCTATCCCAGAATTAGTACTTTTCCTCCCAATCTTTTATGGCATTCTAGAGGCCTATGGAATCTGCAAACATTCATTAAGCACTTTTCAGACTCTAATCTTGCACTCGAAAACAAAAAATGAACTAGTAATTAGTAACTCAACGACATTATCAAGCGCAGACATGATAACATTCATATCATCATGATTTACATGCCTCTTTGGGCAAAGTGGCACACCTGTAATGGAGAATAAATATTGCAATGGAATAATTCAATTTTCATTCTACATTTAAGAACAAATTAGAATTTATATTTAGAAAAATAATCCATGAAGAGCACAAAGAAGAAAATTGTTGATAGTTCAAGAGCTTTACGCCAGTATACTTCACCTTTTTGGGTTATGCTTTTGTCGATGTTACTTCTTCATAGAAGGTCGGCATGGGTGTGGCTTTAAAATTGAGCTTTTTACGTAGCTTTTAAACATATAGAAAAGACAAAGCTATTACCAGCTAGGCTAAGAGCATGAATTGAATTTTATCCATGACAACTTCATGATACACAAACTGAAATACTTGTTTCTAGTCTTATGGATATTTGTCAAATACGGAAGGTATACCTGCATCTTTGCATGAATTTGGTTCATCTCAGCCTCCTTAGCACTCATCTTCTCTTCCAATTTCATATAGAACTGCAATAAACCAAAATGGTGTAATCATAGAAGTTGACATCAACATTCACCCTTCTCTAATACATTTTAATATCTATAAATTGAATCAATCTTGTAGATGAAACATGTTGTATCACTAGTGAAAGTGAGCGGACCAGCAGATTCAAGGCCTAGAGTAACTATCAACCAAACACCATGGAAACATTTATCCAGGTAGTTCCTTTTAGCCTTTTCCATAACATTTTATCAATAGGAATTTACACTCAGAGCATAGGAAAAGTCTCCCTAGTGCAATTCTCAATTAAGTGAAAATGAACTAATTAACCATGTTATCTAAAATAATTGAAGATAATATCCATGGTTTGGCAGTAAGAGCTCAAATTATGGTGTAAACGCTTCCAACTCAATCCAGGAAGTTCCTAACAATGATTTCAAATTTAAATTGATAATACAAAGCCAACACACCAAAAAGACTAAACCCTGATTTAACAGACGTCATTTTAAATTAAATATAAGGATATTTTTCCAATCATAAAGGAGCCAAATGTAAAATTGTAGATTAAAATTATAATAGTTTCCCACTATTTTAATGACAATGGATCTTAACATGAAATATACTTCTATCAAGAATGAAGGTCTCTACCTCTTTTCTCTTCTATGTCATTTCATCACTCTTGAAGCTGAAAACTACTCCACTTGCCTTGTTATCCAACCTACTTGCACTAAGCGATTTGCGAGACCTATAAATTATTAAATCCATAATCTTGGTCATAATATGTATCTATTACATGTATAAGGACATTGCAAACAACAATCTTTCTACAATAACAAAAAACTGGCAATGGAAGCACTCTTTAATTTACATTTGACCTTCTAAGGAAGGACTGAGCTACCATGTTAGAAGCAAACTATACTATTTTTAGCTAAAATAAACAACAAATGTGATAAAAAAACTATCTTTAAGTGTATTGCCCTGCAGAAGTTGATCTGGTTGCATATCCTTCCTTTTTCAGTTCAACTTGTGTTTTCTTGTTTGCTTCTTTGAAATTGTTGGATTATCATTTTGATGCCTATCATTGATAAAAAAAACCAACATCAATTAAAGAAACAAGTTGACAAGTGAATTTAGCTAAACACTACGGATTTAATAACTACTATAAAGAGCCAAAAGTTTTTCACTAAAAAATCCACAAATATATACTTAGTGGTGACTAATATAAACCAAATGAAACTTCCTATGAGAGCTCAAGTAAGGTTTACCTAGCATGCTCTTTAAGAAGTGTCCTCAAGTTGTCTTTGACATCCCATTTGTAGAAGTCTCAGAAAACAAATTACACTTATCATATAGAGGAGGACCTTGTTTGTTTTAGAGATTCAACATATCACAAGAAATTCTTCCTGTCTCCATGAATTTGTTACTATTGAGTTTTAGTAGCAACTATCAAGCAATCTTTCATTGGCTCTAAGTAGATATACGAGTAAGAAATAATACTAAAAACTTAGCTAATTCAAAGCCAATCAATAGTTTCAAGCTAATTATACCATGTTCATTAGAAAACCAATTAATGTACTCAATCAATTATAATAAACATTTGTTTCAAATACCAATGTCAATATTTACATGAGATATATACCTCTTTTTTTTGAAATTTTGGTCACTATTAACCTATTTAGAATGTCTTTTGAACTTTTCCTCTTGTCCTTGAGGACTTGTCCAGATTGATTCAATTTTCCCCGCTCCAGGATTAATTGGCGTGGTCAAGGAAACATATTTTATCTTCTTGATAGCATCCCTATCATCCTCTTTCCTAATCGTAACACCATTGTCTAGTTTTGCTAAAGCCTTTGAAAGACCACGAGCCGAATTGTTTGATGAAACTTGAACTTTTGACATCGTGGGTATACTGCACCACCGACCCAGAGAGGAGGAAAAATGACACAACAAATCACTTCACCCCTGCAGATGATGGAAACCCTTATATTCTCAAATACCATGCCATGCCCATTTCCATGAGGATTCCTGCTATGTAATAGGAAGGCATGCCCACAACCGACTGCACCAATCCACAGTGGCCATTTCCCACGTAGAGAAGCTCCTCTACTCCGTCGTTGCGGGCCTCAAATCTTTATTGATGAGGATCTCATCATTCACTAAATACATAAAATTAAAAACTAAAATCTAAAATGCAATCTACGGTGATATTTCGGAAAAACTATAAATTTATGCTTTACACTGAATGCAAATACTAATCAATCAAAGGAAAATCCAAAAGATAATCGAGCAAATAATTGTGTCGGAATTTTCTTAAATTTATCATCATCGAATAGTTATCATAATCTCAACCAATGTGGTATACATACATTTACGAATACGGGTAACACGGTATGTGCACGCAGAACAATCGACTCTTCTAAAGGGTATGCATCTTGTTCCTCCTACCGAAACTTCCTAGCTCACCGATTCTATATATTGTGTGTATTGAGTTTGCTTCTCCTTCATGTTTTATAACTTTCTTGAGCTCTAAACATGCTCAAGGATTCTCTATTTTTCGCTCATGCAACTCAACTCCACATATATTTTTATAACAAAGTGGATTCTCTACAAAAGAAGCGATCGGGGATTTCATGCGGGGAATTATTAGAGGTATTTTTAATTTCATAATCCCGCATATTGAGAATTCGAGAGATAATTACATGACAAGGAGATAATAGCCTCCCGAATCTATTGATTCAATTAGAACAAGACCTAGTCAAATCCTAACAAACAAAAAACTAAAAACAATAAACCCGAGGAAAACATAACTGAAAAAACCTGTGTTTTGTATTAATTTTAAAAATTGTTAAAAATAGCAGGAAAACGTTGGCCGCCAAATTTGACATAGTCCCGAGAATTTCAGAAAGCCCTTTCCCATAGGGGAATGCCTTCGCGTAATGAGTAGACTTACTAAGAGGAGGTCCAAGGTTCAACCCCATTGGTACGCTTCGTGCATGAGGAATAGTTTGACCAAGTCCATGCATGTTGTCGAAGTAGTTTGACAAACGTCCTTGAGTTTGCGCTAGTTGTATGGAGGTGGTATGAAACTTGTGCCCCAAGTGGTCCCTTCCTCACTCCAAATAAAATTTACCGAGACCGAGAAACTGTGCTTAATTGTAATATGTAATGATTCCTCATATCTAAAAATAAATAATAGATAAAAAGAGTAGACACTTTTTATTAAAATGTAACATAGTTTTTATTCGAGACAATTAATTATTTGTGTATATTCCTAAGTTTGGCATATAGTTATTATTAGTTCTCTCAAAGTATATATGAGATTCTATTTTCATATTGTAGTTTTTAAAATTAATCTTGATTATATATTTTAATCAATATCAATAATTATAATTATAGGTATTCAATTAACAAATTTGTAATATTAAAATTTCATAGAAAATGATTTATCTCTATTTTATATAAATATTTAATTCATTTTGGGTCTTATTTCAATGTAAACATCTTTTTTCAATTTTGAAAGTAAATATATAAAAATAGCACATGGCACCACATTTATTAATGTTACAACTAAAAAGCAACTTGCATCTATTAGTAATATTTATTGTTACTATTTTAGAAATACTTCCATACAATGTAGAAGAAAAATCATGAATGTCCATCGTTATTAGGGAAAGAGTAATAAAAATGAGTAGACAATTTTTATTTATGATAAAAAATGCACTATAATATGAGAAATAAACACTGAATAATAATAATATAGAAATTGAATTCATTCGGGATATCAATTACATTGATAGAGTTTACATTATATAGGAGGATGTTCTCCTTAATACAAGGAGTCAACATCAATCCTCAACAACCCACATATCTCTCTAACTTATCCCTAAGATATCTCTAGCTAATCTCTAGGATATCTCTCACACTAAAATAGCTACGTGAGTTGTTCTCACAACTCACCAATAATAAAACTATTACAACTATATTATTAATATGAGTTCTATAAACTCATTATTAATAATATTACAATTTATTTAATAATGTTACACAATATTTTGGTAACATTCACTCCCCTATTGTTAACATTATTAATTCTCAATATACACTCCCCTAATGTTGACATGGTAAAAAAACATTTCACACGCTTATCTGTAGTATGCTCACCCATGTGGCATGCCCAACTTGGCTCATGACCTTGTGTTTCACCATTTTCTTTATGGATTTGATGAAATAGATAAGGTGATGGGCCAAGGAGGAATACTTGTTGTGATGGCGGTTGAAGGTTGTGCGCGCGTTCTGACTTCTTGACCCAATGTTGATTGTGGGAGATTCCTTTTGGCTAGGAGGAACTACCTATAATGCAAAACAAGACCACAAGAGAGAGTTAAATAATATATGTCAGTGGGCTACCTAGCGTGTGCTAGATCTGGGAAGTATGATACTTCCTTGATGGCTGTCAACCCACTATTTAATACAACTTAATGCAAGAGATAACGTAAATAAATAAAATCCTACTGTAGTTGATATGATTTAGGTATCTCATTCAAGTACAATAAGAAAATCTAATCTAACAGGCTAGGTTATGATCAGATCTAGAAGTGGGTAGGTGGTCAAGGTGTTGGAATAGGTCAGGGTCAAGTTCTGGGTGAGTTTGGGTGAGTTGGTGAAAGGTATTAGGTCACAACATAAAGCGAATCACCGATCCACGAGACTGACGTCAGTGAGGTATGACTAATGACAGTTAAGAGGGAACCGATAACAGTTAAGGATGACCGACGTCCGTTGCGGCGGATGGTAGAAACTCAATAAACTGGGTTTTAGAGAGTCTCTATGACTACATAGAGAATGGGAGGGGAATGTTTAGGTTAGCAAGGGTGATGGGAATGCTCAGGAGTGTCTAGTGTCGAATATTGAGGAGATAAAAGGGATTGTGGGTGGTTGGATAAATGGATTGAAGGAATATGGGGATGGTGGGGTGCACAGGAAACCAAAAACTAACTCAAAAGAGATAAAGAGACTGATTCTAAATAACTGTAGAATGTTACAGATCAAAGTGTACTTACTTTAGAAAGAAGACTGAATGGATGGAGGATGGCGATGGTTGATCTATGAAAATGGTTGCTCTATGCCGTGGCATTGCTTCCTAGAATGTTAACTTGAATGTAAGTGCCTTAGGATCAATCTTGATGTTGGCTATGAACGTCCTAGATATGTGAGAGGGCTTTGGTTCATGCTTGCATGCAGATCTCTCTCTCAAATTTTAGAAAAATGTTGTCAACCCCTCGAGACAAGGTTGTCAAAATGGATATATGGTAACCGATGATGATTTAGGGTGACCGGCGTCGGTTTAGGGATAACTAGCATCGGTTAAGGAGGAAATCCTAGGTTGCTTTAAAACAAAGCAGATCATGGCTCTTTTTCTAGTTCCGCCCATTGGTGTGGGTCTAAGACGACATCTTACACTTAGATAAGCGGGCCAGTTGTTAGAGGAAGAATAGGCATGTAAGAATTAGGGTTTTAACTGAGTCTTAGTTGTTTAGGGAAAGTAGAGAGTGAGTCTTAGTTAGGAAACTTGTTGATAATAGGTCCATGATGAGGTGTCTAGGTGAGCTGGTTTGGGTGAGGTGTGCACTAATTTAATTAGGGTAATTAAATTAATAAATAAAGTGAGGATGAGTATTAGTTTAATTATAAATAATTAAATTAATATTAATGTGGGGTAAAAGGGTCATGGTTAGGTGAATATGTTTAAGTTGGCTATTTGAAAAAGGGACCAAGGGGAGCATGACCCAATTTTGGTGTCTACATTTACCCCTTTTTGTCTCGTAGCTTGTATTGGTAAGTGATGCTAACAAAAATAGGAAGTGGTTGTTCCAAGTGTGGGTGGAGGAGATCCCCCTCAAACTAGGAACTGATGAGATGTAAGACAAAATCAGTGAGTGGTTTGATAAAATGTGGATGTGGTGAAAATGAAGGTAAGTGACATGAGTATATATGTGGGCATATTGGGTAAAGGGTAGAGGTCAAATTGGGTAAACAGTAAATGTACCGTGGTCAAAGCTAGTGGCATTTGAATGCACGCACACGTGTAAACTATGGCACGGTACACCAAGTCAAGAGCTTGTAAACTCTACCTTGTCCAAGGTCGATAGGTTCCAAACAAGGTTGAAGTGATTATGGTATCCGAAGTATAGGATATGGTCCGAAACACAAGGTAGGTCAAAGTGCGGAGTGTTTAGGTATGTTCGGTACACCAAAGGTTGGGTCGGGATAAACAACATGGCAATAGGCAAGGTAAGGTCATTAGGCAAAACAACATGGGTAACAACGTCCGCAAGGTACAACGAGCACACACGGTCAAAGGTCACAAAAATTGGTTTAGGTCACGACACGGGTAAGGCCAAGGTGTGGGTAAAATAACAAGTCCTTAAACACAATTAAGGAAAAGTATAGGTAATGTGGGCTTGTGGGTAGGTTACAATAAGTGTGGGTAAGGTCAAAAGGTGCCAGACACTGATGAGCTTGGGTAAAAATGGGTAAAATGGGTTGAGAGTGGTAATGACAGGTAATCGATGCCAGTTATGGGATGACTGATGTCATTTTGGTAGGGCACAATAGGACCAGTGTCGATCAGATCGATTCGGGTTTATAAAGTAAAAATTCTATATTTTATGGAATCATTGTTGCGTTGTGACGTTTGAGAAAATGACAAAACCGTTTGACCTTTCACACTTTTTCTAGAGAGAAGGATAAGGCATTGTACTAGGCTGAGGTGGATATTATGAGTTGGTGAGAGGAGCTAGGTAGACGGGTCCATGAGAGCGGTGTGATCGATTTGATTGGTTGGAGGTGAGGAGTGGATTTGGTGATGGTAGAGGTGAGAGAGGGGTCAGTGGACCGCCGCCAGTAGCGGCGGACGTGCCACCACGTAGAGACGACATTGAGATGAGGTAGGATCTCATCCTATCTATGCATTTATTTTGAAAAATAGGGTATGGGAATCGGGTTGGGTAAAACCTTGTCGGGTGGGGGTTGATTTTGAATTTGGGATTAATATTGATGTAATGAGGGAAGGGGGAGGTCCCATGTAGGGTAAATAGGGGTGGGGATGAGTTTAGGTTAGGTTTGGGTAGGGAAGGGTAGGTAGTTAGGGTATTTTGCCAAATTTTTGGGAAAATGGGGGTGGGGGAGTTTCGGGTTTCGAAACGTGACAGACCAACGTTGGTCAAGGGTTGTCGATGTCGGTCGACCTTGGCCAGGCATCGGTCAAATAATAGGTGACCGATGCGGTCATGATGGACCGATGCCGATCATCGCATGGTCGTGTTGGTTGGTGTTTGAGAAAAAAATCAAGAAAGGGTTATGGTGGGAGGGAAAGATAGGTAGTGAGGTATAAAGGCAAGTGTGTTGAGAATAGGTAGGGTAAAAGGTATATATGATACGACTTGAGGGGTGTGAAAGTGGGATGAGGGAAAGGGATAGTCGTTAGGGTTGAGGTGTGAGTGTGGTGAAATAAATAATAAGATTTTTGGGAATAGGTTATTCAAGTAAGAGATATGTAGGGTATGCTCAAGATTTAATAATGGTGTGGTTTGTTAGATGCAAAGCTAGCGGCGATTCTGAGATGAGGGATAGAGTACCACCCTTATTAAAACGATATGGGGAGCATGATTGCAGAGGAGTGGCGTCATGTTACGGATGATGTGGATTGATCGGGATATGACGCTACAACATGTAGCTCGAGATCCTAGTTTGATGGTCGCACTCATCGATAGATGGGACGCTATGATCAACACATTTCATTTGGCTTGACGCGGGTGAGATCACAACACCCCAAGGACGTGTACAGAGATCTTGTGGTTACCGATAGTGGGCACATAGGTTTATTATATTACCTCGGAGGCGTCAGAGGAGCCGATAGTGGTTGTCTTTGGAGAGGCAATGGTGGAGTTGAGGTACGATAGCGCTAGCTTAAGCTATGGAGATATGTATACAACCCATCTTGAGGATATGAGGTTGGTTATTCTGATCATGGAGCGATGTTGCTTTGTTTTACTAGATGCGGAGGGTGGGAGATTCCCACGATCATTGATGGGGGTCCTCTAGGACATGATGGAGGAGAAGACCTGATTTTCCTGGGCACCAACGATTCTTGGTGTAGTTGTACATGGATTTGTGGGCCTACGGGAGGCTACGGAGGTTCAATTTGTGTTGTACCTTCCTCTTACATTGCTAGGTGTATGAGCACATCGTATGTGTGCATCCAGTTGGTTTTCCCTGACTTGATGCATTCGAGGTGGGCTTGGTCCAAGTTGGGTACCTATTGGTGGAGAGCATAGGGCAGCTAGGGCCGCATGATGTGGCGTATTATAGGTGGGTGTTGGAGGGGTTATCAAGTGTTGATATTATTTGGAGGTTGTATGTCAGTTTCCCTTTATACAGGCACATGGCAGTGGAGTTGGATGAGTTACAACTACTAAGGTGGATAGAGGGCACCATGTTGGTGAGCACGAGATGATACCTATTGACAGGGTCGACAACAGCTGATTAGGCTGCCCCAAGATGTGCCACCACCATTCCCGCAATACAGGAGGGATGACGTGGAGAGACCTCTATCTCCACCATGACCTATGGTAATGCGACAGGTAGTAGGAGCAACCAAAGGATAGACTAATCTATGACGCAGTTTCACCGATGCTTATAGATGGTGGTGGGCAGCCCAACTATGAGAAACACCACCTAGGCTAGGGCAACCCGACTTGGTTACCCTTAAAGTTCGAGGATACATTACAAGGGCAGTTCTTTGCTTTTACAAGCCCGATCATAGTATTACAGGGGCAGATGACAAGGTCCAAGGCACAGTTGCCACATTATAGTCACATGTGATGGCCTTACAAGCCTAACTCGCGTAAGGACAAGTACCCACACACATGGTGGGGATATAGACGGTGGATAGGTGGTCACCCTACAGTGCAGTGTATCAAGGTTACAAGGCCAATTGCCACCGCACAAAGCTAAGATTGTGGCCTTATAGGCCCGAGTCATAACATAGGCACCGCTACAGTTCGAGTGGACAATGTCCCATTTTATAGCAAGTGATGCGGGACATGGTTCCATGATACATGTATAGGGTCCGAGACTAATGGAACCGCCTCAAACAATGTTGATGGCTAGGTTCAGGGATGCCCTGAATGAGGTGTGGTACTACCAAGATCACCTAACGACCGCAGGGATAGATGTCCCCTCTTATGCTGAGTATAGAGCACAACGAGCGGCGAGCGAGAAGACTAGCTCTCGTACTCATAGCTCAGAGAGCATAGGGGGTCGGTGAGCCTAGAGACAGGGTCAGGGTGAGGTGACGAGCTCACGAGAGACCGGACCCGTCCAAGACAGCATGACAGAGAGACTAGATCGTGACCCATACGAAGTGGGGGATATTAGTAGGGTGCCACACTAGAGCGGAGGAGGAGGATACAAATGAGACCAAGATACGGACATCGGGTGGGGTGATGATCGGTCACCATATATGTTCATGGTATAGTTTTTGTATATTTTCGATATATACCAGTCTACGTCTTGAAGATAGCAAGGATGTAGATGAGAGTTTTGAGTCTTTTGATTATTATACTTTCTGTGTGTCAAGATATTGAGACACTTTATTTGAGACACTTGTATTGATTTGGAATCTAGGTACACATGTATATGGACACAGATGTTTGATGATTTATATAGAGATGGTGATATTGATGATATGAGATGTACTTATGTTTGTAATTTCCATTGTTATTTGTGCATGTGATGGAAACTAGGTAAATCAGGCATGGTTGAGTCGAGGTCATGTAGGCATGATGGAGTCAGGTCGTAGGCATGATGGAGTCATGTATAGGCATGGTGGAGTCTAGGTTATAGGCATGGTGGAGTTAGGTATATGTATGGTTAAGTTATGGTTCATGGTTTTGATGGAGTTTCCAAGTTTATTGGGAACATGAGAAACAAATGGGGATGTATATGCATGTAATGGTTTAAATTTCCAAATATCTGCTATTGTGGAAATATAAAATGATAAATGGGTGATCTGATGATGTGTTAAAAATGGTAGGTAGTTATGTTTGTTAATTGGTGTTTGTTTGGTTTTAATTTCCAATTGTTGATATAAAATGGAAACTAACTAAGGTAGAATGTGAATAGGAAAATGAAGGGGAAATTGGTTAGGGTAAAGAGTGGCCAAGCTAACCTCTAAGGGCCCCATGCCCTCGGAGTGCTGCCTACATAGTCTCGACAAAAGGGACCTCAGGCCAATGTAGTTATCCCATAAGCTAGGGAAGAATATGATGAGGTAGTGGAATGAGTTGGTAGGTTTTAGGCATGGTTGAGTCTAGATCATAGGCATGGTTGATTCTAGATCATAGGCATGATTGAGTCGAGATCATAGGCATGGTTGAGTCTTAGGTGAAAGTAGGAAACGTAAAATGTGGATGTCGATGGCCCAGCTTATGTATAGGAGAATCAATAGGTAATGAAGAAGGTGGATGGTAAGAGGTGGAAAAAGAGCCATTAATTGACAAGAACAATAACAGTTGATCATATCGAAGAGTGATTTATGAATGTAAGACCCTAAAAGCGATGCATAATTCATTGTTCTAAGGGTGAAGATAGTCACATGATCACAAAATGTTACCATTACGACACATCCCTTGAGCGAGCATGACATTAGGGTGAAAATGCGATGAGGTGAAGGTAAGCTAGTTTGATGGTAAGATGAGTGCAAGGCAACATGCCATCGTGATAAGAGACCCAAGATCAAAAATAGGAAATTCCATGATGAAAAGGTTATATTTTCCTTCTTTCGCTTTTGACTTTGAATAGACCGATCGATGTGGAAAGTCTATGTGGGGTAAATATATTGTCTCCTTGAGGTCTTCGTGAAGTTGATTGATGCGGGAAGCTACTAAATATTTTTAAATTCTTCTTTTGATGATAGACTATGTACACGTATGACAAAATTTATACAGTTGTCCTTCGAGGGAGTAGTCTATTTATAGAAGCAAAATAGAGAGAAGAGATGTCCTTTTTGAGGGAATCATCTTTGTGTCGAAGTTTGAATCAAGGAGTTGAATCCCATTTGCTTTTGAGATTATTTTTCTTGTGAATGTTTAAGTCATGAGACAAGACCGTAGAAGAAGCTCGGGCTCTTGTTTAGAAGACAAGATTGGGGCAAATAGAGGTTAATCGAAAGAAGGTTTTTAATTGATGAATTACCATGGGATTCCATCTTTAAAAAGATGAAAAGTATCCATGAGAATCATGCCATGAGTAGAGCCGCCGTGGTACTCATATCAAGATAAGGCTTGAAAGGTGACGGGTAACCAAACGATTCTTGATTAGTCGTTGATCCTTAAAAATGGGTAGATGGAAGGTGAAAGGTGCTCAAGGGATGAATATCTTTAAATAGACAGAAGGTGATATAGGACTAGGTTTCAACAATATAATGGTCAAAGATGCAACGCATTCGGGGCTCGAGTTCGGGTTTACCTTCAAGTGAAGACAAACGATAAGCACTAGATCCATAAGCATGTGTAATGATATAGGGTCCTAGCCAATTATGAGTAATTTTGCCCCGTTTACCTTTTTCTTCTTTAGTTACATGTTGATTTTCCTTCAAGACGAGGTCATTGACTTGGAAGGTTCATTCATGGACACATTTGTCATAGGCACATTTCATACATTTTTGGTGGATTTGGAGATGGTCAAGAGCATTGAGACGAAATTCACCTAATAGCTCAAGTTGTGCCAAATGGTCCCGATGAAACTCATCATCGTTAAGAATCTCTTTGAGTGAGATACGAAGAGATAGAATCTAGACTTTGAGAGGCGGGACAACCTCTATACCATAGACCAGAGAAAAGTGTGACAACAAATTGAAGTGTGAATACTGGTGCGATAAGCCCATAAGGCAAAAAGAATGTACATGTGCCAATCCTTTCCAATATCGTCAACTACCTTCATAATAATTTTTTTCAGATTTTTTTTACTTAATTTTGCTTGCCATTGGTTTGTGGGTAGTATGGTGAAGAAAAACTAAGTTGAATGCCAAAGTCATCACAAAGTTTCGTAAGGTCTTGTTTTTGAACTATTTTTCGTTATCAATGATGATATGGTGAGGACAGGGATAATTTTAGTGGCAAATTTTCGTAATATGGTGAAAATTTAATTTTATGAAAATTTGAAAAGGCTATTTTTTCGGAGCGGGTGGGTGTCCTATTCACCTAATATTTACGTTATATATATTTTTTGGGTCCGCTTCGCTTACATTTGAAAACATCTCCTATATAAACCTAGGTGATTCGTCGGGTAGTATACTACGGTACTACCACAAGTAGCGCTTACCAAATTACCAATACCGTGAACTCACATACTTGTTAAGCACCAGAGATCGCTGTTGACACATGACAAGGATTTCACTTGATGTACGGCAAGGGTTTAGTTTTCGCGCAACAAGAGTTTTAGATACCATGCGACAAGGGTTTCAGTTGACACACGATAAGGTTTTTAGTTGACGCGTGACAAGGTTTTTAGTTGACGCGCGACAAGGGTTTTAGTTAACGCGCGACAGGGGTTTCAGTTGACACGCGACAAAGGTTTCAGTTGACGCGTGATAAGGGTTTAGTTAACGTGTGATAGGGGTTTCAGTTGTAGAACCACCCCCATCGTTGTAGCTTAAGGCATTATGCCAAATGGGTTATGTTCCAGTTGAGCGGATAGGGATGTACCCTTTTCTAAAAATTGCAATACAGTGTGATGAAAATGGTGTGTTTTTTTAATATTGTTTAGCTTAATGTGGTTTTAAGGAGCACACCGTTTGGCAACTGTACAAAAACATGTGTTAGAAGGTTTGGTTTTGTTTTTACTCCTCCTTTCTTTGCAAGCATTTAGGTCTTATAAATGCAAAGTTAGTAATTTTCCACCGCATGTTGATATCAAGAAAGAGAACTTACACATTTTTTTGGTTCCCAAGATCACCAAGAAGGTGCGAAGGAAGAGCATACACAACGTGGGAATTCTAGTAAAGAAAACCATATGGAAAGTATCTTTTAAACATGCCTTAACTTATTTTGATAGTTTAATATTATCAAGAAGTGTAAAGTAAGTGTGTTGAAGTGTGATAAAAAGGGGTTTGGAAGTGTTTTTGTCTCTAAGATCACCTAGAGGGCACGAGGAGAGAGCATACACACTTCACAAACCTCGTTATGGCTAAGAAACTTAAGACACTTAAGCTAAATCATTTTAAACAATGAAATAACAACTGTAATAACATATTAGACCCTGAAAATACTAAGAAAATTGAAAGGAATGATCTTATAGCTTGGAGGAAAGATTTCAATTTTGAGTACGATATCATTGTACGTACCCAAAATTGTAGGGTCTTGCATCGCTGGGAATAACGTAACACATGCCCTAATGATGATATAGGTCTCCTCGCAAGGTGTTCGGGATCCAAAAAAGCTCTCCAAGTATGCGTTAACATCCCGCATACCCCGCTTAGCCCCTGCGTGCTTTGTTTTCTCTTCTCCCCTCCTTTTCTTTGTGTTTTGGTCTTCAGTGATGAAACCGCCGCCCTGCTCGGGCGGTGGTCCTTCACGTGTTTTCCAGAATGCTCTTTTAACGTGACTCGTGTAAATTTTCAACATTTACCAACTTTTTCACCGCCTTTGCTTGTATTTATGATTCTGGTTCCTTGGAATAGTGTTTTGGCATTGTTTATGGTTTAAGAGATCAATTTGGTTTTCACCTTTGGGTAAATGGGATTCTATAAATAGTTGGCTTGTGCTCAAGAAAATGGCCCCTCAAATTTGCCTCTGAATTTCTCATTCCAATAGTTTAGCCTTTCCTTTTGTTTAGGATTCATAGTTTCATTTGTTAGATGTATAGTTAGCATTGTTTAGCTGTCAGAAAGCCACATATTCTCCTTGTGCAAAGTGTTGTTGTCATTTCATCCAAATCAATTGGAGTAGGATAGTTTGATTTCAATAGGAAGCCATTAAAGTTATAGGTTTTGTTCATCCAACAAGATAGTTTCAGGTGCTGGATGTTTTATGTTGCATGGCTTGCAATAAATCCCGCTAGGAATTGCATAGGCCAAGCTCTGTACTCTTGCGCTATCCCTCTCCTACTCGCATTGTATTCGATCCGCATCCTAAGCTTTGCCTTTGTTCCAATATCTACTTTTTTGATGCTAGCATTACACGCTTTTCTAGATCCACGTGACACAAAAGAACGAGGAGATCACACTTTGAGGAACAAGGTCACACACCATCGGATTCACCATTGTTTTGCGAGAATCCAGGTTCTAGCTTTCAAAGTTCTAGTTAAAAGCATATCAAATAGAGTAGCTAATCATTTCATTTCAGTTAAATTTTACTTTCGATATTGCCAGGGAAGCTATGGGGATTGATAGTTTCTGAGAAACTATGATTCACTCCTCACTTCTAAGGTAGGATCGAGAGTCTTTCAAATAGAGTAGATTAGTTATCAGGTTATTTAGAATAGATCTATAAATTGCACAGACAAGCAACTATACTCGGTCACTTTGTTTGTTTTAATTGTGTTATTAGTTTAGTTGTCAATTTTAGATATATTAGATAAGTTGCTCTTTAAAATCTATTCAGTAGTTTAGCAATATGCATCAGACTTAGAAATATACGTAAATATATCTTGCATGTTTAGTTTATTCTGTCATTAATTAGCTTTATATCACTTGCTTTTGTATGACAATCACGAGACCTAGAGAGCCCAGAGAATACATATTCGAGCCTATCGTGCCTCAACCCAATCTTATTATGGTAATAACTGATATAGATCGAACCTTAGAATCCAAGTCTTCAACAACAACAAACTTACAACAGATCAACTCACAGTTAAGCAAGTTAAATATAGAAGACGACCAAGCACACACATTCTAGTCAAATCAGCCAAACTACAGATTACCCTAGATAAGTATCCACATGACTATATAAGGACTTGAAAGAGAGTAAATGTTCGGTTGTGATCCTTTGGTCCCACAACCAGATGCAGGAGACACTCTCACAGACATAGATACTAGCTTGAGGATTCAAGTTGCAAGAACGCCTATAAGATACTCAGAAAAAGATTACACAACTGTTAATTCTGAACGTAGAGGCCGAAAAGGCATACAACTATTAGATCTAGGGATTAGGAACGATTCCGCACATGACCATAACAGGTCCACAAAGAACCATGAATCTACGGTTGTGACCCACAAATCCCACAACCCAATGAATCCACAGGTGAATCAGACATAGATGTTGGCTTACGCACATTAGTATTCAGATCTACTCCACTTCCGCCTACCATCATCGCATAATTATCCTTGTTAGACATAGCAGCTAACAAAGCTAAAGATTTCTGGACTAGACCAGAGAATCGGCCATAGAATCCGCTATATATCCATCATCCATCATATGACCCTATCTGGAGACATACACGAAACCATCCCAGGTCATTTTCCACGTATCCCACAACCTATAGATCAGATCACGCCGAGCTCGATATTGATTGGGGCCTTGCTTGATCATCCTTGCCGCGACCGATCTATCATGCCGATTCGAGGTTAGGAGGGCCTTCTTTACCTTAGATTTGCATATTCCATTAGTGCGTGTCGAAGATATAAGATTGCCTAACTAGTTTGTCCATACCCTACACATAATCCATCCCCACCGGCTGTCTCGACATGACCTCGGGAGGTCGGGTGCGAGGAAGAGTCACTTGTAGATTCCCATGCTCGCTTATCACTTTTCCATCGTACAAAATTGGTGAACCTGACATGAAGAACACAACGCTTTCATTATTACCTATTTCTTCCACCTTCGCTCTTTCCCATTATTCTATGGGTATTCATATACCCCCCGAATATGTTGGGATTTGATGCATATGGTAGACCTCTCCTAGGTCTTGAGGCATACTATGCTCAATTGAATAGACATTCATCACCCTCGCTCTCAGTATGGGGTGAAAACTATTCAAATAACCAATTATCAACACAAAATCCACCTCCAAGGACTAGATATAGTTCATCTTTCCAAACAAAGGAGTTGGATCAACTCACTCAAAGACAACAAACAGAGCCTTCAGGCTTGAACAATATGACGTTCATAGGAGAATCTGGTTCGTCTCCTCAGGTGCTGCTTAGACCACAAATTAGTAGACAATCAGATCCATACCTGATTTTAGATGATGAGCATTCAGTGCGTTATGCCAAGAATGAACAACGCTCTCGGAGTATGTACCCACCTATAGGAGGTTTACAAACACAACCCGAGATCTCTTCTCAAGAAAATACCTCCATGCCACTACATATAGGAAATGCCCTCGGGAAACTTGGTAGGGAAACGATCAGTTCATAGTAGGGTATCACATGCCTATACAATATCAGGATATACAACAAACGCCACTAAGGCAAAATACTGTGACTTCACCAAATGAAGTCATTTCAACGTTAGTAGAAAAGGTTAGGGGGTTAGAACTTGCTCAAGCAAATCAAAATTCCCAATTCATGCAGGTAGGAAGTTCCAATCCTCCACACCATCCTAGCCAAGTAGATCTCCTCACAGGAATGGGCACGTTGGGCATGCCTCCTCAGTATTCACAACAAACGCCAACTAGAACCGCCATTTCTAACACCGTTCCGATACCTCCCGGTCTAGTACAAAATAATCCATTCCTAGACAATACCCCTTCATACTTAAACATATACTCCAAATCACCACAGGGAGATATGTTCTCCTCTCCCGGCATGTTTACTCAACCACAGGGGTTTCCTTATGCCCCTACCAGTGCATACGCTACGCCATATCAACAACCCATTCCACCGCCACCCCCTCAGCAGGCACCATCAATGGTCGAAACCTACGCAATAGGGACTTATTCAAAATATTTGAAAGAGCCCTTAGACTTCACCATACGAGGCGTCATGCTTCCAAGACCTCTTCCCGATTTGCCCAAATATAAAGGGGAGGGAGATCCAAACACACATATCAAGGCCTATGCCACAACCATTCGAGAACTGCTCCCTTGGGATGGGGTTGTTGCCAAAATATTTCCCAAAATGTTAGAAGGTATCGCCCTCGATTGGTATTACAGAATACCTGAAGCCTCCATCCATTCGTTTAAACAACTCGTTTCTAAGTTCATCAAGGCATTTGATATGAACAAACTATTGAGAACAAGAATCAGGGAATTCTTGCACATTAAGCAGGAACACAATGAATATGTTGCTCATTTCATTCAAAGATGGCGTATAGTCCTCTATTCTTCGGCAAGTGCTCCAAATATGGATCCGATGGAACTATGTGATTTATTCCTTCATTCCCTCGGCAAATAAGTGAAGGAAGAAGTCCAAAAGTTCCCACTAAGGACTTACGATGAAGTACTTGAGAGCGCTCTCCGAATAGATCAAGCTGCAATAGATAGCGGTCCTGAAGACATATGGAACAAACGGGAGGTTAATCACCTCCAACCGAGAATGTTACGACTTACCCCACTACCACAAATGTCAATCAAGGACATAAAGTCCTTAATAAAAATCATGGAGTGATAACAGATGGAGTAATCGATCAGGCTAAAAGGGTAAATGTTGTAAATACTCCACCACTAATGAACAACCAACAAAACAACAACTTTACCCCAACAATCAATGCAGTGGATTTTAATCATCCACAACAACAACAACAACGGAAAAACCTTACAAAGGGTCCGAGCCACAACTCAACTGGATATCAAAACCAAAACCAAAACCAAAAACAACAAACGCAAAACTTTAATTCTAATAGGAAACGATTTGATCGAGTTTTGGGCCACAATATGCACCAAACTAACAAACTAGGAATTACAATCCTAACTCGTATTGTGGTTTTCACAAAATCGAGGCCATGACTCTAGAACGTCTTTGTGACTACGATAAATTCATTCAACGTTTGCTAGAGGAACAAAGACAACTTTTCATAAATATGTTCTTGGCGATCTGCATCACCGGCACTAAATACTTTCACGGGGGTCATTTCCCTCAAAAGCACCCCTCAAAATCTTTAATGATCCGCTCCCAAATCACAATAAAAACAAGTTAAATCCAAATGGGACAAATAAGGGCATAATGGCAGAAACAATGATCATGAAGCCTCGACTTCACTAAGTCCATTAGTTGCACCACAATTAGGAAGTCAAAGACGACCCAAGATAGTCGGTTTAGTGGAAATAGACGCCAACTACCCGTGGAAGTCATGAATGAGGACACGAGAGTATTCCTCTCAGCCAAGTCCAAGTTACCTACCGGAGATAGATAACATCCAACAAATATTAGTAAAACCCGTGGGTGCCTACGATTTAATTAGTGATCTAATGAAAACCTTCTCGCACATTTCTTTTTTGGACTTACTGAAGAACTCTCTCACCCACAGGGCTGCTCTTTTAGAAGCATTAGGTTTAGGTCATTTAATTAACATCACTCCACCTCCCAAAACATAGGTAAACCACATAGACTTTGATATTCACCCTCTGGGACAGTCGGATAGGGATATCGAGTTTATATTCGAAATAAACAAAATGCCAACAGATACTGAGATTACACGCAGAGGTGATCCAGCCTTATATTTACAAGTGTGGGTTTATAACAATTACGTTAAACGCCAATGGTTGACGATGGGGCAACAGTTAACATAGTCCCCTTCTCTTTCCTTCAAAAGCTAGGGTATGGAGAAACAAATTGTTCCACGACTTGAAATACATTAAGAGGCTATGATAGCCTTAAAGCCACGTCGATTGGAACTATAATACTACCGGTCACCTTAGGACCCAAAACAATCCTAACTGAGTTTTATATTATAGATCGGGAAACCAACTATAATATGATCCTTGGCCGACCATGGATACACCGTATGAAGGCAATCCCCTCTACATTATTTCAAGAAGTAAGATTCTTGCATTTAGGAAAGGTGTTCGTAGCCAAAGGTGATCCAAAACCATTCGATATACACCTAGCAGACCTGAAGAAAAGGCCAGGCACTCATTCTGAGTTCAAACTCCCAACAAACCAACTCAATAAACCCACCAACGCAAAACCGGAAGAAAAGTTGGTACCTACAACAGATCTTGAGACTATGAGCCTAATCAAGACTATTCCAACCCTCAAGGATGAGGCTAACATTGTTGAAACCGTATCATTAGGAACTACTGCAAAGATTGTCGAGTTATTAGAACAGATCTACCGATGTTCCTACCATTTGATTCTGTAGGCATGGGATATACCCTAGGTGTTGGTTCTCTTCCAGCAGAGGATCTCTTGCATGGTAGAAGTAGAAGATGTTAACACAACAAATATCCCAACGTCTATATTCCCAGCTAAATACTAGACTCTCCATTTCGATGGAGCTAGATGTCATTATGGAGCTAGGGCAGGTGTAATATTTACTTCTCCCGAGGGAAAAATCCTACCATTCGCCTTTAAACTAAATTTTGAGTGTACAAACAACGGCGCTGAGTATGAAGCCCTCCTCCTTGGCCTCATCTTAGCTAAGAGGATCGGTGTTAATAACATCAGGGTGTTAGGAGACTCACAATTGGTAGCAAACCAAGTCTTTGAGGTGTATGAAACTAGAGCTAAGCACTTACAGCTCTACAAAACAGCTGTATTGGATTTGAGCAAAGAGTTTGACTTCATATCAATTGAAGCAATCCCGCGAGAACAAAATCTTCTCGCTGATTCTATAGCAACCTCAGCATCACGCTTCACTCCAAATAGCGAGTTAGAAGATACTCGTTTCATGGTATCCCTTCGTACTAAACCATTGGTGAAAAAATGTCAAACCCTCTTTTAACAAACATAGATGAGAACAAATCTACTATCCTAGACCACATTGATAGTGATAGAGCCACTCTGGATTACTTAAACTCCTATGCAGTGTTACATCTCACCCATCACGTGATAGATTTGTCCTTAATCCCACGTTCGTCTTCCTTACTTTGGAAATCCCATGATAGAGCTTCCCCCACAAAAGGAGCTCAGCATATACACAGTAGAAAATGGAGACAATCTGGAACTACCTCCAGCTCCACCTGAGTTTGAAGAAGGTAACGCTTCTTTAATCGAAGAAACAATTGATATTAACATTGGAATGGAGGATGATCCAAAGATCTTGAAATTAGGATCTTCGTTAACCCCAGAAGAAATAGAAATACACACTTGAATCCTCAAGGAGCATCAGAAGGCCTTCACATTTAACTATAAAGAAATGACAGAGTTGCACCGCACATTGCGGTACATAACCTCGTCACCAAGTCAGATGCAAAGCCAATTAAACAAAAATCGAGACCAATGAAACCTAAGGTAGCTCTCATGGTAAAGGAAGAGGTAATGAAACTCCTCCAAGTAGGATTCATCAAACCAGTCGACTACTCTCAGTGGGTATCTAATATCGTTCCCGTTCTAAAAAAGAATGGGAAAATACGCATCTGCATAGACTTCGGGACATTAACAAAGCGTGTCCTAAGGATGACTTCCCATTACCATCCATAGACGTCATTATTGACACAATAACCGGATTTGAGATTTTGTCTCTCATGGATGGATTCTCAGGATATAATCAAATTAGAATATCCGAACAAGACCAAGCTAAAACCACATTTATAACTCCTTGGGGAACCTATTGCTACTTTGTTATGCCATTCGGTCTCAAGAACACTGGCGCTACATACCAGTCGGGCTATGACGTATATATTTCATGATCTTATTCATAAAATTGTGGAATCCTACGTAGATGACTTGTTGGCCAAATCCAGGAGGCGTTGTGATCACCCGAAAGTACTCCGCATCATTCTTTCACATCTAATAGAATACGAGTCACGCTAAATCCAGAAAAATGCGTCTTTGGTGTGACAGGAGGGAAACTCCTAGGTTACATTATATCGTCATGAGGGATTGATGTTGACCCAACCAAAATTTAGGCTATTCTCGAAATGGTCCCACCTTCGGATGAATCTGGAATCAGGTCATTTCTCGGAAAACTTGGTGCAATCCAGAGATTCATCCCAGATTTAAGCTTTGCCATTCATCCAATCAACAATCTACTCAAGAAAGATCATAGTATTGATTGGACCGAAGACTGCAACGAAGCTTTCAACGCAGTTAAATGTTTCTTGTTATCACCACCCACGCTAATGCCACCTAAGCCAGACCACCCGTTAATCTTGTATTCGTGAGCTACCAATGTCTCGCTACCCTGTATGTTGGCTCAAGAAGATAATGACAAGAGAGAACACACGATCTATTTCATTAGCTGAACGTTTCTCGACTATGAAACACGTTATACACAGTAGCATGAGAATGCCTTGCCATAGTCTTCGCAACCAAACGCTTAAGACATTACATGCTAAATCAAGAAATGAGGGTCATTGTAAAAACAAACCATTTACGAACCTTCCTCATGCAAGGGTCCTTGTCTAAGAAGGTTGGATGCTTTATAACCTTAATGGGTGAATTTGAATTAACTTTTGTAAATCAAAAGTCCATTAAGGGACAAATCATAGCAGATTGGTTAGCTGACAACCCATTAGACGGAGACAATCTAGTCAATTTGGACTTTCCCGATGAATGCATATATTACGTTAAAACTAGACCTCCCATCTCTGAATGTCCTTGGTATACTGATATTATTAATTATATCATAAACCACACATATCCAGAAGGTGCTACACCACAACAAAGAAGGCGGTTACGCATTATCGTAGCTAAATACATTATTATAGAACAAGTGCTCTATCGTAAGGCTTTCGATGGAATGCTTCTAAGGTGTGTTGACACAGAAGAATCCAAGAAGATCCTCTACCAATCCCACAGTGGAATATGTGGAGGCCACTTTGGTGGTCATGCCACCACCCATAAAATACATCGAGATGGGCTATTTCTAGCCCACTCTAGAACACGACGCAGTAGAGTTTGTGCGAAGGTGTCATAAGTGCCAAGAATTCTCCCACGAGATTCACATACCAGCACAAGCTCTACAACCAATCGCTACTCCATGGCCCTTTTCTACATGGGGCCTAGATTTGATAGGGAAATTCTCCCCCTCATCTATAGATGGCCATAATTTCATAATCACGGCCACCGAGTATTTTACCAAGTGGGTAGAGGCTATGCCACTTACTACTATACCGGGTTCCGTAATCGCCAAGTTCATTTTGAACCAAATCATTTGTAGGTATGGTGTCCCGCAAAAGCCATTATCTCAGATAATGGGACTTCTTTTAAGAATGACGAAGTTTGTGAACTATGTAATAAATTTAAAATAAGCCATCATATAGCCTCCCTATATTATCCTCAAGCCAACGGACAGGCTGAAGCGACAAACAAAACATTAAAAGCCATTCTTCTTAAAATGGTGAAAGAAAACAAACGAGATTGGCATTTGAAGTTATATCCGGCCTTGTGGGCCCACCGAACCTCAATAAGAACACCAACAAGAGTGACTCCTTTCTCGCTAGTATTCGGGGCAGAAGCAGTTCTCCCACTTGAGGTTGAAATACCCAGTCTCCGTATCTCATTACAAGGGATTTTGGATGAAGATGCTTACAGAGAAGCACGTCTCTCCCAACTAGAAAGCCTAGATGAAGCTAGGTTAGATGCTGAACAACGGCACATAATCTATCTGATCGGATGTGCGGCAGTATAACAAGAAGGTCTATGAATGAGACATATATGAAGGTGATTTGGTTCTAAGGCTAGACAACAGGATCAATAAAAAGACCGCGAGGAAGGAAGTTCCGGCCCAAATGGTTGGGCCCATACCAAGTCACGAAGGACTATGGAAATGGTGCATATCTCTTATGTACACTAGAGGGTGAGGAATTTGGCGAAACAGTCAATTCCCTACACCTTAAACAATTCTACGCATAAGCGGCCAACACTATTTATATAAATATATCTACATTGCATCTTCATATAGTTAGGTTCATTTTGTCCGCTTGTTTCATACAATTTTGTGATCAAGGAACTCATTCTCAAAGCAATTCATTACAAACTTCTGATGGTATTGGCATAAACACTCTAATCATACTTCTTCATTTTGTAACGTCATCACTTGTTTCGGAATATCTTCATCAAATAAAGCTAGATATGACAAAGCCTTGACGGTAACCATACCAAGATCTGCGGGTTTGTTCTCACTTTTGGTTTCTTCCTAAGATAGGTGTCTTGTCCATGGTCTGTTCTAGAAGCTTCATCATGTCACATCTATCCCGTATGTATATCTCTTTGGAAGTAAGAACATACTGACATTTTGCTCAAGCAAATAAGTCAAATATAGATCAAACATAAAATTTTAATTTTACACATTTCCTTGTCCCATCAACCTTTGGCGATGAGCTTACGTCTCTTACTAGTGATGTAGGGTTGGGAAAGGAAGGAAATGCCCTTACTCGCCTATGCCTTGCCCATGGTGATAAGCCCATACTTCTTACTAGTAGCATGGGGCAAGGTATAGGGGGTCCTCTTGACAATAAACGTTGAAGGTAGTCAGCAACCAAATTCAAATGAACCTTTGAAATCTTGAGTCAAAAACAAATGAATCAGATGTCCAAAATTCCAAGAGAGTTCAAAACCCTTGAAACCCAGATTTTGTCTACCATGTGGCCATCTACGGATCTAAGTCTAGATAAACCGCAAAGCAAGTTACATCCCAAACTATGGAGTCACTCGAGTAGAGTAAGTTTGTAGCATCCTAATTTGGTTCCACCAAATCTTTGTCTATCTCTCATCACTACCATTTCAACACATTTCATAACTTGTGCCCTTTCTAGCTCTCGGTGATGAGCCCTCGCATCTTACTAGTTGCGTGGAGATAGGAGTGGGGCAAGTTCATCTACTCATCATACCAGTTTATCATCACACTTTGTCAAAACAAATATGAAGTACCAAAAATTGCTTATAAGAAACTGGAGTTTAAAATCACATTGTGTTTACATTATCATATATCAGCATCACGAAATACAAAAAGAAAGTAAACATTTTTATCATTTGTTCTCCATTGCATACATTCTGAAAAGCATATAAATATAACATTATAGTTTACATATGGAAAACAAAGCCATAAATGCCAAGAGTCTGATCCAAAAAGAATATATATATATAAACAATCAAGTTTCCTGTACAATGCCATCATGCGCTAAGCATGGTCAAAATGCTCAAAGAGCCCGAGAGATACAAAATACATCTTAAAAAACATTCCAAGAGAGCCAAGTGGCTTCTCAACCCCTATGAGATCCCTCTGCGAGGGTGTACGCCCCGTCTAGGACTCCGACTACGACAACGCTCACGAATGCACGGAGGGCTCACGATCCCGAGGAGCAGCCGCGGTCTCACCAAGAGAATGACTCCTCATCAAGGCCTCTGCTATTCTATACCCTGCCAGCTTGGTATGGAGGGTAGACACCATCTTAGCCACATGCCAGACGGGGGCAAAGACATTGGTATGCCTACCAGCTGCCGAAGGCTCCCCTGCATCCACAAATAGCTCTGCACGGGTCTTCTCCATAGGGATCATCAAGGTGTCGGTACATACCCGGTGAATTAGGTCTCGCCACTCATTGGCAGTCTCTGCAAGCAAAGGAGAAAAGCCAATTAGAAATAATCAAGAGATAAAAGAAAATGTAAACAAAAGGAGAGGTAACAACTAAGGCAATCATAAACTAGAAACAAATGTTAAAAGGAAGGATGATAACTCACTCGGATCGCTGGGCCTCCAAGATGGATCTCTTAGGATCGACACCGCCACATATGCCATTGGTAGGTGTGCTCCTCCTCCTGTGGCCGGGCAACATAGCATCCCACTACGGACTCATCCTCCCCACCAAGGCCCTGAGAGAGTGGCTCCTCTGAAGCTAGTGTCACCCTCTCTGCACTCTGCTCCACCCTCTCTGCCTGTAAAATATCCTGAGTGTCATGCCACTCAGGATCGTTGTCCTCCTCTCCACCTGACTCACTAGCCTCAGCCTTGGTCTCCTCCTCCATCTCTCCCCCTATGAACTCCTCAGACTCGGAGTCTATGTCAATGGGGTCGTCACTGCTGTGAGCGGGACCAGTGGCAATCTGAAGTAAGGGTGCCTGAGGAGCACCGCTCTCCTCGAGCACGTACGACCCGCTGCCAGCCGCATAAGAACACCAGAGTAACAACTGTCCAACCCCGGCCTCTAGGACCTCCCCTAGCCTCTCGAACTGATCTATATACTAGCACCACCGGGGGAAGCATACCCACGTAAGGCAGGCCAAACTGCTGAGGCACTCGATCGAAAGGGTGTATCTCCACCCTCCCCACCTGTCACAACAAGCTGCCTGTGGTGGAGCAAGAAATCAAAGTAAGAGCCTCCTCGCCCCATAGACCTGTCATGGCCTGATAAGGTGTGGCCTCCATGTCATTAGTGGTCGGGAGGCGAGGCAGTAGGCCGGTGAGGTGCTCTGAGCACCGACATGTCTGTCCATCTGGCTGCCCTCACAGCTCCGGATCTGCCACCTCTACACCTCTCCCATAAGGGATGAAACGCTCGTAGACCCAGCTCATAACTAGGGTCGGATGGCTCAATGACTGCCCCTGCAAATGGACCACCGGTACAAATCATGGTAGGTAGTCCCAAGAATGTCGGCTCCCCAGGCATAAATCCGACCATGTCCCTCAATTTGTGCAATAATGGGGGACCAACAATAGAGTAGAGTGTCTCCTCCCTTGTCCCCGATCAATCTCGAGGCAAGGATCCCCATAATGGCCTGGCGAATCAAGGGGATAGGCGAGTAGGATAGATCGGACCCTCACCCCCTTCTTCGAACCAGTGGAGATAACTGCATCTCCCATATATGAGGCCCACTGTGCTATCTGAGCCCGTGAACTGCTTGTCTCAAGAGTGAGTCGTCTCCCGATGATCGGGACCCCCAAGATATGGTAAACGTCCTCCAAAGTAATGGTCCACTCACCTCGGACCCCTGGTAATCGGAAAGTGTTCCGATCAGCATCCCAATATGAAAATAAGTCACAGAGTATGTGACTAGATGGTGCAACATGCGGAACCCGTGATATATGTAGTATACCGGCCCTCTGAAGAGTGTCCTGCTCGTCCTGAGAAAGGGCATCTAATACTGCTGAGAGCCAATCACACTCTCTCTCTCTCGGCCCCATCGAATATACTCCTCCCTCGCTTGCATACACCCAAAAACACACAAAACAGAGCAAGTTAGTATCCAAATGACTTTAGAAAAATCATGAAGACACATAAGAATGCTAAAAATGTAAAATTAACTTCAAAAGGGTGTTGTTTGTGCATTATGTGAAGGACCTCCACCCCGAGTAGGGAGGTGGTTTCGTAATTGCCACCTTAAAGGCGACCATCTTGTAATCGCCGCCCATAATAGGGCGGCGGTTGTGTAATCGCTGCCCTGCCTGGGGTGGCGATCATGTCTCGAATTCTCATACGGGTCACATGACCTAAAAATGCCTAAAAACGCTAAATAAATGCTATTTTGACTAAAACAAAGCCTACCCAAGGGTGCCCCCTAGATAGACCTATTAAAACTAACATTTTCAAAAATTATCCCCAGTGACAAAGATTTCAACATTTTAATCTTTTGGGGATAAAAATGGTAAATCAAGAAAAACTAACCTGTGATCTCTCGGGTCCGCGTTCCGCTCGTGGAGGAATGATCACGATCTCGTCCCAAATATTTTGACTATACTCTCGTGAGAAACCGTCACTGTGGGCCCAGAGCTCAAAATCAACCAAATCAACGTGCGTAAATGAATAGGAAAATGGGCCCACTTTTACATATATAGCAACCTGACTTGTTTTGAATGCCCCTTTCGCAGGTTTGGAGCGCCGACGAGGTAAGTTCTTATCCCCGCACAAATGGTACATCCTCATTTCATGATATTTTAGTATTTATTTTCGATCTATTTTGTCTATCTGCACTTGAGTTCTCTTTTCATTTTGCAGGTAGCGGGAATTTCAGATAGCGTCATTTCGACACACGGACGTACCAGGTATAACTCCTAACTTCCCATTTCGGGACTACCATACTTGGACCCACCGTTTTACGCCTCTTCATGGCTAAAACAATTCTCCGAGGGGGCAATATGTACGTACCCAAAATTGTAGGGTACTACACCACCGGAATAACGTAACACGTGCCCCAATGATGATACAGGTCTCCTCGCAAGGTGTTCGGGATCCGAAAAATCTCTCCAAGTATGCGTTAACATCCCGCATACCCCACTTAGCCCTTGTGTGCTTTGTTTTCTCTTCTCCCCTCCTTTTCTTTGTGTTTTGGTCTTCAGTGATGAAACCGCCGCTCGGCTCGCCGTGAGCCGCGGCGGGCGGCCTTCACGCATTTTCCAGAATGCTCTTTTAATGCGACTCGTGTAAATTTTCAACGTTTACCAGCTTTTTTCACCGCCTTTTCTTGTATTTATGATTTTGGTTCCCTGGAATAGTGTTTTGGCATTGTTTATGGTTTAAGAGATCAATTTGGTTTTCACCTTTGGGTAAATGGGATTCTATAAATAACTGGCTTGTGCTCAAGCAAATGGCCCCTCAAATTTGCCTCTAAATTTCTCATTCCAATAGTTTAGCCTTTCCTTTTGTTTAGGATTCATAGTTTCATTTGTTAGATGTATAGTTAGAATTGTTTAGCTGTCAGAAAGCCACATATTCTCCTTGTGCAAAGTGTTGTTGTCATTTCATCCCAATCAATTGGAGTAGGATAGTTTTGAATAGGAAGCCATTAAAGTTGCAGGTTTTGTTCATCCAAAAGGATAGTTTCAGGTGTTGGAGGTTTTATGTTGCATGACTCACAATAAATCCCGCTAGGAATTACATAGGCCAAGCTCTGTACTCTTGCGTTATCCCTCTCCTACTCGCATTGTATTCAGTCTGCATCTTAAGCTACCTTTGTTCCAATATCTACTTTTGTTGATGCTAGCATTACACGCTTTTCTGGATCCATGTGAGCACGAAAGAATGAGGAGATCACACTTGAGGGGACAGGTCACACACCATCGGATTCACCACTATTCTACGAATCCGTGTTCTAGATTTCAAAGTTCTAGTTAAAAGCATATCAAATAGAGTAGCTAATTATTTCATTTCGATTAAATTTTACTTTTGATATTGCCGGGAAGCTATGGGGATTGATAGTTTCGAGAAACTATGATTCACTTCTCACTTCGAGGTAGGATTGAGAGTCTTTCAAATAGAGTAGATCGGTTATCGGGTTATTTAGAATATATCTACAAATTACACAGACATGCACATGCCTATACTCGGTCACTTTGTTTGTTTTAATTGTGTTATTAGTTTAGTTGTCAATTTTAGATATATTAGATAAGTTGCTCTTTAAAATATACCCGAGTTTAGCAATATGCATCGAGACTTGGAAATATACGTAAATATATCTTGCATGTTTAGTTTGTTCTATCATTAATTAGCTTTATATCACTTGCTTTTGTGCGACAATCACGGGACCTAGAGAGCCTAGAGAATACATATTCGAGCCAATCGTGCCTCAACCCAATCTTATTACAGCAATAACCGATATAGATCAGAACCTTAGAATCCAAGTCTTCCGAACAACAACAGACTTACAACAGATCAGCTCACAGTTAAGCACGTTAAATATAGAAGATGACCAAGCGCACACATTCTGGTCAAATCAACCAAACTACAGATTACCCTAGACAAGTATCCACATGACTATAGAAGGACTTGAAAGAGAGCAAATGTTTGATTGTGATCCTTTGGTCCCACACCATGACACGCATGAGACACTCTCACGAGACATAGATACTAGCTTGAGGATTCAAGTTGCGAAGAACGCCTATAAGATACTCGGAAAAGATTGCACAACTGTTAATTTTGAACGTAGAGGCCAAAAAAGCATACGACTATTAGATACTAGGGATTAGCGAATTTTTTCTGCACATGACCATAACAGGTCCACAGCAACCACGAATCTATGGTTGTGACCCAAAAATCCCACAACCCAACGAATCCACAGGTGAATCAGACATAGATGCTGGCTTACGCACATTAGTATTTAGATCTACTCCACTTCTGCCTACCATCATCACACAATTATCCTTGTTAGACATAACATCTAACAAAGCAAAATATTTCTAGACTAGACCAGAGAATCGGCCATAGAATCTGCTATATATCCATCATCCATCATATGACCCTGTCTTGCAGAGACATACACGAAACCATCCCAGGTCATTTTCCACGTATCCCACAACCTATAGATCAGATCACGCCAGAGCTCGATATTGATTGAAGCCTTAGTAGTCATCCTTTCCGACCGATCTATCACGCCAGTTCAGGTTAGGAGGGCCTTCTTTTCCTTAGATTCGCAGATTCCATTAGTGCGTGTCGAAGATATAAGATTACCTAACTAGTTTATCCATACCCTACGCATAATCCATCCCCACCGGCTATCTCGGCATGACCTCGGGAGGTCGGGTGCGAAGGAAGAGTCACTTGTAGATTCCCATGCTCGCTTGTCACTTTTCCATCGTACAGACACCTATGCGCCTGCGAGAATGACACATACACGCCCCAGCCGATGGGCACGCGCTGCACAAACAAACAGAGACACATGGCGACTAATTTTGTGAGATACTTTCAACACCTACACACCCAATAATGATGCATACGTGTCCCAACCGTGATTCACATGGCACTAGACCAATAGAGATGAGTGGTAGCTAATTTTGTGATGGCTTTAACACCTACGCAGTGAGCTTGAGAGTAGATATGCTTTAGGGTTTCAACGGAGAGACATGTGTGTTTCGGTGGATACGCGCCTTTTTGTAAATGTTTGTTGACTGAAAATTTGACCGGGCAGTGCGATCCTATTTACGATAGATACGCATGACGATCAATGGAGACACGCACATTATGAAAAATATGCAGCCCTATGCAAAATGATGTCGAAAAACAACAACCAGACATGTATGTGCTGTTTCCGATAGGTGCGCGTGACGATCCAACGAAGACATGTACAAGATATGACAAGTACGTGACCCTATGCTAAAATGATGCCAGAACATGCTACGACCCGGACATGTATTTGCTGTTTCGATGTGCGAGGGTTTCGACGAGATGCGCCTCTTTAAGACACATGTGCGTGCCCCACGAAAAATATACAAAAGTCCCCGATTTTAAAATTCTCAACAAGCAAACAGGTTAGTTGTTAGTACAAGAAAGCATATTTCTAGTTCAAATCCACAAAATACATATGAACAAAGATGATTTAGCCCTTTTAAGGAATGGAAACAAGCAAATAACAAGATGTTTCTTAAAAATAGATGAAAGTTGGCTAAACAAGCTTGAAAGGGGCCTCCATTAATGGAGTATATATATGTTAAAGATGTTAAAGGTCTATATATTTACATTTATTTAAATGCAATCTTTTTTATTTTTCTTGAAAACATGGGTTGACATCCATCCGAGGAAGCTGGTACTTCTTGGGACTGACAATGTTAGGCAACTCACCCATCTATCTACTAATCCATTTCTCATGTTGAGTTTTCTTTAAACACAGATCTCACACATTACCAGTGGCAGTGATGATTTCAACTTTAAATAGGTATCTTCTTCACCTTAATCTTATTGTTTGTTACTTTACATTTTTTTCAGCTCTTGACACTTGTTATCATTAAAGATGTTAAAGGTCTATATATTTACATTTATTTAAATACAATCTTTTTATTTTTCTTGAAAACATGGGTTGACATCTATATCCATTTTAACACATTCCATTTATTTATCATCTATATCCATTCTAATGACATCATGATCATATCATTACAAGTATAGAGAAGAAGAATTATCTTAAAACAAGTTTAAATGTCTAGAGAAGAAGAATTATCGTGCTTGAAGCTAAATCTACGTCCACATAAAACTGATCATCATCCATATAAATCATATCATTATCATCATTCATCATCATCTATCATCATTCCATGTTTTTAAAACAATTATCCATGGACCATTATCATCATTCATCATCATCTATATCCATCTATAACATTCATCATCTACGTCCACATACAATTCATGATAATCCAAGTAAACAAGAAACATACGTCATCATGATTCATCCCTGTCTAATGCAATGACCATTAAGAGTAAACCAAAAAGCATAAACTCCATATACAATCTAAAATTCTATCAAATCCATATGCAATCAAAATTAAAGATTATATAGTATTTCAAATTTTAAAAGGCTATCAAATCCATATAATTAAATTCAAATACCACACTCAATAATAAAAGTTTCCACACTCATATAATTTTCAAATATAGACTCAATATTTAAAGTTTCCACACTCAATAATAAAAGTTTCAACCCTCTATTTGCCAATGGGTTCCCTCTTTTGTTGTATCCATTTCAACTCCTGTGCTTCTTTCCCCAACCGTTTCTTCCCCGTGGTCGTGTACCCCTTTCCCAACAACGAAATAACCCCGAACTTATAAGATCTTCTCGCAATCTTTCTAGATTTTTTAAAATTCTTTCTTCTTGGTTTGTCGCATCTCCATGGGACAACAAATTTGGATCATCCGTTGCCTTAGCTTTGAATAATATTTTAGGGTTGAAGCCGTGCTCTTTAATTATCCACTTTAGTGTATTGTTTTGTTTGTTAACCAAAACAATATTTTCCTTCAAATTCTTCGTTGTGGATAAACTATTCTTCGTTGTTTCCAAGTGAACTTGGAATACCTTTGCTTGACTCTTCAAATTTTCATATTTCAACTGCACAAAAAGAGTAATGTCAATTCAACATATTACTAAAAAATGGAAATTTCAAATTAACAATAAAAATTGTTTGCAAGTGATAGTACTTACAACCACTCTATCTCTCTCGGCATTTGCAACTACTACCAGATCCTTGTCCTTGGACCATTTGTTGAAATATGCCTGGGCCTCAACACTGATATTTTCCAATTTGTTTAATGTCTTATCCAAAATGTCATCTTTATAGTTTTTGTTATACGTGATAGTCCCACTTCTTACTTGGGTAAGTAAGGAATCCATCTTCGCAGGTTGATTCTGGACTGCAGCGTATAAACTATCTCTTTGCCAATGATTTTCAAAATGACTAATTATCTCATTGATAAGAACTTTAGCCCTTCTCTCCCATTCTATGAGCTGATTGATATGCGGTAGAATAAACTCCTAGACATGGCCTTGACAATCATTACCAATTAAGTTCTCCAAAGGAAAAGGTAGCAACTGTTCACTATATGTATCTGATGAAGATGATCTTGTTGGAGAAGTATGGGAGATTTCGACTAGATCAACTGCTAGTGGTTTCTGCCTTTGGGTGGTGTTCCTGTTTGTGATAAAATTAATCAAGATTCAGATAAATAAATTTAAATTTAAATGTAACTCAATATTGTAAAGCATTGTGAAATTGAAGTATACCTGCTAGCCTTGAATCATCTCATGGGTATTGAAAAAACCAGTTGGGTCATTGCTATCAATGCACAAATAATCTTCATCTAAATTTATATTATTCAAAAATGATATGCCCATTGGATGGGCAAGCCACCAAGTGAGAGCGTTGGAATTCGAAAGGAGGAGGCAATGTTTAGTGTCCCGCTAGGGGCCGGAGCAATTGACATGCGTTTACCAATGTTCTTTTTCACTGTTCCTCTGGTTGGCATTTTTAAAAATTATTGGTTGAGGGGGAGTCAATGCCTCTGCTTGAATAGAAGGATCTGTAATGCTATTGAAAAGTTCAAGAAAAAACATTAAAAACCGTAAAAACAATCCAAAAAGGCAAAAACTACGAAATTATAATTAGTATTCAAAAGTTGTACCTTGTTGTCGAGGGGTAGTTTTTCACGGTGCTAAGGGTGGTCGTGTAGGATTAGTATTAGGTGGTTGTTGAGGAGATACGAATGCATGCGGCGATGCGTATTTGAGTGAGTTGGGGAAGAAGGTTGAGTTTACGAAACATGAGTATGGTCTAAAGTCCTGCGCAATGTCATCAACATTGAATGTTATGTCAATTCAATTGGTTAAAATTTAAATTGGAAAATAAAAATAAAAATTTGGAATTTGTAAATAATAAATGAGAAGGTATTACTTCTCTGGCGTTTAACGATTTCAAAGCTGTTGAGGGTTTGGAGAGGATTGAGATTCCATTTCAGATTGGGAGTCTCCCGAAGCCTCAGCGTGTTGTTGGCCTCTTCCTCTTGATAACGCCTTTTTTCGCGGAAGGGCTTCAATAAATATTCTCTGCAAACCGTAAATTGTTAATAATTGTGCAGTGTAATGTCGAAAATTGAAATACAAACTAAATAGTTTATACTGTTGTTCTTCAATGGAATTGAAAACTTCATCAACTCATTGTTAGTGCAAGTAGGAATTGGTTTGTCTTTTAAATTTAAAAGTTCCTTGTAATAAAGGCCGAGGATATAGTTTGTGGAATAAATAACAGGTTTTTCTGAAATCTTTGAATTTTTTATTTCAGTTCTTATTTTTTTATATCGAATTTTTGTTTTGAGATAGTGGCAACTATGTATCTGAATCGCCTGATTTGGTATATCTATTTGCCTACCTGCAACACTATTCGGATTGAAAAAATGAAAACACCGCAGCAAGAAAGCGGTGTGCATTTGCTTCTGTATCCACACCACGCTTGGATTTATCGACATGAGCTGCAAATGCCAAATAGTGAGAATTAATATAAATTTATAACACCAAATTGTATCACAATAAAAAACAGAATAAAAATGATGAATGAAAACGAATTATACTTACAATCAACATGGAAACCGAACATTGATTCGAGATATTTCTTGTCCTCTTCCAGGAGTGTTGCCTTCATTGTAACAGAATAACCGTAAGTTTCGAACGGAAGGCACGTAAACCGATGGATGTCATTTTCTTGTATATTGAATTGAAACATTCGGCCGTCATTCAATGTCACATAAAACAGGTCGTCCTCTGTATTGTAGGACGAGAGAAGGTAATTCAAAATATTTGGATCTGTTTTGAAATGGGGCATGGTAATGAGCCCACTAAACTCACACGCATCCATCAAATCTTTATATTCGGAGACACCTTTAAAACAATATGTATGTGGGGGCACAATGGATTCCTGTAGATGATCTTGCCCGTGGATTGCATTGGATTCTCTTGATTTTTGTCCTGAGCTTGCGGTTGGGAAGCACTTGAAGTTGCCATTATAATTTGTGCTTACGTCATTGACAATGAGGGATACCTGCAAAAAATTTGAGAGCCAGAAAGTGTGAAAAATGACTGTGGGAGACTATTTATAGGCCAAATAAAGTGTCAATGGCCTTCATTGATGTGTGTTAATGGAGGTCATTGATGCATGTTAATAGCCTCCATTGGCATGCATCAATGGCCTTTGTTTACGCGCGTCAATGGATTCCATTGGCGCGCATCAACGAAGTCCATTGATACAGCGTCAACGATCCCATCGACATGTGTCAACGAAGCCCATTAACGTGTGTCAATGGAGACCATTGACGCGTGACAATGGACGTGCATCAATGTTCTTTGATATTCATTTGTGCTCTGTTGTGAGATCAACATTTGTGCTCTGTTGTGAGATCTACACTCTTCGCAACCAACTTAGATGGCTATGGCGGACTCATCGTTGTAGTCACTTGAGATCAAAGTCGATCCTCAACCTGATCAACCGCTAGATGAACAAATCGCTACAACAGGGAAACAAAAGTGGAAATACATTCAGTTTTTGCTTGCATCCCTAGGAATCTCTGTCACCATTATTTTTAGCGGTGAAAGGTTTGCATCGCTGACTCCAGTACTATTTCTGATGTCAATATGGGCTATCTGTATAATTTTAGGACTACCCTTTTATTTGGTGTATAAGAAGATTATACAGGAGGCGCAATTAAGGCTGAATTATAGCGAGATTCTTAATCATTCTCAAAAAGTAGCAGTGACTGATAGGAAGAACCAGATAATTTTTCTGGTCATATCTGCATGCTTGATGTTCATGTTATTTGTTTCCGTTGGCATCAATGATCTCGTGAAACACAACAAAAATTAGATACATCTCCTTTCTATCATGAGTCACCCAGGTTCGAAACGTTGAACAAGTTTCAGCTCTATTAGTTGATTATATTCTAGTTTTCTCTGTCCTAATATCGTTTCTTCATATGTATACATACAATACCGTCATTGTATAGTTAGTTTGTTATAGATGGTAAAAATATTTAATGTTTACATATTCATTTTTTCCCAAAAAATTAATGTTGCACTAATCAATTTGAAGATCCATAAACATTATTAAAGTTTATGAGAATATTAAAACATAATTTTAAATTACAATTTTAAAACAAATTTGAACAAAATGATAAAAATGAATCACTCAATGCAAACTTGCAATTATGTAGAAAATGAGTTCTATTTCCAACTTCTGACTTCTAAGCTTGTAAAACCAATATTCTAATTTCACCATTGTTTCAAAATCTCAAATCCTAATATCGTTTCTTCATATGTATACATACAGTACCATCGTTGTATAGTTAGTTTGTTATAGATGGTAAAAATATATTTAATGTCTACAGCTGGTATACTTTAGATATAGTTTTTTACATATTCATTTTTCCCAAAAATTAATGTTGCACTAATCAATTTGAAGATCCATAAACATTATTAAACACGTTAATGGGCTCTGTTGATGCGCATCAATGGGCTTTGTTGACACGCGTCAAAGGAGTCCATTGACACGCATTAGTAGAGTCTATTGACGCACGTCAACAGAGTCTATTGATGCGCATCGGTGGCCTCTGCTGGCGCATGTCGATGGTCATCCGCTGACGCGTGTCAAGGATGGTGATTGACATTATATTGTCACGTGTCGAAGGTGCATCGATGTCTGGAACTCTAATTTTTCTGGCTCAAAAAACCTGGCGAAAATTCGGTTTTGGAATACTGTCAAAATTTCCTTTCACCGAAACTGTTCCCAGTGGATATTTGCAGTATTTTCCACCTATAATTTTCTAGAGGTGTCTTAAAATGAACCCTCAGTGAGGAACACCAAAGCGGAAAATAATGTGATGTTTGATGAACTCACATATTTTCTTAGCTTTGTAGAGATGAGGGAATGGCTTCTACCTATTTATTGTAGTGTTCAAGTAGTGGTAATAATCCATTGATGTCATTGTGAAGAGTGGGGATTTATCTCTCGACAAGATCCAAACCCCATTGAGAGAAGGGCCGGAGGTCTCGGGTGACCTGCAAGGCATGGCTTGGTGTCGATGAAGATTAGCATGTTGTTGACATTTCACAAAACATTTGACTTAGTCACAACAAATACAGGGTTGAGGGTTGGCAATAATAGATCGGCGAAGTATGTGTTTAGCGACAACTAAACCACCAAGTGACCTCCACAAATTTCGTCATGAACTTCCTTAATGGTATAAGGAATTTTAGAACTTGTAAGGCATTGCAAGAGGATACCATCAAATCCACTCTTATAAAGAAGACCACCCATGATGACATAACAAGAGACACTTTTGAGAAAAGCTCATTGGCTATTAGGAGTAAGGGTCGGGAGGTAGGATAGAAAGGGAAAGGTAGTCTGAAAATTGCTTATACCAAAGGTCATACGAATCAAGTGTAGTGGTCCCGATAAGGTTGAAATTGGGAGGTAAATAAGAGGGTGATTGTAACCTTTGTATTGTGACAAAGATGTGAGTGTCAGCAGATGAAGCAGGTATCTGGGAAGCAAGACAAGCCATGGTATCCGTGAATTTATTGGTGGAACGCAGAACAGTTTGAAGTTCATAGTGGTCAAAGGTAGTCAAAAGTATGTCCACATGATGCTTTTACTTTTGATGTATGTCATTACGACAACTCGGTATATACCCTTGACTTGGTTTATAACCAGCCAGGAATCACCAAAGATATTGATTGATTTAACATCTAAGGTGTAAGCAACCCGGAGACCCAATACGAGCACTTTGTATAAGGCATGGGTTCACCACCAAAAGGAATGAGGATAACACCAACACCGCCCCATGCCGACACTTAGAACTATCAAAGAAGAGATTAATTTAGTAAATGGTATCGTCCCAAGGAGAGGGTAGCTATGGAGTCATCCGAAAAATTGAAGTTAGAGGGTTGATTTACGGAGATGGGTGCATCTGCGAGCTAGTCAATGATGGTTTGGCTTCCGATAGATTTATGGTGAATGAATTCAAGGTCAAGATCTGCAAGGAGCATGAGCCAACATGTAACACGTTGATGTTGGTAGGGTTTGGCGTACATGTAATGTAAGGGGTCGATATTGGTAACGACAAAGGTTTAATGGTTGAGTAGGTAATGATGAAGCTTAGTGGCGAAAAAGACCAAGGCTAAGAATTTTTTTAAGCATGGGTATATCTAGCTTCATAGTCCAAAAGGGTATTATGTAATAAACCACTTACTCCCCTGTGTTACTTGTTGCGATGAGAGAGCATGAAACCCAAGGAATTATCAGGTAGTAGAGATGTATAGGTAAAATGGTTAGTCATCCCGAGGAGGAATAAGAACTGGTGGTTGGAGAAGGTATCATTTTAAGGCGTCAAGGACTTTGTGGCATTCAAAGATCCCATTTGAAGGAGACATCCTTTTGAGGAGATGATGAAATGGTTGGCGAAGTTGGAAAGTTACGAGATAAAATGACGAATAGATTACTACGAAGTTAGCGAAGATTAATAGGCAGAGGCATTTCAAGAATAGCCTTTATTTTAGCAGGATCGAATTCTATGCCATGTAAAGAAATGATAAAACCAAGGAGCTTTCCAGAGAGAACCATGAAGACACACTTCTTAGGTTGAAGGAAAACACAATACTTGATGAGACGGTCAAAGATGACCTTAAGAACTGTGAGATGTTTGGTTCGACGTTTGGATTTGGCAAGAAGGTCATCAACATAGTCTTCTAATATACGATGCATGATGTCATGGAAGATATAGGTCATAGCCCGTTGATATGTAGCACCAACATTTTTAAGGCCAAAAGGCATGACTTGATAGCAAAAGGTCCCCCAAGGAATAATAAAGGTAGTTTTGTGTTGATCTTCTAGAGTGAGTAATATTTGATTATAACCCAAAAAACCATCCATGAGCGATAAAATCTCATGGTCAACCGTGAGGTCAACTAGTTGGTCAATACCTGGTAGAGGAAAGTCATCTTTAGGGAAAGTGAGGTTGAGGTCATGGAAATCCATGTAGATGCGGAGTCCTCTTGTTGCTTTGGTGACAAGGACAATGTTAGAGATCCACCGGGATAATCAACGGGTAGAATGAAGGAAACCAAGGAAAGGCGTTGAAGCTCTTCTTTGACAAGAAGAGCAATGCAAGGATGCATTTTATGGAGCTTATGTTTTATAGGTTTGGCTTCGTGAATGGTTATGATATTATGGACCACAATGTTTGGGTCAATACCGGCATGTCAACGTAGGACCAAGCAAAAGCGTTGCTTGCTATAATCTCGGAGGAAAGAAGTAAAAGTTTGGTAGCATCTAGAGATTGGCCTATCTTTAAGATGTGCGGTCATCTTGAGTGTTAATATTGATTTCAATGGTTGATTCGTTTAACATGGTTTGCGTCTCGAGAAGGTAACAACCGGTGAATATCATAATCCTCTGCACCAAGGCGGTGAGAATAGACTCATCATCCCGACACCGAATGACATTAATATAAGGTGTATCATCATCAATCATGTCAGGATATAGGAAGGGAAGAGAAGAGGGAGCCTCGCCATTGCGTTGATAAGTCAGAGGTCCCAAGGAAATGGTGTTCACAAAAAAAAAAGTTAGGAGGAATAGATTCAGGATCTGTGGACTTTGTGGGTGAGGGTGGTGACGTGGGTGAGTGGGGCGGAGAAGGTTTGACATCCTAAATGAGTTTGACATGGCCCTTCTTAGAGGATAGTTCGAAGAAGCTGATACCACTATGGTCTTTGTGTTTACGGGTGGTACACAGGATGATGGTATGACGACCTTGTTCGTAAAAACCAAAGCCAAAGCCTTTCCATGCACATCGGTGGAGGAAGGTATGAGCGAAGTGGTGATTAGTGAGAGATCGGAGTTCGATGATGAAAAGGTCATGTTTGGGATGGCGGTTTAGGCGAATAAGTGGAAGTATAAAGTCCCCATATGTTAAGTTGGTGTGAAGGTGGGGAGGACCATAAGGAAAACCTTGCCTATGCGATGGTCATAACGAGGATGTTGACGTAGGTTACCATACTCTTACGGAGTAAGGAATGTGTTGACATTGTATAAGTGGTACTCCCAGAGTGAGACGTTGAAAACGCTTTCTAAAGGATTGGTGGTAGATATGTTGGTAGCAAGAATAAATGAATTACTGGATGATTAGGAAGAAGAAGAAATACGGGTTGGTTGAGAAGTGGATGAACTAGTAGAGGGGTCAGTAAAGAAAGACTGAAGTAAAGTAGTAGGAATAGAGGAGTTAGGTGTAGGAGAGGTAGTGACAATGTTGGTAGATGGGGTCGTGGGTGAAGAAGAAGGTGTAGTAGTGGATGCCCTAACTGGTACAAGGACATCATTAGGTCGATACAACATTTTACATGTTTTGAATGGTGAAGGGTCAACTGCATGGTATAAGTATGTCCTCGATGTTCAAATTTCACACAACGATGCAAAGTTGAAGGAACACTACCCATGACACGAATCCAAGGCCGCCAAGCAACAAGTTATATTAAAATTCACCCTCTAAGACATAGAATGCTTTTGAGATAGTAGAGGGGCCCACTCGGACGTGGAGGATGACGGTGTCGAGTGTAAAAGTGATATCATCATTGAACGAGCACAACATGATTACGTGTTTATGCACGTAATTGTCGGTATGCGTATTTGGTTGTAAGCATGAGAGGAGATGATGTTGATGTTGGCACCCCTATCAATCATGATGTGGCGTACGCATATATTATCAATATGGATGGAGATGAACAAGGTGGGGTCGGGGTCATTTGATTCGTGAGGTGCAATTTCATCATTAGAGAAACCGAGGCGCTACTTGGTGAGTAGGTGAAGGGTTAGAGGAAGGGCATGACTTGGTGAATGAGGCCACATGATGAGGGGTAATAATGGATGACACCAAAGTGTAGGGTTGTTGGGTAAAACCTCAATGGATCGCAAAACCTCCATGAGGGATTTTCGGTGAGATTCGAGGTTTGGATGAGGTCATACAAGACATTTTTAGAGGGGATTGATGTAATTGTTTTAACATGGTGTGGTGGGTGAAACCATTGGAAATAGGGTACACAAGGCCTCAAATGGTGATTTTTGTTCAGTGCAAATGGTATTTTGGTCATAGGGTTGGTTGATGGGCTAGTTGCTTTCTCCTTTCCTTTTTCTTTCTAGCGCAAGTGGTAACATGGATCATGTTGATACGAGGAAGAGATGTAAATGGAGAAGGTGTGTCATGGAAGGTATAGTGGCATGACAGACAAAAGCCTAGTGCGGGATATGAGCCCTATGAAATGAGTAAGGCACACTGACATTTTGGTGGGGTTTCAACTAACTCTCTAATACGGACCATGTTGATCTCAAATTTTGGAGATGGATAAAAAGGTTGTGAGGGTGGAGATACCGATCGTTGAATAGGTAGTGGAAGAGGGTGTGGGGAGATTGGTGAAAATGGAATATGGTCTTCGTCAAGAAGGTCATTTTCCTCAAAATTTGTTTCAAGAGGACATAGTTGAAGAAGAATGGCTTTTAGAGCTTTACAATTTTCTACATCATGTCCCGACACACACAATGGTAAGTGTAAATCTTGGTATCATCAAACCCTTTTGGTTTGGGTTTGAGTGGATCATAAGGTCGAAGCGCAACAATGTGATGACAGATGTCTCTAAAAGGTTAGCTAAGATGATGGTATATGACCTGGAAAATAGATCATAATGTGAAGTGAGCATGGGTTTGGGCTGAATGGTAGGCGATTGCAGTGAGAGAGGAGGTGTTACAATAGGTGGAATTAGAGGTGGGGTAGATTTGATCTCCTGGTTTGGTAGGTGGTACTTGTCTTAGGTTTTGATGGTACTTGCTTGGGTGAAGTTTTGGTAGATGACTTAGCAAAGGAAGGGGTTGTGGGTTTAACTACCTTCTTGGAGGGTAGTGGGTCCTTGTCCTGGATGGCACCTTCTTGGGTAAAGGTGAGGGAGGAGTACATGATGTAAAAGGGAAAGTGGATGGCGAAGAAGAGGACGGGTTACCCACGGAGGTAATGAAGACGTGTTAGAAGTGGTTGGTGGAGGCTTAGAGGAAAGTGTGGGATGCAGAGGAGAAATTTTCATAGCAGCAGAATGAAGTTATTGTAGCTGTGGGAGTATAGGTGGTAAAGAAGATATGAGTGATAGTGACGGTGTTTGTTGTGCGGAGTAAATTGGGTATAATAGTGGGTCATGATGAAGAGGCATGGTGTTTGGTTTTGGTTTATTTTGGGTAAGAGGTTGTTTGGCCGGTGCTGATTGGTGAGGTTCTAAGATGGACTAAGGGGCGAAGGTGACAAAGGTGTGGTGGGTGAGATAGGTGTATGCGGGCTTAGAGGTTGGATATTCCTTTTAGGTGGAGGAATGATTTTGGTGTGGGTTTGGGAGGATGTGGCTAAATCTAATTTTCTAGGTGGATGGACAAGGCTTGGTGTCGACAGGACCCCAAGGTAATGATGTGTCTAGATACGGGTGGAGGTGTAGGTGTGGGCATGTTTTTAAGTGTATGAGTGGGTTTAGTATTGGGTAAAGGTTTAGATGTAGGGAGGGGTGATGAAGAAGAAAACTTCTTAACAAGCGCGATCATGATTGATGGGGTTGCTTGAAACACCTTCAGATTGATTGTGGAGGTACCAAAGAGCAACAATTGCATTTGGGTTAAAAAGGGGAGTTGAAGGCATCCCCATAGCATGGAAGGATCAATTTAATCCAAGTGGTCTCTTAAGCGCAAAAAGGGGACTGTGGTAAGAGAAACTGATGTTGATTTAATGGCAATCCATGTAAAGTAATTATGTGAGACAGGGATTTTTTTGCCTCGGACTCTATAGGTAAGAGAGCCAAGAGAGGATCAATAGGGTCCTAGAAGGCTAAGGGGGAATGATTACCAACCAAAAGTGGAACTTATAAAGGATCCTTTATGGGTAGGGGAGATGGTGGGTGAGATATGATAGGTTCCTCTTTTGGAGGAGAGGAAGGCGATCCTGGCTCTCCTATGGGTAGGAGTGTTAATATCATTGATAGTTCGTTGGGTTGAGAAGTGAATGGTGTAATAACAATAACAAGAATGGTGGATTCCTCCGTAGGTGAGGGGGGAAATGAAAGGGAATCCTATGAGGGTGAAGGAGTAGATGGGGTACGTTCCTTTATAGGTAGAGGAGCCTGCGCTAGGATTTCCTCGATGGAAGGAACGTGAGGAAAATGGGGAGTGTTGGGTATGTTGTCAAAGATAGCATGGACTTCACGAGTGTTACTATCGCTTGTTGAAGGTTCGTTAGTTGGATTAGAAGATGGGGTGTGATTAGGAAATGGGTTTTTGAAGATATGTAGGTTCTAGTTAGCTGGTGCATTTGGGTTGTCCAAGACTAGATCTCCATTATCTAACATTTATTGAATGATGTTTTTGAAGGTGATACAGTTACCATCGCTATGGCCTTTGACACGATGATAATTATAGAAGTCGTGTTCTTTATACCAAGCATGCATGGGACTAGCGGGGTCAAAACCAATATGTGGTTTTATAGGTGGGAGAGTAATGACTCTAGCTTTAAGAAGTTTTTCTAGTACAAAAGAATATGGCTCTCCGATTGGGGTGTAATTTTGTTGTTCTTATGCAAACGAAAAGTTTTAATGGGAGAAAGATTGGAAGATGGTTTTTTTGTTAGACGGGTGAGATGGACCAACTTTGAGAACTACGACGTTGGTAGATCCTTTAGATTTTGAATAAGTGTTTTGGGGTTTGGAAGATGAGGAAGTGTCGTTTGATTTGAATGAGGTGTTTTTGTTATGCAACTGGATTTTCTTCTCTTGATGGAACTAATTTCTATTTTTTTGCACCATGGTAAATGCTTCATCGAAGGTGTGGAAGGTTTGCACTTGTAGAGTCGGTGAGATGTGTCCGGCTCAAGCTCTAGTCAATAACTTTATAAGCTTAGTTTGAGGTAATTGGAATGTCGGTTGATTGATGAGGCTACGCTAGCGAGTGACAAAATATGCAATAGAATCACCCTCGTCTCACAAAGTTGAATAAATATCATTCATAGTAACTTTATTTACATTATTGATTGAGAAATGATCTAGAAAGGCTTGCGTGACTTGATTAAATGAATAAATGGATTGTCTGGGTACTCCACTATACCAATCCATCGCATGCTGGCCCAATCAAGGACATTGGGAAGGTTCATAGGAGCAAAGCATCATCATGGGTGATTAGGTAGCACCCATGTTTGAACAACCGCTAGTGTTGTTGCAGTCTTCTTTACTATTGAAGCGATTGAACTTAGGCATTTCCCAATGTGTGGGGTATGCACGAATGGTAATGTATGGGTGAATAGGTTCACATGATTTCATCATAGGTTAAGGAATTACGGGAGCTAATGAGAGATGCTTCTAAGGTTTACATCTTTTCCATCATCATCTTAATGAGGTCGTTGGTAGGTTGTGATGAATGGGCGCCCTTTAGTAAAAGGGGGTTGATGTTGAAGGTATGAGGTAGGTGGTATGCTAGTGTATGGTGGTGTCAAGTATAAGAAATACGAGGGGGAATAGATGTAGGTGACACATAGCCAAAATAAGAGATAGATGAGATCGGGGTTGTTGGTAATATGTGTAGCGGGCAGGTAGTCGTAATAACTCTAGTGGTGATTGGGGGTAAGGAATGTGGGATAGAAAGGATAAGGTTCTGGAAAGGGGTGTAAGTTTTTGACACCGGAGGTGGTTGCGATGCAAAAGATAGGTGCGAGGTGACAGCAGAGAGAGGCTACACTCACGATAGGCTGCTAAAGAGATGGATGACACTACGAGTGCAAAAAATGTCATAGATGCAACAATTATAATGGTTGTGGGACCTAGCTGAGACACCATAGGTGGTAAGGTGGAAGAAGGTAGCACTAAGTTGGTGCTAATTGATGTGGAAGTTAGGGTGAGGGCGGGAGAGATAGATACGGGTATGCCATATATTAATTGACTTTGAGGAGTCCCGGGTGGAAGAATGAGCAAGGTAATATTGAGGGCAACATGATTATGATCAACAATTCTTGTGAACTCCTCGTCACCAATGCTAATGGTGATAGGCTGAGTTGGATCCATGGGTGACAAGATGGAAGGGGGTGATGGGCTAGGTGGAAGCAGGGAATGTGCCATCTTATAGGTACTAGAATATGGGGGCATACCAAGGGGAGAATGGGCCAACAATTTCACATACCAAACATGACTCTGACATATCATACGCGGGCATTTGCAAGTTTTCTATGAAGAAGGGCATTCTGCTTTCCCGAGGTGGAATGCGTAAGAGAGGCCCAATTGTAGTCATGGCATCTGCTGACTTATTGTGCGACTTGGGCTTTTGATCAAAGACAATGTGTGTGAAATACTATTTTAATGTTTTGACCAACTTCATATACGGAATAAGCTTCTCATCCTTAACCTTGTACTCATCATTAACTTTCTTAATAATGAGTTGAGAGTCTCCAATGACACATAACTATCTCGATGTTCCAAGTTATAGCCAACTTGAGGCCAAAAATGAGTGCCTCATATTCTCGCTATGTTATTGGTGCATGAGAATCCTAAATGGAATGCTCTTAGAATAACTTCACCTATGGGAGCGATAAGTACCACCCCTTCTCTTGATCCATGGAAAGTGAACGATCCATCAAAATGAACTTTCCACTCTACCAACTCTTCAACATACATCATAAATGCATCTAGCAGATCCAAACACAAAGGTTCCATTCTGGTAGAGGAGATTTAGCCAATTGATCAACCAATACCGTCCATTCAAGGATTTTTAATTCATAAACTCAATATCAAATTCTCTTAGGAGAATGATCTAATTAGCCATTCGTCTTGTAAGGGCGGGTTTGGATAAAAGGTATTTGAGAGGGTCAACTCAGGATATTAGCTTGGTTTTATAATTAAGGAGATAGTGGCGTAACTTTTGGAAGATGAAGACGAATGCTAAGCAAGCCTTTTCAATATGCAGTAATTCAGCTCGTAAGTGATCAAGGTGTAACTAAGATAGTAAATTTCCCTCTATTTTTGGTGTAGGTCATATTAGGCGGGTAGTGCACCAATAGCAAATTGGGTAGCTGAGATGTATAAGAGGAGAGGTTCTCCTAGGGTAGGTGGCATAAGCACATGTAGGTTGACAAGGTATTCTTTAAGTAGTGAAAATTCCTTCTAACAAATGAGTCCCTAATTGAATGCAACATCCTTCTTGAGGAGATGCGTAAATGGGTGGCACTTATCCACAAGTTGTTAAATGAAGTGGTAGATTGCCTAAATCTTTCCTTATAGACTTCTTAATTTCTTGAGAGTGGTAGATGGAGGCATTTCTGTGATAGTTGTAACCTTTGTAGGGTCCAATTCTATCCCTCTTTGCGAGATAATGAAACCCAGGAGCTTTCATGATAAAACACCAAAGACACACTTCTTAGGGTTCAATCGTACTTTGTAATCTTAGAGATGCTGAAAAATACATCTTAGTACTTCAGGTGCTCCCTTCGGATCTTGGATTTAGTTAGGATATCATCAAAATAATCCTCCATGATGTCATTTATCATGTCATGGAAGATGACGGTCATCAGCATGTTGATAGGTGGCCCCGACATTCTCGAGTCCGAAAAACATGACTTTGTAACAAAATATTCCGCAAGGGGTGATGAAGGTTGTTTTATGTTGATATTCTTTTGCAATCTAAATTTTGTTATATCCTAAAAATCCATCCATTAAGGAAAAATTTCATAACCAACAAAGTGGAATCAACGATCATATCAATATTGGGCAAGGGGAAGTCATCTTTAGGACATGCTTTATCGATATCTCTAAGTCGGTGTAGATCCTTATGCCAACAAGATTCTTCCGAGCAGGGACCATGTTAGATATCCAATCTGAATAGTTGATAGGCTTAATGAAATTAGCAACTAATAACTTTTCCAGTTATTCTTTAACAAGGATTGCAATCATAAGGTGCATCTTTCTTAACTTCTACTTGATAGGTTTGGCATCGGGGTGTACAATAAGGTTGTGTATGACCAATTCTAGGTACAAACCAGACATATATGCGTATGTCCATGTAAACATATCTACATAGTCTCTTAATAGCGCTACAAAAATCTTATTTTCTTGAGTGAAAGGGAAGCTCCCAAATTTAGTATTCTAGGTAGGTCTTCTGAGTGATGTTGACACCGATTGTTTATTCAATAAGCATATTAGAAGCATCTTCCATCCACGTAGGATCTAGGGGAAGAGTAAGATCTACCTTCTTAGGTATCTCTTTGTCATCTTTGAAAGGATATATCATCTTGTTTGTATGTTCTTCATTCTATTTATCTACCAATGCCTCAAAAATCTTGTCACTATGAGACTTGTGTTTATTCTTTTTGGAAGGCTTCTCTAAAGTGTGCTTATTCTTTTGTATCACTTTCTTGTTTAAGCGCCCATACATATCTACCTCCTCTCCAAAGTATGCATGGGTGTCTAATTGTATCACAAAACCTTTCTTGTGATCTTCAAACTGAATAGAATCCCCGAGTCCCATGAACCCTATAAATTCTTCGTCATTCTCAAAGAAGTCAATTGGCACATGAAATTGTTAATCACAATCGATAAGTTCAAGATATACAAGAGTTATTTGGTAATTGGTTTGGGGAGTGAATCCAGATAAGGTAAGGACAACTGAGTCATGAAATAGGTTGGTGGTGGCAAGATCTTCATAGAGGCTAGTTTGGGAATTTGCATCGCTATCAGAATGAGATGAGTCGTCCTCACGTTCAGAAGAGGTGGCATCAATCTCAAAGGGTGGATTATCATGTGGTCATATTCCAAGACCATGCTTGTTTGTTTTGAAGTGAGGGATAGGAATGGGTTCTAATCACCATTGTGCATTGATACCACATCCAAACCCATCGTAACCCATGGCGTACATCATTCAAAGGTGGCCTTTGATATACCGTGGGGCCCGATGGTATGACGCCATGGTACCTTCAGTAATCTACTAACGGGATCCTCTAACATCTTTTCCTCAGATAAAAGGCCACTAGGGATGAACTTCTCCAATGGTTTAGGGCATTTCTCCTGAGTGCTCTTGAACTAAAATTAGGGTTTACAACGTGTCCTAGGAGACACTAATAGATATAATATTAATAAAGCTTGTTCAAGAGTGAACGGCTCGCCTGGGCCATAATTTTTCAACGTTGCCTCCCATGATGGGAAAGGGTTGACCAACAAAGGAAATTCTTGATTGCAAGGAGTGAGTGAATCTGGTTCTACACGTTCCTTGATAGCCTCTATTTGTAAAGGAACAATAATTTTTGTAGAAGGGCATTCATAAGCTACACGAGAAAAACTATGCCATGCTCTATAGTGCATAAATGGTTCTAGATCACCCTGAATGGTGATTATCTATCCTTCATGGCACATCTTGATACACTGATGGAAAGTTGAGGGAATGGCTTACATGACATGGATCCATGGGCATCCTAAGATCATGTTGTATGGTTGATCCAAGTCAAGGACATGGAACATTGGATCACGAAAAGTCGTCCCTACTTCTATTGGAACTACTATAGTGTCTGCTGACTCACGCTCCTCATTATCATAAGCCGTAATAGTTTTGGCCCCTAGGTCTGTTTCTGAGTGGCCTAACCGCTTAACCAACTTCAAAGTGAAAATATTTAGACCGGATCCATTGTCCACAAGTACTCTCTCGATCTTCCATCGGTAACAACTAATTTTAAGTATAGGGGTAAGTTGTGTTATGGGTCATTACACGTGAGATCGCGACACGATCAAAAGTGATATGATCATTGGAGTCAAGGTGTGCCATCATGGTTTGGAGGCGCATGAGATCTACATCTGTGGAGACTCCCGAACTTTTCAAAGGTTTTATACATCATGTTTTTATGGGCAGAGAGATTTTAAGGAGATCTAAAATGGATATCCTAGCAGGTGTTTTCTCTAATTGCTTTATTAAATTATACTAACCTTCTTGAGGGATAAGTAGGGGATTTGGTATGATTAAACAAGCGCGTCTCATCCCTACAACACAACTCTTTTCTATGATCCTAATAGTATTGACATGTTCATCAGATGAACGGATACATCCTATGAGGGAATCGAAGGGACTATCATTAGTGGGATAAATATAAGCGGTAGTCCTATATGTCCATGATCCGGCCTCTTTTTCTTCTTATCCGCATGGTTAGGGAAGGGCTATTTGAAGATATCCATTTTCTCATTCGACCTTGTCCCAAGTCAAAGTGGGAGAATCAACAACGATTTTTCCTCTTTGATGAGGTCTTGTATGTAATGTCGTAATCTCAAGAATCTATCTCGTCTTGTTCCCTTTAACATCCGTGAAGTCACAATATTCATTCTCTTTAAACCAACCTAGTTTTGGATCATCTTCTCGGTATGGTACCGTCATAGTTGGATACTATACCATACTTGCGTTATCCTATTGTTTTAGTATGGTAGATAGTGATTCTGTTAATGGTGTAAATGTACATTTAGTGGGTGCCTTGGGACGAGGTCCTTGCGAGAGTTTCAAAAGTGGACTGTTTGCATGATTTGGACTCTCTTGGAGTCCGTAATGCTATTGCACTACGACATGCTTGTTTTTATTGAAGAATTTTGGTTTATTGAATTTTTTTCATGTTTGTCTTTGACAACCTACTCAAGCATTCCTTTGTGATGAGGGCCTTCTCAATTTTGTCACCCTTCTCTATGAATTCTTTGAAGTTAGAGCCACAATGCATCCGTAGATGAAAGGATATCTCTGGGTTTAAGTTAGGAACAAATATGCTCACCAATTATTTTTCCGGTAATTCATAAGGGAATCTCGCTTACCAACCCTCGCCATCATTGTAAAAAGCTTGTGAAGGTCTCATTGATCTTTGCTTTGTATTACAAAGGTCTTTCATTGTGACATCACTTTCCATGTTAAAAGAATAGTGTTGTATAAATTTCTCCGCTAGCATGGGCCATGTTGTAATGGAGCCCTTGGGTATGTTAAAGAAGCATTCAAGTGCTAGCACCCTAGGCTACGAGGAAGAGTCGTATCAAGAAATTATTGTTGTATGAGACCTCCTCACAAGCCATATAAAAGTCTTTGATGTAATCGCGAGGATCACTTTTTCTTTTATATTTGTCAAATTCAGGGATGGTAAAGTTTTTGGAAAGGGTCACGTAACATTTCCTTATCGAATGGGTAAGGGCATAACTCTTCATATAAGTATTTTTGGCTATGTCCTATGTTTCCTTCTTGTAGCGTAGTAAACGTATCTTTCATCGATCAGTAACTCCCATTGAATGAGTTGCTCTTTGGTAGGTGACATTGGTCTTTGCAACTTAGCCATTTTAAAAGTTATACTATCATATGGACTAAAATGGAACTCACTAGGTTTGGTGTTGAGCCTATCTTTAGGCATGGTTTTACTAGAAGAGCCTAAGTTTGCTAGTTTTTGGCTTAGTTTCGTGATATGTTTTTGAAGTATTTCTTCTTTTATTAAGGGATCATCCTCCTTGTCGAACTTGGGAGGCGGTGAAGCCTCGCACTCAACTTTCAATTTTCATGAAGCCTTGTAATAAGGTCACCATGGATCACCAAGTGGCTTAGATGGGTCTCCTTCAACAACGTTGTGATATTTCCCAAGTAGAAGTATATCCTACGTCAAAGGGGTCATCCATGTCTAAGAGGGACTTGTGTTCTTCTATTTTATGATTGATGACTTTAGTTTCCACTTCACGCTCTTTGGGAAGCTTGGACCCTAATTCTAAGACTCATGCGAGTACTTGATCTCTCGTTATAATAAAGAAGCTCAACAAAACGTCCTAGGTCTAATTGATGTTGTTCCTCAAAAGAATCAAATTATTCTCCACTATGATCAATCAACGACTCTACGTCCTTGACTTGTGAAAAGATAGGTGTTAATTGTTGCCACTAAATAGAAAGGTTTCAAATGGGTTTTCTCTAGGTCGCGCTCATTTGATTTGGACACCATCCTTGTGATTTTAGGCATTATTAGTCAAGGTTTCATCTAAATGGTGCCAAATTTTGTGTCAAACCTAAAAGTACATTTGTGTAATCCATTTGAGGTGATGTTGAGAAAGTATTGTGTGTTCTAAATGTAATGTTGTGTAGTTACTTATATCACTCGAAGATCACTTATATGTAAATGTTTAACTCGAAACGATCACCCAAATTGTCATTTTTGCCAAAGTTATACCCTAAACGTGGATAACGAAAAATACCCCATCAATGCATAGGTCAAGTTAGGAATCTAACAAGGCCTAAATATCAAAGTGGTATTGACGAAAACTCTCAACAAGGTATACTAAAACTTAGCGTAAATGCCAATGAAAGCTAAGTTCTCTGAAAAATGGAAGTCACGAATATGTATAGCGTAACAACACTATCCTGATACATTAACTGAGAAAGCCAGGTGTTAGTATCAAGATGACATTATTACTATATATACAAGGCAATATCGACACTTTTAAAAGACTTAGATAACGTTGGGATTGAAACTAAGTATGAGTATAAAAAGAATTTTTTAGTTGTGTGACCAAAGTAAACGCATAATAAAGGGATTTATATCCAGTTCTCAAGGATTGAAAACACAATTTAAGTACCAAAATTGTGTGACTAAAATGTGAGAAAAATATCAACTTAAGGAGAAATAAAATGAAGAACCAAACTCACAGTAGTGAAGATGATCTTGAAATCAAGATCAAAGGACTATTAAAGATATGAAAACATACTTACATACTTTAGACATTTAACAACCCAGTCACAAACATGGATGGATGTAAATGGAAAAAAAAGTGGCAAGTAATGTATTTGATAAGACACGCGAGATATGCCTCCTTTTCACCTTAAAATGGGCAGAGAGAATGCAAGGGTCTAGATAAAAAGATGAAAATAAACTAAGCACCACTTGTTAGAGCTTTTCCTCATCCAAGGTAAGAAAGAAGCTAAGTTAAGTGAGACATCATTTAACCTCATGATGAAAGGCACTTAGATCTAACTTACATGACTCTTTGCCTTGCTCGAGAAACAAGGTTCGTAGTTTAAGTAATTCGTCACTTCGTGATGGCTTGACACGATAAAGGACTAGTCAAGTGGGCTCCAAGATATAATGGCTCCTAACAAGATCTCTCAACTAGGTGTCACAAGTTATTTAGGAGCGAGCTTAATTTACCAAAAGAGTCACATTGACCGATTTGGGAGTATCTCAGCTTTACTTTACCCCCTTCTGATATAATGAGAAACTAGTGCATTCAACAGACTCATTTCGGGGTCGTGATACATACAACTCTAACTCTAACTCACAATGTAAATCTAGTCAAGTGAGTAAGTGGAGCACTTCCCTGTTTCATCCACGAGGTTACTCAGTGGTGGATTACTTTAGGGTTCCTAGAACCACCCCCATTGTTGTAGCTTAAGGCATTATGCCAAATGGTTTATGTTCTAGTTGAGCGGATAGGATGTACCCTTTTCTCAAACTTGCAATACATTGTGATGAAAATGGTGTATTTTTTTATCTTGTTTAGCTTAATGTGGTTTTAAGTAGCACACCGTTTGGCAACCTCGTAACAAAAACATGTGTTAGAAGGTTTGGTTTTGTTTTGACTCCTCCTTTCTTTGGCAAGCGTGAGGTCCTATAAATGGGAGATATTGATTGGAGCCTTTGAGTAGTCATCCTTGCCGACCGATCTATCACACCAATTTAGTTTAGGAGGGCCTTCTTTACCTTAGATTAGCATTCCATTAGTGCATGTTGAAGATATAAGATCGCCTAACTAGTTTATCCATACCCTACGCATAATCCATCCCCACCTATCAGCCTCACGACTCCTGGAGGCTCGGGTGTGAGGAAGAGTCACTTGTAGATTCCCATGCTTGCTTGTCACTTTTCCATCGTATGCACACCTATGCACCTAGAATGACACATACGTGCCTCCGACCCAATGGGCACGCGCCTGCACAAACAGAGACACGTGGTAACTAATTTTGACAGATACTTTCAACACCTACACACCCAAAATGACGCATACGTGTCCCAACCGATGGTTACATGGCTAGACCAATAGAGACGAGTGGTAGCTAATTTTGATAAAGGGATTCAACACCTAGGTGGGCTTGACAGGTAGATATGCGAGGGTTTCAACGGAGACATGTGTGTTTCAAAGGATACGTGCCTTTTTGTAAAGGTTTGTTGACTAAAAATGTGACTAGAAAGGTACGATCCTATTTATGATAGGTGCGTGTGACAGATACCAATGGAGACACGCACACCGTGAAAATACGTGGCCCTATGCAAAATAATGTCGGGTAAAACAACAACTGACATGTGTATGCTACTGCTTCCGACAAAGTGCGCATGACAATCAATGAAGACGTGTATAGTATGACAGTACGTGACCCTATGCAAAAATGATGTCAAGAACACGCTACAACTAGACATGTACGTCCCTGTTTCGATGTGTAAGCGAGGGTTTCGATGGAGATGCGCCCGTTTAAGACACATGCGCGTGCCCCGAAAATCTACAAAAGTCCCTGATTTTAAAATTTTCAACAAGCAAACAGTTAGTTCTTAGTACAAGAAGCATATTTCTAGTTCAAATCCACAAAATACATATGAAAGATGATTTAACCCTTTTAAGGAATGGAAACAAGCAAATAACAAGATGTTTCTTAAAAAAGATGAAAGTTGGATAAACAAGCTTGAAAGAGGCCTCCATTAATGGAGTATGGACTAAGTGTCCCACCGGACGTGCCAAATGTGTACAATGAAAATTTTGTGAAAGCTATGAATATGGGGTAAGAATCTCTAAAGAAACCCCAAAAGCTTTGAGAAAAATAATGCAATGTCCATCTGATTTAGAGCTAAGCAAGAGCTATCTATTTGGATGCATATATAAAGCTTGAAACAAACAATCAAACCCTAAACATGACTATATTAGTTCTCTACTCCATAAAAGCTACCTATAAATGAACCTATTAAAGATATAACAATCAATTATGTGTTTATTGATGTTTCAAAAGCTCAAGAATGAAAGCTCACCATTAATGGCTTCTCCCATTTACTTCAAGCTTTGAAAGATTTTAAAGCAAATGCAAATAAATAGATCAAATATGAAATGACTTCTAAAATAACTAAATCATAATATCAAAAATGAGATGAGAGAGAGAGAGTTCTTAGGAAAAGGTAGGAGGGGTACCCTCCTATTTATAGTTTTTGGTTTGGAGAAAAAGGTGATTTTGGAAGAATGTGGGATTAAAAGGAGTAAAAAGGTAATTTTTACTTTTAGAAAAGCACCTTGGAAGGTGTGAACTAGATTCTGAAAGCTAAGTGGTTATTCCAAAAAGGTAAGATATTTGTTTAGGAAGTTAAACTCTTATCGTAAAGTCAAAAGGAGGGTTAAACTAACTTAAAAAAGTTAATTTAGAAGGTAATAAGCTTATGGAAGCCAATTAGAGACGGATTAGCATCCTTAGGGGCTTTAAGAGGTTAAAGAGGGTGATTTACTAGCGTAGTGTAGTAAATTGATGCGAGACTTAGAATAGTTAGTATGATCTTAGCAGTAAGATCATGTAGACCAAACTACAGTGTCTACACTTGTTGATGGGAAAGCGAAGACATAAACACTTGGAATAAATGAGAGGATCGTAACTCTCCAATGGTGAGTTCAAGGTGCCAAAGATTGTCTCTTTTTCACTGTACCCTGTCTCTTTTATCTTTGCACTCTGTATGAAAGTGGCATCCTTATGAGTGATGGGTTGCTTCATGAAAAACACTTCTATTGAATTGTTCTTTGTATATGATGAGCTCCAACAATTGCTCCTTTACCTCTGTGTCATTTTCCCTTTATGCGCGAGGATCATTTTTTCTATACAAATTTTAGACTCTTCAGAGTCTTATTCATTTGAAAATAGTTTGGATTTCCTTATGTATTCACATTATAATGTCATTGTTGGGTGTTTATTTGACTACGTGTTTGTTATTCGTGTTGTTTGTTTGTCATGGAATGCATGTGCATCGTGGCACAAGCAGAAAACTCAATTTCTCATGGTGACACAACGCTTGTGAGTAGTACCCATTTGAATAAAAGAATTCATTAAACCTTATAAAGTGGTGCTTAACACAATTTATAATCATTTAATTTAGTTTATAAAATAAAAAATAACAATGCTTTAACGACATATAAAGCTCATATGACTAGTTGTTGGAGTGGCTCGGTTATCAATGATTGTTCTTGTATCAACTATTTCCTGCTATTAGTTGAGCTCATAATTAATAAAGGGGATTACAAAGTGCCACAAGAAGCAAGTATAATTAATCCATTTATATTAAAATGTGTCACCTACCTCATCATTTCTATTTGGTTACTGGTATTTTATTATGTGTGGAATTTGAGTTGATAGGATGCATTTTTCACAAAAAAAAATAGGGGTCAATCGAGGTAGGTTCGACGAACCGCATAATTTCGACACTCAAATAGGGCCATAACGGAAAGGGTGTTTTAGGCCGTTATAATATCAAAATAGCCTTCTCGTACTATGTGAGCCTTTCTCCTGCGCGTGTACACTTTTTACGTTATTACTGCTAGGTAATACTGCTCGATCGTATTTAATGGAGACCCAATCTAAATGATGCCACATATTACTAAGTCCATTAAAAGAGGGCATACTTGATATTATTAATATATATTATGAACATGATATAGGGAATATGTTGTTGGGAGTTGTGTTCTATATCTACTCCATGTGCACAAACATAAAAAAAAAAGTGTGTTGACATATGCAATGGCTACTTCATGTGTGAATCCCTTAGTGAACCACCTAAATTTCCAACTGCATGGCCCTGCTGCTATTATCTCTCTTATCCATAAGATGTTATCACTTGTGAGTTTCTGAATAAATTGGCTAGACATCTTAAAATAACACAACAACCATGTGCAGGCTATCCACTCCTCCTTGTGTGTAATTCATAACAAGCTCTACCGATGGCCTCCACAACACCGGGAGAGAGGGCATGATGTCCTTCAAGGTCAATCACCAGTATATTCTCATCTGAAAATTCACCACACTCTTCAAAGTGTATGATAAAACAAGGAGGAAGTTTGTCAGCTCCTTTTCCACCAAAGCTTTCACACCCATAAACTCCTTGATATCCTTGTCACTAAGAAAAGGATATCAATAAAGATGGAATTATTAAATATGTTTAAAGATGAAACTTTATAATTGCCACACTCTACATGAAGATGGAATAGACAAGGGAAACAGTTGATGCCACATGCCACCACAGATACGTGGAGTATATCTAAATGCACCTTTATTTCTAATATTTTTATTTAGTATATAGTTGGTGTACAAATGATGTCAATGCATCAAAGGTGTGGTTGGATTTCACACGTGGAACCTAATGATTTTTCCCATTTTCTCTTTTCCATGCAAATTGTGGGCTTATGAATAATGCAAGCAAGATTGAGATGATGAAGTGGAGCATATATAGCAAATATTGTTTTGTGTGGGACAATTTAAGTTGTTCTCTTCATTTCACTTGTCTTACTACTAACATCAAAGACTGAACTTTTACTGAGTTTGACTTCATCTTTCCACTTTGATATGTATTAAATTTACATTTTGTTTCAGGATCAACAGATTCGGTCTTCGCATTGAGGGTCCTTTGAGCTCGGCATCGAATTACATCATGGACCCATATTCAATATTGTGATTCATACTTTCTCACATATGGTATCTCCTCCCACCACTGACAAGATCACCCAAGTTTGCATCTTCCCTCAAATCATCCAACGTTTCACTTTACATGAAAACGTTAAACATTACATTGGGTGTTGACTCTCCAAACAACTAAATGATGTATATTGCACGTATCCTCGTGAGTTGACATACATGTCGAAATATTTTCCAATTTTCCTCGACTTACATCCATGCATTCAACAGATTCCATGTTTACAGATTCGTTAGAACATCACTAGATTAAGATACCTTTTACCAAAACATTTTTCGATCACGATATCCTTATTTCCCATCGTAGCTAAGATATATCAAATACATGCTTAATTCATTCAACATTTCCACATAAAGAAATTGTATTTAGATTTATAGATATCTTGTTTTCTCAAAGTTTGATCTCACCAAGAGCAATTCATATTCTTCGCAGCATAAGAAAAATTATAATTGAGTAATAAGGACTCTAAGAGTGACATTATTCCTAACCTCAAGTCTTGTTTCACTCTTGTATGTTTTACTCTTACATCACATTATGGTCTCATTATTAGTATTGTTTTATAACAAAAGGGTTACAGAAGCATTATAAACTACACATGAACCACAAGTGATTTGTGTTCAAGGTAAGATCCCATGTTTCGCATTTTGTGATTCCGCATGTGAAATTTATTTTATTCTTAATGTCATAAAAAGGGCATAACAAGGGATTACAAGACCAAGTCTCTAGTTTCCTAGGTTCTCTCCAGTCAACATAATTCAAATAAATTTCATCTGTGCGGAGTTACTTACCATTTTCTACCCACACGCTAACTTCCTACTTGACGAGGTTTAGTTTAATTTCAATTTGCACTTAGGGCCTGATGACCTATTAAAGATCATATTAAGGTGTGAAGAGTTAGATCGATAATTGGTTATTAGGCTTGACTCCATGCCCAATGGATGCAACTAAGGCCACTGATCATTCATCTAGCAGGTAGATGACCCCATGAGTCGCCAAATTTGTTAACCAAAATAAGCTCCCTCTTATTTTGGGTTAACTTACCTCCTTTTTGTGCTTCAATCAGAATTTTACAAGTTTCAAGCACTCAAGGAATTCTGGAAATTACTCCATCAGATAGAGAATTTCTTCCCTTTCCAGAAAGGTAAAGAACTCCTTCTAACTCCTTGTATTTTTTGAGTTATGGCTCGGCGGAGTTTTGAGGGAAAATTTACCCAAGGCGGACCTGCGGAGCTTGGGAGAGATTTTTGCCAAGGAATCTCGGGCCGACGGAGCGGGGGAAGATTTTGAGAACTTAGCACTTTTGGTTAAAAGCACAAAAGTCATTTGCGCTCCCGCAAGCCTGTAGAAGGAAACAAGTTAAAAATTGCCTAAGTCCCGAAAGGGACATGTGGCAACATTTTATGCAAAGGCGCTAAGGTGGGCTAGCGGAGGAATTTGGAGATTTTAAAATTTTTCTCCACAAAAGTTTCTAAGGAAAAATTGGTCACATCTCCGAAGTTACCTAGAAGCGCCACGTGGCAGGCCAGACCGGTGGGGGAAGTGGGCCATCGGGAAAAGGTTGGATTTTTTCCCTTTGTTCCAAAATGCAAAAAGTGAAGAAATGGCCCGCAACTCGCCCAAAGGGAAAAAGTCAAAGTTTAGGCCCGAGTCAAAGCCAATGCGGACCACGGGGCATTGGAGGAAAAAGTGAAAAATTTCCTTTTCTTCCAAAAGGCATAAAATCAAAATGCGACTGTGGCCCCATCAAAAAGCTAATGCGGGGATGTAGGGCTTCAGAGGAAAAATAGAATTTTCACACTTTTGTCAAAAGTGCAAATGGAAAAAGGAAACCCCGCCTCCGCCGACCCCAATGGATGCCACGTCATCAGCGGATTTGTGGGGGAAATGTGTAAAATTTTCCCGAGCCAATTTTAGCAGAAAATGTAAAGGAAATACTCAGAGGGCCATATCTTTTGATCTAGAGCTCCATTTTCTACAATCTTGGTACCAATGGAAAGATCTGGAGATTCTCTTCATCATGGAACTTCAATTTTGCATTTTTGGTGAAGATTTGTGGGAGAAAATTGGAAAGCACATTTTGGCACAGGAAAAGACAAAACCAGTCTCCAACTACTAGATTTAATGAAGTATGGGTCATTTTCTTGGTCTGCGAAGTAAATACATGGAAATATGAGCTTTTACATTGAGCCCATCAAAAATGAAGAATTAAAACACATTTTGAAAAGTGGTTGGAGAAAATCCCACGTTTTCCCTTTCCTTCTCGCATTTTGCTATATATTGTAAATAGAGGCACATTTTCAAAGTTAGTTAGAGGTTGTTCATTTTTCTTCTCTGCCTCCCCCTTATTTTCTTCCCCAGGATTGAAAATGGAGTTTGAACCTCCTCCCCTGCTCTGTAATGGCATTTTTTGCCTCTTGCCCATGAAATGGTGCACTGTGTAAATTTGGAGCAGTAAAAATGTGTTTTTGTGATGCATTTGTCCATCCTTTGCTCGTTTTATTGCAAATCTGGGAGCTATGTTCATGGGGTTTTGGAAAATTTTCTGTGTGAATCTGATCTATGGTCTATGATGTTGTTGTCCATCCTTTCCATTGCTCACCTCTTTTTGTTCCATGGTAGTTTAGTGGATGATCAACACTTTCCTTCTCTGGTGTATCACCGTTTTAGTGTAGGCTTTGTTTTTCTTGTTTTCTTTCTCTCCTTGTCTCCTTGGAAGTTAGATTAGGATTAGATTAGCTTGCCTACACTAGAATAGCTTATGGTAGGTAGTTTAGGAAGAGGAACCAACCTTCTTTGGAGGATCATTCCCATTTTCAAGTCCCACAGCTTGGGGAATGATCCAATGTTATGCAAATCACACCAAATGACCCTGCCTTAGAAAAGTAGATCCATAACTCATTTGGGGGTGTTGTGATTTCACACTAATAGTTCATCAAATCATTATTAATGAAGTAAATGAAAAACATTAGTCAACGACTTCTACAAGACTGGAATCCATTGCTTAGATTTTTGAAGTAGATCGAACTCATTCAATCAGTATTACTCCCATTCCTTAAAATTGGGTGCTTTTTCCATTTTAAGTAGAGCCGAGGAAAGAGATGGGGTTCATCTCTATAACAACCAAGAATTTTGGCTATGTGAGAGCTATCGGAGCCTAATTGTTGCAGCTTCCACTCTTCTCTTTTCGATCGTTGGATTAAATCAAAATGGGGGCAGCTCCTTGCATTCAAGCCTATTTTTGATCCAAAATGGCAAGATTATGTATAACTCTAGGAAACCCTCAACATTGGGGGTTTTACATACTTTATTCGGAGGATCAAGGGGCACGACCAATACATATATTTCCGATTTATAAAAAATTGGAAACAAACGAACATTAATTTCATAGAAGGTATTTCAATATATCCAACAGCTTCATTTATTTCATTATTGGGCTAAGCCTAGAAGGTAATGAGTTATTTAGTAACAAATTTGATAAAGAGGTAGAAGAAATATTTTTTCTCGATGATGGAGAATGATTGGAAACCAAGAACGAAGGCATTGTCTATGCCATTATTCTACATCCCTTTGATGAAGATACATGCATGTTGGTTCGATATGTCACCCTCAAGGCTAGTTTTATTCTATCCCCTACCTTATTTGGTTCTTATCAATCATTTCAAGCATGAGGATAAGGTGAGTTTTCCTTACTATATTTTGTAATCTCTCGAAAAGTCAGTTTTGTAGGTCCAGTCCATAAGAGGTATGTTCCTCTATATCGGGGGTCATATTTCTCATACACCAATATATTCTTGATGTTGTGGCCAACAATCCTTCCTCCCCACTTGCCCCACCGCCTCCACAACAACCTTGTATTCCCTCCAAGAATCCCATGTTCCATGACCTTGTCATGTAGAGTCTCCTCCCAAAAGGATTCTTAGGAGCAATAAAAAAGATAAATAAATTATGACTGATGATAGATCCCCTACAATCATTATTGTTTATGATTAGGACACCTCCTATGTACTAGAATAATATAAAATTCAAGCTGAGACCCTAAAAACAATTGAAGATAATGTGGATTTTCTAATCAAGTATGCTATTAAGAACTCGACTTTCGACTCCATCTCCAGTCTAGATATGAATTTAACACTCTTGCCACTCAATTCAAAGCTCTGGAAGAAAATTAAAAAAACTATGTATCCATCCATAGGGTAGTCCTCAACCTCATGCAAGTCCACATTCGATAGATATACGACATCAATGGAATTTTGGCCTCACCATGGAAGAATGGTAAACTCACCAAGAATTTTATAGCATCCAACTGAGATCCTAACATTAAGGCGCTACTTTGAATCTTTATCAGGCACTCAATATTGTTCTCAAAGTTTACAATAAACATATTAGTTAGTGCTATCAGATTCTATTTTTTTAGCATTTGTTATATTTTTGTGTGGTTTTGTTATTATGATTTTTTTATTGTGTATGTTCATAGTAGGGATACTTGTGTGTAGATGGCCCCTACCCTAGTACTTGTTTTGCTTTTGTTATTGGGTCGGGGTGTGGTCCCCGTCTCTCCGAAAACCACTTTGTTTTGTATTGCTTAGCTTGGTTGTTGAGTCTTTAGTTGTACTTCTAGATAAGATCCCTCCAAAACCTGTTACCTTTAATAAAAAAATTCATACGAAAAATAACTAAACAATCATTCATCATTGCTAAATATGTAACATGCATCTCATTTTGGTTACTAAAAAATTAAATTTGGACCTATTGAATTATGAAACCGATTTAGCTATCAAGATTCCTGCTCGATTACAATCTTTGAGTATTTGTTATTTAATTTAATTTATATTAAATCTTAATTCAAAGTAAGTATTGTAATAAACAATGTACAAGTGATAACATAAAGTGAAGACACAAGAAAACTAGCATGTATAATTTGAAAACCCTAAGCAAGAGAAGGAGATAAAAATGCTTAGCTAATATCTCAGGTAATTTGGAAGTGATCGTGGAAGTGAAAATTACTAAATAGACTATAAAAAACATCGTAAATGCTCCTCAGTAAATTCTGGAACCCGGGGACTGCTAGAAAAGGGGTACTAATAGCAGGGACAGGGTGTCCGGGTGATGATGAGTAGATATGGGCACTGGTGGTCGTGCAAGAGCTCAAGATCTACTTTCTTTTGTGTCACAATGGTTTTTTAGTTGGTCCCTTTCTGTTTCATGATATTCACTCCTTGATCTCCAAAGGTATATGTACCCTGCAAGAAATAACTTCACCTGTGCATGCCTACAAACCACATAAAACCTTAAAAGGAAAATACAAAATGGGGAGTCATACTAACCCTGAAGATTACCCGAAGAGTGAACTTATGACCAAGTGTTGCAGTAAAGGCATCTCAGACTCCATGTAGTTCTTGTGTGTGTGTAGAAATGATGCCCTAGGATGCCCTTATGCAAGTGACACTAGATAACGAGCTATATTTTATCAATTATGCAAATGTGTGGATGAAATAGAATAAAATTCTCTTCATATGTTGTATATGTAGAAGTGTTGTAGCCCTTGTCCCTTGAGTGAGTGTGCTATATGGATGCATTGGAGTGCCTTTGTGCATTTAGATACAAGCTTAGGTGATAGTATGTAATTCTTAGTGCTTGATCCTTGATTTTGAAAACATAAAAGAGATCCAAAAAGATGAAATATGTGCAAAAGATGCCGAAACTATAAAAGAGACCCAAAAAAAATGAGTAAAGATGAGAGAGGGTCAGGATCACCTATGAGGGACATGAGTGCCTAGCACTAATATACTAACTAGGTGCTAGTGTCTGCATGGCCATAAAAGATAAATCAGTCAAGTCCTGGAAGGATTGTAAGGTGTATAAGACTAGAAAGAGTACAAAAGATAAAGCAAATTGGCCAAAAAGAGTTTTCAACCACTACTTTTCTTCTTTAAGAATCATGTAAATGCTAGCATGTTTTAGGACTTAGAAATGTACCCAAGTACGTGAATTTTTATATACAATTGGAAAAAAATAATTTACAATTTTTACATTTATTTATCTACAAATTGTTATGGATTTTCAACTTCTTTTTAAGTAACTAAGGAAAAAAATTATACCCCTTTTTGTATACGCTTTAAGTTAATGACATTGCTTGATTTCACTACTCCTTAAAGTCCAACCGTGATTATGATTTTGGATTCTATTTTTAGGGTGCCTAAATCATTAAGTAATATCAATGAAATTTTTGTCATCAAGCAATATCAGCTATCTACAATGGAATAATAAGTTCCGTGAAATATCATAAGTGTAACACCCACAAATTTGACACACAAATACAATAGTAAAAATATTGGAATATTTTTTTGACTTCCATTGCTTTCTACACAACATCACATGGGCTCCAATAGAGAAACTTAACATCACATAAGACACTTACACAAAACATCGACCCACATAGACAACATGATAACACCATATACATGTCGATGCCACACTTTCCCTAATGAATAAATACCAAAGAATGACCCAACCATAAAAGGGACCCAAGTATTTGTAGACACCCTAATTTCACATCTATCCTAAATCAATTAATTCCCCTTCCTCATTTCCAACAAAATACACTTCAAATTAATAAAATATAATTTGATTAATTATCCATTTCAAAATTCAAAAAATAACCCAATCCTCACCCATGTTATTATTCTCCATGTTTTTCTACTATTGAATTAAAAATTCAAATTCAAATCCTCACCCACCCTTTGTGGTCCCCACTCACCTAAAATCCCCCACTTATAAATTAAAAATATAATTCAAATCCTCACCCATTCTTTATGGCCCCCACTCATCTAATCTTGCCCACATTTTCAAACCACTCACCTAATCTTGCCCACATTTTCAAACCACTCACTTAATCTTGCCTACATTTTCAAACCATGATTACTTAAATTACTCTAAGTTAATCACTCCCCCAGGCTATAAATACAACCTTACCCCTCCCCTCTAAGGACACAAAGAATAATCTTGAATGCCATATCTAAGTTCTTGCATCCTTTGAGCAAAGAACATCATTTTGCCTCGTCCTAATGCCCAAATAGCCTCATAATCATTTTTCCCATCTAGTGCAAAGTAAGAGGATCGTTGTTGTAGGAAGGCCTTGCTCCGTCTTGAAGAAAAACACCTACATATCACACAATTAGGGCTCAATCCAAGTTTCCTAGCCCATTCTGAGGTTTTCTATGGAACGTGAAGGAGGAGGTATGATTATTGGTATTTTACTTCCTTGTTAGTAGTGTATTTTTCCTAGCTTACATTTTGGCACGCCTGGTTACTTTCGATCTGTTGCCATTAATTTCTCAATTAGTGGTTTTATTTGTTCTTTGTTTATTATTGTTCATTATTATTTCCTTTTATGTTCCTTATGGCCTTCTTTGGTTAACCTTCACACTTTGGGTAGTGTTTTTGTTGTGTGGTGTCTTGTGGTGTATCTGCAAGTTATAACAACAATGAAACTATGACACTCATTCTGTCTTTGATCTCCTCGATGCTTGGTGTTTAGTTCCCATTTCTGATTTTGCTATTCACTCATAATCTATAGAAACACAAACTATTCATTAGTTTATCATCTTACTCATCATGGGACAACTAATCTGGAAAATACATTTATTTATTTACTTTTGCTAAAATAATTGCTTTGTAAGAAGTTTATTATTATTATTATTATTTTCTTCCATTTTAGTTAATCATTTTGTGATCTAACTCTTTATTTCTATTTATTGTTCTTTTTTAACCTTGCTGTCAAAATTTTAGTTTCTCAGGTGGAGTATAGAAGTCAGAAAATAAAAAAACTAGCTCCCGAGATGTTTTTCTCACGTTCAAAATTTTCATTCAGAGTGCTACCGTAGCCCATCTTCCGGAAGCCATAAATTTTGCTCCCGAACTTGGAATGAATTCATTTTTTTAATGGAAAGGTATAAAAAGATCTATGCAATGGAAAAATAATTTTTTGATTTAGACTTACAGAAAAATTTTGGTTTCATTTCTTCTAACACCTGTCTTTTTAACAAAAAACAACAAAATTATAGTTTTTTTTTAAATTTTAATTTTATTTTATTTAATGTAACAACCTCATGCGTATGCTCTTTCCTTGCACTTCAAAAGTGATCTTGGAAATCAGAAACGTGAGGCCACCTGGGCTCCGCAAAATAATTATTTTTTTAATTTTTTGTTTTACATTTCAATTTTCCACGATAACACTTCTAGGTAACATTTTCACACTTTTATTTCGTCATTTTTATTTTTTGTGAAAACAATCATTATCACTATTTCACAATCATGATTAATTGCAATAATTATTAACATTAAAAAAATCTATTCTAATTGTATCCGCGTATGCTCTTTTCTTGCGCCTTCGAGTGATCTGGAAAATTAGAAACGGTCACAATTTTTTTAGTTTCTTGTTCTAACATTGCAGGATCCTCTAGCTTTGTTTTCTAACTATCATTTCAATCATTATTTTCTTTGTCATATTATTAATATTTATTTGGTCGTTGGATGTGTATGCTCTTTTCCTGTGCCTTCAAGCGATCTAGAAAATCAAAAACAACCATGATCACTTTTCTAACATTTCATTTGCAGGATAACTACTAATTTGTTTTCTGTAGAACACGTTGCTGGAATATTGTCAAAAACAAAAACAAAAAACAACAAAAATCCCACAAAAATACCACCATTCAAAGAAAATTGTTGAAACCAAAAAAATGCTCAGGTACGTAATTATTTTCTGCTAGTGATTTATTTCAAGTTAGAAAAACCATGCTTTTAATCACTTTATCATTTTGTTTTTGCACATGATTTGCAGGTGGATTTCATCACCACAAAATCTACACCGATGAAGTGGACTTGAATACCATGCACTAACAACATTTGCATCTGCATTACATTTTGAGACCTAGTTTCATCACAAAGTTTGGTATTTACCTCGCCATTGCTTTTCACTTACAGTAGTGATGCCGTGTAGCGCATGCGAGTCACACCTAAATAGCTATAATAACGAAGCTTGAGCATCGTCCTGTAAATATTTGGGGAGTTATAAGGACACCATACACATTCAACCTTTTCACAAAACTTGTTCTGGATGTGGTGATTCACTCAAACAGAAAGTAAGAATTGGTGAGTCTCCTCCAGCTTTCTAAGGGCTCCTCGTACCAATTATGTCCTCGCATGCACTTAGGTATATCAAGACTAGGGTATATCGATGACGCATCTTTTTGGAGTAATAAGAGTCTGCATCCATCAATCCACAACGTACATGTATGATTGCATGAAACAATGATCATTCCTGAAAAATTTACCTCCTAAGCCAAAATAATTGGATCCACATGATTGCTTGCTATGTGAAAACAAAATAGTTTAGCATTTTTTATCATAAAACTTGGTTGATATCAATGTGTTCATTGTAAAATTTCAAACCCTAGTTGTGTTCCACAAAAAAATCAGTTCTTGACCAATTCAATACCAAGCGAAAACATCCAAACAATCCAACAACGCAGACCAAAACATCACACCAATTTCATTAGCTCGCTTCAGCCAATAATACATTTGTCATAACTTGTCTTCGGCTATATCCAATTGATATTGAGTGACTAGCATTCACTCCTCATATCGTCAATTGTCAAAACATCCTTCATAGCTTGTTTCTAGCTATATCAAACTAATATTGGGTGACTTGTTTGAGTTCACTCATTATTCTTTCCACCATCGCATTTATCCAAATCACAGCCAACACAAATCCTTTCATAACTCATTTTGAGTTATATCACAACCATATCACGATTAACCTGTTTGGGTTACTCTCCCCATCAACAATCCAGAGCTTGTTTAAGCCAAATCTCAACCATTTTCATTATAGCTTATTTAAGCTATCACATATTTATCCTGAGTAGCTTGTTTAAGTTTGCTCCTTATAGCCTTGTTAAAACTCGATTGAGCCAAAACAAAGATCACAATCAATAGGTTGAGTTCTTCATCGCACCTTTCTTCATTCTCCCTCTCTTTCAAACGTGATGAATTCACAAAAAACATCACGTAATGAGCTATTACAAAAAATTAATAAGTTGACAACACAATTCTCTCATATGGCTACCCAAATCAGTGAACAATCACCCAAAAAGCGATCATACAACCTAATGAAGACGTAACTTCGCGTAAAGTCCAACACCAGTTTACCCCCCTTGGAGAAAGTCTCTCTAGTGTTTTTCATCAACTAAAAGAGGCTAAACTGATAATATATCAATTACAAAACCCTTTGCCGAAGGGAAGCTAAGCCATGTTGGTACAAACCTAACACATACTGTGAATTTCATTGCATTGATGGTCATCACACAAATAAATGTGTATAATTTAAGAATTACGTCCAAGACTTAATTGACGACAACGTCTTCTCTGTAGAACTTGATAACAACACTCTTACAACCAATGACACATCCAATACCACAACTTTCCATGAAGAGTTGACTACTTTCAAACTCCTATATATACCAAAATTCAAAGAGATCATGATGACAACAGTTCAGACTTTCTAATTCCAAACCAATCCATATCTTCTTCAAATTTCCTTCCATTAGTTCAAACATACATTGAACCTATTTTGGACAACAACATTCTTCCAACATCTACTAAGTACTTGAACTTATTTCGAGACTCTTTTTCAACCCAAACATACATTGAACCTGTTTTGGACAACAACATTATTCCAACATCTACTAAGCACTTGAACTTATTTCAAGACTTTCTTTCAACCCAAACATATATTGAACTTGTTTTGGGCGACAATATTCTTCCAACATCTAACGATACCTTGATCTTGTTTCAAGACTCCCTTTTAAACCTTGATATTATTGTAGACACTACAGAAGAGGTTCCATCAATAGGTACCATTAAGTTTGATTCTATTATTCCAATATTGGCTCTTATGCCTAACATCTCTAGCCTTATTGTCGAAACACAACCACATCGAGTTTGGACAAGCCATTCGGACAATACAACCTATCATGTCCATCATGCTTTTAACGATCGATCTTGCAGGCATCTCATCGCAATTATTCTCACCTGTCAATACTTCTACGTGCATACATTCTATGAGGTAATTATACCCAGGAATATCTTTACACAACTTTTTCCATATTTAATCGTGAATCTATCCTCAAAACAATCAATTAATGGACAAATAGAAGCAACAAACCAAATAACACAAACCATCATTGTCACACACACATGGAAGCTTATCGGCTTAACCAAATCTATCCCACTCTTTGGGCTTACCACACATCTTATCACACACCTACCGAGCCACTCCCTTCTCCTTTGTTTATGGTTGGAAAGCTATTTTACATGTCAAGGTTGAATTTTCATCCTTTATAATATCCTTCAAAGATGTAATCAATAAAGATTATTATCGACACTCACACCTTAATGAACTTGAGCTTCTTGATGAAAAAGGACTTAATGCCCTAGATCATCTTCACGTATATATCAAAATCGCTACAACATAACTACCATAAAAAAATTCCAACCTAGAAAATTTAAGGTTAATGATTTCATTCTCAAAGAAAATTGAAAGAATACACCCAAAGAATGAGACAAACAAGACAAATTTGAGCCCAACGAAATCATAGATAATTTTAGGTTTGGAGCTTATAAATTAACCATTGACACAGACAAGTCCTTGAAAACCTATGAATGCATTCCATTCAAAGAAATTTTATTCTTGAGAGCAGTCTCTATTCCGAGAAAGAACAAAGTGTACATTGTTCCTTTTGTTTTACTTATCTTTGAATAAATTTATTTATTTCCATTGGCAGAAATTTTCATTATCAAAATCACATCTTCATATTTATCATCATGAGACAAGTGCTAATATAAATCCTATTAAATTTTTGAGCGTCATACTTCTTATAATATCTCTTATTTTTAGTCGCTTTCACCTATGGTCATACCTAGAAGCTTACCGATAGTAATATATTCCCTTGAAAGACATTATCTCTTTCACAATGAAGCTCTAAACTTCTTTACCCAGTTTGTTTGGTCGTCCATCTTAGTCTTCGATGTTGAACCCTCACGTCCTACTAGTCGTGTGGGGTTGAGATTAGGGTAGATGTTCCTTCCCAAATACAAAGCGCTATTGTAAAAATCCATTAATTCAATAACTTATGAATAATTCATCGTCACATCTTTCGTCCTTTATAGTCTTTGGTGTTGAGCCCACACTTCTTCCTGGTAGTGTGAGACTGGGAATGGAGAAAGGTGCCCTTATTTGTCTATGTCTTGTCTTCGGTGATAAACCCTTGCCTCTTACAAGTGGCATGGGGCAAAGCATAGAGGGTCATTCTCATAAAGCATAAAAATAATTATTAACATTAAAAAAAACAAAAAACAAAAAAAAAAAAGACAAAAAGGAATTTACTCGTCTATATTTTGCTTTTGGTGATGAGCCCTTGCTTTTCACTAGTAGCATAGGGCAAGGCATATGAATTCATTTCAAAAATACAAAATCTTACAAGTGCTTACAAATTATAGAATCCCCAAAGAAGTAATTTAGATGCCTAAGTGAAGAGAGAACTATCCCTTAACCTCATATCTTAATGTAAGCTAGGAAAAATACACTACTAACAAGGAAGTAAAATACCAATAATCATACCTCCTCCTTCGCATTCCGTAGCAAACCTCGGAATGGGCTAGAAACTTGGATTAAGCCCTAATTGTGTGATATGTAGGTGATTTTTTTCAAGATGGAGCAAGGCCTTCCTACAACAAAGATCCTCTTACTTTGCACTAGATGGGAAAAATGATTATGAGGCTATTTGGGCATTAGGACAAGGCGGAAAAGACGTTCTTTGCTCAAAAGATGCAAGAACTAAGATATGGAATTCAAGCTTATTCTCTCGTGTCCTTAGAGGGGAGGGGTAATGTTGTATTTATAGCCTGGGGGAGTGATTAACTTAGAGTAATTTAAGTAATCATGGTTTGAAAATGTGGGCAAGATTAAGTGAGTAGTTTGAAAATGTGGGCACGATTAGGTGAGTGGTTTGAAAATGTGGGCAATATTAGATGAATGGGGGCCAGAAGAATGGGTAAGGATTTGAATTATATTTTTAATTCATAAGTGAAGGATTTTAGGTGAGTGGGGACCATGAAGGGTGGGTGAGGATTTGAATTTGAATTTTTAATTCAATAGTAGAAAAACATGGAGAATAATGACATGTGGTGAGGATTTGGTTATTTTTTAGATTTTGAAATGGATAATTAATAGAATTATATTTGATTAGTTCAAGTGTATTTTTATTGGAAATGAGGAAGGGGAATTAATTTATTTATGACAAATGTGAAATTAGGGTGTCTATATTTTCTCCTCTTTGAAGGGTACTATGAAAGTAGTGTCCTTTCAAAGAAAGTAGACAGTATGGGGAAGAATTCTATCTACTTTTTAAAGCAAAAGGTAGAGTGAATGTTTGTTGGGGATAATAGAAATTGGTGAGTGATGGATGTCATAGTATCCTCCAAGACAAAAATGTCATGAGAAGATGTGATTATGAATAGATGTGGTGATGCCCCCTCGAGAGGAATGACGAGAAAGGAATATACGACAGAACTCTCGAAAAGAAGAGAAATGAATTATGTGGAGAAGATGACGATAATGAAGTGGAAGAGGCTAGAATGACCACACGATGCAAATAGAGAAAGGATTCAATCGGCCTTGAATGCTAGGTGTGAGCGTTTGTGGGAAAGAGAAAAGGGAATGGATAGGATTGAGGTTGATTACGAGAAGAGTAAGGGAGATAGGAGACAGGAAAAAAATAATGAAAGAGGTAGAAATAAGAGATAGGGATGATATGGGAAGAAGGAAATGATGAAGGACAAACAAGGCAAAAATAGAAAAATGACAGAGTAGAGGGTGAAGGGATAAAATAGAGAGATGTGCAAAATGAAGGAAGCAACATAGATAGTAAAGAGGAATGCGTGAAAGTGAAAGAAATGATAGAGCTCGAGAAAAGAAGGAAATGGGAAAGGATAAATAAGAAGGAGAAAACGAGGTGGGAGTAGGGGTGAAATGGATGAAAATGGAAAGAGGACGAAAAAATAAGTAGAAAGGAGAAAATAAGAAACTATGAGAGGCAAGGATAGAGTAAAAAGAAAAGAGAAAGAAGAGAAATAGATACATAATAATGAATGAAAAGGTAGGGGTGGTAGAGAAAAGGAGAAGTGGTCAGAAGAAACATGAAAATTAGGGGAGAGGAAAGGAAGATAGAGAAAATATAGGGAGAAGATTGAAGGAATTGTGTCATTGCAGGAAGACCAAGGAAAAGAATATGGAACAAACCGTATGGAGATGCATGTGGAGGGTGGTATGATAAAAAGATAGGACAACGCTGAAGAGCCAGGTTATCGATGGGGAAGTAAGGAGGAAACATGATGGAAAAAGGGGAAGAAGATGATACAGGGAAGGGAAATAAGACAAGGGGTGGGAGAGAGAAGAGGATAACAAAGAAAATGATGTAGAAGGAAGGGAATACGAAAATGAGGTAATAAGTGGAAAGGTAACAAGATAAGGAATGTTCGAGAGAAGAAAGAGGGAAAGAATGACATCGATTGAAAAAGATGCGAAGATGCATGAAATGAAGATACTAGGATGACAAGAAAATAGAAAAAGGATGTATGATGAAGACAATAAAGATATTAAAGAGTGTGAAGAGAAGATGGAGAGATGGGTAAGAAGCGGCAAAAAAGGGTGGGATTGAAGGAAAAGAATAAGAGAGAAAAGAGAATGGGGGATAGAAGAGGCAATGCTAATGAGGGGACGTTAGGGAAATCCCCTTATAATGAGTGGTGGGGAAGGGTGAGAGAAAAAATGAAGAAAAGGAGAAAGCTAACGAGGATTGGAAAGGGTAATGCCAACAAAGGGATGTTAGGGAAAGCCCTTTTACAATGAGTGGTGGGCTTAGAGGAGGGAAGGAATGAAGGGAAACTCTAGAAGGTCCAAGGGAGTGAATGAGGTCGTGCGGAATGAGGATTGATGATTTTTAGGGAAAGCCCATTTACAATTATTAGCACGGGAATAGAAGATGATGATGAAAGAATGATAGAGGAATGTTAACAATAATGGTGAATGCGTGTGTGGGTAGAAATGTGGGGGAATTTGAGAAGATGAAGTGGAAAGAGTAAAGAAAATGGGAGGGATGAGTTGGGACTAGGTGAAAGTGAGGAGAGGATGCGGGTGATGAGGATGAACGAGGTGAGGATGAAGAACCAAGACATGAAAAGAATGGGAAGAAATGGTATGAAGGATGATGGATCAAGAAGGGGAAAATGGGGGAAAATAACGTGATTGTAGGTGGAAGAGATTAGATGTATGTTGTAAGAGGATATGTGAAGAAAGGATAATAGTAGGAGGAAAAAGTGGGTAGTAGGAGATACCAGGTGGAAGAAGCAATCAACAAAGTGAACGAAGAATGAGGCGGGGGAGAAGTTCACGATGATGAGTTAAGTGTAGGGAGGACCCTGACATAAGATTGTCATGTGACGGAAGTGGTTAAGTAAGATTGCCAAGCGAGTGAAACTAGAGATGACAAGTGGTCAAGCGATAAGTGGTGTTTGCGAGAATCAAAAAGGAGGTGAAAGGATGTGATAATGGGGAATGCTGAGAAAAAGTGAAGGGTGAAGGGTGTGTAGTGATGGGGAAAGGAAAGGAGATAGATCATCCTTAAGAGGGACTCTTAAGTGAGATCGCCATGCCAGGTGAGTGGTTAAGTAAGATTTCCAAGTAGAGGAGGGTGATAGTGGTGGTAAAAAGATGTGATGATGGGGAATGAAGAGGAAAGATGGATGGTGAGATTGTAGAGTGATGGGCAAGTGTAAGATGACATGTCATGCTTAAGAGAATCTCTTAAGTAAGATCGTCATGCTACTGGAGAGGTTTCGTAGGATCACCTAACCGATAGGGATGATATGCAAGGAGAAAGACAAGATGATATTGGGGACAGGGGTGGAATGGTAGGTTGAAGAAGATGATCATGACGAGAGGTGGGAGAAATAAGATGGGGGAAATATGATGGGATGGGGGAAGGCCATAGGGTAGATCAACCTTAAGTGGAAGTCTTAAGTAAGATTGCCATGCAAAGGAATGATTAAGTAATATCGCCAAGTGTGAAGAAGAAGAAGGATGATGATAGAGTTGGTGGGAATAGGGTATGAAAAATGGACTAAGGGGAACCCTCAAGTGAATTTTCCATACTACGAGAGCGTGTAAGTAGGATGACCAGGCATAAGACAGATTTGGGGAGGATGAGAAAAGAGTAAGTGAGGTATGCCTGAGTGGTATATGATATGAGATGAGGTGATAACAAGAAAGAAAGGAAACAAATGAGTGTAACATGAATGGATGAAGGAATATATGTAGTGGAGGGCGGAGAATGTGAGGGGAAAACTTAATTTGGATGCCCACGTGGTGAGAGTAATGATGCGAGAATGAGAAGCAGAAGAGGTGGAATGGGAAGATGTGTTTGGTGGTGATTGTTGTTTGATGAGAGGGGAGGTGGTGAAGAAGCTTCTACAAAGGTGGGAAGATCTTAGGTAGAGAGTAAACCTCCATCGAGGATCCAATATAGAAGGGGTTATTAAGTAAGATTATCAAGCGGAAGCAAAAAGGGGGAAAGGAAAGAATACAAATGGGTGAGAGGGGACATGAATGGTGAGAAGGGTAATATGGGTATAAGTGGTGAGGAGTAAAAATGAGGAGTGAGGATGAATGGATCAAATACATGGTGATCATGGTGGGGGAGGAGCTGCTAGATAGTGAATGCTACTTGAGAAAGATCAAGTAGGATTCGCAAACTACAACAAAGTGATCAAGTAGGATTCTCAAACTAGGGAATGTATTAGTATGGGTGAATGGATGGGGTGTAAAGTAAGATGTTTATCATATAGGAAGATACTCACGTGACGAAAAACATCTTAATTTTAATATAGCACATAACAAGATGCATCGTGATATAAAAGATCAAGATGACTAGACTGTAATATGCATGATAGCATAGACAAGGGCCATCAAAAAGGTTTGATGCCCCAATACGATATGTAAATGGAAGAGAGCATAGACAGAGGCCATCAAGAAATTATGATGCCCCAGTATGACATGCAATCAGATAACATAAGAATATTAGAGAGAACACCAAGATACATAAAATCAAGATGCCCCCGTAATATATCAAGATACAAGAAAGTAATTAATAATTTATAACTAATAATGCAACACAAGAACCAATAAACATGTCCCTAACGTGTTCCACAGTGAGGATTGATCAGATGTGCCCCCAAGTAGGGGTACGAGGACATAATAAAGTATTGGGTCATTGTCCTCAAACAAGGAAACAATGAGAGCCGGATTTGCCCCAAGCGAGGATTCATGTGAGGAGAAGTGTTTTGAATTCAGTAGTCATAAAGTGATTGGATCATCCATTGGGGATAATAGTTCAAAGGTTGAATTGTGTTGGTATTTTTAGAGTTTTTGCAATTTTACAACATTGTTGTTTTTTGTTTATGATATATATATATATATATATTTATTTATTTATTTCTAATCTTTTTTTTGTTTATTTTGATTTTTGATTTTTTAAATTTTTTTGTGACGATTTTCAAATGTCTTCGGATTTTTGACGATTCTATCTAATGTTTTTAGATTTTAACCATTATTTCTAATATTTTTGGTTTTTGACGATTTTCAAATGTTTTTGGTTTTTTGACGATTTTCAAATGTTTTTAGATTTTTAGATTTTTATACTGTTTTTAGTTTTTTGACGATTTTCACACTGTTTGTGGATTTTTACACTGTGATTAGCAATTTATGGACCAAAGTGCAGATTTATTTTTGAGAGGTGATAAACCAGGATATTATTCGTATCTATTGTGTTTCGCGTGGTAACTTATGCTCGGAATAACATGAATTCTCTTTCTATTTGTAGGATATGGTGGTGATGATATGATGAAAAGAAATCCAACTCCATTCTTGACTCCACACAACTAGTAAGATGTGTGGGCTCATCACCGAGAATCAAGAAGGACGTAGGAGGTAGAGAATGAATATAGAGACAAATGCTAACAACAATCCCTTTAGGAAATTGTGACTCCATTCTTCATAACTATCTTGAACCAGTTTTAAAATGGTATTCACTTTATGAGTCATGTGCTAGGCTTAGACAGTTATGTGGCTCTCTTGATTGTAAGTTATGAGGTTAAGGGATAGTTATCTCTTCACTTAGGCATCTAAATTACTTCTTTGGGGATTCTATAATTTGCAAGCACTTGTAAGATTTTATATTTTTAAATTGACTCCTATGCCTTGCCCCATACTACTAGTGAGAAGCAAGAGCTCATCACCAAAGGCAAAATATAGCGAGTAAATTCCCTTTTATCTTTTTTTTTTAATGTTAATAATTATTTTTATGTTTTTATGAGAATGACCCTCTACGCTTTGCCCCATGCCACTTGTAAGAGGCAAGGGTTTATCACCAAAGACAAGACATAGACGAGTAAGGGTACCTTCCTCCATTCCTAGTCTCACACTACCAGGAAGAAGTGTGGGCTCAACACCAAAGACTATGAAGGATGAAAGATGTGACGATGAATTATTCATAAGTTATTGAATTGATGGATTTTTACAATAGCGCTTTGTATTTGGGAAGGAACATCTGCCCCCAATCTCAGCCCCACATGACTAGTAGGATGCAAGGGTTCAACACCGAAGACTGAGATGGACGACCAAACGAACTGGGTAAAGAAGTTTAGAGCTTCGTTATGAAAGAGAGAATGTCTTTGAAGGGAATATATTACCATCAGTAAGCTTCTAGGTATGACCATAGGTGAAAGTGACTAAAAATGAGAGATATTATAAGAAGTATGACGCTCACAAACTTAATAGGATTTATATTAGCACTTGTCTCATGATGATAAATATGAAGATGTGATTTTGATAATGAAAATGTCTACCAATGGAAATAAATAAATTTATTCAGAGATAAGCAAGACAGAAGGAACAATGTACACTTTGTTGTTTCCCGAATAGAGAGTGCTTTCAAGAATAGAATTTCTTTGAATGGAATGCATTCATGGGTTTTTCAAGGACTTGGCCTGTGTCAATGGCCAATTTATAAGCTCTAAACCCAAAATTATCTATGATTTCGTTGGGCTCAAATTTGTCATGTTTACCTCGTTCTTTGGGTGTAGTCTTTTGATTTTCTTTGAGAATGAAATCATTGACCTTAAATTTTCTAGGTTGGAATTTTTTTATGGTAGCTATGCAGAGCCGATTTTGATATACTTGAAGATGATCTAGGGCATTAAGTCATTTTTCATCAAGAAGCTCAAGTTCATTAAGGTGTGAGTGTCGATAATAATCTTTATTGATTACATCTTTTAAGGATATTATAAAGAATGGAAATTCAACCTTGACATGTAAAATAGCTTCCCAACCATAAACAAAGGAGAAGGGAGTGGCTCCTGGTAGGTGTGTGATAACATGAGCGGTAAGCCCAGAGTGGAATAGATTTGGTTAAGCCAATAGCTTCCATGTGTGTTGACAATGATGGTTTGTGTTATTTGGTTTGTTACTTCTATTTGTCCATTAATTGATTGTTTTGAGGATAGATTCATGATTAAAGATGGAAAAGGTTGTGTAAAGATATTCCTGGGTATAATTACCTCGTAGAATGTATACACGTAGAAGTCTTGACAGGTGAGAATAATTAGTGATGAGATGCCTGCAAGATCGATCATTGAAAGCATGATGGACACAATAGGTTACATTGTTGCAAGTGTCCAAACTCGATGTGGTTGTGTTTCAACAAGGCTAGAGATGTTAGGCATAAGAGCCAATATTGGAATAATAGAATCAAACTTAATGGTACCTATTGATGGAACCTCTTATGTAGTGTCTATAGTAATATCAAGGTTTGAAAGGGAGTCTTGAAATGAGATCAAGGTCTCGTTAGATGTTTGAAGAATGTTGTCACCCAAAATAGGTTCAATATATGTTTGGGCTGAAAGAAAGTCTTGAAATAAGTTCAAGTGCTCAGTAGATGTTGGAAGAATGTTGTTGTCCAAAATAGGTTCAATGTATGTTTGGGTTGAAAGAGAGTCTTGAAATAAGTTCAAGTGCTTAGTAGATGTTGGAAGAATGTTGTTATCCAAAATAGGTTCAATGTATGTTTGAACTAATGGAAGGAAATTTGAAGAAAATATGAATTGGTTTGGAATTAAAGAGTCTTGACTATTGTCATGATCTCGTGGAATTTTAGTATATATAGGAGTTTCGAAAGTAGTCAGCTCTTCATGGAAAGTTATGGTATTGGATGTGTCGTTGGTTGCAAGAGCGTTGTCATCAAGTTCTACAGAGATGATGTCATCATCAATTAAGTCTTGGACGTAATTCTTAAATCACACACATTTATCTGTGTGATGACCATCAATGCGATGAAATTCACAGTATGTGTTAGGTTTGTACCAACATGGCTTAGCTTCCCCTTCGGCAAAGGGTTTTGTAATTGGATATCTTATCAGTTTAGCCTCTTTTAGTTGATGAAAAACACTAGAGAGACTTTCTCCAAGGGGGGTAAACTGGCGTTGGACTTTACGCGAAGTTACGTCTTCATTAGGTTGTATGATCGGATTTTTGGGTGATCGTTCACTGATTTGGGTAGCCATATGAGAGAGTTGTGTTGTCAACTTATTAATTTTTTCTAATAGCTCATTGCGTGATGTTTTTCGTGAATTCATCATGTTTGAAAGAGAGGGAGAATGAAGAAAGGTGCGATGAAGAACTCAACCTATTGATTGTGATCTTTGTTTTGGCTCAATCAAGTTTTAACAAGTAAGGCTATAAGGAGCAAGCTTAAACAAGCTACTCAAGATAAATATGTGATAGCTTAAATAAGCTATAATGAAAATGGTTGAGATTTGGTTTAAACAAGCTCTGGATTGTTGACAGGGAGAGTAACCCAAACAAGTTAATCGTGATATGGTTGTGATATAATTCAAAATGAGTATGAAAGGATTTGTGTAGACTGTGATTTGAATAAATGCGATGGTGGACAGAATAATGAGTGAACTCAAACAAGTCACCCAATATTAGTTTGATATAGCTGGAAACAAGTTATGAAGGATGTTTTGAAAATTGACGATATGGGGAGTGAATGTTAGTCACTCAATATCAATTGGATATAGTCGAAGACAAGCTATGACAAATGTATTATTGGCTGAAGCGAGCTAATGAAATTGGTGTGATGTTTTGGTCTACGTTGTTGTATTGTTTGGATGTTTTCACTTGGTATTGAATTGGTCGAGAACTGATTTTTTGGAACACAACTAGGGTTTGAACTTTTACAATGAACACATTTATATCAACCAAGTTTTATGATAAAACAATGCTAAACTATTTTGTTTTCACACAGCAAGCAATCATGTGGATCTAATTATTTTGGCTTAGGAGGTAAATTCTTCAGGAATGATCATTGTTTCATGCAATCATACATGTATGTTGTGGATTGATGGATGCAGGCTCTTATTACTCCAAAAAGATGCATCCTCCGATATACCCTAGTCTTGATATACCTAATTCATGCGGGGACGAAATTAGTACGGGAGCCCTTAGAGCACTAGAGGAGACTCACCAATTCTTACTTGCCTGTTTCGGAGTGAATCACCACATCCAGAACAAGTTTTGTGAAAAGGTGGAAGGTGATGGAGGGATGAATGTGTATGGTGTCCTTATAACTCCCCGAAGATTTACATGGATGATGCCCAAGCTTCGTTGTTACAGCTATTTAGGCGTGACTCGCATGTGCCGCATGACAACATTACCTATAAGTGAAGAGCAGGGCGAGGTAAATAACGAACGCTATGATGAGACTAGGTCTCAAAGTGCAATGTAGATGTAAATGTTGTTGGTGCATGGTAGTCAAGTCCACGTCACCGGTGTAAATTTGGTGGTGATGAAATCCACCTCGTCTACGTGTAAAAACAAAATGATAAAGTGATTAAACGCAGGTTCTTTCCAACTTGAAATAAATCACTAGCAAAAATAATTGCATACCTGAGCATACTTTTTTTTTTTTTCAACAATTTTCTTTGAATGGTGGTATTTTTGCGGGATTTTTGTTGTTTTTGTGTTTTTGTTTTTGACAATATTCCAGTGACGCGGTCCTACAGAAAACAAATTAGTAGTTATCTTGCAAACAAAATGTTAGAAAAGTGATCGTGGTTGTTTTTTATTTTCCAGATCGCTCGAAGGCGCAGGAAAAGAGCATACACAACCAACGACCAAACAAATATTAATAATATGATAAAGGAAAATAATGATTGAAATGACAGTTGGAAAACAAAACTAGAGGATCCTGCAATGTTAGAACAAGAAACTAAAAAAATTGTGACCGTTTATGATTTCCCGATCGCTTGAAGGCGTAAGAAAAGAGCATACGTGGATACAATTGGAATATATTTTGTTTTTTTGTTTTTTTATTTTTTAAAATGTTAATAATTATTGCCATTAATCATGATTGTGAAATAGTGATAATGATTGTTTTCACAAAAAATAAAAATGATGAAAGAAGAGTGTGAAAACGTTACCTAGAAGTGTTGTCGTGAAAAATTGAAATGTAAGGCAAAAAATAAAAAAATAAAATAAAAATAATTGTTTTGCGAAGCTCGGGTGGCCTCACATTTCTAATTTCCAAGATCACTTTTGAAGTGCAAGGAAAGAGCATACGCGTGAGGTTGTTATGTTAAATAAAATAAAATTAAAATTAAAAAAATATATATATAATTTTGTTGTTTTTGTTAAAAAGATAGGTGTTAGAAGAAATGAAACCAAAAATTTTCTGTAAGTCTAAATCAAAAATTATTTTTTCATTGCATAGATATTTTGATACCTTTCCGTTAAAAAAATGAAGTCATTTCGAGTTCGGGAGCAAAAGTTATGGCTTCGGAAGATGGGCTATGGTAGCGCTCTCAATGAAAATTTTGAACGTGAGAAAAACATCCCGGAGCTAGTTTTTTTATTTTTTTGACTTTTGTACTTCACCTGAGAAGCTAAAATTTTGATAGCAAGGTTAAAAAGAACAATAAACATAAATAAAGAGTTAGATCACAAAATGATTAACTAAAATGAAAGAAAATAATAATAATAATAATAATAATAATAATAAACTTCCTACAAAGCAGTTATTTTAGCAAAAGTAAATAAATAAATACATTTTCCGAATTGGTTGTCCCATGACAGTAAGATGATAAACTAATGAATAGTTCATGTGTTTCTACAGATTACGAGTAAATAAAAATCGAATTGGGAACTAAACACTAAGTACCGAGGAGATTAAATACAAGATGAGCGTCATAGTTTCATTGTTGTTATAACTGCGAGATACACCACAAGACACCGCACAACAAAAACACTACCCATAGAGTGAAGGTTAACCAAAGAAGGCCATAAGGAACATAAAATGAAATAATAATGAACAATAATTAACAAAGAAAAAATAAAACCACTAATTGGGAAATTAATGGTAACAGATCGAAAGTAACCGGACGTGCCAAAATGTAAGCTAGGAAAAATACACTTCTAACAAGGAAGTAAAATATCAATAATCATACCTCCTCCTTCACGTTATAAAGAAACCTTGGAATGGGCTAGGAAACTTGGATTGAGCCCCGATTGTATGATATGTAGGTGTTTTTCTTCAAGAGGAGCAAGGCCTTCCCCGCAATATCGATCCTCTTACTTTGCACTAGATGGGGAAAATGATTATGAGGCTATTTAGGCATTAGGACGAGGCAAAAGGATGTTCTTTTCTCAAAGGATGCAAGAACTTAGATATGACATTCAAGCTTATTCTTCGTGTCCTTAGAGGGGAGGGGTAATGTTGTATTTATAGCCTAGAGGAGTGATTAACTTACGATAATTTAAGTAATCAAGGTTTGAAAATATGGGCAATATTAAGTGAGTGGTTTGAAAATGTGGGCACGATTAGGTGAGTGGTTTGAAAATGTGGGCAACATTAGATGAGTAGGGGCCACGAAGAATGGGTGAGGATTTGAATTATATTTTTAATTCATAAGTGGAGGATTTTAGGTGAGTGGGGACCACGAAGGGTGGGTGAGGATTTTAATTTTAATTTTAATTCAATAGTAGAAAAACATGGAAAATAATGACATGTGGTGACGATTGGGTTATTTTTTAGATTTTGAAAGGGATGATTAATCAAATTATATTTGATTAATTCAAGTGTATTTTTGTGGGAAATGAGGAAGGGGAATTAATTAATTTAGGACAGATGTGAAATTAGGGTGTCTACACTTACCAATCAACAAGCCACATAATTATCTAAGCCTAAAGACGTGACTCATAAAGTGAAAGCCATTTTTGAAACCGGTTCAAGATCAAGTATGAAGAATGGAGTCACAATTTCCCAAAGAGATTATTATTAGCATTTGTCTCTATATTCATTATCTACCTCCTACGTCCTTCGATTCTTGGTGATGAGCCCACACATCTTACTAGTTGTGTAGAGTCAAGAATGGAGGTGGACTTCTTTTCATCATATTATCACCACCATATCCTACCAATGGAAAGAGAATTCATGTTATTCCGAGCATAAGTTACCACACGAACCACAGTAGATATGGATAATATCCTAGTTTATCACCTCTCAAAATAAATCTGCACTCTGGTCCATAAATTTCTAATCACAAGTGTAAAAATCCACAAACAAAGGTGAAAATTGTCAAAAACTAAAAACAATGTAAAAATATAAAAATCTAAAAACATTTGAAAATCGTCAAAAACTCAAAAACATTTAAAAATCTAAAAATCTAAAAACATTTGAAAATCGTCAAAATTCCAAAAACATCTAAAAATTGTCAAAAACCAAAAACATTAGAAACAATCATCAAAAATCTAAAAACATTAGAAAGAATCATAAAAATCTAAATACATTTGAAAATCGTCACAAAAAAAAATCAAAAATTTAAAAATCAAAATAAACAAAAAAAGTAAAAACGATTATCAAAAATCCAAAAAAGCATATATATATATATATATATATCATAAACAAAAAACAACAATGTTGTAAACTCGCAAAAACTCTAAAAATATCAACACAATTCAACCTTTGAACTATTATTCCCAACGGATGATCCAATCACTTTATGACTACTGAATTCAAAACACTTCTCCTCACATGAATCCTCACTTGGGGAAAATCTGGCTCTCATTGTTTCCTTATTTGAGGACAATGACCCAATACTTTACTATGTCCTCGCACCGCTGGCAGGGGCACATCCGATCAATCCTCACTATGGAACACGTTAGGGACATATTTATTGGTTCATTTGTTGCATTATTAGTTATAATTTATTAATTGCTTTCTTGTATCTTGATATATTACAGGGGGCATCTTGATTTTATGTATCCTGGTGTTCCTTCTAATATTCTTATGTTATCTGATTGCATATCGTATTGGGGCATCATACTTTCTTAATGGCCTCTGTCTATGTTCTCTTCCATTTGCATATCGTACTGGGGTATCAAACCTTTTTTATGGCCCCTATCTATGTTATCACGCATATTACAGTCTATTCATCACGATCTTTTATATCACGATGCATCATGTTATGTGCTATATTAAAATTAAGATACTTTTCGTCACGTGAGTATCTTCTTGCATGATCAACATCTTACTTTGCACCCCATCCATTCACCCATACTAATACATTCCCCAGTTTGGGAATCCTACTTGATCACCATTGCAGTTTGCGAATCCTACTTGACGATCTTTCTCAAGTAGCATTCACTATCTAGTAGCTCCTTCTCCCCCACCATGATCACCATGTATTTGATCCATTCATCCTCACTCCTCATTTTTACTCCTCCGCCACTTATACCCATATTACCCTTCTCACCATTCATGTCCCCTCTCACCCATTTGTATTCTTTCTTTCCTCCTTCTCGCTTCTCACTTGACAATCTTACTTAATAACCCCTTCTATATGGGATCCTCGGTGAAAGTTTACTCTCTCCCTAAGATCTTCCCGTTGTAGAAGCTTCTTCATTATCTCCCCTCTCATCAAACAACAATCACCACCAAACACATCTTCACATTCCACCTCTTCTCGCTTCTCATTCTCGCATCATTACTCTCTCCACGTGGGCATCCCAATTAAAGATTCCCCTCACACTCTCTGCCCTCCACTACATATATTCCTTCATCCATTCATGTTACACTCCTTTGTTTCATTTCTTTCTTGTTATCACCTCATCTCATATCATATACCACTCAGGCATACCTCACTCACTCTTTTCTCATCCTTTCCCAAATCCGTCTTATGCTTGGTCATCCTACTTACACGCTCTCATAGTATAGAAAATTCACTTGAAGGTTCCCCTTAAGTCCATTTTGTCATACCCTATTCCCACCAACTCTATCATCATCCTTCTTCTTCTTCACTTGGTAATCTTATTTAACCATTCCTGGTCGCATGACAATCTTACTTAAGACTTCCACTTAAGGTTGATCTGCTCTATGGCCTTCCCCCATCCCATCATATTTCCCCCATCTTATTTCTCTTGCCTCTCATCGCGATCATCTTCTTCAACCTACCATTCCACCCATGTCCCCAATATCATCTTGTCTTTCTCCTTGCATATCATCCCTGTCGATTAGGTGATCCTACGAAACCTCTCCGACATCATGACAATCTTACTTAAGAGATTCTCTTAAGCATGACATGTCATCTTACACTCACCTATCACTCTACAATCTCACCATCCATCTTTCCTCTTCATTCCCTATCATCACATCTTTTTACCACCACTATCACCCTCATATGCTTGGCAATCTTAATTAACCACTCACTCGGCATGACGATCTCACTTAAGAGTCCCTCTTAAGGATGATATGTCTCCTTGCCTTTCCCCATCACTACACACCGCTCACCCTTCACTTTTTCTCAAAGATTCCCCATTATCACATCCTTTCACCTCCTTTTCGATTCTCGAAAATACCACTTCTCGCTTGACCACTTGTCATCTCTAGTTTCACTCACTTGGCAATCTTACTTAACCACTTCCGTCACATCACAATCTTATGTGTCGTGTCCTCCCTACACTTAACTTGTCATCGTGAACTTCTCCCCTCCTCATTCTTCGCTCACTTTGTTAATCACTTCTTCCACCTGGTATCTCCTACTACCCAATTTTATCTCCTACTATTATCCTTTCTCCACATATCCTCTTACAACATATATCTAATCTCTTCCGCCTACAATCACGTTCTTTTCCCCACTTTCCCCTTCTTGATCCATCATCCTTCATACCATTTCTTCCCATTCTTTTCATGTCTTGGTTCTTCATCCTCACCTCGTTCGTCCTCATCACCCACATCCTCTCCTCGCTTTCACCTAGTCCCAACTCATCCCTCTCATTTTCTTTACTCTTTCCACTTCATCTTCTCAAATTACCCCCACATTTCTACCCACACACGCATTTTCCATTATTGTTAACATTCCTCTATCATTCTTTCATCATCATCTTCTATTCCCACGCTAATAATTGTAAATGGGATTTCCCTAAAAATCATCAATCCTCATTCCACACGACCTCATTCACTCCCTTGGACCTTCTAGAGTTTCCCTTCATTCCTTCCCTCCTCTAAGCCCACCACTCATTGTAAAAGGGATTTCCCTAATGTCCCTTTGTTGGTGTTACCCTTTCCAATCCTCGTTAGCTTTCTCATTTTCTTCATTTTTTCTCTCACCCTTCCCCACCACTCATTGTAAGGGGGATTTCCCTAACATCCCCTCATTGGCATTGCCTCTTCTATCCCCCATTCTCTTTTCTCTCCTATTCTTTTCCCTCAATCCCACCCTTTCTTGTCGCTTCTTACCCATCTCTCCATCTTCTCTTCACCCTCTTCAATATCTTTACTGTCTTCATCATACATCCTTTTTCTATTTTCTCGTCATCCTAGTATCCTCATTTCATGCATCTCCGCATCTTTTCCAATCGATGTCATTCCTCCCCTCTTTCTTCTCTAAACATTCCTTATATTGTTCCCTTTCCACTTATTACCCCCTTTCTGTATTCCCTTCCTTCTACATCATTTTCTTTATTATTCTCTTCTCTCTCCCACCCTCGTCTTATTTCTCTTTCCCTCTGTAGTCTTTTTCCCCTTTTTCCATCACGTTTCCTCCTTACTTCCCCATCGATAACCTGACTCTTCAACGTTGTCATGTATTTTTTATCATACCACCCTCCACATGCATCTCCATACGGTCTATTCCATATTCTTTGCCTTGGTCTTCCTCACAATGACACAATTCCTTCAATCTTCTCCCTGTATTCGCTCTATCTTCCTTTCTTCTCCCCTAATTTTCACATTTCTTCTGACCACTTCTCTTTTCTCTACCACCCCTACCTTTTCATTCATTTTGTATATGTTTCTCTTCTTTTCTCTTTTCTTTTCACACTTTCCTCGCCGCTCTTAGTTTCTTTTTTTTCCTCCGTTCTACTTCTTCTTTCGTCCTTTTTCCATTTTCATCCATTTCACCCCTACTCCCACCTTTTTTCTCCTTCTTTTTTATCCTTTCCCGCTTTCCTACTTTTCTTAGCTCTATCATTTCTTTCACTTTCACGCATCCCTCTTTAATATCTCTCATTACTTCCTTCATTTTACACATCTCTATTTTATCCTTTCACCCTCTACTATGTCATTTTCCTATTTTTGCCTTCTTTTTCCTTCATCATTCTCTTCTTCCACTATCATCCCTCTCTCTTATTTCTACCTCTTTCATCTCCCTTACTCTTCTTGTAATCAACCCCAATCCTATCCATTCCCTTTTATCTTTCCCACACACCTCACACCTAGCATTCAAGGCCGATTGAAACCTTTCTCCATTTGCATCGTGCGGTCATTCCAGTCTCTTCCACTCCATTATCGTCCTCTTCTCCATAGAATTCATTTATCTTATTTTCAAGAGTTATGTTGTATATTCCATTCTTGTCGACCTCTCGAGGGGGTCATCACCACATCTATCCATAATCACATCTTCTCATGACATTTTTGTCTTGGAGGATACTATGACATCCGTCACTCACCACTTTCTATTCTCCCCAACAAACATTTCTTCTACCTTTTGCTTTAAAAAGTAGATTGAATTATTCCCCATACCGTCTACTTTCATAATACCCTTCCAAAGAGGGGAAAATGAAGACACCCTAATTTCACATCTGTCCTAAATTAGTTAATTCCCCTTCCTCATTTCCAATAAAAATACACTTCAATTAATCAAATATAATTTGATTAATTATCTATTTCAAAATCTAAAAATAACCCAATCCTCACCACATGTCATTATTCTCCATGTTTTCCTACTATTGAATTAAACATTCAAATTCAAATCCTCACTCACCCTTCGTGGTCCCCACTCACATAAAATTCTCTACTTATGAATTAAAAATATAATTCAAATCCTCACCCATTCTTCATGGCCCCCACTCATCTAATCTTGCCCACATTTTCAAACCACGGTTACTTAAATTACTCTAAGTTAATCACTCCCCCAAGCTATAAATACAACCTTACCCCTCCCCTCTAAGCACACGGAGAATACTCTTGAATACAATATCTAAGTTCTTACATCCTTTGAGAAAAGAACATTCTTTTGCCTCATCCTAATGCCCAAATAGCGTCATAATCATTTTTTCCATCTAGTGCAAAGTAAGAGGATCGATGTTGCAGGAAGGCATTGCTCCGTCTTGAAGAAAAGCACCTACATATCACACAATCAGGGCTCAATCCAAGTTTCCTAGCCCATTCTGAGGTTTTCTACGGAACACGAAGGAGGAGGTATGATTATTGGTATTTTACTTCCTTGTTAGTAGTGTATTTTTCCTAGCTTACAGTATTAGAAAATCCAAAACACATAATTAGCATGGTTACATCTTAGTTATGATAAAAATTCCAAGAGCATTTGTCTTGCAAGGATAAAATCTCCTTTTCTAGCTATATATTCTTAAATTCATTTAACATTCAACTTACAATACAAACACTTAATTTGGATCTTTCTCCCTTACAATAATATCCATAACTTAAATAATTATTTTCCATATTTCAAAATGCATACAAAATTCCTAATTCTCTCGTTCTTATGTTAAGGTTCTACTTCTCAAACATTTATTCGATGTTTAAATTTTACCCTTATTACACAAGGGAATATAACGTGAAGTGAAGGAAGAAATCTTAGGATTTAAGGGAGATTTAGATTCAAGATACCTCTTCCCATAAACATTCTTCCATCATGGTATCTTTATTTTCCTATTATAGTTGTTATAGTTCAATAACTTGTTTGAATCCATTCAACATTTTCACATCAAGAAATTTTATTTAGATTTATATATATCTTTTGTTTTCTCGAAATTTTGATCTCACCAAGAGCAATTCATATTTATTTTTAACAACATGAAAATTTCTAGTTGAGTTATAAAGACTTCAAGTATGACATTATTCCTAACCCAAAATCTTATTTAATCTTGTACTCTTTACACTTACATCATACTTTAGTCTCACTATTGGCATTGTTTTAGAACAATTGCAATTCAAATGACACATAATTTACACTTAAGGATCCTCGACTACAAGGAGTGGTGACCCTACACCTAACTACTCATTTCATTGCTCTTAGACCATCAAGTTTTATATGCGTATAACAAGATAACCCAACAACTATATGCTTCTCAAATTCCTTCCAAGGAACAATTAACTTCAACCTTAAGAGAGGCTTCATGATCTATTTACTTCAAAATCATTCACTGGATGGGGGAAAATTACACAAGACGAGAAGAACATGGTAATCCACTACTACATACTAAGGGACATTGTTAGTGTCAAATCACAACACCCCCAAATGAGTCCTGACAGTCTGCTTTTCTAAGGCAGAGTCATTTGGTGTGATTGCATAACATTGAACTTTCCCCAAGGCGTGGGACCTTACAAAAATGGAAAATCTCTCCAAATTGAAGGTTGGTTCCTTATTCCTCTGTTCAGGTGCGTGCATGGGAGCTTGCAGAGGGTTTATCTCTATACTTAGTCTAAAACTTGCCAAGGAGACAGGGGTAAAAGGAGTATAAGAAATAAGAAATGACTAAACTACCAGGTGATGCACCAAAGGAATGATGAACACTTATTTTGCTAATAGACACAAACCAACATAATGCATACAATAAACAAGCACAGATGGCCAGATATGTAATAGAAGACCAGATGAAAGCAAAAGAGGAAAGAAAGGATCTAAAATCGATCACAGACGTGTTTTATTGCTCTGTAGATTGATACAGTCCATTACAAAGTAGCCAAGAGGCAGAAACGTAATGCAATTTTGATGGAAGGCCTAAACCCCACAAATCCCTTTGCTAAGAGGAGAAGGGAGCCTACAAAACAAAGAATGTCCAACCCTTTACAATGAATCTTGCCCCCGTATTTATAGATTCAACCTGAAAGAAGAAAGAGAGAGAGAAGCGGGAAAAACAAGTTGAAACTCAACCACTGTTATTAATAATTCTGATAAAATTTGCCCCCAAATCGGCCTTTATTGCATGAATCCTTGATTTGGTGCCTTGAAAGAAGAGGAACCGGTGGAAACAGATCGAATCCAATCTGGTTGTTGAGATAGATGGATCCTGCATTGAAGGCCTGAAGAAGTTTCCTCCATTTTTCTTTACCTAACCTCCTCAAAATTAAAGTTTCAGACCTCCATGGCATAGGTTAGGCCGATATCTTCCCAATGGTGTTAGATTCACAATATTTCAAGCCCTGAGTCAAAAGATATGCCCCTTCAAGTTTGTATCAAATCTATATAAATGGGCGGAAAAAAATTTGAAAAATGGGTCCCCCTTTTGGTTTGGGACATGTGGCAGCTGGATTAGAACAAAAAAATCGGGCTTGCGGGTCCATAATTTATCTTTTTCCCTTTGAACGAAAGGAAAATTTTCACCTTTCCCTCCGACTCCCCACCTTGGCTTTGACTCAGATTTTAACGCTGAATTTTTCCCTGGGCGGAGTCGGGCCATTTTGCAACTTTTACCCCTTTTGTGATAACAAGGGGCAAAGAATCAACTTTTCCCCCAACACCCCGCTTTCCTCTAGGACATGCGTCATTCTGGCACTCGCTTGGGCTCTCACTTTTGGATTCACCTTTGGAGAAGCACCATTAGGACACGTGGTCTCTTCCACTGCCTCCTCCATACTTAGTCATTTTTGGACCTTTTCCTGAATCGTTTCGAGCCTAAGGACTTCGGATCTTCACCATTTCTTCCCCTTCTCCTCTCTGGTCTTTCTGTGGCATTTCCCCTTCTTGTCTGACCCTGCTATCCCATAGTTGAGTCAACCTGTAGCTTGAAGAACAAATTTAAGATGTGGAAATAGCCCGACTGAATATTTTTTTGCATGACAAGGTCCTTTACTCTATCTTGCCTCCACCGCTTCATGGTTGAGTCCTTCACGACCAATTTGCAAGATTTGAATGATTGTTCTTAGGTTCATCTTATGCAGGTCGTCGCCGATCCAATATTTGGCATGGGGTAAAATATGGATAAAGCAGACATACATTTATCTAAGAGGGGGAAAAGGGGTTAAAAAGTAAAAGATATAACATTTTACACATTTAAAATACTTCTAAAGAAATATTTACAATCTTTAGTAATTGTTATCCAAATAACTCTCCCATTTATTTAGGTAACTTATATACACTTCATGTCTCTCGAGCTCTTCATTATGAGGTTGCATGCACTCAAGTTCACTTGTCACATTCCCTTGGTTGAATTTCCTCACACGACCCCTTCTTTTCCTCATACGCCTTACACATTTTCCTCTTCTTCCTGTTCCTTTTTGTCTTTGTGTCGCTTACCCTTACGTGCCTTCCTTCCGCCTCCTTCATGCGCCTCATTCTTCTATGCACATTATCTTTGTGCATTTATTTTAACCTTATGTGCCACATCATTCTCTCAAACACTTCAAGCAGTGCCGCACGCACCAATCAAAGCGCTCTAACATGGAGCTAAATCCTAGAAACCGCTCAATGAATGAAATATGGCGAAAATGACAAATCAAATGAACGATTGGCTAATTTCTTGTTAGTTTGTGCGTGCCACATGTCTTGCATGCCCAGATGGCTCGACATATTCTCGACAACCATCTATTTTTCTAGAGCTCCGATCGGCGTGTTCCTAGTCTCACTCAATAATCTGCGACATGGGATATAGTGCAAAAATTCAAATTCTTGGCGAATCTGGTAGGTGAGAAATGGGAAAATGTCTTTCTAGGCATTAATGAGAATATTTTATTGCTTCAACGACACAATTTGATATGATCCACCCTTCTTCCTTCTCCAACATGCCAAACATACTTGTGGAAATGTATTTGATAGATTTACAGGTAGATTTATAGGCATTAAATGCTTCTTGTTGGTGGTTGTATTTTAAATTTGGGTTTTCCCTCCTCTTATTCTTCCATGGATTCATATATAAATGTAAGAGTTAGGATCATTATTAATGTTGGACATTTGGGTCCTTTCGCATTTTTGCTAAGGACTTCATATTTTTTTGTATTCGAGTCACGCACTCTAGATCTGCTCATGCATGTGGATAACGACCTCTATTGCCATCAGAATGCTTTGTGCATTTATGGAAGTAATAGAAGAATCATTTTGTGACTATTCTTTGTCCCGAGCATGTTTGTATTCTTTCTTCTTGCATTTCTTTTACATTACGTGTTCATTGTGCCATTATATGTCCTCAGTAGCTCTTTATTTAGTTGTGTTCCATGAAACTCGGTCGTGGAAGCATTTTAGTTGTGCTACATGTGCCTAGCCTTCTTCAACACACTTCCCTTCATTATTTCTCAAGACAAATAGTTTTCATCCCTCTTTTTCTCGGTGTTTTTGCCTTTTAGTGTAATTTACTTTCATGTTATACTTCTATCCCCGGTCCTTGGAATTGTTAGCTTAGTTTTCCTTCTCATCACTAGGAGTATCAATATCAAGTAAAATAGATAGAGAAACCGGCCTTCTCCGATATTTGTCCCAAGCACACAATGTCCCACAACTTGGGACGGTTCCATTGTTTTCAAAATGACTCAGCTTCTTCCGATCTATGACATGGGTGCAAATTTGACGACCAACAATAATCATATGTCATATGTCCTTTACATAATCACTAATATCATAAGGCATATGATTTCAGAGTTAACCAAGTTTGGATTATTCCTCAGAAATTTAAGTATTAGATGTGTATTACAAGGTGATATGCAATTATAATGTTATACACCCTATGATACTCTAAATGACTACCCTTCTAGCTAGATAAATTATAGTAATGTGTAATTCACCCTAATTCTCATAAGAAGTCCACTTTTGACTAATTTCCATGATCGCTTAAAAGGGCATGCACCATACAAATAGGAAAAACTAGATAAAATAATTATGCTTCCAAAAATTTTACATAATTAGAACATTCCCGCTTACATGATAACATCCCTATTTGTGAAGAGAAAGGGATTCCAACTCACATGTTTCATACACAAGTATCTTACGACGTGGATTCCACTCATGTTCCAAACCCTCATTTCATAAGTACATAACATGCTTAATGTTAATTCTATGGGATGAATCATGAGATTTAATTTACATTAGGTTCAACACCTCGTTAGGACCAAGTCTAGGTGGTTTATACTAGATACAAGATTGGGCAAAGTGAAACACAAGGGCACAACCCAACATCATGATATTTTCTCGAAGCACGACACCTGAGAGAAGCACTATTAGTTGGTAAACACTAGCACCCATACCTAGGATGGTCATGGTCAGAGTGGAGATCACTCAATATGGAAGAAATATCGCTTTTTCTCAATTGTCTGGTTTCAAAGCTCACCTACTAGTCTTGCAATAATCGAGGGAAGATGAAGAATTAAAGGGTTAAGAGCACAATTCCATTTTAATTTATATAGAGATACTTCTTTCTACCTTACTTGATGTAGGTTTCACAACATAGCTATAAATGAATTCAATAAGAACATTAAGTAATATTTGATAACTCTTAGAACTCTATACGAAAGACCAATTACAATTTTATTTAAAATTCATGCACGACAAGGACAATATTTTATTTGAAAGAAATATAAGGATGAAACTTTATTGTAAACATAGCAATACATATTTTTTTCAATATCATATGTAAATTATAACAATACACAAATAAATTAGAACCATGCTATTTCGTTATCTTATTTGTACTCAAGTAAAACCATCCGAGCTTGAGTAAGTGAAAATCGTTGGCATGGCATCCACCTAAATCTAGTATAATTATCATTTTTTTATTTCCATTTATATAATAATAATAATGCACATACAACAAGAGAGGGTTAGGTACATGTATTCTTTTCATTTCATTTCATTTCTTATCTAAGGGAGGAGACAGAAAGAGATAGGAAAGAGAGAGAATAGAGAGAAACACTATTTTTCCAAAAGTCACATTTCACACAACAAACCACAAGGAGAGTTTCATACAATTATTTATAAGTTTTAATAAGTTTTCATGATGGTTTATTGTCTTGACTAGGGTCCTGCGACCTTATTTTACATTTTTCTACTAGTCAAAAAACATATAATTTTGGCAAAGGATAACACCACGTTTGAAAACTATCTTCCAATGGGAAAATGCACAATGGTTAATTTCCTATGTATAATCATATATACCAAGAATTCAGAGGATCTAATAGAATTTAAAACTTGCAAACGGTTTACAAATGGCGATTGGTTTTCTAGAGCTATTGGTCATAATCGGTCTAGTTTGACCTAGTTAAACAACGATCGGAGGCCTACAAAACCCCATTGCCAATCTATCTATAAATGTGTTTTGGAAAGGTTACATGCAGCTTTCCTACTAGAAATACTAGATTTTTGTGAAGGAGGAAAAGCACTCCTTCACTCAGGGTCTAAATGATGGGACAAAACGATAACCAATTTTTCACCTTTAATAGCTCCTAAAGCTGTAAAATTGGGTACCATGGCTCATAGAGGGGTGGAGTTGAGAGCACAAATGGTTAATTGGGGTCAACATATAGCTTGATGTGAATCCCCACATAAAAAGGGACACAAACAAAACTTTAGATCCTTTTTTGGGTTTCGTAAGGTTGTTTTGCAAGTCTCTCAATATCAGTGTCTTTTATAACTTCAAGGTAGAAAAAATGGTTGTTTTATTTGACGACTCATCGAGCTCTCTTTGATACCAAAGGCATGAGCACCCAATCCGATACCCTAGTAGCAGTGAAAAGGTTGTGGTAGCAGCCACGGTTGGTGGTTGAAATTATAAATCATTACGTAAATCACAGGTGGAGTTTTATTTCCTTACATTGTTTAAGTTTGGTTAAATATCCAATTGTACAATTATCTAGTAGTTTAATACTCTATTATATTGTAAATGAAGAACCAAAATATGAAAAATATAGAAGTTGAAGGTAAAGAGACCATGTCTAGGAGTGACAAAGTAGGGGTAAGAGAGTGCTCCAGTGATCCGCATTCATGACAAAAAATATCATGCAAAAGAGGATGGTTTCTTCAAGCGGTTCACAAGTGTTGTTGAAGCCAAAGTGACTCCATGAACATGCGCTCCTCAAAGAGAAAGAAATAAAATCACAAGAAGTTGATGGAAATTTTTGAGATTCCTTAAAATAGTTGGTCATAGCTAAGAATGCATACTCATAAACATCACAAAAATCATTTTGTGCACATCATGTAACCATGGTAAACCATCCGGATAAGGCATTTCTTTGAACTCTTCAAAGGCTAGTCAAGGGCACCATTTACCCTGAATCATCACATTCCATGGGACCACATTTCATTTGAGCATTGTTTTGGAGTAATTCAAACACCTAACCGTGGCCTATGAGAATGTAATGCTCCACATAGCATCCAAAAGAAAATTCTCTAAAGTTTGGCACAATACCATTTCATAAATCTCCTTTAAACAAATCCATTTTTTCCATATCCAAAATAATGCATTTAAATTATTATATGGGTGGAGATCAAACCATTCTCCTTAACACAAATCATTATGAACAAACCCCCTAATTTTTTATGTTTGACAATGTCTAAATTGGGAGTTCCTTCAGCATATCTTCTAACAAGATGTAAAGTTTTTGTTTTTCCCAAGATTTAACACCACGTCTACCCTAAACATATCAATAGCATGCAGAAATAACTCATAACCAAGGCCTCCCATGTTTTGCAACCCACCTTGATGATGGCACCTACACCCTACTCTAAGATCCCATTTGAAATGGATAAGAAGATGCTAAGAATGGACAACAGAGGGCTTCACGCAGAGGAAGAGTGAAAGAGACAAAATCTTGTAGAGACATACATGGGATAAAAGGAAAGGAAATTCCCAAAGCCTAAATTAATACACCAAATACTCAAGATAAAATATAAAGAGCAGGAAAATGGAGTGGTAGTCAACATCTACCCCTAGAATGGTGTTTCAAAGGTTACTTTACATGTAACACATGTGTATAGAAGCAGAAGAAACACAATAATTACATGTAGACATTACACCTAAATGAAGTTTGTCCTACACCTCAATCTTATTCTTCTTCTTTTGCATACAACAAAAAAATAGGGAAAAGAAATAGTTTCCTTTTATCTCAAAGAAAAATTAACCCACTTCAAATACAACTAAAAACCGATCAATAAATTTTTATTTAGTAAAATGAGGAGATATTACAATTACACATTTATCTCTCGTGTGAAGGGATGAATTAACCAATAATAGTACTTGATTTTTGAAAAGCTATTAGTGAGAGAGCCATTTAGCATAATTCCTCATCACATTCTTTTTATTTAATTATGAGAGTATAGAAATTGATTTATCATTGTTAGTAAAGTAGAGGTTTGACTTTTGCAGATGGTTGCGAATATCCAATTACTACTAATTTTACAACGTTAACTTGGGTTTCACCATGGTTAAGACATTGGATCTCAAATATTGTGCTTGTCTTATTTTGTAAGAAAATGATAGGTCTAAAAAAGCATTTACAATGTGTCACTCTCCACACTGTTAAGGATGACATAGTTGGCCCTCCTTCGAACACAAACCATTGACTACCTCTACCTCCATAAATTCTCACCAAACACATTACATCTTGAATTTTATTTTATTTTAATTTATTCTTTTTTTTAGTTTATGTTGGGCATTAAATTTCCATCCCCTTATAAGAGCATCATCATTTATGCGACACAAGGCCAAAGCTCAAAGGATAAGTAGGCAAGAAAGTCAATAATGACACATGTAGTTTAACAAAATAACTTGTCGGATAATGCAACCACAAGGAAGAAAACTATTTTTTGCAATTTCTTAAATTGTAATATTCTCGTGAAGATTGGAATTTATCTTTTAATTTATTACTTAGTAGTTTTCCTTTAAAGTATTTCTTAATTTGAAGCTCTTAGTATTTCATTGTTTAACATTTTAGTTTGTTTAGTTTTGTGGGTTCCCAATAATACACGACATCAAGATGCCATGCAAGCCCCATACACAACACTAATAATCTGTTGGTGAGAAAATTTGTCGGGGACAAACTTGTGGGTTTCTTGCCAATGCTCTCAGAATCTAAGTCCCTCTACTTAAATGGTGCAACTTCGTATATGCATGCATGAGTAAGGTGATTTTTATTTGGGTTGGCCTCATGCGGTCGAGATCCAACAGGGGGCACTCCACCGACTTGCGGAAAAACTTTGGGATACCCGCAAGAGAATAACTTTCTAGGAGAATGGAAAAGGGAGTGAGAATGTTAGATAAGATAACTAATGCTGCAAGTAGAAAATCGGAGTCTTGCATAGATCAATTAGAATTTTCATCACATGCACTAAAATTAAAAAGAAGCAACTATGCAAATATCAACAAGACCGATTAGAATTTATGAACACAAAGTATCAATAAATCCCATAGTAAAAAGAGGGATAGAAACTCCTTCTTGTATTGATGCTTAAACAAAAGTTGTACATAGTATGAGAATAGAGGAAATTTGAGAATGGGGGAATGGAAGAATTTGATATCTCTTTGATTTTTCAAAAGGATCTCTTTCTCATCAATTCACCAAAACAACTAAGAAAATCCTCAAATGAGGATTTCATTACATTAATATAAGAGAAGAAAATCTTCATCTTCCCGATGACTTTTCATATGCCATATTTTTGACTTTAGACTGCTTTCATATTCCTATAAAATATTAAGTCCCTTTTATAAAAGCAAGGAAACTTAACTTTTACATTATATTTCTAAATTCACTTAATTACATATCAAAAAGTGAAAACCCCAACATGAAATCGAACATTGAAGAGAGAGAATGTTGGGAGGGAAGAGAAGAGAGAGAAAAGAGTTTTCACCGATGGATCATCCCAACATTGTGAGCTCATGCATCCTCCCGATGGATTCTGGATTGAAGTTGTTGATGGGTGTAACTTCTTCAATGGGGATTGTTGAGGAATTCAGATCCACTAACTCAAGCAAATAGGACAAAAGAGTTTTCACCGTTATTTTAGCTCATCAATGTTATTCTTATATTGTTTTTTCCTTGCCACCATGTGAGTAGAAGACTACTAATACATATGAAAATCATCTTCATGACTATCCGATCCTAGTTAGATTGTGCTCATTTCATAATCAGCTAGTGTCATCTAGTTTATTGGATTGATCACCTTCGATGGGGCTACTTCGACATATTGATAACATGTTTCTCTACTATAGAACTATGAGGCTATGTGTGCAAGATTCCTTTTCCTTCCCTTGGCTAATGAGGAAATTGCTTATAAATCGGGGGACTCGCTACTTGTTGAAAAATGTGAGTATTAGGTGCTATTGTCTCTTGCATCCATGGGAACATCTCATCAGACTCGAGACTCCATGAGAGGAATACCAATCGTTCCCTACTCGCTGGGAAGAGGCGCATATTTGATGGGAGAGGCATTAATGTCAATAAGAGGTGAGACCTCCTATGGAGGTTTAAAGACTAGGTCTTGAACTACGTGCTCTTCTTCTTGCATTTATGTAACCGTGTCTTCCCTCGTGCATTGTTGCAACTGAGTCTTCTTCTATCCTCGGCTCTCTTTCATGACTTTTCGTGAGAATAAATTTCTGATTCTATAACTTTCCATTTTGAACTTGCTCCAGGGTGTCTTGAACTTGAAGTAGCCTCCAAAACATTTGATAATGACTAATGAGAAGCTTGGGGCTTCTTACTTGTGGGGGTACCTTATGATTGAATGGACATGGCTCTCTTTCTTTGAAACCAATCCCTCATTCTTATGACCACTTTCTTAGCTCGTTCCTTTATGTCTCCTGACTCATGAATGTGTCAATTGACTTGAGGAAATGGGAAAACCTTGATCCCAAAGATATTTAGGATCATGCATTTATGTTCCATCATCTTGTAAAATGTCCTTGTATAAAGAGAACTTAAATTTCCTCATCTCATCAACTGTCATCCTTATGTGATCTTTCTCCCGTACTTCAAATTTGTCAGCACAGTTGGCCTAATAGTATTCAATTTTTAGATCATAGTAGAAGTCTGGAACATGAAAAGATTCAAGATCTTCTTGAATGTCAAAATTGGGTCTAGCAATGTAGGAATGTAGATTCAAATGTGTGAAGGAAGCCTCCAGATGAGATGCATCATTTACATTCTTACATGTGAACACCCTGAGAGAGAGATGTGAAGTGAAATTAGCTTCTTTTTCGTGCTTCGAGTCTATTTTTACCTATAAGAACCGCCTCAGAGCTTAAATAGTAGAATTTGGCCACTAAGGTATTTGGGAAACCTTAGCAGAGCTTGGTCGAAGTCAAAACTTCACAAGTATGAGAAATTTGAGAATTGTATGAAATAGGAGCCATATTTTCTGATTAAGGACATTGTTTGTAGCAAAATCCTTGCTTCCAAGTCAACCTCCAAAGTTTGAACCACGTATTTTGTGACTACATCATTCATGTGGGTAAACTATTTGTGACTCTCTTCCATTACCAACTGTGGGAGTTTCTCGAATGTGGGTACTTTGGCAACAATGTTCTGTGAGAGCCAATCCCTTGAATGACCTCAAGTTGGCGAGAAAATAGACCAAGTAAGAAGTCATGTGGAACTTCTTTGTCATGGGCACCTGGAGTAATTGTAGATGCAAATTGTCATTGATTATATTCCCCAATCAATTTGTTGTTTTCCTTCAATCACTGTCAAGATGAAAAGGGCCATCCAATCTTAGAAGTCCCTTGTGTTCACTTCTCCCATCACTCTACTAAGGAGAGTGATTACATCTGAATAGCCTTCACGAAACTCACACCTTGAAAGTTTTTTTGACATCCTTGTGGGCTTTCTCCCTGTCTTCATCCAAGATCCTAGTGTAATCCCTTGCATGTATGCATCCATCTTTTCCAACTCATGTACGACCTTCTCCTTCATGATAATGACCATGTTGGGTGATGTTGGAATTTGTAGAGTAAGTGAGATGGTTCTTGGGATTAATGAATTCCATTGTCATGTCATTATCAAATCAAATTGTTTGTGTTTCGACTCATAATATTATGAGTAGGCCAAGACCAACTCAAATCTTTGTACAGACACGAGATGTCCCACAGATTGTGAACAACCCACTTGTGAAAACTTGATCTTTGATCTTCTCTTTCTCCTTAGCAATCATGTGAGCCTTCATATCATTGAAATCCATATAGGAGACATTACTATCTTCTATCTCATATTCGGAGGTGAAAGGTTGTGTAGGATTTTGTCTTGAAAACTTGTACTTCATGGTTCCTTAACACTTACTATTTCTAAATGGGAAACTTACTATTTTTAGTAAGTGTGAAAATTCTTCTCTAAACTTTAACTGCACCGCCAATTTGAATGCTCAACTCTTAGAATTGTCCTTTTGTGAAATCCATCCTCTGGAATGCCATATTATTTTTAATAAGTAACTATGAGACAAATTATTAATTTTGTTAAGTATAAAAATTCAACTTTCTTGGACCTCGATTAAACATGAAAACTTGAATTCCTTCTTTTCCTTGTATTCCTCTTACCTTCTAGATCAATTTTCTATTTTTAGCAGTGTTTGTGATACCACTTACTATTCTTAGTAAGTGTTAATTCTAGAATGATATGACCCTTTCAACGAATTTCTCCTACAATACATTTGTTGTGTTCACCGCCTCCTTCACAGCTTCTTCAGATGGTGGCTTACCCGAAATAGCAGTCTCCCATGTAGAAGGCTTGCTATTTTTAGTAAGTATGCTTTTTTGGTTGGATCATGGTAGAATTTTTTTCTAATATGGGTTTTTTCCCAATATTACCCCTCTGAAATTTAGGCTTACCCAATCACTGGTTTATGAGATTTTAAAATTTTAAAATTTTCACCTAACGACAACTATGGACACAATAACCATTAACAAAGCTTGAAAATTGTAGGTCTGGTTTTCTCCTCTAATCATGAAAAAAATCATATTTTTGATGTGGGTTTTTTTTCTCGTTCCACCGGTGAATTTTCTCTTCAAACCGATTGTCGGTTTGATGGGAAATCTGATTTTTGTTTTCATTGTGCCAAGAAAGAGATTGCTTCACCGCAAAAAATAATTTCTACAAATGGGAATTTTTTTGGTGAAGTTTTTATGGCCTTAAAAATTATGACCGGAGCATCAAATGGTTCTTCTATTCATGCCTTTGGTTTGCAAGTTATGTTGATTTCTTTGGTTCACAACTACGAGGGTTTTCGAGTAAAGTTCTTCATTCTTCTCTTTTGTTATTCACTCCTTCAATCTGTCCTTCCTATGAAATATTTTTGTTTTCATTAAGTGATGGATTTTGTGGCTGTGAAAAATCTAGTTTGGAGCAGCAATGGCAGCAAGATGTTCGGACAAGAATAGATAGAGCTATGGTAGGGTGTGAAGTTGTGAAGAAGAAATGGAGGAAAAAATGGTTAAGTGTCGACTTTAAAGATTTTATAAAAAAATACCAGGGGTGGGGCACATTTTTATGTTCCTAATTTTACTTTAGCTAAAGGGATGAAAGAGTCATCAAATTTTACATCACGCCTCCTCACAACACTTGTCAATCATCCAACGGTTGAGCATTGGGGCTAGTGAGCTGGAGAAAAGCACCTGAGGCCTAAAAATAAGACGTATGGAGGACTAGGAGGCATACCTAGGGATGGACACATTTTATTGTCCCCTATGTCCCTTTAACTAAAGGGAAAAAAGGGACATCATTTTGCACATCGTGCCCGGAGCTGACACTTGGTGAGCATCCGACGGTTGTGCATTTGGCTCCAACTAGCTCTTAGGGGCTGAATATTGCACTATAGAAGGTCGCATTGATGACCTAAGGGCCAAAAGGGGATGGGAACATTTTCATTTCCCTCATGTCCCTTTGATTGAAGGGACAAAAGGGTCATCATTTTTTCACATTGCGCGAAGTTGGGACTCTTGGCGCGATTTGAACGATTGAAGGGATAGGCTTTGATAAGCACCTAGGGGTTGAACAGGTGATGTAGAGGGTTCTATGGGTGACCAGAGGGAAAAATAGGGCTAGGTGAATTTTACTTTACCCTATATCCATTTTCTTAAGGGATAAAAGGGACACAAAAATGTGCCAGCTCTTGAGCCGACACGCTTCCTCTTCGAAAATTGACTAACTGTCTGAAGCTTACCTTGAGGACAACTTGTGATGGCGATAACTTGAGCTCCTAATGGAATTGTTTGGAAATTATTTTTATGAATTTAAATGAAAAATTCCTTTTGAAGCCAATGATGGGGGTATCATCTCTTTATTCCTCCATTTAATCCCTAAAAATTGTATCTTTTATCTAAATCCATGACTGAGCATGAGAAAAACTTGATATAGACCTATTTCACCTAGGTGTTGGGAAGAATATGATTTCACCATCTTTTAGAGATTTTAATTACCTTTCCAAAAATGCCTTTTGATCTCCTAACTCCTTCCAAATCTCTCAAAATCACTTCCTAAAGCTCAATAACTTTTTTGCCCAATGCACCGCCAAGGCTTGAGAACCTTGTTTCTAATGAATCGCGCCCCAACTCCTTTGAATCTTTACCGAACATTCCAAAATCAATTCCTTGATGTTATTAGACCTTAAATTCATATCCATGTTGGATTTTTCTCCTCTTTTCCACTCTAGGGGGTTGCACCAGTCCCGGGAAGGCCAGTGGTAGCCCTTCCCATAACTGCCCAAAATTAGCATTCTTCAAGAACTCCTAAAATCACCTAGGGAGATTGAATTGAATTTCCTAATTCACGTAGGGGACTAAGTTAACATTCAATGGGGGTCACTGGAATAACTAGGTAAGATCAATGCTTTGAGGTTTGGTAAACTTGGAGTGTCTTGAAAAGGAGGAATTTGAAAAATTTGACACATGCGTATCGTTGTCATGCTTAAAATTTTCTAAATTTTCCTATTGCACATTTGCATGAAAACACTTGGATATAGCTTAAGGACATGATATGGATTGAGTATAGTGAATACATGGCATGAGGAATCCTAGAATCTCAACTTACAACATATTAACCAGTGCCTTATCCATTGGTACTGCAGAGTCATGTACAACTTACAAGAGAGGGATAACTAAGAAGAACACACACACACAACACACATGAAAATGGAAAGACACACCTAACAATCACCTATGGTACAAGGCAGGGGACAACCCACTTTCAGTGATGATACTACTTCAGATATTTCCCACTGTGAGGCAATTCCAATGGCGTTCCATCCAGATATGAGAGTAGAAATATGTTTTTTCCGCAAGCTTAACAAATCTAGAATGGACCGAGCCATAATGAATCAAACTTGCCATAACTGCCTTTTGGCTCTCTCCTTTAGTCCCATAGTAGGACAAAGCCTTCGAATTTGAATTCTCTTGCCTTAGCCTTTTTTTCAAAGATATTCTTCACTTTTAGTTGATGCTCTCTAATACGATCAACCACTTAGAGTCTATTTTCTTCCAGCTTCTCAAGAAATAGGATCCTCTTATCAATAAAATCCTTGTATTGTTCATCTTTTATTCCCTGGAGTAATTTGAGTGTTGGCATTTCAACTGTAATAGGAATTTATGCTTCAACTCCATATAGTAGTTGGAATGGTGACATACTTATTTCTTTCTTCAGAGTGATATTGTCTCGCCCATAATGCATCGTATAAATTCTTGTGTCAATTCCTCTGGTTTTCATCCACAAGCTTATGGAAAATGGTCACAATGTTCATATTACTAGATTTAGCCTGACTGACAGCCTCCTTGTGGATAGTAGTCGATGAGTGGGATAGGAGATTCCATATCATTAGCAGAACACAATCAACTCCCTTGAAGAAACATATGTAGCATTGCATCTGTGATCTTTTTTAGTACTCCAAAACATACTATGATATTCTCTTTGATGAAATTACATACCATTTCAGTGTTGGCTTGCTTGACTGGGATGGCCTCCACCCACTTTGTGAAATAATCTATTGCTGTGAGCACATAGGTATGCCTCGACACTTGAGTGAGGATTTATAGCACTGATGAAATCTAGCCCCACCTTTGCTAAAATGGTTCTTCAATAACAACTAGCCCGAGTGGTAGCAATGTGAGTGGGGTCTCCCAACTAATTTTTGACATGCTTCGCACTTGAAACCCACTCTTGCATATCTGCAAAAATGGCATTCCAATAATATCTTCCTCAGAGAATCTTATGTGTAGTGACCATGGCTGAAAAATGTCGATAAAACGGTCATGGTATGCTTAAGAAACTTCTCTTATTGTTCTTTATCTACAAACCTGAGAAAGCATCCATCAAGAATTATTTTGTAGAGTACGTGGTTTCAGATCAAAAAATTTGTTTCCTTCAACTTGGGTGTTCTCCTTTGCTTATAATCAAGATGAGGGGGCATTCTCCATAGGTTAGATAATAGGAAATTTCTTCATACCACTTGTAATTAGTAGTTATGAAAAGGATGTGTGGACTATCTTCAAAACAATTTGAGAAAGTGCAATTATCTTCACCATGTTGAGCTTTGAGAGCTTCATCTTCAACGATCAATCTACATAGACCATTTCCCTACACCAAATTAGAGGGCTAGATCTCCAAGTCATACTCTTGAGGTCTTTGTTACCTAGTTTCTCTTTTATATATACTATCTCTATAATGTTTCTTTTATGGGTATGTTGGTGTAATGATTCACTATATGCCTTCAAAATATATGCATGATCATTTACTTTTCTACACTTAATCTGTCACCAAAAAAAATATCTCACAGTGCTCACATAAAGGAGGGGCTCGGCATCCGCGCGCACCTCAGGTGAGCGCTTAACGCGCATTGAGTGATAGGTCGCCGCGTATGGGGTTAGAAGGTTATTCTATGAGCATAAAAATGACTACATCTTGGTTCCATTATCGGGACCTCTTTTTGAAGTTGTTGTGAGAGATGACTACATCTTGGTTCCTTTGATGTGTGATGATAGAGTGCTTGACCCTGGAAAGTGTCGAAGCATGGTTTAAGAGCATAGAGGATGAGTTTTCTCAAATATTTAGTACTAGACTGAGTTTGATGCACGCATATGGGTATAAGAACACCTATATCATGAGTTGTATGAGACCTTATTTTTTTGTTTTCTAGTAGAATTGTATGAATGGATTTCAACATATGCATCCAAATCAAGTTGGTACTATAGATTGTGCATATGGACCCAAGATGATTACCAGAGGCTGCAAGATGTGGATCTAACTTGGACATGTACTTGTTGATCACTGGTGGAAAAGAGTGCTAACCAGTTATACCTTGGAATACACCATTTCTACGTATTCCTATCTAGAGGTTGCTGAGTTTGAGTTCCTAAGGGAACCTAGAGGATCATTTTTGTGAGCTATCCCATTGGCTATGAATATCTTGATCATTACGCTAAGTTTGGAGGCATTCCCCATGGTCGACTAAGCTTCTCTAGAGCACTTTGGGTGAGGAAGCTAGGGTGGAGGAAGATGGCAGACATTACGGCGGAAAAGGAGAGGGATGAGAGGCGATTCAAGTATAATGAAGAGGGTGAAATGGAATTGGCTAGACAACGCGAAGTTGTGGGAGTGATCTATCTATTGAGGTAGACATTGCGGGAAGGAATTGAGGTTAACGCAGAGGACGTGGAACCTGAGTAGTTTGTGCTACCCCATCTTGCAAGCGCAAGAGAGAAACCCTTGACTTTTGATGAGAGTTCGTCACGTGGAAAAAGGAGATCCGTCGGCAAACATCTAAACCCACCCTGGCGACCGACCCTGGTGCTTAGTTTTCCAAATCAAGAAATAATTATTGTTAACCTAGTTAGTATCGGTGGAAGTGACCGATCTACACCTAGGAGGTATAACTTCTCATTTGGGACATTTATGGCCACACAAACAATTCTTGTGTTTGGAGGGATTTTTGGGAAAAGTGAAAGTACATAGAGTTTGGGTATCACATCTAGGAGTGGCATGGGATACACATCTAGTAGCAGAGAAATATCACAAATCGTCGCCGCACAACTCATTGGGACATTGGGAACACTAGGCACGATTGCTTTAGACTCGTTACTTAGCTATAGGAGGAGGATCTGGTGGATTATGGGGCATAAGACCCGGTGGATTCAATGTATCTAGTGGTGGAGGAAACACCGAGAGGGAATCAAGGTTCTGGATCAAACAGACAAGGGCCTCAACCACCTCTGCAAGTATTTTTGAGATGTCTTTACATCTATGGGATTACAAGGGTGTTGAGGATGTTGTAAAGTATGTGCACAAGTGAGTTACTATGGTGCGCGAAGGGGATCACTACCCCGCAGTGGAAGGAAATTCAGTTTCAGACAAATTTATAGGGGTGCACACATAGTTGGTACTAGAAGTATGACCCACATCAAAAAATGGTAGATTATGCCGCATTACAGAATGCCTTCTTAGCTGAATTCCATATCCCTAAATTTGAGTAGAAGAGCATTAGCACTTTGAAAGAGATCCAATAAGGAATGGTAGAGAGTGTGTGGGAATATGACGCACGGTTCAAAACTCTCTTGTCAAAGCTATCTTATGATATTCATCCTTCTCAACGCATGCTTAGTGGTTTGTTGGAGGATTGATAACACCATTCAGAAGAGTAATTTCACATAAGACATTCATAGACCTGTGCGAGGCCTTGGAGGTTGCCTTGTGTGTTGAGGTTATTGGAAGTATAGATATCAGTGTTATCCCTTTCCTTAAGGCTCAAATTTCTACAATGGAAAAGTAGTTGAAGAAGCTATCTGCAAACTTGGTGCATGAGACTCGCAGTTGTCTTTGGTGCATAGATTGTGAGATGAGGGGCACACAAAGGAAATTTTCCCCTATAAATCGGTACGCGCCATGATAGTAGATTATGATATTTTCCATGGGGATCATGATGCAAGTAGATTCCCACTACTACAGCACACGATCCGTAAGAATGTGTCTTGCTATTGCAAGATTTGTACCTCTACGACCCATGACACCAAATATTGTAGGCTAATTGACTAGATACATGATGTCATTGATCTTGGTGTGTGCCATACCAACCTTGCAAGTAGTTCCAAGGATGATGATCGCCACTATGAGGGGCGCATAGATGGAGGAGTGCGTGGAAGAGGTTTCTGTGGAGGATTTTGTGGTCGTAGCAACCGTGGAGGAAGAGGTGAGTTCTCGTAAGGAACCTGTTATAATTGTGGGTCTACAAAGCATTATAAGCATGAGTGTCTTGATCTATTGCAATGCTCGTGGTGTGGAAAGAAACATAAGTACAAAGAGTTCCCTAAACTTTTTGAGCACATGATCCTGCGCAGCACCCGGAAGATAAGGGCGCTAGGATGGTAAGCATAAAGAAGGCCGACTCACAATGGATGTTGAGGGTGGTATGTGAGTCGAACTAGAACTGTCTGGTGACGATGTGAGCAGAGGCCGCGTGCACCAAGGAGATACCAAGACAAAGAACACTAGTTACAAGAGAAGAATTGGTACATGGGAAGTATCCGGACCCTACTCATCAAAAAGAGGTGTATCAAGAGACTATGGATGTGATTCGGAGTTTACAAGGAGAGATCTAAGGAGTAGTCAAGGTAGTTAGAGTAAAGGAAGCATGTCGAGGCTCCACAGAAGGATTTGGATGAGGTTAGGGAAGTATGTAAGATGTTAAGGCAAGAGAATATCATTTCCTTCCTAAGAGAATGGTTACAGGAGAAGGTACCACACGTTAGAAAAGAGCGCGAGAGGTAGGTTCTACATGCTAACCTTCCTCCCCACAACCTTGACTATGATGAAGAGATCACCTTAAATGTTGTTTTAGATGGATGACTTCTGAGAAATATTCTGATCGACATGGGCGCGGAAGTTAATGTTCTCACTTTGGATGTATGGCATCAAATGGGAAGGCCCACATTATAGTCATCTTCGAATGCGTTGTATATGGTGAACAAGATGAAGGTAATGCCCATTGGTGTCTTAAAGGATGTGGTTATCACTATTTAAGGGGCCAAGTTCATTGGAGACTTTGAAGTCTTGGCGCTAGCCGAGGTGGATAACTTTCTAGCATTGCTTGGGAACCCCTGGTGTTACAAAAACAATGTTGACCTATAGTTTAACAAGGGGTCTATCAGTTTGAGAACAAGGAGGAATGGGTCATCATCCCCTTGGCAGATGGCAAGTCAATGCCCTATACTAAGCCCTTGGGAGAAGAATTCCTTGATAGAATATATGTGCACTCTATTAGAGACCTTGAGGTAATTCATCCTATAAAAGGAATTATCCAGTTTAAAGATGCTCAGTCTATGAGTGATACAACCAACATAGCATGTGATAATTGGGTGCATGGGACTTATCAATTAATTGGGTGACAATTGATAGGATCAGAATAAGGGTAAAAAAATCACGTTTGATCAAAAACCTAGGAGGGAAGAAGTTACCAAGTTACTCTAGAGGAGCTAACCCTAATGATTTCTTATGAGAAATGGAGGCTCAGTGGAAAAATGATAACGAAAGAAGAGGTATGCTCAGCTATAACCTACTTGGGACCACAACACATTGGTGGAAAACACATTGTGAGAGCCTTCTGGAATGGCACAAGGAGAGAACCACATTCTCTGTTAGGTTTTCTAGAAGCAATGTGCCCACTATCATATAAGACTACCATGGAAAAGAACCCACCTCATGTCATATCCAAGCATGTGAGAAGGCTTGGATGGAAGGCACAGAAGCTTTACCACCTTCACTATGGGTGCATAAGTTATATTCCACCTTACAAGGTTATGTGCACGCATGGTACATTCACTCGAAGATGTGCCATCAGACAGGGAATTGGCAGGAGTTGGTGGCTGATCTCATTCAAGCTTTCAAGTATCAGAGTATAAATCCATCAGTGGATAAGGTGTTACAAGTGGTCAAGTGCCTCACAATGGGAGATAGTGCTATGATAGAAGATAGGATACTTGAGCTATTAGGTGAACCTAGTTTAGAGATGTGTTTTGATGAGGAAGAATTAGAAGAGACACAACTTGAGCATGCGTGCATGGAAAAGGAAAAAGGAAAAATGGTCTATGTGATAGATGGTGAAGAAATGGAGAGTCTGGATGTTAACCATTATGAAGGTATGCGCGAAGTTAGGGATAGTGTGGATGAGTGAGCGCATGCCTACCATGAGCCCTTGAAGACAAAGAAGGTTAACATTGGTTCAGAGGTAGAACCTAAGGAAGCTATCATTGGGGATTATTGGTCGGAGAAAGAAGTTTCTAAGATCATTGACATTTTGTGCAAATTTTAGGATTTGTTCCCATGTGGGTACCATGAGCTCAAAGGTGTTCACCACTCCTTGGGGAAATGAGGATCAATTTGAAGGAAGGTGTATGCCTGATTCGGAAGAGACCGTATCGAATGAATCTAAACTTGCGTGTATGGTTCAAGGAGGATATAGAAAAGATGATAGCATCGGCATCATTGAGGTTGTGGAGGAATCAGAATGGGTGAGTCTAATGGTCATAAGCATTAAAAAGGATAGAAAGATAAGGATTTGTGTTGATTATAGGGACTTGAATGCAGTGTGTGTCATTGACCCTTTTCCAACCCCCTTCACTGAAGAAATTTTGGAAGGAGTAGCTAGGCACGAGGTCTATTCTTTTATGGATGGGTTCTCAAGGTACCACCAAGTTAGAATTGCAAAGGAAGACCAGGTGAAGACAAATTTTGCCACTGAGTGGGGAATTTTTGCCTACACACCCATGCCTTTTGGGCTTAAGAATGTGCCTGTTGTAGATTCGACACATCGTGGTAAAATCCTTCCATGACTTCATCCATAAATTTCTTTAGGTCTACCTAGATGACTGGATTGTGTATGGGCTAGTAAAAGACCATTGTGACAATTTGAGGCTGATTTTTGAGAGATGTCGGCATTTGAGGATATCCCTCAACATTAAGAAATGTGTCTTTGCTACTCCATTTGGAACCCTGTTGGGGCATATTATATGTAAGGAAGGCTTACTGGTTGATCCTGCCAAGTTGAAGTTATCGTGAGATTGGGGGAGCCTACCAGTCAGAGCATTGTGCACGATTCCTTGGGCATATGGGGTACTATAGGAAATTTATTAAGGGATATGCCAAGATCACCGTGCCTTTGGAGGAATTTCTTAAACACAAGAGTTCCTTTCATTGGGGAGAGGTGCAACAAAAGGCATTTGACACATTGAAATATAGGCTTATCACTACACCCATATTACGCTTTCCTTCTTGGGATAAGCCCTTCCATGTGCATGTTGATGCCTCAGAAAAACTATTAGAGCAATACTAATACAACCTGGTGAGGGGATTGTTGATCACCCCTTGTGTTTTACCAAGTAGGAAGTTGACACCAACAAAATAGAATTACATAACTACTAAGCGTGAGGCACTGTCAATGATCTTTGTTGTATAAAGTCGAAGTATCTCACTGGTAACACCATTCATATTCTACATGGACCACATGGCACTGAAGTACTTGGTGAACAAGCCCATTCTGCAAGGGCACATATGCCATTGGGTCCTATTATTTCAAGAATTTGAATTTTCAGTTGTGGTAAAACTAGGAAAGAGTAATTCAGGACCTGATCATCTATCTAGAACCGACTCAAGGGAGGAGGCACAGATTATTGAGGGTACCATGCTAGATACACTGAGCGTTAAAGATACCATGCTAGACGTGCAGTTGTTTAGGTTATGGTACGCACCCTCTGACTTAGAGGATAGTGTAGTGTTTCTTAAAACAGGTATGGCACCAAAAGGAATGAAGGATTTGGAGAGAAAGCAATTGTTGGCTATCGTGTCGCTTACATGTTGATTAATGGAGATTTGTACAAGTTAGGGTGTGATGAGGCTCTGTGCTGATGTGTATTGGAACACGAGCATGTTGCAATCATGGAGGAAGTGCATGGTGTGATTGCAAGAGGACACTATGCAGGAAATGCAACCGTGTGGAAGATTCTACTCGTAGGGCTTTGGTGGGAAAGTATCTACCAGATTGTATTGAATTTTGCAAGGCATGTGACCATTGTCAGCACCTTGGAAAACCTGGAAGGAGGGATGAAATGCCCTTGTGACCGATAACCAGCACTGAACCATTTGAAAAGTGGGAAATTGACTTTGTAGGACCAATTTCACCTACCGTGCGAAGGATTGACTCATGTTACATCATCACTTGGATTGATTACTTGACAAGATGGGTAGAGGTAGCACCTACAAAGGATTGCACAACAACGACAACAATGATATTCTTATGGGAAAACATAATTAGCATGTATGGATGCCCATTGAGTTTAACAAGTGATATGGGTACACATTTTCTGAATGAAATGGTCATGATTTTGTTGGTAAATTTTATGGTAGCCCATCACAAGACCGCCCTTATCACCCATGGCGAATAGGACTGTTGAATCATTTAACAAGATACTAAGTCACACATTAACTAAGATTTGTCACGTTGGCAGACAAGATTGGGATGACAAGGTATCAGCCATTTTTATGGCATACATAACAACCTATAAGAGATTGAACAAGGCCACACCATTTCAATTGGTGTTTGGCGTGAAGCCTATTTTTTTAGTTGAATTTATGCTACCATCATTGCATATAGCATGTGGAGGAGGATTGGCTGATGAAAAAGTGCTCAAAGAAAGAATTGATAAGTTAATACAGCTAGACAAAAGGTGATTACTTAGATGGAATCAAAAGACATAGAAGGCAAGAAAAAAACATGGCACGATCGTCATATTAAAAACAAACAATTTGAGGTTGGGCAGATGGTTTTATTATATGACTCTAAATTTTTGTGTCATCCTGGGAAGTTAAAAGTCCATTGGATGGGACCATACATGTTTTCGTACATCCTTGATTAAGGAGCTTCCCGATTCTGAAGCACTAGATGGGACGATATTACCAAGCCATTTCAATGGGAATAGGCTGAATCCCTACTATAAATAAGTCTTCCTTATGTTTGTAAATAAGGTAGTTTTGCTAGTTAGCCTAGGATTTCCCTTAATGCATTTTCATTTTCTTTTGTTTCCCCTTCTCGTTGCTTGTTCCTTTCTATTGTGTTGTTTTGCACACCTTGTGCGCCGATAACCACATTACTTTCTAAGGTTATGTATGCACAGAGGACCGTACATATGTTTTAGTGTGGGGTGGAGTAGAATAAAGAGAGAAAGAAGCTGGTAGTAGTTGTGATGGCCTAGATTGGAAGATCAAAAGTGCGTAAGGTAGAAGAGCACATGGGGAAATGGTGGACAAAAATTTTTGGTGTCAAGAAGGCTTTAATAAAGACCATGTACAAAGGATAAGAAGCACATGAACAACATGAGGTAGGTGAGGGAAAAAATCAGTCGGCAAAAAATTTCCTTCATGCTACTGAGACGCGTGCATAAGAGTTTTTGGTTAGTAAGGATTTATGCGTGCCAGAAGGATGTAGAGGGTTTTTCTCACAAGACTTGGTGCATGGGTAAAGGTGCTTAAGATTGGATTTAATGGAAAACCCACATTTAATTTTTATTACGTTGGTAGGAGGGATAGCATTTATTGCGGGAGATAGGTAAAAACTATAAGTAAAGGGTTGGGAACATTATTATTTACCTTACTATTACGAGATTGAAGAGCTTTGCGAACTAGGGAACCCACGAAGAAAGATTTGTGTGAAGAAAGAAGAGTGAAAATCTGAAGTGCGTGACTAGGGTGATTTGTAAACTAGAGTGGAAGGAGTACACAGCATAGGGAAGAAGGTTTTAGTGGAATACACCATCTTGTGGAAGAGTTTTCCAGGTTAGGGTTTTGCAGCTAGGGCATAAGAATAGAAGGATTCTTTCACAAAGTTGAGCCATAGATTTGAGTAGAGTGAGGAAGGAGAGCAAGGAGTTTATTCTTTTAACCCGACAAGAAGATGGCACCAAAGAAGGAGACCATTTCACCTAAGAGGGAAAGGGTAAAGGAAAACACACTACCACCACCGCTTTAGTGAAGAATGGTATGTAGAGATGCAGTGCACTGTGGATGGGGTGTTACTTGGGAAAGAATGGGTATCCCATGTTAGGAAGATGGCCATGAGAAACTAAAATCATCGCACAAGTACCACAGAAAATGAAATGGCGCTAGAGCTGGTGTGTCCAATGGATAAAAGGACACCATAAGGGATGCCAATTTACAATGATGAAGTGAAAGTAAAATTAGAGAAGGCTAGGCTACTGTAACTATTTGAGTTGCCCTATTTTGGCAAGCCCAAGCAGTTATACCAATGGTTGATGTCATGTGTGTATGAGGACCACTTCTAATTTATGGGCCACAGAATACGCATAACTCCCTAGCTCATCTCCAAGTTTACCGACCTTATCTATGAAGGGGATTCATTGGATGATGACCTAGAGGATAAAGAGGCCATTAAGAAGACCATGGAGGAGTATGATTACAAAAAGGGTTCATGTTACTTCGATATCTCAGATATCCCCGACCCTGTGATGAGAATGGTCATGTGCCTAGTAACCAAGTTGAATGGTCAAGAGAGGTGGACACAAATAAACAAGGCATGGTTGAATGTATGTCGGAAATTTTCAAAAGGAACCATCTATAACTTGTCTCGCCTACATTGTAGAAGAGATCATCAGTGTTGCGTAAGAAGGAGATAAGATAATGTTCGGCAATGTTTTTCTCACCATCGTATTCTCAAAAATTGGAGTACCCGATGGGCCAAAGAATTTCATATGGGATTATCCAAATGAAGATCCCTCCCCGTGAAGAGGTTTTAGAAATACACATGTGATACCATGATGGATGCCCACAAAGTGTGCCTGGAGAAATGGTACAAGTGAATGCGTGACACATTCGGGGCCGAGTGGAGGATGAAAGAACAATTTCCAACACTAGTAAATGGAGAAGCTGAGTTCGTTGTCTATCATAGATTTCTGCATTGGCAGTTCACTCTGTCAGATGGGACCAAGATCCCATGGTGTAAATTACCCTTCTCCTTCACCACACAATATTTCCAAGTAGGGGTAAATTACTTCAAGGAAGCTAAAAGACTAAGGTTCGACCTTAGCAAGGTGGACCAGACCACCACAATTTTCAAAGGAAGTTGGTATATCCAAAGAAGCATGCTTATGTGGAGAAGTATGTCTCCCATGAAGTGTGCATGACAAAACCCTTGATGTTGCCAATTGCTGGAAGGGCTGCAATAAGAATATACTTGCGCATTAGGCCCAAGTATGAAAAGGGCGCTTACTTGGAGAATGATGTCTCCATCCTTGAATATCCCACTGGTAGGAAGAAGGCCGCTCCAAAGAAGAGAGAAAGGGAAGAGACCTGAGAAAGAAGTGCCAGAAAAGAAAGCACCAAGTGTGTAAACATCACAACTGTGGGCACGCCAGAGTTAGGTGCCCAAATAAGCACATATGGGCAAGAAGAATTCTCCCATCAAGGAGAAGGAAAAGACACCTGAGGAAGAGGTTCTAAAACAAGAAGAGTCACCTAGAAGGGAATCACCTACTAAGGAAGAGGAAGAATCCCCAACTAGGAAGAAACAAAAGGTAATGGGGAAGGTAGACTCGGAGGAGACGGAGAGCTTGGAGGCCTACAGGGGTGAGAGAGACAATGATGAGGATGAAGAAGTTCATAATCATCCCGTGTACGATGTACATGATTCAGAGGAAGAAATAAGTGAGGGGAAGGGTGGAGAAGAAGAAGGCACCCAAGGAAAAGGGGAGAGTGAAGAAGTAAATATGAAGGATCGAGGGACCCCAACCTCACCAAGGAGTAGATAGAAGAGGCCGCAGAGAGAGAAGTAGTGGGAATAATCGAGAAGTTAGTGGAGTAAGAAGTGGAGTGGAGCGTGGATGAGATACTCAAGGAGATAGAAGAAGAGAGTGTAGGGAAGGAGTATGGAAGCATGGGTGGACATCCCATCTTAGTGATAAGCTTTCCAAAGGTTGCGCGCATAGGAGGGAAGAACGTGGTAGTAGCACAAGGGCAGGGAATGGGGTATATTCATGATCCAAACAAAGTGCTACACACACGTTTCCGAGCATCGTGCCTGCTGAATAACTCCTAGAAATGTCTTCATTTGAAGAAGAAGATGCATACCCAAAAACTAGGAAAATGCTATCTTAGGTGTTTAAGTCCCATGTCGATGAGCCTGAGTTAGAAGTTAACCAAAGGGCGTTGATGAAGGCACCAAAGACCAAAGATATAAAATTGTTGGTGAATTCTCAATAGTTTTCTGATGAGTAAGTATATAATGTGCTCAACAAGGTTTCAGTTGAAGTTGAGGCAAGGATTTTTGGAAGTAATGATAGGGTGAGATTCCTAGAAGGGGATTTGGAGAAGAAAAAGGAGGAGCTTGTTGAAAAGAGAAAGGATCTGAAGCAAGAGGAACTAATCAGAGCACGCTTAACGTGCAAGCTAAAGGATTAAAAGGATAGGGTGCATGAGGTATATAAAAAGATAGAAATGATTATAGATGTTATTGTCTTAAAGTATCCAGACCTAGCACCGCCCGAACAGAAGTATGAGTCAACCTTGTAATTCTTGGAAGACCTAACTCACATCCTCACCATAGAGAGGAAGCCTCTTGCTTTGGAATCAGCAGAAGAATTGTTAGTGCACCAGGAGAAAGAGGAAAAGTTAAAGGTTGTGGAGATAGTCACTCGGTACACTAAGCTCCTTACCAATGTAAAGGCCACCACACAGATAGCTGAAGCTGCTTATGAAAATTACATGGACAGAGATAGAGTGGCAAGCATTCTAGTTGCCACCCATGAGGCAGACCTCAAGGAGTTTTAGGAGAAGAATAAGGGGAATAGGGCAAAGCGGGATAAGATCTTGGCTGATATAGAAAAGATGTCCGAAGCCATCGAGACCCTGAGAAGCTCAATCAAAATTTGGATTAAGGAATTATACCCTTAGATCACCCAGTAAGATGGATGCGCTCGACGATCTCAAAGCAAGCAGTTGGAAAACATTGTTGATACGCTGAATGCTAAGGGTGATGAACTAGGATTTGAAGAGGTGAGCACCTTAGTAGGTGACCTCTGTCAATAGGTGCATGGTGAGGTGGATGCCTAGGAGAAGATTGAGGTAGATATAAGGAAGGATTTCCCACTCATTCTTCTAAGAATAAACAAATTCTTCATTCCTCCATTATTTATTTGTGTCCATTTCTCATTTCTTCCTTCTTCATTCTTATTCCCGACATTCTTTATTATTTGCAAAGGATGTCTCTCGAGGATAGAGAACAATCTTAGTGTGGGGTGATGTTGGGAATCGAATATTGACTAAGTCCAAAAGGGCACATGTGCATGCAGGACCAATGAAGAATATGGGCACGCAGGAAAAGTGCGCAAGGCAAGGTTTTAGAAGGGTTTAATAGAAACCACATCGCACGTGTAAGGAAGATCAAGGATTTCAGGACTTAGTCATATTTGGCTTTCCAAGAGGCACTTGAGGAAAAATGTGACCCAACTAGGCATGTTGAATGGATAAGGTGACAACCTAATGACTTGGTGGTCAAGGAAAGAATATTCCACACATGGAACATTCCCAAAGACATCATTGTAGAAAGTGGGGAGCTCATATCAGAAGAAGCATGATCCATTGGAGGACCACCTTGACACTTGGCAATCAATCTGCTACTTCTAGAAAACCATGGCGGTGGGTGCTAAATTGATTTATAGAGATGCTCGAGTAGAAGAAAGAGATATAGTGTGATATAGATAGAAGTAGAGAGGGAAGACGAGGGCCGTGGTGTGATAAACCATAATAGAGTAGGCAAAGCTCTGAAAAATGTGTAGATGATTCTAGGGGTTTAGGTTCTTATTAGAGGACTATAGGAATGTTATCATATCTAGGGGAATAGGTCTACTAAATTTTTCTAATATGGAAGAATATCTAGAGCTTTTGATGTGCGAGTCATGATATATCAGTTTGATATGACCCTTTTAGATGTAATATGGTTATTGAACTATGATTAACATAAATATATGGTTCTATTCTAAATATATTGTTCATGGGTGTAAACCCTAGTGCCTTTTTCTTTATGTTATGGATCAGATCTACTATCTATATGATGTTTCTTTTATGGGTATGTTGGTGTAATGATTCATCATATGCTTTCAAAATATATGCATGATCATTTACTTTTTCTGCACTTAATCCATCATAAATGACAACATCTCATAATGCTCAAATAAAATAGGGGCTCGACGCCCGCGCACACCTTGGGTGAGGGTTCAATGCCCGCCGAGTGATAGGTTGGAGCACATGGGGTTAGAAGGTTATTCTATGGGCATAAAAATGAGTGGAGTTCCACATAATCAAATGGGATCATGGTGGGTAAGGTTGAGGTTTTGGGGACAAAGTGAAAGATTTGCATGGAAAAGGTTTTTCTACTTTGGGAGTTGGATTTTCTTTCACGGTGGTAACTAGATTGGAGGAAGGTGAGGATTGGGTTTTGATGGGAGCCTAGATTATTTTTCAGGAACAACATTTGAAGAAGAATTATTTTTAACAACCTTAGGACTAGGATGCTTACTTGGTGTGATAATGTGACTCTTGCTAACCAATGGGTCCTGGATTTTCTTTAATCGAATCCATCAAAGGTGGTAGCGGTGATCCTATGTTGATGTTTTTTTTTGACCTTCTACAGAGGATCTTCTTTCTTTTTCTTTTCCTTCACCATATCCATTGAGGATGAGGCTCCTTTCTTGGATTGTGCACAAGTGAAAAATGCACACGAGAAGCTTGGGGCTTCTTCATCATTGTCATCTTCATCTCCATCAACATACTCAATTAGGTCATTGTGTGTATCACCATTAACATCCTCAACCTTAAGATATTTATCATCATCTCTCGACATCTTCTTATTCATGTTATCTTATATCTGCTTCTTCCTCTGGCTCCTCGGTGTCACAAGTGGCATTAACTAGTGGAGCTCGAGAGCGAGTCGGCGAGGAGGTGGAGTAATTCTTGGTCTATTTGGAGGATTTGGCTTCCTTGGAGTACTCCACATTGTGATTTGAGACAGTTGTTTCTTCATAGAAATTAAGTCATTAGCCATTTTCTAGAACATTGGATCTATGGTAATTGAGCCTAAAATCGACCCTTTTGATTTCCATTCGAGACTTTTCAATTTTCCTGACAATATCGATCATCTTCTGCCTCGATCACAAAGTCATGTGCTTCCCTCAAATTTCTAGGTTGGGCTCTTCTGAGGAAGAAACCAACTTCCGATGGAAAAATACTAATGAAGAATCTTTTAAAATTATTTTCGGAGGCACGACATCTTCAGGAATTCTTATTATTATCCTTTTATATTTTTTAATGAAGTCTCACATTAATTCATAAGCATCTTTCTTCATTTTTACCAACTATACCAAAAGATCTTAGCAGTCTTTCATATATTTGAATCTATGTTCGAATGCACTTCTTATATCTTCCCAGTAGGTGATAGACCTCGAGGGAAACATGTAGAATCATTTGATAGTTTTCTCTTGAAGCGATTCTATAAAGATCCTGACTGATACATCTTCGTACTCAACACCCATCACACCACAAGAGGTGATGAACACTGCACATGTTCATCGGGAGTTGAGAAACATCCCCTCCGAATTTTAGGAAGTTTTTGTTGAGCCTTTTAGTAGCTTGTGAAGTGGTTGAGAAAGGGCAAGTGGGTCGGTGTTTCCACCCCATGGTATATTTGGCCTATGTTATTCACGATCATGATCCGCCACCATTTCTCGATTCTAACTTCCAACCTCTCTAAGGTTACAACTTTAACTTACTCTTGTGTCTACGTTGGCTTGAGATATTTTGATCTCTTCAATTTGAGCTCTTATTTCTACTTTAGCTCTTGCTTCTCTTTCTCTGGCTTCTTCCTCAATCTATACATCAATGAAGTCTTCAATATTCTCATTAATGTATGGAAACTCAACATCTAATGGATTGACAACACTTGGAATCCCAATGTGACTAGTTACTTGACGAAGGGGAGACCTATGATTTTTGTGTAGCTCTTGTATTCTTTAAAGTTCTTCAAAAATGGGATTAGTTTTTCCTCCTTGTCTTTATTGCATGGTGTATCCTCTATCTGCCATCTTGACAATATGTACTCTTCTTTATGGTGCCTGAATTTTTCTTTTTCTTTCTAATTTAACAGCACATTCTTCTTCAAGATTGAGTACTCTCGTGGCGATGAAGTAGTGGAAGACACTTTTCATGTTATGTCAAAAATACTCTCGCAAATCTGAAGCAAAATCCTATTAAATGTGGAAGAGTAACTCAGGTCTTTCAACAAGAGGATTGCCTAGAATAGCCATGGTTTGAAGACATAAGGCTCGGGTGGCTATTCAAATTCTGAATTTTTCTTTTTGAAATTTTTGGATTTTTTATTTTTTCAGGTCGTTTTTTGGATGCACATGTTGCTAAATCTGCCCCACGGTGGGCGCCAAAAAATTTTGGTGAGAAAAATTTTCGATGGAAAAAATGTTGGGTTTCTTTCCAACGCTCTGGGAATCTAAGTCGCTCTACTTAAACGGTGCAACTTTCGTATTGTATGCATGAATAAGGTGAGTTTTATCCAAGTTGGCCTTATGGCTAATGATCCAACATGAGCACTCCACCGACCCCGTGGAAAAATATTGTGGATACCTGCAAGAGAAGAATTTTCTAGGAGAGTGGAAAAGGGAGTGAGAAAGTTAGATAAGAGGACTAATGCTGCAAGTAGAAAATCAGAGTCTTGCATACATCAGTTAGAAGTTTAATCACATGCACTAAATTTGAGAAGAAACAACTCTAAAAATAGCAACAAGGCCTATTTGAAATTATGAGCACTAAGTATCAATAAATTCAACAATCGAAAAGAGGGCTACAAACTCTTTCTTGTATTGATGATTAAACAAAATTTGTACATAGTATGAGAATAGATGAAATTTAAGAATGGGGAATGGAAGAATTTTCTATCTCTTTTATTTTTCACAAGGATCTCTCTCTCATGAATTCACAAAAATAGCTAAGAAGACCCTCAAATGAGGAGTTCATTACAATTTATAGAAGAGAAGAAACTTTTCATCTTCCCTGACGACTTTTCATATGCCATATTTTTGACTTTAGACTGTTCATATTCCTCTCAAATATTAAGTCCCTTTAATAAAAACAAGGCAAACTAACTTTTACATTATGTTTCTAAAGTCACTTAATTACATATCAAAAAGTGAAAACCCCAACGCAAAATTAAAACATTGAAGAGAGAGAACGTTGGGAGGGAAGAGAAGAGAGAGAGAGAGAGAGAAAAAGGAAGAATAAGAAAGAGGGAGAATCATGCAAAAGAATGAGATGATCCATTGGACTTTATCTCGCTCCTTGAATGGTCTCTATCTCACATTGTTGAGAAGATCTTCATTTCTCCAAATTCTTTGTCAAAACGAGCCACTACATGTTTCACTTTTTCGGTGTGAGAAATGCGTACACAACTTAGAGTCTCTGTCCACCCATTAGAACCACCGTTTATATTTTTACACTTTCCAAACCATGATGGATGTTTCTTTGCAATGAGTGTGATGGTGGCCCAAGTCTCGAGAGAGGAACTCCAAGGTATCCTTATTGAATGATAATGGATTTCTCACCTCTTTCTTAACATATTCTTCAAATCACCCAATCAACTCATTGGAATTTGTGTCTTCTCTTATTGCAGCACTCCAAGTTTCTAAATTTGGTGATGGATACTATCCTATAACTTGTCTTCTTGTTCCTCCTTTCCATCCAACTCAACGATGGATCAATTAATTGCTTCAAATCTTATTGTTATATTCCTTTCCCATAAGCGACAAGTCCTTAGAATGTGTGTCAAAAAATTCTTTCTAATCAACTCTTGAGAGTGAGTGTTTCTCATTTCACTCACCACTTGACCCAGAGGATCCTAGTGATCCCTTTCTTTCTCTAAATATTCTCTAAGCACTTGCATCCTATTTGTAGTTACACACATGTAGGCGAAGAGTTTGATTGCCTCTTGGAGCACTAACTTTCCCTTTTCAAAAATTTTGTCAATCCATTTATTATTAGCTCATCCCTGCATCATGAGCTCATGTGTCCTCTTGATAGATTCTGGATTGAAGTTGCTAATGGGTGTAACTTCTTCGATGGGAATTGTTGAGGCATTTAGATCCACCAGGTGTTGTACATAGGATGAAAGAGTTTGCACCTATTCTTTTAGCTCATCAATCTTCTTCTTATATTATTTTTTCCTTACCACCATGCGAGTGGAAGACTGCTGATACATATGCAAATCCCCTTCATGAGTAGTCGATCCTAGTTGGATTGTGCTCATTTCATAATCATTTGGTGGCATCTCATCCACTAGCTTGATTACCTTCGTTCGGGCTAGTTTAACACATTGATTACCTATTTATCCATTGTAGAACCATGAGGCCGTGTGCATGAGCTTCCTTTTCCTTCCTTGGCTAATAAGGTAATTGTTGATAAATCAGGCATTGCCACTTGTTGAATAGTCTGGGTATCATGTGTTATTCTCTCTTGCATCCATGGGAGCATCGCATCAAACTCGAGACTCCATAAGAGGCATACCAAACGTTCCTTTCTTGGGTGGAAAAGGTGCATCTTTGATAGGAGAGGCATTAGTGTCGACAAGAGGTGAGACCTCCTATAGAGGTTCAAAACTGGGTCTTGAACCGTATGCTCTTCCTCCACTTGTGATCCTCTGTTGGATCTTCTTATTGCATTTTTGCAACCATGTCTTCCCCTTGCATTATTGCAACTCGAGTTTTCTTCCCGACTCTCTTTGGTGAGTTTTTGTGATAAGAAGTTTCGATTCGTAGCTTTTCATTTTGAACTTTCTCCAAAGTGTCTTAAGCTTGAAGTAGCCTCCATAACTTTTGACAATGAATGCTAAGAAGTTTGGTACTTCGACTTGTGGGGGTACCTCATGATTGAATGGCCATGGCTCTCTTTCTTTGAAACCAATCCCTCGTTATTATGACCACTTTTTCAGCTTGTTCTTTTATGTCTCCCGACTAGCAAACATGCCAATTGACTTGAGGCAACGAGGAAACCTTGATCACTTGCATATTCACAATTATACATTTTTGTTCCATCATCTTGTAAAATGCCCTCGTACCAAGAGAAATTGAATTTCCTCATCTCATCAACAATCATCCTCATGTGATCTTTCTCCCATACTTCAAATTCGTCAACACAATTGGCCTAATAGTCTTCAATTTTTAGATCATGGTGAAAGTTTGGAACATGAAAAGAGTTAGGATCATCTTGAATGTTGAAATTGGGTCTAACAATGTAACAATGCAGAGTCAAATGTGTGAAGGCACTTCCAAATGAGATGCATCATTTACATTCTTAAATGTGAACACCCCAAGAGAGATGGGAAATGAATTAAGCTTCTTTTTCCTACTCCTGAGTCTATTGCTTAACTGTATGAACTACATATAGAGCTCAAATAGTACAATGTGGTCAGTAAGGTACTTGGGCAACCTTAGTAAAGCTTGGTCGGCTTAAACTCACAAGTATGAGAAAGTCAAGAATTGTATGAAATAAGAGCCATATTTTCTAGTTAAGGATGTTGCTTGTGGCTTCCAAATCACCCTCTAAAGTTCAGACCATGTACATCGTGAATACATTATTCTCGTGGGTGAAGTGTTTGTTGCTTTCTTCCATTACCAACAAAGTGGGAGTTCCTTGAATGTAGGTACTTTGGCAACAATGTTCTTTGTGAGAGAGAATCCCTTGAATGACCTCGAGCTCATTAGAAAATAGACCAAATAAGAAGACATGTGGAACTTCTTTGCCATGGGCACCTAGAGAAATTGTAGATACAAATTGTCACCGATTATTTGCCCTCATTCAATTCATTTCTTTTATTTCAATCACTTTCAAGATGAAAAGGGCAATCCAATCTTAGAAGTCCTCTTGTGTTCACCTCTCCCATCATTCTTCCAGGGAGAGTGATTACATCCAAATAGCCTTCACAAAAATTGCAACTCAAAATTATTTTTGGCATCCTTGAGGGATTTCTCCTATCTTCATCCAAGATCCTAGTACAATCTCTTGCACGTATGCATCCATCTTTTCCCACTCATGCACATGCCTTCTGTTTCGTGATGATGACCATGTTGCATGATGTTGGAATTTATAGAGCGAGTGAGGTGTTTATGGGATTAATGACTACCATTTCTCTGCCATTTTCAGCTTGAATTGTTCATTTTTCAGGATCATAATGGTGTGAGCAAGCCAAGATCATCTCAAATTTTTGTACGGACACGAGGTGTCCCACAGCTACAAATAACCCACTTGTGAATACTTGATCTTCAATATTCCCTCTTTCCTTGGCAGTCATGTGAGCCTTCATATCATTTAAATCCATATATGAGATGTCACTATCTTCTATCTCATATTCAGAGGCAAAAGGTTGTGTAGGCTTCTATCTTGAAAACTTGTACTTCATGGTTCCTCAACACTTACTATTTCTAAAAGGGAAACTTACTATTTTTAGTAAGTGTGAAAATTCTTCTCCAAACTCCAACTACAACTACCAATTTGAATGTTCAACTCTCAGAATGCTCCTTTTGTGAAATTTATCCTCTGGAATGACTTACTATTTTTAGTAAGTGCCTATGAGACAACTTACTATTTTTAGTAAGTATGAAAATTCAACTTTCTTGGACCTCAATTGAACATGAAAACTCGAATTCCTTCTTCTCTTTATGTTCCTCTTGCCTTCGGACAGCTTATCTATTTTTAGTAGGTGTTTGTGAGACCACTTACTATTTTTATTAAGTGTCAATTATGGACTCGAGATGACCTTTTCAACAATTTTTTCCTACAATACCTTCTCTTTGTTCACCGCCTTCTTCGCAACTTCTTTAGATGGTGGCTTACCCGAAATAGTAGTCTCCCATGTAGAAGGCCTGATATTTTTATTAAGTACACTTATGTTGGTTGGATCATGGTGGAACAAACTTTTCTAATATGGGTTTTTTCCCAATATCGCCCCTCTAAAATTTATGGCTTACTCGAACACTTTGGTTTATCAAATTTTAAAATATTAAAAATTTAACTTGGTGGCACCTACAGAGACGACATCCATCAATGGATATTGAAAATTTTAGGTCTTGTTTTCTTCTTTTATCACGGAAAAAAACATATTTTTTATGTGGGTTTTTGTTTCTTGTTCCACTGGTGAATTTTCTCTTCAAACCGATTGTCGATTGGATGGGAAATCTGATTTTTGTTCTCGTTGTGCCAAGAAAGAGATTTCTTCGTTGTGAACAATCCTTACTACAAATGGGAGGTATGTTGGTGAGGTTTTTATGGCCTTCAATAATGATCACAATACCAAACGGTTCTTTAATTCGTGCATTTCTTTGCAAGTTATGATGATTTCTTCGATTCATGGCTATGAGGGTTTTCGAGTGAAGTTCTTCATTCTTCTCATATGTTACTCAATCCTTAGATCATTCCTTCCTCTAAAATATTTTCATTTTCATCGAGTAATGGATTTGGTGGCCATGGTGGAGCTGGTTTGGAGTAGAATAGTGGTAAGAATTTCTGACAAGAATGTATAAAGCTATAACAGGTGTGAAGATATGAAGAAGAAACAGAGGGAAAATGGCTAAGTATTGGCTTTAAAGCATTTTTAAAAAGACACATACCAGGGGTGGGCCACATTTTTAAGTCCCTAATGTCCCTTTAGCTAATCACGCCTCCTTGTGACACTTGTCAATCATCTAATGGCAGAGATTTTGGGCTAGTGAGCTGGAGAAAAGAACCCGGGGCTAAAAATCGGACATATGGAGGACCATGAGGCATACCTAGGGTGGGGAAAATTTTACTATCTTCTATGTCCCCTTAAATAAAGAGATGAAAGAGACATTAGTTTACACATCATGCCTGGAATCGACACTTGGCACGCATCTGATGGTTGTGCATTTAGCTCTAACCAGCTCTTGGGGTTGAATATTGCATTATAGAATGTCACATTGATGACCTAGGGGTCGCAAGGGGCTAGGTGCATTTTCATTTCCCTCATTTCCTTTTCTTAAATGGATTAAAAGGTCATCATTTTACACATTGTGTTAGGTTACGAAACTTAGCGCATCTTGAACGACTAAGGGGATAGGCTCCGACAAAGCACTTGAGAGCTAAACTGGTGATGTAGAGGGTTCCATGGATGACCAGAGGGAAAAATAGTTTTGGATGCATTTTATTGTCCCCAATGTCCCTTTTTTAAAGGGAAAGGGACACCAAAATAGGCCAGATCTCTGGAGCCGACACGTGTCCTCTTCAAAATTGCCTAATCTGTTTGAATATTTACTTGAGGACAACTTGTCATGACGATAACTTGAGCTACCGATGGAAGTTTTTGAAAACGTTTATATGAATTTGATGGAAAATGGACTTTTTAATCCAATGGTGTGGGTATCAGATCTTTATTCATCCATTTATGCCCTAAAATCAATGTTTTGTTCTCGCTCCATGGTTTGGGAATGAGAAAAGCGGATATAGACCTATTGCATAGGTGTTGTGAAGAATATGATTTATCCATCTTGTATATCTCTGAATTCCATTTCCTATGATGTCTTTTTTAGCTCCTAAATCCTTCTAAAGCTTCCGGAATCGCTCTCTAAAGTTCAACAACTTTTTTGTCCATGTGCATTGCCTAGGCATGAGAACCCTGTTTCTAATGAATCTGACCCAACTCCTCTTAATCTTCCAAAATAAATTCCTTGATGTTACTAGACCTTTAATTCATCTCCGGTTGGATTTTTATCCTCTATTCTACTTCGGGGGTGCGTTAGTCCTAGGAATGCTAGTGGTAGCCCTTCCCATAACTGTCCAAAATTAGCATTCTTCAAGAACTCCTAAAATCACCTAGGCAGCTTGACTTGACTTTCCTAATTCACCAAGGGGACTAATTTAACATCAACTGGGATCATTTGACTAAGCTGGTAAGACCAGTGCTAAGGATGGGTACACACTGGGTGTCTTGAAAAGGCAAAATTTTAAAATTTTAAAACATGGGTATCGTTGTCATGCTTGAAAATTTAACTCGTAAATTTTCCTATTTCCCATTTTCTTGAAAACAATTCCAAAAGATATATTACTACATACTTACAATTGTATCTCATCACAAGACCTCTAATTCCACAATGGAAAGAAAACAACTATTCCACATAACAAATAATTTCCAACAATTATGTCATAAGCATAGATCCAACACATACATATGAATAAAAAATGAAGCATCATGTTGATACATATGCAACTGGTAACACATGTAAACAAAAATCCATGACTGTGCCCATACAAAGCCAAGACAAGATTCAATAGTACATGCCAATCAAGAGGAGCGTCAAGCCTCAATCATAACAATGCCTAACAAGACTCACAACAATAACTCATCGATCAACATAAGCACCACAATATGTCAAATAAACATCAATCACTCCTAAAGAAGATCTCCGATCGAATTAATATCAAGTACTAATATCTCTTAAAGTACCAAGCATGAACACCACCTCCCAATATCACGATCATAAAAGCCACCATCATCCACAAAAGTAACCAATTACCATAAGTTAGTAAGTTTTCATTGTTTAAACACATAGTTTTCAAGCTTCCAAATGGTTGAAGGGTCGAGGTGGTAGTTCATATTGCACATAAGGTGATACATAGAGGAGGTAAAAAGGTATATACGAGAACTAACATGTAAGAAGTATTATTTACAATTATTTCCAATTGTTTGAACATGACAAGAATCTTTTCAACACAAAGTTTGATAAGTGGTTTTCAAGTATAAGAGGTTATTTTGTATTGCAAGACAAGGTAAGAATGATTGGCTACAAGCATTTCCTTTTAGGATTGTTTTTATACAAGGTTCTTTTCATACTTTTCTCATAGCGGTATGGTTTGATGTGAAGGTTATAACAATTTTTGTCATGTCTCACAATACAAAAATATATTCACTTGATATGCAAGAATGCCAAATGATAAGATGTCACAAAGGGATAATTTATATTTTTACACAAAGAACCATAGTCTCAAGATAGAATAAGACATTTCCACACAACTCCATAAGTCTCCCAAAAACCACTCCATATGCCTCCCAATAAAGAAAGAATCATAGTGCCAAAACCAAGCCAAGTCACTCACCATAGAGCCCTGTCGTCACCTTATTTCTCCATATCGGGTCACTCAACCATAGAGCCCCATCTCCTTATTTCTCCATATCGGGTCACTCAACCATAGAGCCCCATCTCCTTATTTCTCCATATCAAGTCACTCAACCATAGAGCCCCATCTCCTTATTTCTCCATTTAATGAGGTCGGGTCACCCTATGGCCCTAGGCACATAGATCCCCGTCACCTCCACCCAAGTGGCATAGTAACCTATAGTTCAAAACTACACAGCCCTATGACCCCCTTGGGGCATACCCCCATAAACGAAACGGGTCCATAGGTCCAACCACTCCATGGTGAATCCCATGACCCTAATCAAACACATAACGACATTATAACCAACATAACAATCCATTTCAAATTCCAAGTGGAAAAAATCCCAAGCCTTGGGCTAGGCTAGAAAAATTTTAAACTTGAAAAGAAAATTTAAAACTAAGCAAAATAAATGGCTAAATAGTTGTAGTAATGTGAAGGCCTTTGGTAAGCACAAATCAAATTATATGCCCAAAATTTAAGAATACATCAATTAAGAAAATTACGGGTTCCTTCAAGGAAAGAGAAAAGAATGTCAATTACGAATAAAATATGAGCATATAAATATCACATTATAATCACTACGTGGCCCTTCTGCAGCCACCAAAGGGGTACTCATCAAGTTGTTAGCACTCGATATTGAGCCTCATCTCGTAAAAATACATATAACCAGAATGAGCATATCTCCATATATCTCCCAATCACATATACGAGGATCCACATAGTCAAAATCACATAGGATTGTTCGATGGACAACCCACATAGGAAAGATCGGGGGAACTCTAGTTTACATAAGTTGAGCCTAAGGTGGTGCACATCCACAATATACTAAGCAAGCTCAAAGTATACTAAATAGATAGAAGTGGGTTTTCAGTCTACATGAGACTCCACTTCCTAACTCGTACTTGGCTCAAGGTTATGAAAACTTGGTCCATGCCTCCTCTCTCCACACATACACTCTTAACAATTGCTTCCCTTAGGGTCATTTAGTGTAAGGTACAAAACATAGCACATAACTACATTACTAACACAATGTTGTTTACAAACAATAACCATAACGTCTTTGCACCGGTGAAATTACAGGGTATAACACAACAATGTTCCACAACTTACAACACACAACATTTCCACACAATGCACCAAAAGTGCAAGTACCACACAACAAGGACCATATGATCACTATACGCCCCTAATTCACGACACGTATTTTGTTACATAATGCATGAATTGATAAATATGACGAATATAGTGATTAATGTCAATACATATACAACAATACAAATCAACTGTCATGATATACATCATGATACATCATAATATGGTGGAAAAACATGTATGATAAAAATATTAGGAACCACCCTTTGGTACAACACACATTGATACCCATACGCAAGATCGTAAGATGACAAAACACCACCACACTTTCATCGTTCACATTAACATTATTTTTCAGCCAACAAGGTGCTGACATATGGGTAATAAATGTTTAATCCATGAGAGAGAGATATCTCATCACCATACACATCAACAACACAGATAATGCACACCAAGTGGAAACACAATAAATGCATTCACATGATCACAATTACAAGTTGTCACATCACAACAATACTATCACATTACACTTCCCATCTCCTCCACCACCATGCATAACCATCACAACTCCAATCTATCCCAGAGGTTCAAGAGTATTAACATAGCTCGATACCAACTATAATGCCCACAAATTTGTTACACAAATGCAAGAGTAAAACTACTGGAATTTTTTGTTTTACTTACATTGCTCGCTACACAACACTACATGGGCTCCAATAAAGAAACTTCACATCACATAAGACACTTACACAAAACATTGACCCACATAGACAACATGATAACACCATATACATGTCGATGCCACACTTTCCTAATGAACAAATACTAACAAAGACCCAACCACAAAAGGGACCAAAATACTTTGGAAAATCCACAACACATCATTTCCATGGTTACATCTTAATTACGATTAAAATTCCAAGAGCATTTTTCATGCAAGGATAAAATCTTCTTTTCCACCTACATATTATTAAATTCATTTAATTTGGCTCTTTATCCCTTACGATTATCTCCATAACTTAAATAATTATTTTCCATATTTCAAAATGCATACAAAATTCATAATTCTCTCATTCTTATGTTAAGGTTCTGCTTATCAAACTTTTATTTGATGTTTAAATTTTACCCTTGTTACACAAGGAAACTAACGTGAAGTCAAGGAAGAAATCTTAGGATTTAAGGGAGATTTAGATTCAAGATACCTCTTCCCATAAACATTCTTCCATCACGGTATCTTTATTTTCCTATTATAATTTCTATAGTTCAATAACTTGTTTGAATCCATTCAACATTTTCACATCAAGAAATTTTATGTACATACATACATATATATATATATATATATATATATATATATATATATATATATATATATATATATATATCTTTTGTTTTCTCGAAAGTTTGATCTCACCAAGAGCAATTCATATTTATTTTTAACAACATGAAAATGTCTAGTTGAGTTATAAGGACTTCAAGTATGACATTATTCCTAACCCAAAATCTCGTTAACTCTTGTACTCTTTACACTTACGTCGTACTTTGGTCTCACTATTGACATTGTTTTAGAATAATTGTAATTCAAATGACACATAGTTTACACTTAAGGATTCGTGACTACAAGGAGTGGTGACCCTGCACCTAACTACTCATTTCATTTCTCTTATACCATCAAGTATTAAATGCATATAACAAGACAACCCAACAACTATATGCTTCTCAAATGCCTTCCAAGGAACAATTTAAATTGTTGGGTGAATATGCATTAGTGTTTCCTTCACCAATAACCTTAAGAGAGGCTCCACGATCTATTAACTTCAAAAGCATTCATGGATGGGGGAAAAATTACACCATATGAGAAGCACATGGTAATCCACTACTACATACTAAGGGACACATTTATCTAAGAGGGGGAAAAGGGGTTCAAATGTAAAAGTTATAAAATTTTACGCGTTCAAAATCCTTCTAAAGCAATATTTACAATCTTTGGTAATCATACGTCATATGTCCTTTACTTAATCACTAAGATCCTAAGGCGTATGATTTCACACTTAACCAAGTTTGGATTATTCCTAGGAAATTTAAGTATTAGATGTGTAATTATAATTTTATACACCTATGATCCTCTAGCGACTACCCTTCTCACTAGACAAATTATACTAATGTGTAATTCACCCTAATTCTCATAAGAGGTCCACTTTTGACTAATTTCCATTATCACCTAAAAGGGCCTACACCATACAAATAGGAAAAAATAGATAAAATAATTATGCTTACCCCAGAACTTTTACATAATTAAAACATTCCTGCCATGATAACACCCTTATTTGTGAAGAGAAAGGGATTCCAACTCACATGTTTCATACACAAGTATCATACGACGTGACTTCGACTCATGTTCCAAACCCTCATTTCATAAGTATATAACATGTTTAACGTTAAGTCTATGTGATGAATCATTAGATTTAATTTACATTAGGCACAACACCTCATTAGGACCAAGTCTAGTGGTTTATGCTAGATACGAGATTTGCAAAGTGAAATAGAAGGGCACAACCCAACATCACGAGATTTTCTCGAAGCATGACACCTAAGAGAAGAACTATTAGTTGGTAAACACTAGCACCTGTACCTAGGATGGTCATGGTCAAAGTGGAGATCACTCAATATGGAAGAAATCTCAAGTTGTTCTCAATTGTCTAGTGTCAAAGCTCACCTATTAGTCATGCAATAATCGAGGGAAGATGAAGAATTGAAGGATTTAGAACACAATTACATTTTAATTTATATAGAGATACTTATTTCTACCTTACTTGATGTAGGTTTTATAACATAAATGAAGTCAAGAAGAGCATTAAGTAATATTTGGATAACTCTTAAAACTCGATAACAAAGAACAAGTACAAGTTTATTTAAACTTCATGCACGACAAGAACAATTTTACTTCAAAGAAAAGCAAGGATGAAAAATTAGTGTAAACATAACAATACATTTTTTTCATTATCATATATAAATTACAACAATACACAAATACTTTACAACCACACCATTTTGCCATCTTATTTGTATCCAAAGTAAAACCATGTAAGCACGAGTCAAACAAAATTGCTGGTATGACATCCACCTAAATCCAATATAATTATTGTTTTTTAGTTTCTATTTACATAATTTAACAATAATGCACACGCAAAAAGAGGGGGTTAGGTACATATATTATTTTCATTTCATTTTTTCTCATCAAGGGAGGAGAGAGAAAGAGATAGGGAAGAGGGAGAATATAGAGGAACATTATTTTTCAAAAGTCACATTTCACACAAGAAGCCACAAGGGAAAGTTTCATAAAATTATTTATAAGTTTCAAAAAAATCACAATGGTTTAATATCTTGACTAGGGTCCTACGACCTTATTTTACATTTTTCTACAAGTTGCGAAAACGTATAATTTTGGCTTGAAGGCTAAGGGGCCACATTAAAAAATTGTTGTCTTATGGGAAAATGCACAACGATTAAGTTCCTATGTGTACTCCTATATACCAAGAACTCACAAGAATTGATTGAATTCAAAATTGGCGAACAATTTACAAATGGTGACTGGTTTTCCGAAGCCGCCGGTTGTAATCAATCCAGTTTGACCTAGTTAAACAATGACCGAAGGCCTACAAAACCTCGTTGTCAAACAAGCTAGAAATTTGTTTTTCCCAAACTAAAGGTTACATGCAATTTCCTACTTGAAATAATAGAGGTTTGCGAAGGCGGAAAAGTGTTCCTTCGCTCAGGGTCTAAACGGTGGGCCTAAACGAAACATAACTTTTCACTTTTAGTAGCTCCCTAAAACTACAAAATGGGGTAACATGGCTCCTAGAGGGGCGAGATGAGAGAAAAAATGGTCAATTGGGGTCAATCTACAACTTGATGTGAATCCCCACATAACAAGGGACATAAATGAAACTTAACATCCTTTTTGGGTTTCAAAAGGTTGTTTTGTGAGTCTCTAAATATTGTGTTTTTCTAACTTTGCAAGGTAGACAAAATGGTTGTTTTATTTAACGACTCATCTAACTCTCTCCAGGATACCAACAGACACAAGCACCCAATTCTAATACCCTAGTAGCAATGAAAAAGGTTGTGGTAGCTGCCATGGTTGATGGTCAAATTGTAAATCGATTATGTAAATCACAAGGTGGAGTTTTATTGCTTTACACTTTGTTTAAGTTTGGTTAAATATCCAATTGTATAATTATCCACCGGTTTAATAGAATATACAATTAAACTTTCGAGATCATTGAAATCCATATAGGAGGTGTCATTGTCTTCTATCTCATATTCGGAGGTGAAAGGTTGTGTAGGCTTCTGTCTTGAAAACTTGTACTTCATGGTTCTGAACACTTACTATTTCGGAAAGGGAAACATACTTGCTTTTTAGTAAGTGTGAAAATTTTTCTCCAAAATTCAACTACAACTACCAACATGAATTCTCAACTCTCGGAATGATCCTTTTGTGAAATTTTTCCTTTGGAATGACTTAATATTTTGAGTAAGTGCCTATGAGACAACTTACTATTTTTAGTAAGTATTAAAATTCAACTTTCTTAGACCTCGATTAAACATGAAAACTCAAATTCCTTCTTCTCTTTGTGTTCCTCTTGCCTTCTAGACCAGATTTCTATTTTTAGTACGTATTTGTGAGACCACTTACTATTTTGAGTAAGTGTCAATTATGGCCTTTGAGATGACTTTTTCAACAAATTTTTCCTACAATACCTTCTCTTTGTTCACCGCCTCCTCCACATCTTCTTTAGATGGTGGTTTACCCGAAATCACGGTCTCCCATGTAGAATGCCTCGCTATGTTTAGTAAGTACACTACATTTGGTTAGATCACAAAGTGGAACTAATTTTTCTAATATGGGTTTTTTCCCAATATTGCCCCTCTGAAATTTTTGGCTTACTCAATTACTAGTTTATGAGATTTTTAAATATTAAAATTTTCACTTGGTGGCATACAGACACGGCATCCATTAACGGATCTTGAAAATTTCAGGTCTTGTTTTCTCCTCTGATCAAGGAATATATCATATTTTTTATGTTGGTTTTTGTTTCTCGTTCCATTGGTGAATTTTCTCTTCAAACCAATTGTTGGTTTGAAAAATCTAATTTTTGTTCTCGTTGTGCCAAGAAAGAGATGTCTTCACTGTGAACAATCCTTACTACAAATGGGAGGTCTGTTGGTGAGTTTTTATGGCCTTTGAGAATGATGAGCACAAAAATAAACGGTTCTTCAATTCGTGCATTTCTTTACAAGTGATGTTGATTTCTTCAATTCACGGCTACGAGGGTTTTCAAGTGAAGTTCTTCATTCTTCTCTTATGTTATTCAATCCTTAGATCATTCCTCCGCTGAAATCTTTATATTTTCATGGAGTAATGTATTTTGTTGTCATGGGGAGATGGTTTGGAGCAGCAATAGTGGTAAGAAGTTTTGGACAAGAATGGACAAAGCTATAGTAGGGTGTGAAGTCAGAAGAAACGGAGGGGGAAATGGTTAAGTGTCGATTTAAAGCATTTTTAAAAAAGACACATACTAGGGGTGGGGAACATTTTTAAGTACCTGATATCTCTTTAGCTAAAGGGATGAAAGGGTCATAAAATTACACATCACGCCTCCTCGTGACACTTGTTAATCATCCAACGGTTGAGCTTTTGGGCTAGTGAGATGGAGAAAAGCATCTTGGGGCTAGAAATCAAATGCATGGAGGACCAAGAGGCATACCAAGGGTGGGGTGCATTTTACTATCTGCTATGTCCCTTTAGATAAAGGTATGAAAGGGACATTAGTTTTCACATCGTTCTAGAGCCGACACTTGGCGGACATCCGATGGTTGTGCATTTGGCTCTAACCACTCTTGGGGCTGAATATTACACTGCCAAAGGTCGCATTGATGACACGGGGCCACAAGGGCTAGGTTCATTTTCATGTCCCTCATTTCCCTTTTCTTAAAGGGATAAAAGGGTCATCAGTTTTCACATCGTGTCAAGTTGTGACACTTGGCACGATTTCAATGACTAAGGGGATATGGTCCGACAAGCACTGGGGTTGAACTGGTGATGTAGAGGGTTCCATGGGTGACCAGAGGGAAAAATAGGTCTGGGAACATTTTACTATCCCCTATGTCCCTTTTCTTAAGGGAAAGGGACACAAAAATGTGCCAGGCTCATGGAGCTAACATTTGTCCTCTTTGAAAATTGCCTAATTGTTGGAACCTTACCTTGAGGATAACTTGTGACAACGATAACTTGAGCTCTTGATGGAAGTTTTTGAAAAAATATTATATGAATTTGAATTAAAATGGAATTTTGAATCCAATGGTATGGGTATCAGATCTTTATTCATCCATTTATTCCCTAAAAATCATAGTTTTTCTCTGGCTCTATGGTCGAGCATGAGAAAAACTAGATATAGACCTATTGCGCCTAGGTGTTGTGAAGAATATGATTTCTCCATCTTGTATATCTCTTTATTCTATTTCCTACGATGTATTTTTTGGCTCCTAACTACTTCTAGAGCTTCTTGAATCTCTTCACAAAATTCAACAACTTTTTTTGCCTTGTCAGGCACTACCTAGCATGAGAACCCTGTTTCTGATGAATCTAACGCAACTCCTCCGAATCTTCCAAAATAAATTAATTGATGTTACTAGACCTTAAATTCATCTCCATGTTGGATTTTTCTCCTCTGTTCCACTCTGTGGACCGCATCGATCCCGAGAATGCCAGATGGTAGCCCTTCCCATAATTGCCCACAATTACATTCTTCAAGAACTCCTAAAATAACCTAGGGGGATTGACTTGAATTTCCTAATTCACCAAGGGGGCTGAGATAACATCCACTAAAGGTCATTTGACTAACCGGGTAAAACCAAAGTGTTGTCGGCAGGTAGACCTCGGGTGTCTTGAAAAGGCAAAATTTGAAAATTTTGATACATGGGTATCATTTTCATGCTTGAAAATTGTAAATTTTCCTATTGCACATTTTCATGAAAACAGTCCACAAGACATATTACCACATACTTATAGTTGTATCTCATCACAAGACCTCTAATTCCACAATGGAAAGACAACAAGTAGTCCACATAACAAATAATTTCCAACAATTATGTCATAGACATTGATCCAACACATACATGTGACTAAAAAAATGAAGCATCATGTTGATACTTATGAAACCGGTAACACATGTAAAAAACCATGACTGTACCCATACAGTGCCAAGACAAGATTCAATAATACATGCCAATCAAGAGGAGCATCAAGTCTCAATCATAATAATGCCTAACAAGACTCACAACAGTAACTCATCGATCAACATAAACACCACAATATGTCAAATCAACATTAATCACTCTCAAAGAAGATCCGCAATCAAATTAATATCAAGTACTAATATATACGAAAGTACCAAGCATGAACACCACCTCCCAATATCATGATCATCAAAGCCACCATCATCCACAAAAGTAACCAATTACCATAAGTCAATAAGTTTTCATTGTTTAAACACATATTTTTCAATCTTCCAATTGGTTGAAGGGTCGAGGTGGTAATTCATTTTGCACATGAGGTGATACATAGAGGAGGTGAAAGGGAATATATGAGAACTAACATGAAAGAAGTTTGATTTACTGGTTATTTCCAATTATTTGAACATGACAAGAATATTTTCAACACAAAGTTTGATCAGTGGTTTTCAAGTATAGGAGGTTATTTTCATCTTGCAAGACAAGGTAAGAATGATTGGCTACAAGCATTTTTTTTTATTGTTTTTATACAAAGTTATTTTCATAATTTTTCTCTTAGCGGTATGGTCTAATGTGAAGGTTATAACAATTTTTGTCATGTATCACAATACAAAAATATATTCATTTTATATGAAAGAATTCCAAATGATAAGATGTCACAAAGGGATAATTTATATTTTTACACAAAGAACCACAATCTCAAGATAGAATAAAACATTTCCACACAACACCATAAATCTCCCAAAAACAACTTCATATGCCTCCTAATAAATAAAGAATCATATTTCCAAAACCAAGCCAGTCACTCACCATAGAGCCATGTCACCTTATTTCTCCATATCGGGTCACTCAACCATAGAGCACCATATCCTTATTTCTTCATATTGAGTCATTAAATCATAGAGCCCCATCTCCTTATTTCTCCATATCAGGTCACTCAATCATAGAGCCCCATCTCCTTATTTCTCCATATCAGTCACTCAATCATAGAGCCCCATCTCCTTATTTGTCCATTTTATTACGTCGGGTCACCTTATGGCCCTAGACACGAGCTCCATCACCTTCATTCAAGTGGCATAGTAACCAATAGTTCAACACTACACAACCCTATGACCCCCTTGGGCGTACCCCCATACAATGAAGCGGGTCCATAGGTCCAACCACTACATGGTGAATCTCATGACCCTAATCCAACACATAATGACATTAGAACCAACATAACAATCCGTTTCAAATTCCAAGTGGAGAAAATCCCAAGCCTCGGGCTAGGCTAGAAAAATTTTAAACTTGAAAAGAAAATTTAAAACTAAGCAAAACAAATGGCTAAATAGTTGCAGTAATGTGAAGGCCTTTGGTAAGCACAAATCAAATTATATGCCCAAAATTTAAGAATACATCAATCAAGAAAACTACTGGTTCTTTTAAGAAAAGAGAAAATAATGTCAATTATGAATAAAATACAAGCATATAAATATCACATTATGATCACTATGTGGCCCTTCTCTAGCCACTTATATATGGGTACTCATCGAGTTGATATCACTCGGATATAGAACCTCACTTCGTAAAAAAATACATATAACCAGAATGAGCATATCTCCATATATCTCCCAATCACATATATGAGGATCCACATAGTCAAAATCACATAGGATTTTTGATGGACAACCCACATAGGAAAGAGAAAGGAACTCTAGTTTACATAAGTTGAGCCTAAGGTGGTGCACATCCACAATATATTGAGCAAGCTCAAGTATACTAAACAGATAGAAGTGGTTTTTCAGTCTACATGAGACTCCACTTCCTAACTCGTACTCGGCTCAAGGTTATGAAAACCTGGTCCATGCCTCCTCTCTCCACACATACACTCTTAACAATTGCTTCCCTTAGGGTCTTTTAGAGTAAGATACAAAACATAGCACATAACTACATTACTAACACAATGTTTTTTACAAACAATAACCATAACATGTTTATGCCTGGTGAAATTACAGGGTACAACACAATAATGTTCCACAACTTACAACACACGACAATTCCACACAATGCACCAAAAGTTCAAGTACCACACAATAATGGCCATATGATCACCATACGCCCCTAATTCACGACACATATTTTATCACATAACACATGAATACATAAATATGATGAATATAGTGATTAATGTCAATACATATACAAAATTACAAAACAACTATCATGATTACATCATGATACATCATAATATGGTGGCACCAACATTGTATGAGATAAAATATTAGGAACCACCCTTTGATACAACACACATTGATACACATACACAACATCACAAGATGACAAAACACCACCACACATTCATCATTCACATTGACATTGGTTTTCACCCAACAAGGTGGTGACACATGGGTAATACATGTTTAATCCATGAGAGATATATATCTCATCACCATACACATCAACAACACAGATAATGCACACCAAGTGGAAAGAAAACAAATGCATTCACATGATCACAATTATAAGTTATCACATCACAACAATATCACACATTACACTTCCGATCTCCTCCACCACCATGCATAACCATCACAACTCCAATCTATCCCATAAGTTCAAGAGTATGAATGTAGCTCGATACCAACTATAACGCCCATAAATTTGATACACAAATATAAGAGTAAAAATACTAGAATAAATATTTTTACTTACATTGCTCACTACACAACACCACATGGGCTCCAATAGAGAAACTTAACATCACATAAGACACTTACACAAAACATCGACCCACATAGACAACATGATAACACCATATACATGTCAATGCCACACTTTCCCTAATGAAAAAATACTAGCAATGACCCAACCACAAAAGGGACCCAAGGATTGACAAATCCACAACACATCATTACCATGGTTACATCTTAGTTATGATTAAAATTCCAAGAGCATTTATCGTGCAAGGATAAATTCTCCTTTTCCACCTACATATTCTTAATTTCATTTAACATTCAACTTACAATACGAACATTTAATTTGGCTCTTTATCCCTTATGATAATCTCCATAACTTAAATAATTATTTTCCATATTTCAAAATGCATACAAAATTCCTAATTCTCTCGTTCTTATGTTAAGGTTCTACTTCTCAAACATTTATTCAATGTTTAAATTTTACCCTTGTTACACAAGGAAACTAACGTGAAGTCAAGGAAGAAATATTAGGATTTAAGGGAGATTTAGATTCAAGATACCTCTTCCCATAAACATTCTTCCATCATGGTATCTTTATTTTCCTATTATAGTTGCTATAGTTCAATAACTTGTTTGAATCCATTCAACATTTCCACATCCAAATATATATATATATATATATATATATATATATATATCTTTTGTTTGCTCAAAAGTTTGATCTCACCAAGAGCAATTCATATTTATTTTTAACAACATGAAAATGTCTAGTTGAGTTATAAGGACTTCAAGTATGACATTATTCCTAACCCAGAATTTTGTTAACTCTTGTACTATTTACATTTACGTTGTACTTTTGTCTCACTATTGGAATTATTTTAGAATAATTGTAATTCAAATGACACATAGTTTACACTTAAGGATTCGTAACTACAAGGAGTGGTGACCCTGCACCTAACTACTCATTTCATTGCTCTTAGACCATCAAGTATTAAATGCATATAACAAGATAACCCAACAACTATATGCTTCTCAAATGCCTTCCAAGGAACAATTTAAATCGTTGGGTGAATATGCATTAGCGTTTCCTTCACCAATAACCTTAAGAGAGGCTCCACAATCTATTAACTTCAAAAGCATTCATGGATGGGGAAAAATTACACCATACGAGAAGCACATGGTAATCCACTACTACATACTAAGGGACACATTTATCTAAGAGGGGGAAAAGGGGTTCAAATGCAAAAGTTATAAAATTTTACTCATTCAAAATCATTCTAAAGCAATATTTTCAATCTTTAGATTTCATACCTCATATGTCCTTTGCTTAATCAATAAGATCCTGAGGCGTATGATTTCACACTTAACCAAGTTTGGATTATTCCTAGGAAATTTAAGTATTAGATGTGTATTACAAGGTGATATGCAATTGTAATGTTATACACCCTATGATCCTCTTACAACTACCCTTCTCACTAGACAAATAATACTAATGTGTAATTCACCCTAATTCCCATAAGAGGTCCACTTTTGACTAATTTCCATTATCACCTAAAAGGGCCTACACCATACAAATAGGAAAAAATAGATAAAATAATTATGTTTACCCCAAAACTTTTACATAATTAAAACATTCCCATATGATAACACCCATATTTGTGAAGAGAAAGGGATTCCAACTCACAGGTTTCATACACAAGTATCTTACGATGTGGCTTCACTCATGTTCCAAACCCTCATTTCATAAGTACATAACATGCTTAACGCTAAGTCTATGGGATGAATCATGAGATTTAATTTACATTAGGTTTAACACCTCGTTAGGACCAAGTCTAGAGGTTTATACTAGATACGAGATTTGCAAAGTGAAACACAAGGGCACAACCCATCATCACGAGATTTTATCGAAGCATGACACCTAAGAGAAGAACTATTAGTTGGTAAACACTAGCACCCATACCTAGGATGGTCATGGTCAAAGTGGAGATCACTCAATATGGAAGAAATCTCAAGTTGTTCTCAATTGTCTAGTGTCAAAGCTCACCTACTAGTCATGCAATAATCAAGGGAAGATGAAGAATTGAAGTGTTTAGAGAACAATTCCATTTTAATTTATATAGAGATACTTATTTCTACCTTACTTGATGTAGGTTTCATAACATAAATGAAGTCAAGAAGAGCATTAAGTAATATTTGGATAACTCTTAAAACTCGATAACAAAGAACAATTACAAGTTTATTTAAACTTCATGCATGACAAGGACAATCTTTTTTTTCAAAGCAACGAATGATGAAAAATTAGTGTAAACATACCAATACATTTTTTTTCATTATCATATATAAATTAAAACAATACTTTAAAACCACTCTATTTCTCCATCTTATTTTTACCCTGCAAAACCATGTGAGCATGAGTCAATGAAAATCGTTGGCATGACATCCACCTAAATCTAGTATAATTATCGTTTTTAGTTTTTATTTACATAATAACAATAATGCACACGCAACAAGAGAGGGTTAGGTACATATATTATTTTCATTTGATTTTTTTCTTATCCAAGGAGGAGAGAGAAAGAGATAAGGAAGAGAGAGAATAGAGAGAAACATTATTTTTTCAAAAGTCACATTTCACACAAGAAGCCACAAGGGAGAGTTTCATATAATTATTTATAAGTTTCAAAAAAAATCCCGACGGTTTAATATCTTGACTAGGGTCCTACGACCTTATTTTATATTTTTCTACTAGTTGTAAAAACATCTAATTTTGGCTCAAGGCTAACGGGCCACGTTCGAAATTGTCTTTCGATGGGCGAATGCCTGACAATGATCAAGTTCCTATGTGTACTCCTATATACCAAGAATTCGCAAGAACTGATGGAATTCAAAATCAAGAACAATTTACAAATGGTGTTTGGTTTTTCAAGCCACGCGTCATAATCACCCAGTTTGACCTAGTTAAACAATGACCAAAGGCCTACAAAACCCCGTTGCCAAACTAGCTAGAAATGTGTTTTTCCCAAACTGAAGGTTACATGCAATTTCATACTTGAAATACTATAGGTTTGTGAGGGCGAAAAAGTGTTCCTTCGCTCAGGGTCCAAACGGTGGGCCTAAACAAAAATCAACTTTTCACCTTTATGAGTTCCTTAAAACTACAAAATGGGGTAACATGGCTCTTAGAGGGGCGGAGATGAGAACACAAAGCCCGGTGGGGCCAATCTACAGCTTTATGTGACTCCCCACATAATAAGGGACATAAACGAAACTTAACATCCTTCTTTTGGGTTTCGGAAGGTTGGTTTGAGTTTCGAATATTGCGTTTTTCTAACTTTGCAAGGTAGACAAAATGGTTGTTTTATTTAACAACTCATCTAACTCTCTCCGATACCAACGGACACAAGCACCCAATTTTGATACCCTAATAAAGAACGAAAAAGGTTGTGTTAGCCGCCATGGTTGATGGTCAAATTGTAAATCGGTTACGTAAATCACAAGGTGTAGTTTTATTGCTTTACACTATTTAAGTTTTGTTAAATCTCCAATTGTATAATTATCCAGTGGTTTAATATTCTATTATATTGCAAATGAAGAACCAAAATACAAAAATTATAGAAGATGAAGGTAAGGAGACCATGTCCGGGAGTAACCAAGCGGGAGTAGGAGAGTGTTCCAAACGATCCGCCACTACAACAAACAAGCCTTTTTTACCATAAATATTCCACAAAATTTCCACAATTTGGGAGAATTGTAGAATTTTTGTGGCATAGCTATAAAACACTAGTTTATTTATTTTAAATTATTGTGGATTTTCCAAAATTTACAAATAACGTTAATAATTTGTAGATAATTCACATATCCAACTCTTTGTAGTAAAAATCCACAATTTTTAGAAAATAATTTGAATTTATCATAAAATTACCTGAACACTTACACTTATAGAATATTTTAATAAAACTAATATAAAATAAATTAATATTAAAATTCATTATTTAATAATGTGGAAATGCCACATCATTTAAAAACTATTATTTTTTACATATTTCAAAAAACATAAAGAAAATTAGATTTACAATTTATGAAAATTTAACTCTCAACATATATGTTATTTGTAGTATATATTAGGAAAATTAATAAATCATTGCTAAAGTGTAGAAACACCACACTAAATTGTGCAGAAAAATTACTTACCATATTTAATTACACATTATAATTTGTAAATAAATTATTAAAAATATGTAATATTATGGAAATATCACATTTCTTAAACTTTTAACTTTCTCTAAATTTTAAGAACACTACAATAAATTTTTTATTTCATAAATTTTAATCATCTTACATATTTAAACATGATTAATATATAATAAAAATAGTGTAGAAATATTATATAATACAAGGAAAAATAAAATTTTATCGAATGACCGCATTAAATAGCATAAAAATAATATTATTACAACAAACAAGCTCATATTTTATCACAATTAATGTACAAAATTTCATCCATTTAAATCAATTTTAAATATTTATGACATATCAACTACAATAATTTGACTATATCATTTTTAGTTTGTGTAAGTATTTTACAAAATATTTAGAGTTATAAATATTTATGACATATTAACTAGAATAATTTGACTAGACTATATCATTTTTAGTTTGTATAAATATTCTACAAAATATTTAGAGTTATAATTATCTAGAGAAATCCACATTTATGAATGGTTGCCATTGAAAATACACATTAAATCAATCAATCAATCAAATCACTTTTATTGTATTGTATTATTTTTTAGATAACATTACATATCAACAATTTATAATTAAAAAATTATGATATAAAATTACAGATACAGAAATACCTGTTCAATTATTTATATATATATATATATATATATATATATATATATATATATATATATATATAGTTTAGTTTCTAAAAATAATTTTTCCTTCCATACAAATATATATTGTACAAATTAATTAAAATATTTAAAAACTATATTAAATTATATATTTGATTGATCTAAACATCTATAATTATCTAAAATATATTTAATAATTTATTAACTTTAAAACCTACACTTGTAAACTGAAGCGCAATTATAATGCCAATACCTCACTTAGCATTGATCTTACCATGATTTATGCTAGAAACCTTCAACAAAAGTTACCGGGATTTATGTTATTCAGTTTCAAAAAAATAAAAATGCCGCCATTTTTTAGGGGTCAAATATTAAATAGGATTCTAAAGATGAAAGTTAAGATCCTTCCCTTTTTAAAGGATGAAAATGCTTCCACATGTCATTGAAATGAGAGAGATAAGCTTGCTGGTAGGATTTTCTTAATTTCATTAATTACTATTCATTTTTAGAGAAGGTGCTTCCACGTGTCATTGATCCGGTCATTTTTTAATTTCATTTCATTATTTCCTTATGCATGTATAAATTTGATAAGAACAGATTTGTACCATTGAAGTTATGTGCAGATGGATGCAGCTATTCATCAGTGCAAAATTTTTGTTGAAATTTTCATACAACTAATTCTAAAAATATTGCTTTGTGCTTCAAATATATCTTAAAAATATTTTGTTGAGGGAAAATTAGTTCGCATAGGTCTATATATGTTGTATTTTCTATTGCGTAGACTGATCAACAATTTATTTGAGAAAATTTAATGCATGATGCCAAAAATATCAGTCTGAGAACGCCATTTTAACAGTTCTGCAATGTCATCCATATAATGCTCTTTAATTTAGGATTCATTTCATTGTGCATTAATAAATGATTATTCATTTCAGAGTTTTATTGAGTCAATGTTTATGAATATTTGTGGAAGATCTTTCTCAGATAAACTTTTGGTGAGAAAATTTAAAATAGACATCAGGTTTTGTTATCGGTGTATAAATATTTTTATTGTAAATAGACATGAGGTTTTCTTATCGGTGTATAAATATTTTTATTGTAAATTCGTAAAGGATAATATTTTTTCTCTAATGGTAATGCTTGGTTACATGGAGGACAATACAAATTGGGGATTATTGTTCTGAACCAGACCAATTTAAAAAATGCAGATTTAATTGTTCATTTGTTTTTTGTAAATTTTGATGAAGATATTCAGTTATTACAGGTAATTCTTTGATTCAGTTATGGTCTATTTTCTCCACAACTCTCTTCATCGTGACTTCAAAGAAATCTTGGAATGTCGTGGGCGAGTATAGCTTATATAACTTACAAATTAGGTAACCACGGTATTTGCATGGGAAAGCATTTAACTTTTTTTCCTAGTGTTTTTTTGTTATTTTTAATAAAAAATTTAAACTAGAATATATTTATGAAAAATGCAGGTCTACAATGCAGGTCTTTTTAGTAAATAGATTAGTTTCTGATAGGATTTTCACAGGCATATCATGCATTAAAATTACTTTCTTCTAGATCAAATGTGTGGCCCATCAAAATGTCTAGTGGGAAGAAGCTCGGAACTTTGATTTTATTTCTTAAACCAACCAAGATATTTGTTTGCAGATCCATTATGGATTTGTGGATAATGAACCTATGATTTTTTTTTCTCAAAACATATTCACGTTTAATAATAAAAATATAATGGTGTGCTCCAAATGTTGACAATCCACATAAAGAATTATCTAAATAAATGTTAAATTGATTGTTAATAGTAACATTTCTACAATTTTAAAAAGATAATTCCACAATTAATTATTGTGGAATTCAAATTGTAGCTTCCACCTACAATTTCTATGTGGTAGGGACAATTGTAGAAATTGCCACAATATAACATTGATGAGAGTTAGAAAAGTGCTAATTGTGGAATCTCTACAAAGATGAAATATATAGAAAAACTACATTTTTGTGAAGATTGTGGAATACTAACAAATACAAGAATTGTAGAAATGTTACAAACATTAAGAAATGTGGAAAATGTACAATTTAAAAATGGAGATTAGCTATAAATTTGATAAATTGTGGACTATCCATGGTATAATGAATTGTGGAAAAACTACAATAATATATCAAAATGTGGATTACCTATAATTCCAATGCCACAATTTTAATTTTTGGAATACCATGTAACCACAAAATTATTGTTGAAAAATTGTAGCAAAAGGCCAAGTTTGTTGTAGTGCGCATTCACGACAATCAATATCACGCAAAAGAAGAGGATTTCTTCAAGCAGTTCACGAGTGTTGTTGAAGCGAAAGAAGCAGAAGAAGCACAATAACTGCAGGTAGATATTACACCCGAATGCAATTCGTCCTAAACCTCAATCTTCTTCTTATTCTTCTGCATACAACAACAAAATAGTGACAGGAAACAGTTTCCTTTCATCTCAGAGACAAATGAACCCACTTCAAATACAGCTAAAAAACCATATCAATAAATTTGTATATAGTAAAATGAGGAAATATTACAGTAGCAAATTTATCTCTATGTGAAGGGATGAATTAACCAATAATAGTACTGATTTTTGGACAGCTATTAGTGAGAGAGCCGTTTAGCACAATTCCTCGTCACGTTCTTTTTATTTAATTATGAGAGTACATAACTCTGCTTTACCATTGTTAGTAAAGCAGAGCTCCGACTTCTGCACTGGCTGCAACTATCCAATTACTACTAATTTTACAACGTTAACTTGGGTTTCATCGTGGTTAAGCCTTTGGATCTCAAATATAGTGCCTGTCTTATTATGTAAGGAAATGACAGGTCTGAAAAGATGTTTAGGATGTGTCACTCTCCACACCTGAAAAGGCTGAAAACGCTGGCCCTCCTCCTGACAAAAACCAGTGTACTAGTGCCTCCACCTCCATAAAATCTCACTAAACGCATTACATCTTTTATTTTATTTTATTTTATTTTGATTTACTCTTTTTTTTTTAAGTTTATGTTGGGGAGTACAAGAAGTTGGTATGAAGATGAGGCAGAGATCTGCATACGTGATTTTCTCCCATAGCCACTCTCATGGGCCCATCACCCATGTCTTTCCTCGACAAAGCCTGCAACTAACTTCAGCACAAGTTGTAAGGCTATAAACAAAGAATATGCATTTTCCAATGCAGAAAAACGAGAAGATATATCATAATGAATGAATCTTCCCTGTTTCCAGCAGTAAATACTCTGGTTGGTCAATGAGAAGAAGTTTTTCATTTTTACTATAACCAGAGTTTTGTTTTTCTCCTATTTATTTATTGACGCTGCCAGCTGCCTTCATAAAATACATTACAATTCTTCTTCTTCTACTTGTGCATTGTAGGTAGCTATTGTTTGGTGTCTTCCTCTTTGAAGAAAAAATGATTCGCTTTCCTTCTGCTGGTGGGGTTGCAGAGGTTAATTGAATGCCATTTCCGCTGTATAAATTTTAGCATCAATCAAAAATATATCTATAAATTTCTTTGTTTCTTGTGCCATTTGAAAAATACTGCCTACTCTGTCTTCATCGCAACAACATAACCAAAAACAATTTAATAAAAATGTTGGAATGCTACTTAGCATTTGGTGTCGTGAGGTTAAGGTTTGAGTTTACATTAAACTATTCATTTCGATACTATTGGTATATAGTTTTTGATAATGGTCGCCACTCCCACGTTCGAAATATAAAAGTAGTGTCTATAAAAATAATTTAGAACGTTGACAAAAGTTTACTCCAACTTGCAACACGGTTGAGCAGTGCATTTAATTCCATTTCTGATTCTCATTGAACGAAAAACATCGACAGTGAAAAGCTTTATAAGTCTGCAGACTGCGATTGAATAGCATTCACTAGTAAGAGGTTTTTGGAAAGAGAAAAGGCAACGTTGATGTGGTGAGCAATGGCATATGGATGGTCTAGTAAGATTTCTAGGTGTGTCACAGGTATTCCTACAGTCCTGGAATTATTTCGTCTCCCGTTTAACTTTCTTTCAATTCATATCTAGTTTCCTTCTCATCAATTGAAATTGTTTCGTGTGTAAATTACATAACTTTGTTTTGCTTTACAAAAGAGAAATATACGATATAATGAATTATAAAACTTTGTGCCCATGCGGATATAATGCATTTATTTTTAAACATTAAAAACCCTGACCATTATATTCGATATTGGTCTGTGAAATGGGTAGTTCTACGCTGTCATTTATATCTCAAAATGGATTCTCCTGATTTAGGAAAGCTTATATGAACATACATGTGTAGCTTGTGTTGTTCTATTCGCTTTCATACTTTCCTACACACTCAGTCTGGTCAGCGGGGAGTAAAGAATATACCCAATATGGTAGTAGAGTATGGTTTGGTGTGCTTTAGATACCTGAACTAATCCCCCTTGTCCCTTGAATACCTTTGGAAATACGTGTTGTGACTTAACGGTCTTGCTAAGATACGGCTCTAGGATATTTGAATGCCTGAAAATGGAGGAAGATAAAGATCTTGATCCTAGTTTGAGTTATTTAGATCTATGTGGTGACTACTCTAAATTACTTACAATTACCTTAGGAAGGTTTAGAAAATCCTCAGTGCTTTAGTGTTTATATTCACAATATGACTCTTTGAGAATATTGACCGAGCTATAAAGTGTATTTGATTTTCTTATATAGGCTTCCATAGTTTAAGCATCACATTATGGATAGCATAGGAAAGAAGAGATAACTCACTAGGTTTCCATATTAGAATAAGAGTCATTAGATGAGAGAATTTGAGACTATATAGTTTGGCCATGAGCATAGTACGGCCCAAAATTATGATGTATTGTTGTAGACGTGTAATTAGTGATGAAAGATCCAAAGTCACTAAATGATTCTTGTAGATGGATTACAACTTTAGATAACTAAAATTTCTGGATGAATGATAATGAAAAGTGTAGAGATGATAAATTCATGTGAAAGATATAAATCCATTCTAATTAAAATTATTAATGTGAGCATTTATTTTATCATTGCGAAAAGACAAATTTTTCATCGTTGAAGGATAAATTACTAAATTTGAGTACATAGAGCAAGATAGGTTACAATTACACAAGATATGTGTTATCCCTATAATCTCAAAAGATAACATATTTGTAATATAAATAATGGAGCATAATGAATAAGTGGGAACAAATAAAGTGTAAAAAAATCAGCTCTATAACATACGAGATGCCCCCAATGATCACAATCATTCGGGAAAACGAGGTTAACACCTATCATTGTGTATCAATTTGTGTGTGTATTGCATCAAGATCAACATAATTTGTGAATGCATGTGTGTAAAGTGTATAAAAATATGCCATATAGCAAACAAAAATGAAATCTAATATATAGAAAGTATCAAGGTTACTAATCAAATTATATATAAGTGTTTATTTTGTCTTTTGTATAATTTTTTTAGTGTTTTTTATATTATTATTTAATTTGAATGTTTTTCGTAATTTTTTTGTTAAATATGTATAGGGAATGAGGTCACATAAGATACTATTCTAGCTTATACCAATATCAAACTCAATAGGACCAAGATTAGACTTAATATAGAGGATTTTAAAATAGGGGCATTTAACTGTCATGTTTCATGGAGGTTACACAAAGCCATGATATATTTTTCATCTTTATAAGGTGGCCCTCATTTAGCCATGTTATGGGTCTAATGTGTCATATTAAGCTAATAATTAAAATCATCACCAAGAGAAACCTTGGGAAAGATGGGTGGGTTTAGGGTCAAGTATGACCTATGTTTTAATCATGATAACTTATAAATTAATGAAATAAGGATCATAATTAAACCCTAAAAGGTGTAAGATAGGAAAGAAGCAATGTGATATGTAATGGAGCATGCCAAAGGGTATGCAATACCTCATAAATAAAAATAATATTACATGTATCTAAATTCAACACATGTTCCCAATATATCTCATGAATATAAAATGTGTTAGTAAAACTATCAAAGCGTGTCCACTTACATGATTTTTTGTTATTTGATAGATGCATTTTTTTAACTCGAGGATTCTTCCACTACAAGAAAAAGGGTCTTATACACATTGTTTTCACAAATTTAATGTGGATAAATGAGCCTAGTTCTAGTAGTGTTCGAGGATCACAATGATGGTTCGATTCCATTTTAGCATATTAATGTTATTAATTATATCTTCTAAATGATTAAATTTATGTCCATATATGAATTAATAGTCACAATTTGGTTTATTAGGAATACACGAAATCTTTTTAGTAGAGCGATGACATGTAAGAGGTAAAGTAAACAAGTTGCAAGAAATAAATATCGATAGTAAACCTTGTGGTCTATCTATATATGTTTGTAGGGTAATATAGATAAAATTAATTATGACATCAATCATATTTACAATTTGTTGAATTAGACGAGGGACAACTATTTCTACATGGATAAGAGAATCATTATTAACATGTGAATTTGAATCTACAAAAGGATTATTAATACATGATTGTACATGAGTAGTTATTATAAGAGTAGGGACAACTATTTCTATATGAAATCATTATTAACATGCGAATTTGAATCTATAAAGGGATTATAAATACATGATTGTACATGAGTAGTCATAAGAGTAGCCAATGTAGTAGACTCGAGGCAATAGTTCCCAAGGGGAGTGGAGGAAAAAAAATGAAACATAGACTCATCTTCATCAACATTATTGAAATTTTAAGCTTGTCTAAATAGTTGCCCATAAGTTTAATTGAACCTTCATCATTATCTAGGTGATAAGAAGAAACATTATCTTATTATTGTGGATTATCCAATAAGTTTGATGATTAGTAACAATAGAAGAAAGAATGCATTTTGTCAACATGGATCTCTGCATTGTAAGAATAAGATAGGCTAAAGGTTTTCTCCATTAGAGTGAAACAAAATACATTATAAGATCTAGTACTTATTTCAGTAACCAGATGTGTATCTAGTTTATCGATTGGAATGGGATGCATGGGAGTAATAATAGGCACACAAGAGTTAGATGTATCAATTTTGTAGTATTGAAATGCTATACATCGGCATAAATAGTGTATTCATAACCGTCACCCACATAAATTTGGCATATTTAGGCAGAGTACATGGTATAGTATATATAACATTGATCCAACAATGTCCTAAGAGTATATTATAATTGATGTCAAAAATTGAAAATTTCAATCCACCGTGTTTTAGTCCTTTGTTCACTTCCCGGTTCAATTACTTCTTCATATGATTTCTCTGTACATATACCTTCTCTAAATGAATGAATTCAAGCAATCAATTAATAATTCAAGCTAATATGGAGTATTTGAAACTATCCAACCTCTGATCATAATGTTTTCCAAACCACAAATCCATGATTACTCAGGAATATGGCTATACTTAGATAAGAAATGGAAAGTTTCTCTTATTATAAGGTGAACAAATATGGAACAGTCAGCATCTATAATCTCCACGAGCTATTGATAGTTTGTAGACATTCAAGTACATCATAAAATCGAACACAAACCTTTAACATTTATTTAGACCCAGATTTAACTCTCTATTTGTGTTCCCTGGCACTGTTTTTTTATCCTCTGTTGTCTGAATTTTCTGATAGAAAGACCTTCGTACAGACTTAATGATTCGACCTGAAACGTCATGGATCTCCTCTTAGGGTCTAGACAGAGAAATGCTGAAAGTTTGGAGAGATTTGATTGGCTATTCGTTGAGAAGTTCGATGCCCTAGTTTGGCTGGGCGGCCCAAGAATGGCGAATAACTGTTGATTTATACACTTTCACATCCCAATCCAAATTACAATGTGATCCTTAGCATGTCACCTTTCCTCCAATTCTTATAGTCACGAGTTTTTGAGAATGTTTCCAAAGCAATCAAAATATCTTGAACTCTGCCCTGTTAAAACTTGGAACCAGTTTTTTTTTAAATCTTGAAAATTCACATACATAAATCTTATTACTCTCTATTCAACATTTCACACCATTGCATTATTTCAAGTCATATTATTCCTCCATTTGATCCAAAATTGGATCTTACTCAAAACAACCCCTAGACTTACTCTTAAGTTGACTCCAAACTTCCCTAAGAAAACTTAACAATACTTAACAATACTCTACTTAGATGAATATTTCATAAATAGCATACACCTTCACAACTAGTGCATGCCAATTTACTATTAATAACATAATCTAGATAATCCCTATTTGTATAAAACTTAATTGCTCTTCCTAAATCCCAAAACAACCTCTCTTATTAATCTAATTACAATTACCATGCAAAGTTATATACTATTTGAATTAAAAAAAACCAATGGAGGGAAATACATCATAACTTGACTCTAATGACTAATAAAATGACTATTTTATCAACATGCAAATTATGCTCCTACATAATACTACCAAGACACAAAAGAATTCCTCATCACTTTGTACTTTTCATCGGTTTGTCCACACATGTACCCTTTTGATGAGTTCATTTTCAGTCATCCATGTTGAATCATTTATTTGTTTGTCCTTCCATTTGATAAGATACTGAAAGTACTCTTTGTCCCTGGTCTTCTTAATCACCTTCTTGTCCAAAATTGCTTCTGGTTGTTTTGGTGTTTCCTTTGGCAACTGCTACTCCCTTGCAATGACATGTTCTTCACACGATTTAGGCTCTTATACGGTTGGTTCTTCACATTTATAGGGATATAAATATGTAACATTGAATATAAGAGAGATTCCAACTCCTTTTGGAAGCTCAATTTCATAAGCATTGCTTGAAAACCTTCTCAAAATCTTACAAGGACCAATTTTCTTTGGTTTGAGCTTGTTGTACTCACCTATAGGAAACCTTTTCTTCCGAGACGAGAAAGAAAAAGATCTATAACATTGAAATTAACCTCTCTCCTTTTCTAATATGCCCTTATTTTGTATTTGATAGTGTTTTCCTCAAGAGCTTTCTTCACCTTTTATGCAAATCCAACATCGCACTTCCAAAATATTCCTCGTCAACACTTTTTGTTTCCATTTTTCCCAAATTTCTTAGTTCATAAACACCTTTGTTGCACCATGTTTCATTCATATTTGTTTTCATTGATGTCACATAGAATTGATGGAAAATGGAGAGTGAAATAGCATGCATATCGGTGGTACTCAATGGTGCCCGGCTATTCAAGGTGGATTTAGGTAGCTTCGGCATGTTTCGAGTTGGTTTTAAGGTGCTACAAGCTCATATTGGCGGTGGTTGGTATCTAAGACAAATTACATGTTGTTTTGATTGTTTCAGATGGTCTACAGGTCAGAAATAGTGTTTCAAGCATGAGTAAGAGGTCTCACAGGGTGTTTCAAGTCATTTGGTAGAAGTTGTAGTTGAAACTAGGCCATTTAGGCATGTTTTGGTGCCTAATGAGATGTGAGAAGTTGGTGAAAGTCATGAAATGTTCATAGGAGCATGTAAGAAGCCTTGTAATAGTTTCTACATCATTTGTAAGCCAAAATTAGGCTCAGTTTAGCCCCAAGAGTTAAATTTCAAAATTACACAGAAGTTGGCCTTGAGAACTTGGCAGTACAAGTAGCGGTAAATGAGATGGAATAGAAGAGTAAATACATATTTGTAGAAAATTATATTATGAAACATGTATTACTGTGAGTTTTTGTGCTCCAAGAAAAATTTCATCAAGTTATGAGAAGGTATGTGAAAATTATGCTAGTTTTTGTAAAACATGGTTTTTGGAAATTGCATAATAATGTGTCTGACTTCTTAGCACCCAAGAAAAAATAGTGTCTTTTCATATAAATAAAAGAAGGAATATTTTTATAGGACTCCAATCTTAAGGTATTGTAAAATAATTTAGGTAAAATGGGCAAGTATCAAAGAAGTTACCAGTATTTTTCTGGATGCATTTTTTCTTCCTCTAAGCACCTTCCTAAGTCAGAAATGACAAAAGTTGTTTATTTGTTCTCAAATCACTTGGATGAGATATTTTAATGTTTTTCATAGTCTATTAGTGATATATTCATGATCATTATGATTTCAAGGATCTTCAAGCTTATCGGTGTCGATATAAGCTCTCTCAAGATGTGCAAGTTAGAGGCCTACAGGTGTGTTGTGGAACAAGATAGTCTTAAATCATGATCTTATATAAAATACTAATAGTACAAGGGTGCATAGTCTTTATCCATACTATTAGTGCATGATCTAAACTCAACATGGATCTAATATTGAGAAAGTGTGGGATAGATCTTCATAGGTCACAAACTACCTCTTAGTCCACTCAAGCATGTTTGAGGCATGAACTTTTAAGTCTATTCTCAAAGGTTGTCACAACATAATGCTTGGGATAGTGGATTATATGGTGTAGGGTCCTTCAATTTATCCTTCTTGTGTATAATAATTATAAAACAGGGTCTAGGTTCCATCACGATTGATGAAGCTCATTGTTGAGCATAATGTGGACTGTACTCCACTGTACAAAGTGATATTCTCGAGATAGAGGTGAAATTTTTAGTTTTTAATGAGGAGTGAGGATTCCAAATAAATTTAGAATATTTCAATAACCTTGCATGAAAATCCAAGTGCATGTCTAAACCCTAAAGTTTGTTTTGAGCTCACCAATGATGCATAATCAACTTTTAAGGCATTGTGCTTGTCTTTTTGGGATATTGTGAGTATATTGAAGAATCTAAGGACAATTGAATGCACGTAGAAGATACCATTTATCTTCACAAATGTATTGCAATTAAAAAAATTATTTCCTTGAGAATTGATAAAGAAAATATGTTTCTTTGCTTCTTGGGCTTGAAACAATTGTCAAAACCATGAATCTAGGGTTTTGAAAGGAATTTTGCTTGTATCTTTTTCCTTAACCAACCAAATTTCAAAATTTCTTGAAGATATATCTGTATCTACTATATGCTCACAATACGAAAATAATTTTTGAAATTCATCAAGTATTCAAAGGACAATTTGTTGACATTTTTTTAGGATTTCGTGAAGATACAAAATCTGGTCTTAGTTTATTGTTTTGAGGGAAAATTTCTTGTGCAAATTTGAAATAGAACATCCTCCAACAATTCCATCAGCTTGCTCATGGGTCAACATGTCTAAATGTTTCTCTGTAATTCTTTGAAAGTCAAGTTTTATGCAATAGTCATGAAACGGTGAACGAATGGAACACTCTAAATTAAAATACAAAGTGAAGGACAGTCAGTTGTTTTTGTACAACTCTTAAGAGTAAAGTGTTGATATTTTAAACATTAAGAAGCACTTGGAAGATGATAAATTTTCTTGAAGGAGACTCAAGGCACATAACATTCATGAATTGAATCTACATTTAGTAATGTTGCAGATCTAAAACTCGAGATTTACCCAAGTGCAAAGGGTCTTCATAATATGTGAAGGTGTAAGATGTTGAAATCATCTTAGCTTGAATTTGATTAAATTTTGGAGAAGGCCAAGAGCTCTAACTATTACAATTTTGATGTTTACTCTTCCTTACTCGAGCTACAAATGTAAAACTTGGAAAATGAAGAGTCTTTAAGGTCAAAATATGACAAGAAACTCAAAGGTAAAATGAAGCCAAAAAGGGATAAGAAATTGCAAAGAGTTGAAAAGTGTCTTAATACATGAAAGAGTTCAAAGTTGAGTGTGAAGAGGTTGAAAAGAAATGTGCATAGTCAAAATTCATTGGTGAACAAAATTGTAACTATTTTTTAGACTAAGTAGTGTGTGATGTGCTTGTGAAAATAAAACATAGAGAAGTTGAAGTTAATGATAGAATGCATTAAAGAAAAGTACAAAAAGAGAGACATATCTAAGGTTTAAGGAATCGAGATACATAAATCTTAAAAAGAAGTTACGAGATGATTATATATAAAAGAAGATAAAAAGCTATATATAATCTCTTGTTGGTTGGAGTGTATGTGAAGTGAAGTAGTCTTTTCTTTGATGTCCGAGGGATTTTCATGACAATATATATGAAGGGAATTGAGCACATTTTGAGAAATTGTGTAACAATGAAACATAGTGATGTGTAGCAAAGAGAAGTAAAGTGTTAAATTTTGAGATGGTTTATGTAGTATGTGGTAGAGATTGAAATGAAAGTAAGTATAGATATTAACGATGAAGTAAAGTATGCAAAAATGCCGGAAGCATGATGGAGAGCCCATATATGTACATATGTTTTTATTGAGATAGAGTGCGCGAAAGTATTGTAGAATAAATTTGATGCTTGTGAAGCCAATAATTGTTGTTGTTTTTGAATGAACATAACTTTGAATTAGTGAGTCAAGCGAGTTAGTGACTGCTTCAAGAGATCAGATTTCAAGTAAAATTTAAATAGAGGCTTGATATATTGATGAAATTACATGTGTGACAAGGGAGATGGTTTGTAGATTTAGAGTGAAAATCATGTTGTATGCGGCGGGTTGTAGTTTGTGGTATGACATGAATTTGTGACTAAAAGCGATCTTGTATGAAGTCGATGAACATGAGAAAGTGCATCGGGAGTAGAATTGTGGAGTAGAGAAGATATAATATCTTTGTGTAAGATAGTAAATCAAGAGTGACCAAAACATATAAAAATTCTAAGTAGCATCTTAACATATAGGGGTTGCAGCTTCCTTGTAAGTAGTGGCTCACAAAAGATCAGTTGTATCTGGTTATATTATAGGGAGTTGTTGCTTCCTTGCAAGTTGCAGCTTGTAGAAGGTCAGTTGCTGTTGACTGAATTATCTTGGGGTTGTAGCCTCAAATTTTGACTTACATCTCAACTTGAAATAATTGTAACACACAAGGAAAAATTTTCCAAAGCTGGTTCTTTGATTTCAGTGGATTTTCTTCCTTTTGGGTTTCCCACCTAAATACTATGTGATATCTCTCTTTCATGTGTTTTTGTATGGTTTTGTATTCTTGCTCCTAACTAGTTTTGTGAATTTGAAACACCTAAAAAGTTGAAGAAGACACTGATTCAGCCCCCCTCTTAGTGTTCAAGTTTCCAACAACCACTAGGATGCATGCCATACAAAATTTTGAATTTCTTGAAACCTATAGTTCTATTAGGAGAATCATTATATGCAAATTTATCTTTAGCCAAAACTAAATCCCACTTTGTTTTGGATGTATACATACCAAACTTCTCAATATGTTACCAAGGCTTCTATTCATAACTTCCATCTAACCATCTGTTTGTGGATGCTAGGCTAAACGAAAACTTAAATTTTTTTCCAACTTCTTGCATAAATTCCTCCAAAAGTGATCAATAAACTTGGTGTCCCTATCAAAAACAATGCTTTTAGGAATCCCATGTAATCTAACAATCTACTTAAAGAAAATATTTGCAATATTAGTAGCATCACTTGACTTTGTGCATGGAATAAAATGAGAGATCTTGGAAAATCTATCAACAACCACAAAAATTAAATCATGCCCTTTTTGAGATCTAGGCAAACCAAGTACAAAATCCATACTTACAAAATCCCATGGCCTGCTAGGAATTGGAAATGGCTGATATAAACCAGCATTTTGATTGCTTCCTTAGCATGTTCACATACTTTACATGTTTCAACAAATTTCTTAACATCACTACTCATACTTGGCCAATAGTAATTGTAACATCCCCATTTTAAGATACCAGAACAAGGGAAAATATATATATATATTTAAACAACGTTCCCTGTTATGAATTATATAATTCAAACACACGTTCAAGTTTTAATAATTGTTCTCTGTCCAAATAATGCAGTTTGGATCACACAATTTCCCTTTAAAACTAATGTTCTCTGTTCACATATTTGTAATATGGAACACACATTCAGTGCCATTCAATCATATAACAGATTCCATATGCTGTTGTAAATGACTCGAAGAACTACCGATCTCCCATTACATGGCTCGAGTTTCAGCGATCTCTCATTTCATGACTCGGCAACTTACCGATCCTTCATGTTATTTCATGCATAGTATAATGTATATACAAGGTTCTCTTACCATTTCCGGTTATCAAAGTGATCCATTTAAGAAGCCTATCTGAATATCTGTTACTGATATTCATCTGACATCCTGCATCTTAAATTAGGTGATTAGGACAATGCAACCAGCACTTGCGATACTTTGGCCAAAGATTTTCACATGCTTTGCATGATCATATTCCAGGATGTGATACACACCAACGGAATACGTCCTTCACCTCACTTCGTCTGTTATCTAGAATGGTCTTTCCTGGTCCCTACCAGTCCTTCCAATTTAGGGTCAAACTCTAACTCCAACTAGCAATATGAACGAGTATAGGAAGTTACTCATGGTAACTAAAGATACGCAGACATACGGTGTCGTCCCTAGATGACTCCATGTGTCTAGTTATCTTTAGTCCTCCGGAGTCACTCCGTATACGTGATCACACTCCTATCCCCAGCCAAGAACTTAATATTCAGCTTATGTAATCTTGATGATTTAATTCGGGAGGGCATTGTAATATGTCAGCTATAACATTGTGTCGTCATGAAGGCCCCGCCTTCATGAAGACACCATGCTTTAACTGGCGTATGTCAATGTCCTACGGAATCCTCCCATCGAGAGTACACATCCAGCTCAAGTGATTTGGTTATGATCTTAATATTTAAGATCAACTTTCAGCAGCCATGTTGATCCTTTATCCTCGTTCTTGTTACAGTTGTATGTAGCTAAGAAAGACTAAATCCGTCTTCTAGCTTACTATGCATCTTCTCCTTCGTACCGAAGGGTTGCATTTTCTCTACTTGGTTCTTTTCTTAATCCTTGGATTAAGCAGCCCATTACCGATAGACTTAATAAGTTTAACCTATTAAACTTAACCAAGTTTTCCACAACTGTAAACAAATTCAGAATTCCATCTTATTAGACGTCATTTAAACGAGGTCTAATTCTTAATGAATATATTCATTTATTCTCCTTAACCTTACATAGTTAAGGTCTGTTAACCATGGATATGTTTTTCCCATATCCTTACTTTCTGAATTTAACATTCGAGGCTATTAACGGAGTCCGAATACGAAGTTCGGCTGCTCCTAAGTTATTTGATATTCCTTAGCTTTCAAGCTAATCCCGAATACCATTCAATTAAGAGATCATGTTCTTCCTAAATCCTTTTTAATGTCAATTAAAAATTCATCTTAACCCAAGTATGAACTAATTGCACATTTCAACGTAAAAGTTGTATTTAGGTAAGGATAGATGTCATTTCCTTTTAAATCCATTCATGAACAATTGAATAATTCCAAATCAAGGAATAATATTATATTCCCAACTTAATCAACAATATCAAACTGATACAGTCATTAAAATATCACACTTGTATTTGTATTCATCCATCCATTTCATAATCTATACATTTGCCAGTCCAAATGACTGGACTTTGTTTATATTAAACAACATTACAACTCATAAGATAGAAGAATGTAGTTTCTTCTTTTCTCAATTCCTCGTAGAGGAGTAATAACTATCAAATACAATCCATCTTCAGTCAATCAAAAGAAGTATCAGAAAACAACCATGTCTTCGTTTTACTCAAGTTCCATCTGCAAAATTACTTGCAGCACGGGTCCGGGCCTGGTGAGCATATTAAGCACTTGTCATTAAAATGAGGTGCTTTTAATTAACTGTCTCAATAAAAGAACCCTGCTTTTATGAAACGTTACTAAGAACATCATTCAAGAATTAAGTATCAAAAAGAATGATCAGCATAACAACTGAAACATCTAATTACCATCCAAATCAGTCAAAGGATTACTGCCCTTTTTCCCACATAATCATTACAAGACGCAATTTCCTTCAACAGTTCCAGATTACAACATTTGTAAGAACTAGGAATACAAGTATGTATGCTGCTGTTATAACATTAAATGCTGTCAATTTCCTTCCCTTTCATTAGTTATAATATCAAAGGATAAATTTGACTGAAATATAAACCAATTTACTTTCCTTTCAGTTCATGCAACTCATTTGATTTCAAGCAATCAAGTACAGATGAGAAAAGCAAACAACAATAAAATGTAGAGGCTTAAACCAAAGCAATACAAAATTCGTTCCTTAATGATTACAGATTTCCAACTGTATGAGAGAAGAAATGATCATTATTCCAAGTTATCCATCCACACTCCTATTCCTTTCCTCATGACTGTACTGAAAATTTAATCCAAACGAGACACCAATCAAGATAACAGTTCAGAGTGAAACTTACGAAATCCATTCAGAATTCACTTTCCAACAGCAAGGAATAATTCCATTCATATTCTACTTTTTATGAAAACAAGGAAGAATTTATCATCCATATCAATACTTCCTTTAAATCAGGCACATACGAATACCAAAAACAAGTTGGTAAAACATCGTATCCATCATAGAACAAGCAATATAAAGATGCATCCTATGCTCTTACTGTACTAGAAGAATTCATACTTCATTCACTGTATTATAACCAAATGAACAGTTATACAGTCGCTTTATCAAATATTCACACGACTTTCTATACCTATGAACGCACACAGTTCATAAATAACAATTTGCACTTTGTTGTTACCTACAGCAAGTCCAACCCGTATTGTACAGTAAAGCTCTATTGAGGATATTTCTAGAATTCAAACAACAAGAAGAGAAAAATTCATTCCTTTAACTATTTCAATAAGAAAACATCCATTTTCTTCAAACACAACAAGAATCACTCAAGTCGAGTTCATTTTTTTTTTTAAATGACAGTGCAAAATCAGAGATCACACGAAACATTTCAATCTTCCATTTGTACAGAAAAACACAACACTCAGGAAACAATCTAAATATCACTGTCACTTCCATCAAGCCAAACCTATAATGCTCAATGAAACCCAATTACCATTTCTTTCAAAATCTAAAACAACAGAAAGAAGAAGAACTCGTTTCCTTATAATTTCAGTAAAGAAACAATCATTTTCTTCAAAATGTAATAAGAACACCCAAGTCATGTTTGTTTTATAATGACAGCTCAAACCCATATTGACAATAGAATGATTGTTCAACAATGTCAAACAAACTCACACAACGCATGTACAATTTTCATTCAATATGCCATTTGCAAAGAAATACCCAGTTCGAGTTCCTTCTCGATCAAACATTTAAATCCGAAAACCGCATTCTCCTATTTCACAATATTCATATAACAATACCTTTATCAAGGCAAACCCGCATAGGGTATTAGATGCGCAAGCATGGTACAGTCAAAATAGTCTCAAACAATGAAGCCAATTCCCATGTATTTCATTTATTTGCACAGCAATACTAAGCCATGATCGTTTTCACGACAACAGTTCGAACTGGAAGATCAAACCACATCCATAAAACACAATAAAATCAACTTTCCATCACAGCAAGGAGAAAACATAGTTCATTTATAATTTCAGTAAGAAGAACAATTACTTTCTTCAACTCCCACGAATACCTAAGTCGTATTCATCCATCCATTTTTACAAAAGAAAAAGCACAGCACTCAGAAATATTACTATCACTTCCATCAAACCGAACCCATGATGCTCAATAAAACCCAATTACCATTTCTTTCAAAATCTAAAACAACAGAAAGAAGAGGAACTCGTTTCCTTAATAATTTCAGTAAGGAAACAATGTCAAAACAAACTCGCACAGTATGCACAATTTCATTCAATATACCATATGCAAAGAATTACCCAAGTCGCATACAGCAAAGAAAACGACTCAACCCAAAGTCTCTTCTACATGACAGCAAAATCGAATAAACCAAAACCCCCTCATCAGAAGAGCAGGGTTGTTTTAATGAGACGTTTAAGCAAAGCAAGCAGTTTAAGGAGAAGGGCTTAACATGCCTGTAATCTTCCTTGAAGCTCGAAGAAAACCACGCCTACAGGAGTTATTTCCTTCCACGGCGACAGTAGCAGAGCTCCCCAAACAATCACCTTCCTCTACAGGCTCAAAAATAGCCTTAGATTTTCCAAAGAAACAAAGATAACAATCAAACACAGCGGGTTCGACAGAACCGTGAAAAACCAAATGCAGAGCAACTTCCAAAACCCGAAAGAACACAATGACCAACAAAATTTCCTCCATACTCTTTCCAAGGCGGGCTGGTCACGAAGACCAAGAAAATTAAATGCATTGAAGGCTCTGCCTTTTCCTTTTTCCTCACGCCACCGCCGACTCGGGTTGGCGAATTGCCAAATTCAAATTTTGCATGAAAACCAAGTTTGGTCTCATGACTAACTGAATGCCTCTAACTTTTCCCTGTTCCCGCCAAACTTGGCGCTGTCCACGCAAGGACCACATTCATTGCCCTATTAAATTTCCCACCATTCTCCCTTATCCTTTCCATCCACATGGGTCTGTGCGTCCCCTTCCTTAGGTTAGGATTAGTTTAGGATTTATAATAGTGTCCAAATCTAGGTCATAGGTTAATAGAACTTAGATCTATTTTCACCATTATAGAATTTAAAAATCCACATAGGATAGTAGTTAGGGTATAAGGTAGAACTTAGGGGTAGATTAGGGTCTAATCCTCTCACTTAATTAATCAATTTCCAATCAAGTCCTTTCGACTGACATCCAAATTCAACACTATGCAGGACGTTTCGTCCCATGTTCCACCTACCTGAGCCACCCGCATCCGGCTTTTTCACCTTACGAGGTCTCACGTTACAACAGTGTATGGTTCGAGAATCGAACCTTTTTCGTTGGCATCTATGTGCCAGCTATTCATACCTGAAATCAGGTGCTGCAACATTTATATCAACCTTCAGTCTGGTTTAAAAGTAAATCGACAAAGCGATCACAAGAAGACCACAACATACCTTGGATCAATGGAATTGATTCAAGGTGTGTTGTCAATCAGCGAATAGAGTTCATCAAACATACGACAGATCTGTTGTCACATTAGCAACATACAAGCAATAATAACTGCTGTCCCAAGTAAACAAATTACAGTATACAAGAGTCCAGATTAGCAACACATTCCTTTAAGATCAAAATATATCTTAACATGTTTGCCTTTATTTCAGCATTCCATTATAAGATCAAAATATATCTTAACATGTTTTTTTTTCGCCTTTATTTTTCTCCTTCACCAAATTTTCTCATGGAATTATGAAAATATTTGCTGCCCATGGAAAAATATCACCATGATCTTGGTATGCATATTTGAGCTTGCCAAAATGCTCCTAAATAACTTTGTTCCACTTTAATCATGAAATCCATCCAAGGACTTCTATCATTACCAATAGGATTCATACAAGCCTCATAAACATCTTTAAAATCAACATCTTCTTTATACATTTCCTTCAAATCATCAAATCCTTGTATGCTGATTTGAGATTCCTGCATGATCAAAATTCTTCTACTCAAATAATCTGCAAATTTTTTAGATTTTCCACTCTTTTGCTTGATAACAAAAGTAAAACTTTGCAAAAATTCTATCCATTTTACATGCCTTTGACTCAATTTGTGTTGACTAGTTATAAACTACAAAGCATGGTTATCAGTAAACAAAACAAATTATTTAGGCATGAGATAGTGTCTCCATTTCTTCAATTCTTGTATAATGGCATAGAATTATTGATCATATGTTGAATATTTATTCTTTTCATCATTCAAATTTTCACTAAAATAAGCAACAGGCTTACCTTCTTGACTTAGCACTACACCAATTGCATTCCCACTAGCATCACACTCAACTTGAAAAGTTTAGAAAAATCAAGTAATGCCAAGATTGGTTCCTCTATTATCTTTTTCTTAAGAAAATGGAAAATTTTATTAGCTTTCTCAGTCCATTGTAATGTTTTTTTCTCGCGTCTAATGGTGTCTTCTATAGTAGCAAAAATCCCACTAAAATTCTTTATAAATTTCATATAGAAGCTAGCCAAACTATGAAATATTCTTACCTAAAAAGCACTTTTAGGAGTAGGCCACTCAATTATTTCCTTTATCTTTTCCTTATCCATCTTCAATTCTTCTTGTGAGATCACAAACCCCAAGTAGATAAGCTTTTTCTATAAGAAAGTACACTTTTTGAGATTTATTAGAAGCTTCTCTTCATGCAATTTATCAAGTACCATTCTCATATGCTTAAGACGATATTATTTTGATTGACTATATACAAAAATATCATCCAAATAAACTATGAGAAATTCACCTTTGAAGGCCTTAGGCACTTCATTCATAAGCCTCATAACATTACAAGGAGCATTTGTCAAACCAAATGTCATAACCAGCCATTCATAGAGTCCATCATTGATTTTAAAAGAAGGTTTCCATTCATCACCCTCTCTAATTTTTATTTGATGATAACAAATTTTTGAATCTATCTTGGAAAAATACTTAGCTCCATTTAAAAAATCCAACAAATCATCAATTATGGGCAATGTGAATCTATATCGGATAGTGATCTTGTTGATTACTCTTGAATCTATGTGCATTCTCCATCCTCCATCCTTCTTTGGACTCAATACTGTAGGCACAACACAAGGACTCAAGATTTCTCTTATTATACCCTTCTCTAACAATTCTTGTATTTTCCTTTTGATCTCTTCATTCTCCTTTGGAGTCATCCTATAAGAAGCCTTATTTGGAAGATTAACACCTGGAATCAGATCTATATGATGGCTAATACTTCTAACTGAGGTAACTCATTAGGAAGATCATCTAATATGATATCCACATATTCACTTAACATATATTGGATCTCTTGAGGCAAATCAACAAGCTTTGTATTAGTAACAACACTTTTAGGCTTACCTACTAAAACAAAATGTACCTCTTCTTACTTCATTTTATGTAGAAAATCCTTACCACTTAACAAGTTACATTATCCTCTTGCAATGGTTTAAGAACATGCTTCTTTCCATCCTTCTCAAAGGTGTAAGTGTTATGCCTTCCATCATGCACTACCTTTCTATCATACTGCCATGGTCTTCCAAGAAAATGTGACAAGCATCCATAGGCATAATATCACAAATTATTTGATCCTTATAGCTCCCTATTTGAAATTCTACTTTGCATTGTTCATTAACTAAAATCTGATGTCCTTTTTGTAACCATGACACTTTGTAAGGTGTAGGATGCATTACCTTTTCCAATCCAAGTTTCTCCACCATTTTTGTTGAGACAAGATTGTTTGTGCTCCCATTATCTATGATGACTTTGCAGCATTTTCCCTTGCTCTTGCATGTAGTTCTGAATAAATTCTTCCTTTGAGGTGGTTCCATGACTTAAGTAAAATCCTCTACATCAAAAGTGATTCACTAAGTTCTGGAAAGTCTTCATGAACCTCCGACTCTTCCATTTCTTCCTCCTCTTCACCTGAGCCACATGATCACGTATTTCTTGGCTAGTTGAAGGGTTTTCAGGACACTCATAAGACTTATGACCTACATATTTTTTATATGTAAATCAATTAGCCAAGAATCTTCTAGTACCTCTTTGATAAGGTCTTCTTCCTCTTGGTGCATAGCCTCCTATTAAACTCTATGAGATACTAGCTTCCTCTTGATATGATTGCAATTGCCTTTTATTTCCTTGTTGACCTCTACCTTTGAAGGTTATACCTCTTCCTCTTGTATATGAAGTTTGCTTCCTTGAAATCTTCTCTTCAGCTTTGAGTGTTAATTGATAGGATTCTTCATCTGTCTTGGGTGATAGCATGTTGATCTCATCTTGAATGGAAAATTTCAAACCATTAAGATATTTTGGGATATCTTCTCTAAATCATCCTATGTGTCCTGATCTTATAGTCAACTTATAGAATTCTTTTGTATATTCTTTAACCGACATCATTTTGCCTACTATTTTGATAATCCTTGGGTAACAATTTAACTTTGAGTTTTGACACAATTCTATCCTAGTCTCGATTTTTGTTTTGTCTTTCTGGATCCTCTCCTTTTGTACTCCATCCCACCGATCGATTCATAACTCTTTAATCTAGTAACAACGAAAACTTGACCTTCTTGTCATCTATCACTTCTTCATATTCAAAGTACTTATCCATGGAATCTATCCAATCAATGAGCTCTTTTGGTTTCAAGGTACCTTCATACATTGGAATCTCCATTTTAGGCTTGGAACTAGCCCCTCAATGGCCTTCAACAATCTTTCTTGTGGTCTATCCTCTATAAAAATTACTTCTCTACGCCAAGTACTCCCTCTAGCCCTTCTTCACTAACATATCCTAATTGTATGCCTCTCCTATTAGCTATCAATCATCGAAGAGATATCCACATCTTGGAGTCTTTCTCTGATATTCCTAATCTCGTACATGAGTTGGGCCAAAGTATCATGATTAGCTCTTGCTCTAAAACCTCCTCTTCCGCTTTGATCTTGTTCTAGATGTCATTGTTCTTGTACCTTCTCAAAAAACCTTCCTTCTTCTCTCTTGTTATCACTTCTTGTATCCAATTCTCTCCCTTTATTTGATCTTTTGAATTTCGTGACTTGATCAAGTCTTTATGTCTACTTGATACCAATAAATTGATTTCAAGAATTCAAATTTTCAATCCAATGTGTTTAAGTCCTTTGTTCACTTACCAATTCAAGTTCTTCTTCATATGATTTCTATGTACATATGCCTTACTATAAATTAATGAATTCAAGCAATAAATTAATAATTCAAGCTAATATAGAGTATTTAAAACTATCCATTGATCATAATGTTTTCCAAACCACAAATCCATGATTACTCAAGAATATGGCTATACTTAGTTAAGAAATGACAAGTTTCTTTTATTAGAAGGTGAATGAATATGGAATCGTCAAATCATCTATAATCTGCACATGTTATTCATAGTTTGTAAACATTTGAATACATCACAAAATCAACCATGAATCTTTAACATTTCTTTAAACCTAGATTTAACTCTCTCTTTGTGTTCCATGGCACTATTTTTTATATCCTTTGTTTCCCAAATTTTTTGATATAAATATCCATACACACTTAATCATTTGACCAAACTTCGTGGATATCCTCTTGGGGTCAAGACAGGTGAAATGTTGAAATTTTGTAGAGATTGGATTGGCTATTCATTGAGAAATTTGATGTGATAGTTTTCCTAAGGCGGCCCAAGAATGGTGAATAATCTGTTGATTTATGTACTTTCATTTGCCAATCAAATTACAATGTGATCCTTATCATGTCACCTTTCCTCCAGTTCTTACAATTAATGAATTTTTTAGAATGTTTCCAAAGCAATCAAAAGATCTTGAACTCTTCCTGTTAGAACACAGGAACCAATTTTTTTAAAACTTGAAAATTCACATACAAAAATCATATTATTCTCTCTTCAACATTACACACCATTGCATAGTATAGAAAATAATTATTTCAAGCAATATTCTTCCTCCATTCAATCCAAAATTGGATCTTGCCCAAAACAACCCCTAGTCTTACTCTTAAGGTATCTCCAACTTCCTAAGAAAACTTAACAATACTCTAATTAGAGGAATATGAGATAAATATCATACACCTTCACAACATGTGCATGCCAATTTACTTACTAACATAATCTAGATAATCCCTATTTGTGTAAAACTTAACCGATCCTCCTAAATCCCAAAACAACCTCTCTTATTAATCTAATTACAAATACCATGCAAAGTTATATACTAATTGAATTTAAACAAAACCCAATATAGGGTAAACCATCATAACTTTGACTCTAATGAATATTAAAACAACTATTTTATCAACATGCAAATGATTCTTATGCATCAATAATGAAAAGAATTGTGCATGAATAGTTTGTGAGGTTTTTTCAAAACTTTTTGTGTCCTATTATCATATTTTAAAATTAGATATGATATGACATGATAAGATATTATATTAGCCATCTGTAAGTTATCCATAATGTGATATATGACCTAGGGTTAAGGGCATAACATACCCATCCCCATTAAAGAAAAATTATCCGCGGTGTTTGCCAATTCTTGATTTTGCTTCATTTAAGTGTAGTCCTCGGTTTTGATGATAGTTGGATACTAGTACAAGAAATCTTCCTTCGCCCATGTTTCACTTCATTTTTATGGATCTTCTCCTTTATTTTATACTAATATATTAGCTTCTTCTGCTAGTGTACACTCTATTATTTGACTAATTGAACCTTTGGGTGGATAATCAATGTTGATATGGTGGATGGTGGCTGGAAATGAGGAGATATTTTTGAAAAAAATTGTCTTAGGCATAACCTCAACAATAACTTTGAATATTTTTTCTCTTCTCCTAGGAATGTGGTGGTTTGTAGGAAAAATAATATATATTCTAATTTAATCAATTATAATTTAATCACCTTGTTGATCTTCATTTGATTGGAGATCATCCTTTGAGAGACTTTATATGTAACATTGTACAATAAAACATCTTTCCTTGTGAACAAAAACACATGAATAATTCTTGAAGTACATTTCATTTTTTCCAAGGTTGTGATCCATTGGACTCCCAAAAACAATACATGATCCACCCATAAGGATATAAAACATATGGGAATATAGCTTGTAGTATCCCATATCTTGTTTGATCTATGTCATTTCCATAAAAAAATAATTGTACCTCATTCCAAAACCATGACATGAATGTATAGGGATGGATAAATAAAACAATTAAAATGTGCAAAACTTATTATTGATAAAATTATGTGTGATTTAGGAGTCAATCAATAATTTTACTTGATGTTCCTTTAAATGACACCCCGCTTTGATGGTGTGTGTGGATGTAACCCTTGAAAAAATGCATGACAAGAAATAGTAGGTTAGGAATACCAAAACCCTATTTCATCTATAACCTAAACTTAGTTTTCTTCATCTTTGACTTCATCATCAATGGCGTCAATGTAGGAATTATGCATTTTCACTTTTATCATAATGTTCTAGGCCTGCAGAGTATTTGGATTGGAATTTTGCTAGCTAAACGATCCACCCTGACTAGGTTGTCTATTACTTTAACCTACACATTTTCCTTTGTTAACTTGAGTATGATTGGGTTGTGGATGATTTGGAGGATGATGATTAACCTTTATATTTGTATTGAGTTGCTACATCATATCGTTTGATATTTTCTACGTCTCTTTTAATGGTCATCTCATATTGTATGATTCACACATCATACTCAAGTAGGCTTACATTATTATCCACCGACGTAAACCCTCAACATTGAGGATATTGTTTTTACCCTTTTATGACACCAAATCCTCAACAATTACCTCATCATTATCTAGGGGTTTACGAGGGGTGAGAGGATTCTTTTATCTTCTAGTGGAAGGCCCCACCATGATGTTCCAAAATAATAGGATTTATGATTCAATGTCAAAATATTGGGTTTACAATTTCAATAATAATTCATCTAAATATGAAGAAACTCAAAGAATGGAATCATAATAATTTAGTATCACTTCTCAAAAAATTAAAGAACTTGTAAAAATTATACAATTTATATCATATACATTAAATTTATGAGAAACCGTAAAATCAAGATAAATTTTACAAATTAGAGAAAATATTCATAACATTCCAATGAACCTTATTTGTAATGTGTTAACCTTGGTTAAACAATTTCTAATAAAATTTCAAACATGCAATAGATATATCTAAAACCACAAATTAGGGTTTTTACCATTGTTTCTAGCCAAGATCAATCTCTAATACAATTTTTAATGAAATTACTTATATAGATTCAAATATGATAAGAAATTGAACATCAAAGAATAGAAAAATATAGAGAGATGATAAAAAATATTGAAGTAGGATAACTTATCCATTTCAAGGGAAAAAGCTCCAAACCATAAAATATGAGTCAAGTGTTCAATGTGATGATAGTATCCTAGTGTCTAACTCATATATATATACACTATTATACTACTCTGGATCCCTAAATCTGATCTACTAAGAATATGAAAGCATAAATAAATATGATATGTGTAATGAAATTACTTGTATAGTTCAGATTATGAGCATAAATAGAACACCAAAGAACACAATATTGTAGATAAATGATCTCAATATGCAATTAAAATAGATTCGCCACTTCGAAGGGCAACCTCCAAACCATACAATAAGACTCAAATGCTCAAATGATGATGACCTACTACCTACAATCCCTATATGGCCATCACCAAGGTCGACCTACTTAAGTATGAAAAGTATAAATGATTTAGTAAAATGATATGGTAAGCCACAAGTCAGCTACTCATATCCTAATACAAGCAATAGGTTAACAAAGATAACATGCCCTTCCCCTTCAAACCAACATTGTCCTCAACATTGAATAATCCTAGATGTTGTTGCAGAAAACCTTCATCCTCCCAGGTCGCATCTTCTATGCTCATATTCTTCCACTTGATCATATATTTTTTAATGTCTCTAGTTCTCAACCTCTTAGTACGTGTTTATAGAATCTTCTCTGGCTCTAAAATGATTATTCCTTCCTTATCAAGTTCGTAGCTCTGTCTCAAGTGAAAATTTCTGTCCAATAACCTTCTTTAGGCAGGAAAAATGGAATACTAGGTGTATGCGTGAAGATTGAGGAAACTCTAGTTTATAAGAAACACTTCCAATTTTCGGGAGAACCTGATAAGGACCATAATATTTAGGAGAAAGTTTTTTGTCCTTTTTCTATTGCTTCAGGGACATCTGCTTGTAAGGTTGTAGACATACAAAAACCTAGTCACCAATTTCAAAATATCTTTCACTACAGTGTTGATTTGCTTTTTGTTTCATCCTATTTTGTGCCAATGCTAAATTCTCCTTCAAACTAACCAAAACATGTTGTTGATGCTGAATAAGGGATAGATGGTGAATGGTAACCATATAATGCTAAAAATGGGGTCATTTGAGAATAGGTATGAAAATATGTGTTATACTGCCATTCTGTAAGTGGTAGCCATTTAACCCACCGTTCTTGCTTATCTCGATACAAAACAATGTAGAAACCCCTCAAAGCATTTGTTGACCACTTCCATTTTCCCATCAGTTTGAGGATGGTAAGATGAATTGTGAGCTAGCTGAGTACCAAAACATGCAAATAATTATGTCCAAAAATTACTTGTGAAAATAGGATCATAGTCACTTACAATTATCTTTGGGGTTCCATGTAGCCTTTGAAATGTCTACAAAAAAATAGTTGTGACTGTATTGGCTGAAAATGGATGTGATGGGGCACAAAAATGGGCATATTTTGTGAGCCTATCCAAAATCACTAAAATAACATTCTTACCCTCTAAACAAGGAAATACTATGATGAAATCCATGGAGACCTCCTCCCATCTCTGGCTAGGAATTGGTAATGGTTGCAATAGACTCGGTGTCTTAATGGTTTCACCTTTATTCTATTGGCACACCAAACACTCTGATACAAACTTTTGTACATCACCCTTAAGTCCTTCCCAAAATAATTATCTTTTTATTCTATGATATGTCTTCAAAAACCTAGAGTGTCCTCCAATAGGTGATGCATGTAGCTCTGTAAGAATCTTATGCTTCAACTCGAATCTTTACACAAGAATAACATGTCCTTGTACCATAGGGCATTACCTTTCCACTCAAATTTGTTAGATGTTATAGATCCTTGCTTGATATTCTATATTAGAGATTGTGTATCCTTGTCCTACTCCCATTCAAATCTTGCTTCATCCACCCAATCGGCCTTCAATATGGACATTTCACATAGTAAGGCATATGCGGATGTATCCCTTCTGGATAGCGCATCGGCTACTACATTTTCTTTACCCTTTTTGTATATGATTTCAAAATCATAACCCAACATTTTTTTACCCACTTTTGTTGTTCCTCAGATGATAACCTTTGCTCTAAAAAGTATTTGAGACTATCATGATCAGTTTTTACCTTGAAGTGTCTACCCATTAGATAGGGCCTTCATTGCTTGACCGCATGAAGAATAGCCATCATTTATTTCTCATAGACAGGTTTGAGTAGATCTTTTCCTTTGAATTGGCAAATCTTAAATGCAATTGGTCTTCCTTCCTGCATTAGAACTGCTCCCAATCCTAATCTTAAAGCGTCACATTCAACAATGAAGGTTTTTTAGAAGTTGGGAGTAGCAAAAACTGGGGTGGTGTAATGGCTTCCTTCAACTTCTCAAAGGATTTAGTGGTTACGTATATCCAATGGAAGGCATCCTTCTTTAGCAATGTAGTGAGTGAAGCCATGATTCTACCATATCCCCTCACAAATCTTCTATAGTACCCTGTTAGTCCTAAGAACCCTCGGATATTTTTGAGAGTTTTGGGCGTTGGCCATTCCACCATAGATTTGATCTTCTGAGGATCAACTTTGACATCTTCATGGGATATAATGTTACCCAAGTACTCTACCTCTTTACACCAAAATAGCATTTGGAGGGGCTTATGCATAGAGCTTATGTTTCTCCAAAACATCCAACATTTTATTTACATGTTGCAAGTGTTCTTCCCATGTCTTACTATAAATCAATATGTCATCAAAGAAAACTAATACAAATTTCCTTTTAAATAGCCTAAAAATAGTATTCATCAACCTTTGAAATGTTGAGGGAGCATTTGTAAGACCAAAAGGCATTACCAAAAACTCATAATGGCCCTCATGAGTCCTGAAATCTGTTTTATGAACATCTTCCTCTCTTATTCTAATTTGATGGTACCCCGAACAAAGATCTAATTTTGTGAAATAAATAGCACCATGTAATTCATCAAGTAAATCATTAATTACTAGAATATGAAACTTATCTTTGATGGTGTACTTATTGATTTCTTGGTAATCTGGACACATCCTCCATGTTTCATCCTTCTTACATACCATGACCACTGGTGAAGAATATGTGCTCTAGCTATGCCTGATGATACTTGCCTTCAACATTTCCTGCACCATTTTCTCGATCTCACTTTTCTGGGAATATGGGTATCTATATGGTCTAATGTTAGGTGGTGGGCTCCCTGGAATCAACCGAATGGCATGATCACGATCCCTAACTGGTGGTAGTTCCTTTGGAATTTTATGCCTCTATGGAAAATAACTTTGATACAAATCCATCTATTCCTTTTAAAGAACCTTTTGCATCGATGAGAGCCAATAATTTGTGGAGATTTAGCTACCATCCCTTTCAATTGTATTTTCCTTCCTTCTAAATGAAATCGAATAAACAATTCTTGGAAATTCATTTATATAGCACTAAAGGTTATGAGCCATTGGACACCCAAAACAATATTTGCCCCTCCCATAGAAATAGCAAACATAGGCAGTCTAACATGTAGTATCCCATGGAAAGTTTGATACTATAGCACTTTCTTGTACACTTGACTATCCCACCATCCGCAATCATAACTTGCATTTATGGAGTTGGGTAAATAAAGTAATTGAGGTGGGAAACTAACTTACTATATATGAAGTTATGAGTACTCCCTGAGTCAATCAACACCCCTTCTATTTTTTGAGATAGCCAATAACCTTGAGTGTTTGAGGAGTGCTAATACTTGACAATGCATGGCAAGAAATTGTAGGTTGGTGATCCTCTACTTCATCTTTTATTGGTTCCTCAGCTTCTCCTATAATTTCATCTTCCTCTTCATCCTCATTCCCTCCTTCAATATAGAACAATTTCTTCTCATCACATTTGTGTCCCGGTCCATATTTGTTGTCATAATTAAAACATAATCCTTTTGCTCTTTTTTCTTCCATTTGTTAAGGATTTAGTCTAATTGGTCTAGTGAATGATGGGGAAGGGGTACTATGGTCTCTAGTGTTAGTGAAAAGTTAACTCTTACTGCAAATAATTTTTCCTCTGCTCTACGTGCCATGATAATAGAATAAAAAAGCTTGAGTGGATTAAACATACGTACCTCATGCTCAATGTGGTCCTTAAGACCCCCAAGAAATAAGTCATTCAGGTTCTCTTCTGTAATATTCTCCACCCTTAAGGATAGGTTCTGGAATTGATGCACATAATCTTTGACTGATCCTATTTGTCTTAACTTTTCCAATTGACTAAAGTAGTTATCTGAAACACTAGAACTATAGTGCAATTACAACTCCTCGGTAAAAATTTTCCAAGTGGCATTGAAACCACTCTTCTTCCTCTAAGCACATAACCATCGATACCAGATGAATTGGTCTGGTTCAAGATATAGGGATGCCAAGGTCACCTTTTGTCTGATGGGGTTTGATGTAACTCAAAGAAGTTCTCCATTTGATTTATCCAATTCAGTGGATCCTTCCCATCAAATTTTCACATCTCCACTTTCAACATCATGTTTCGTGGTTGCGAATAAGTTGGATTCTGATTGGGTTGAAAAAGTGATCCAACATGGTTATTTTGCCCATTATTCGAATCAAGATCCTCCTTGGTTGATTTGGGACTGATTTTGGACATAATGTTTACCCTTTATATATTGCATGATATCATCCAACCTCGATTGATTGGGTCTATGTCTCTTTTACAGTGCCATCTTAGATTATACATTTTACAGTTCATACTCAAGTTGGCTCACCTTATGATCAACTAACGTAATCCCAGTGCTAAGAAATATGTATTTACCCCTTCCGACTCCAACTCTTATATCACTACCCTATCTTTATACCTAGGGTTTTACCCGGAGTGATTGAATTCTTTTTAGCTCTTGTGGAAGGTCGCGCCATGATGTCAAACCCTATGGTTTAGGGTTTCAATACAAATTCAAATGAATAGAACAACCACAAAGAAAATACTACTAATTTTTTTGAGGGCTTTCTCGAAAATGTAAAGAACTTGGAAAAATCCACAAATTTTAGCCTAGGGAGCGATTTTATGAACCCTAAATTTGCAATAACTTTTGGAAAAAAATAAAAAAATATTGAAAATCTTAGGGATTCTTACTTGAAATTGTTGGCGTAGATTGATTAACATGATGAGATCCCTCTCCACCATCAGTTTGAGCTCTTGGTGTGACGGCAAGTCATTTGGTATCAAAGCTACATGACTTGCCGTCACCAAAAAGCTTGGAATCGATGGTGGAGAGGATCTCATCATGTTAATTAAACGATATGCCAACACCCTCCCCGCGATGGAGTTGGGTATACACCCAATCAAGCCCAACAAAGATATTAAGAGGAAGTGACACTGGGAATTTCCCAGGAGGTCACCCATCCCAGAACTACTGCAGGGCTGGCGCGTTTAATCGATCGGGTATCATAGTTGCACGACTTGTCGTCACACCAAAAGCTCGAATTGATGGTGGAGAGGGATCTCATCGTGTTAATTAGTTGCTACGCCAATACCCTCCCGCACGATGGAGCCGGGTATACACCCAATCAGGCCCAACGGCATATTAAGAGGAAGTGACACTGGAATTTCCCGGAGGTCACCCATCCCAAAACTACTTTGGGGCGGCGTGCTTAACTTCCTGGTATCAGAGATGCACGACTTGCCGTCACACCAAAAGCTCGAACTTATGGTGGAGAGGGATCTCATCGTGTTAATCGCGGCCACACCAACAGAAATTATTTGCAACTCTAGTAAAAACATATTTTACAAATTCTCTTTGGTTCACAAGATATATTCAAAAACAAAAAAATTAGGGTTTTTTCCTAATTTTTGCCCAAATCGCAACTTTGATACCACTTGTAATGAAATTACTTGTATAATTTAGATTATGAGCATAAATAGAACACCAAAGAACACAATATTGTAGATAAATGATCTCAATATGCAATTAAAATAGCTTTGCCACTTTGAGGTGGCAACCTCCAAACCATGGAATAAGACTCAAATGCTCGAATGATGATGAACTACTACCTACAATCCCCTATATATAATATTCAAATGTTATGGCTATCACCAAGGCCGACCTACTAAGCATGAGAAAGTATAAATGATATAGTAAAATGATATGCTAAGCCACAAGTCGGCTAATTTACTCATATCCTAATACAAGCAATAGGTAAAGGGCATAGCAATATGACATGATAAGAGATCATGTTAGCCACATGTCGGCCTATCCATATCCCGATATATGACCTATGGTTAAGGGAATAAAAATGGATATAAAAAGGTGCTTCCTCAAGAGTCATTTTTGTGTCGAATGTGGTTTTTCTATAGGAAAAACTTATATTTGTTCTTCGGTGATTTGATAGATATTATCCAAGCATGATGTTATCTTTTCATTCATTCATGGATGACAGGGTTGTCATCTGGTTTTGACAAGTGGCACCTTTTAAGCCATTTATTTTTTAAGAGAATATTTTAAGTGCCTTTTCTCTTAAAATTTTATAAGGAAAATTTATAAATTGAAGGAAGAATCCTTCATATTGATCTCTCGGCTATTGGGAAAAAAAAATCATCAAATTGATCATTTTGTTTTCTACTTTTATGAGGAATTTAATATGGATTATCTTTCCCGGACTAAATTTCAAGTATTGTATGATGTTCGAGAAAGTGTTGTGACTTAATAGAAAGGATTTGAATGTGTAGATCATTATTTAGTTACTAATCATTTTTATGTGTTGTGTAAAAATATATAAGTGTCGATATATAAAACCCTTCCATGTATTCATTTTTTTGTATCTTTCTCAATTATTCCAATATTATTGTGTTTACATTCTATGATATTTTTCATGATGAGTAGTGAGAGGTATGCATAGGACCATCTTTTTTTCGAATTTACGTTGGAATGTGTAGATTGTTTCCTTCTATGGATTATCATTTACCCACCTATTTTAGATGATGGTGACACATTTCCAAATGGATTGAGTCAATAATCATGGTTCATTTAATCACTTTCTTTTATTAGTTTTTCATTCACCGCATGACTTACTAAATTCTCATTTTTCATTATAATTTAAAATTCATGTATGTGAATGTTCATTTGAACATTGTGCTCAAATCGAGAGAGCAATTATTTTGTAGATAATGGATATGTTTGACATTATCATATGTTTGAGTGTAACATTAACTTATTCTTAGGTATCCTTGCGACTTTTCTTCTAGTGACAACAAATTGGGTGGGAATTCATAGTGGTTATTTTGTTTGGTTGGGTCTACGGTGTTGTATTTGTACTATCCTTGTTATCTAGCATAGTTTAGGTTTCTCTAGGGTCTCTCCCCTAGGTCTCAGAGAGCCTAAAGAATAGGATGTTAACCACCATCTCATTTATTAACCTTGAATCTACAACTTCGGGTAAATTATCTTGTTATATTCACTCAATTTCACCTTGTTACAATATATTTTGATGCAAAACATTGATTGGAAATTGAATCTAATTTAGAATTTTTAAAACATTAATGATTTGAAGGAGAATGATAAAAAGATTCTATGCGTTAAGGGGGACATATAGTTTATAATAGTTGAATAGAATTTTCCTCCCTAATTGAAATAGAAATGTGCCTTGAAGAAATATTAAATTTTAAGAAAAGATGAATTTTTCTTTCTAGAGAAACAATGAGAGATTGATGCTTCCGTAGATAAAATGATGCACCATTTGTTTTGTGAAAAAAATATAAAAGGTTTTTGATATAAGATGGATAGAAAGAAAAATATGAGACATGATGAAGATAGAGAAACAAGCACCAAAAGTAGATACAAATTTGAGTAAAAATAGATAATTTATTATCCAAGAAATTGAAGAAAAGATTGAAAATTTGACCTTGAAATTCCATCCAAATAAATAAATAAACATGTATTTTGATTGATAAGCATTTTTCTTCAAAGAAGCTAAAAAACATGATACATAGAGAAAAATTATGTAAAATTAATATGATGCCTTGATGAAGAATGGAACATAGGAAGTAGTTGATCCTACTCAATTTTGAACATATTAGTTGTAAATTATCTATTAAAAATTATAAAGCACATGACTAACTTAAAAAATGCAAGGACATGATTGCGTTGAATGGATAAGCTAAATAAGAGGAATATATTATAAGTAAACCTTTTCAATAATACCAAAATGGACCATATTTTATGTTATTTTTGAAATCAACAACACAATATGGTAGTAAAATCCATCAAATAAATGTGAAAATTACTTTTTAAAATAGTGATACAATGTAAACTATCTAGACATGACTCAACAAGAAAATTTTATAGTTGAAGGTGATGAACAAAAGTGTGTAAGTTAGTAAAACCATTGTACATGGTTTCAAAGAAGCCCCAAAAGCATAATATGACAAACTTGACTCATTTAGCACCTTTTGAGTATGAAAATCAAGAAATTTTAATTTGAAGAAGTAATTATGTAGTTGCATATGTTTATAATCTTCTTATAATACAAATTAATGAAATGAAAATTGCAAAAATCAAGTTAGAACCAATGAAAGGGTCTGAAATTAATTTTTTTGCCCTATTCATTACTATTTGGGTATTAAAAGGATTGAAAAAACCAACTATATTTTCATCACACAATATAATATTTTAGTGATTTTTCTAGGGAATTGAGAATGATACACTGTAAACCATTCAACTTGTTTTTAGATCAAAATATAATTTTGGCATAAGATGGTACTATAGAGTTTAAAGACCCAACTAAGTATAGACATATAATTTGAAGTCTCGTTTATGTAACTAAAACTAGGAAAAAAAAATCCTATTAATGTTCTCTCTATATTCATTCCATAGATGAGAGAGTCTCTGGATACCATTAAAGAGGTTTCTTCAATATCTAAAGGAAAATCCTATATTGGGGCTATAATACTTAAATGAAACATACTTCAAACTAGTAGTATATTTATTTTCATACTCTTTTCGAGGGAATTTCAAAAATGGACAATGTAAATAACATTTGTTGCTAAATTTTGTTGAGAAAATCATTAATTTAAAATCAAATTAGTCAATTGAAGAATAATATATGGTAGCTTCATGGATACTTATGGAATATTATGGTGCTCAAGAATTATTTAAGATATAAAGAAAAAATGGGTTTGATCAACATCACTCATGATCCATAATATTTTTACAATTAAAAACACCAGAGATTCAATATTTCATTATCAAACCGAACACGTGAACATCATATTCTATTTGAATTAACATTATATAAGAGATAATAGGTCAATTTGGTATGTTGTTGTGCAACTACAAACAACTAGCTAGATCTTGAAAAAGTCCTTTGAAGAGATATTCAAAATATTCAATGGCTTGTTTGGTCTCAATATAATCCTTGTGGTTAATGGGGGAATATAACATTATATATAATTGTTATCTAAAAAGTCATCTAAAAATAAATTGAATAGTCTTCCTTGAGATGAGTTGAACAATCATTCCTCATTCTTCAATGTGTCGCTTGCAGTTAAAACAAATCTATATTTGCACATATTCAATTACTCAAATCGATATTGCAGTCAAGATTCCTTACTTTGGATTATGCTATTTCAGCATTAAACACAATTCTTTTACAATTTGTGTATTTATTTATTTACTGAGTGTATTCTTTAGGATTTTTAAATTCTTTATTAACTGTAGAAATTAGGCAAATAAAACAACGAACAACATAAATAAAATAAAGAATATTGCAAATAAACAAAGTATTCCAAACTCAAATCAGCACTTTTGTGCATATATATCTTCTTCTCTGTCAGAGCTTCAACTCAATACAATTTGTTGTGTAAAAAAATTACAATTGCCTCTAATATATAGAGGGCTTTCATCTAACAATAGAACACTCAACTCTGAAAATAGAACATCTTAAAAATAGAACTATCATCTACAAATAGTGCATGCTTTTGTTCATGCAAACAAATCTATTTGTTTTATTTTCTTTTATCCTAAAAATAGGGACATCTATTTAAAAATAACCTATGCATGGAAAAACAACTTGATTTTTACTTTTCCTAAAATTAGCAAAAGCGTGTGGGGAGAAATTATCTATTTTCAACACTCCCCCTTAATTTTGACCTTCAAACTTTTACTATTTTTGAGATGAGTGTGCACTTCCGATCTAACATATTCCTGATCACAAAACTCCAAACTTCTCAAATACTCAAAAAATTCATTTCCCAAACCCTTTGTAAAATTATCAATAAATTAATCTTCAAATCTGCAAAATTCAAGACAAATTTCCTTGTTGTTAATAAACTCCTTGATGGAGTGATATCTCATGTCTATATCTTTTTCCTCTTGTGAATAAACATGCTTTTTAGATAATGCTATTGTAGAATTGTTGTAAAAAAATTTGTTTAGCATTCTCTTTATTCCACTTCAAATCTTTCAACACTCTTCTCAACCACATAGATTGACATGTTGCTCATGTTGTTGCTACATACTCCAATTTTGTTGAAGATAATGTGACTATGGGTTGTTTCTTTGATGTCCATGAAACCAATCATGTTCCAATTTGAAAATCATAGATGGATGTGATTTCTCTCGTCATCTATACTTCAGCACTACCATTGTCTGTATAACCTATGAGTTTGAACTCATCTAATGTTGAATACAAAATTCCATGATTCTTAGTTCCACATACATACCTCAAAATCCTTTTTCCATCTTGCAATTGTTAATCTTTTAAAGATTCCATGAACCTTAAGATGAGGCTCACACCATACATAATATCAGGCTTTGTGGTTTTCAAATACTTGAGACTTCCAACTAACTTTTTGAACAATGTTGGATCCAAAAATGATCCACTTTGTCATTTTTTCTTAACTTCAAACCTACTACTGTTGGTGTTGGCATTAGATTACAATTCAACATGTTAAATCTCTTCAAAACATCATTAACATACTTTGCTTGTGAAATAAAAACTCTACCTTCGATTGTTGAACTTGATGAAAAAAATAGTGCATGAGATCTAGATCGTCATCTCAAATTATTTCTTTGGGGTTGATTTGAACGAATATGTAGATAGATATCTAGTAGTGATTAAATCATCCACATATAAAAAACAATCAAAATATTACCTTGTTCATTTATCTTGATGTATAAATTAGGATAACTATTGCTCCTATTCAAACCATTCTAATCAAATAAGAATCAATCTTGTTTTACCAAGCTCTATTGGCTTGTTTGAGATCATAGAGCACTTTTCTCAACTTATATACCTTTCCTTTAGGATGTTTAATATCATAACCTTCTGGTTGTTTCACATAAACTTCTTCTTCAAGAATTTTGATTTTACATCCATTTGATAAATAGGTCATTTATTTTGAGCTATAATTACTAAAACCATTATTATCGTGTCCAAACATGCTACAAGTGTAAACATTTCGTTGTAATCAACTCCATATTTCTGTAAAAAACCACTTGCAACCAGCTTTGCTTTATTTTTTTGTAGTATACCATCATAATTATATTTTTGTATAGACCCACTTTACTCCTATCATGTCCTTTCCTTCTTGAATATCTACCAATTCCCATGTCCGATTATTCTCTATGGCTCATCATCCATATCTTGAGCCCAAATTTCAATGTTTATAGCCTCTTCAAAATATAATGGATATGTAGCTTATGAAAATAATGTAAAACTGAAAAAAATTAGTTGTATCAACATCATAAATCTCACAAATACTCTTTGTTTTTCACTAAAAAGGGCTATCGATGATGGAATTTTTTCTATATCAAGGAGTTTTTTCTGGTGTTCTTTGTGGTGTCTCTTGCATGGTTGAAGATGATTGAAATCTTGGAGACCTCCTAGTTGTAGATGGAGGTGTAGTTTGTGCTACAAATTGTGGTGCATGTCCAAGATTCGAAGAAGATATAATACCTTGCTACTCTATAGTGTCATATATCATATCATCATGATGAATAGATGATGCTACAATGGTTGTTCTCTTAGTACTTCCATCCAATGCCTCATTTTAAACAAACTATACATATTTGCTGATAATGAATTTTCTGGTGATTGGATTAAACAACTTGTAAGATTTTGTATTATCTAAATATCCAACAAATATGCACTTTTCTCCTTTTCTAGACTAATGTATTCCTTAGCTCATCAAGACACATATGCATATGCCACACAACCGAAGATTCTAAAATGAGAAACATTATGTTTCCTATGAGTCCAAGCCTATTGAGGAACCATGTTTCGAACAATTTTTATTGGACACCTGTTTAAAATGTAAACAAAAGTTGCTACTTCTTCTACCAAAAATTCATTTGAAAGATTATTTTCCTTCATCATACTTCTTGCCATCTCCATGACAGCTCTATTCTTCCTCTTTGTCACACCATTCATTCTGATGTATACCTTCTAGTAAACTTCCTATGTATACCATGATATTTTCTAAAAATTAGAAAAACATTGGAAACATACTCACCTCCTCTCTCGTCTGTCTGTCCTAATAAATTTAATATATTACTTACTTTGCGAAGGTGGGAAAGGGAGTGAGAAAATTTTTCGAGGTAGTGAGAACTAATGTCCTCTACTTAGGTAGAAAATCATATTCCTTTCGGCCGTGGATCAACACACAAATGCTAGTTAGAAATTTCAACACATGCATTTATGAGAAGAAACAACCCTGCAAATGGAAACAAGACGAGATAAGATTATGAACTCAAAGTTTCTAAAATCTCCTCATCAAAGAGGCTACAAAATCCTTCTTCTTATATTGATGCTTAAACAGAAGTTGTACATAATGTGGGAATGGAAGAAATTTGAGAATGGAGGAAAGTAGAAGAAAATGGCTATCTCCTTTGCTTTCTCTAAGTACAATGCACTCGAGTTTACAAGATCAATCACCAACCCCTACAATGGCATGAAGAAGCCATTAAATATCTTGCAAGAAATGGTTACAACTTCTTCTTTGTTAGCAAGAAATGGTTTACAATCTTTTTCAATCATTCACGTCCATTCAGATTCTTGATTCACAAGAAACGCCAATGGCGAAAAAAACAGACTTTTCATAATGCAACTCATTACACTTGCATTTTGTAACTTTGAATTTGAACCATTCATCTTGCCTTTGAAACTTTAAACCAGAGTCATCCACGTGGGAGAAATTTACTGGAGCGGGCGTGGAGGATGCCTTTTGCATTTTGTGACTTTATAGAGATTTGGCATTTTTTACATTTTTGGTCCCCTTCCACTTTTGATATAAGCCTGACACATGGCTTCACTTGAGTGGAGACAGAGTCATGGGTCACTTTTATAATTTTACCTTTTTTCAATGCGGGCTCAAAAACACAAATTGCTCCATTGGCCCGCCCCCTTTTGACCTTCGATGCGGGCTTAATATTTGACTTTTTCCTTAAAGCATGATCAGGTCATGGGTCACTTTATGACTTTTAGCCCTTTTTACAAAAAAGGCTCAAAACCTCAAAGTTCTCCACCGACCCGCTTCCCCTTTGACTTTCCAACGGCGGGCTCAAGATTTGACTTTTTCCTTTGTGTTTGGCAAGGCTGCGGGTCACTTTTTAACTTTAAGCCCTTTTAATGAAAAAGGCTCAAATTCTCAAATCTCCCCGACGATCCACCTCCCCACTTTGACTCTTTTTATGCGGGCTCAACATTTGACTTTTTCCTCATAACATGATCGAGGCATGGTCACTTTTATGACTTTTAGCCTTTTTAAAAAGGCTCAAAAACAAAAAAATTTCTCCAAATTGACCCATTTCCCAATTAGATATGTCCACATACCCATGGATAATGGAGCCAAAATTTGATGGGGAAGAAAATGCCCCATCATTCACGACTGTGGAAAAAATGCAGAGAAGAAGAAAACTCCACCATTTCGCGCCTGATTTTCAAATTTCTTTCGCGAACCAAGGAATTGAAAACAATACAAGGTTCGATGATCCATGGCCATAGAAAGATTGAAAATTTCATTCAAATGAGGACAACAATAAAATTTTCACGCGTCCAGATAGGAAAATGGAAAATTTATCAAAACGTGCAGACTTGAGAGAGTTTAAACAACTTCAAAGCATGAATTTCTCTATCTTTTCGGACTTCCAACTTTACTTGAACACTTCTAGAGGGCGTGAGCTCAAAATTTTTGAATTTGACTTAAAAATGAGGGGGGGATTTTGAGGGTGACAACAGCTGGCTCTAGCTTGGGGACATGACATGGACTGAGCATAGTGAAGACATGACATGGGAATCTAGAATCTCAATCTCTAGACCCTGTAATTCATTGACTAGTGCCTTATCCATTGGGCCTTACAGAGTCATGTACAACTTTGAGAAAGAAAGATCAGAAGAAGGAAACACACAAGCACACAAAAGTGAAGGAAACACACACACACAATATAAGGGGAAACAAAACCACACAATGGAAAGGGAAACACACCTAACAATCACCTATGGTACAAGGGGGGACAACCCACTTTCACTGATGATACAATTTCAAGTATTTCCCACTCCGAGGCAATTCCAATGGCATTCCATCCAAATATGAGAGAAGAAAATCATTTCTCCCACAAGCTTCATGAATCTGAATGGGCCGAGCCATAATGAATCAAACTTTCCATGGCTTGCCTTTTGTTCTCTTCTCTTTCCCATAAGAGATGAAGTCTCCAACTTTGAATTCTCTTTCCTTGGCCTTCTTATCAAAAATATTCTTTACTTTCAATTGGTGCTCCTTAATGCATCCACCACTTGAGTCTATTTTCTTCCAGCTTCTCAAGAAAGAGGATCCTCTTGTCAATGGAATCCTTGTACTGACCATCTTCTATTTCCTGTAGCAGCTTGAGAGTGGCATCTCGATCGTGAGAGGAATTTCTACTTCAACTCCATACAATAGTTGAATGGTGACATACCTATTGCCTTCTTGGGAGTGATCCTATCCACCCACAATGCATCATACAACCTTTTGTGCCAATTCCTTTGATTCTCATTTACAAGCTTGGACAATGGTCACAATGTTCTTGTTGCTTGATTCGATTCCTATTCTATTTCCTTTCCTGTGGATAGTAGTCAAGAATGAGATAGGAGATTCCATAGCTATAGAAAAAACTCGGTCATCTCTCTCAAGAGAAATAGGTAGCATTATCTACTACAATCTTCTGTGGCACTCCAAATGGACTATGATATTCTCCTTGATGAAGTTGCATATTGTTTCAAGTGTTGGCTTGTTTGGCCGGAATGGCTTCCACCCATTTGGTGAAGTAGTTTATTGTTGTGAGTACATAGGTGTGCCCCACACTTGAGTGAGGGTTCAAAACACCAATGAAGTCCAACCCCCACTATTGAAATGGTTCTTCAATAACCACATGCCTGAGTGGTAATGCAAATGAGTCAGTGGTCTTCCAACAAACTATTGGCATGCTTTGCATTTAGAAACCCAATCTCGAGTGTCTGTAAAGATGGTGGGCCAATAATACCTTCCTGAGGATCTTGTGTGCAGTGACCATTGCTGAAAATGTCCACCACATGCTTGGTCATGGTATGCTTTAAGAAACTTTTCTTGTTGCTCTTTATCTACGCACCTGAGGAAACAACCATCCAGCCTCTTTTCTAGAAAGCATGATTCCAGATTACAAATTTAGCTACCTTCATCTTGAGTGTTCTCCTTTTCTTGTAATCAAGATGGGGAGGGAATTCTCCATAAGTCAAGTAATAGGCAATATCAACATACCACTCATCAATAGTGGTGACAAAGAGAACATGTGGGTTGTCTTCTGAAACAAGTTGAGCAAGCACAATTTTCTTCACCATGTTGAACTTTGAGTGTTTCATCTTCAACAATCAACTTGCACAAGCCATTTCCCCTTACCAGATTGAGGGTCAATCTCCAAGTCATATTCTTGAGTCTTTGCAATCCAATTTCCTCTTTTAGCTCTCAGGATCCTACTATGTCAAGATGGACTTGATTGCACTACTGAGGACCATCACCACCGTATGGGAATTGAGGATGTAAAACCTGAAGTTTTTTACAGCCTTGACCACTGCATAGGCATGCTTCTCCAATTGGTTGTATTTTAGCTCATGCTTTTTCAAAGGACAACTCATGAAAGCAATAGGTGCTTCCATGCCTTCATCATTTTTCTAACGAGAATGACAGAGAGTGTATGTTCTGATGCATAACAATACATGATGAATTCTTTGTTAAAATATGGAGATACAAGAGTCGAGCCTTGGCAATGGATTTCTTGATCTCTTCAATGTTGCCTTCCCTTCATTGTTCCATTTGAAGTTTTCTTGTGGTTTCATCATGGAAGTGATGTGCTTCATCAACTCAACAAACTCAGCACAAAATGACGAAGAAAGTTCACCTTTCCAAGAATGAATGAACTCCTTTCTTGCTTGGGGCAGGTGGCTAATGCTTGAATGGATCTAATCCTCTCAGATCAATGTGTGCTCCATGTTTGTTCACAATGTGCCCCAATAACTTGCCTTCTCATGACTCCAAAATGCACTTTTTTGATTTAGTGATATGCCATGTTTCCTACACTCTCAAGCAAGTACTGTTCCAAGTGATAGATATGATCTCCCTCTTCTTTGAAAATACTTGTGAGATCATCAAGATATATGACAATGCAATGCTTCAGATCTTTGAAGGCCAAATCCATCACCCTTTGGAATGTAGCTCCCGTATTGATTAGGCCAAAAGGCATTCTCCTGTAGTAGGGAAAAAGTGCCCCAAGGTGTCAGTAAAGGTTGTCTTGGTGTGGTCCTCCTCTCCCACTTTGATTTGATTATATCCTAGAATCCATCAAGTAATGAAAGCATTTCAGATCTAGTGACTACTTGCAGATATGGTCCATGATAGAAGAGGATAATTGTCCTTTAGTGATGCCTGGTTCAGTTGTAAAAATCTACACATATCCTTATTTCACCATTCTTCTTCCACACTGGCACAATGTTAGCCACCCACGTTGAATGGTGGATGGGAAAGATGATCCTTGCATTAAGCATCTTCATTACCTCCTCCTTGATGGTATCAACAATCTTTGGGTCAGATATACGACCTTTGTTTTTCCTAAAGGGCTTAACACCCTACTTCAAAGGAATTGAGTGATGCATTTCCTTTGGCTGGAAGGATTTGAGTTCATCATAAGAGTAGGCCAAGACATCTGAGTATTTCTTGAGTAATGCAACAAACCTTCTTTTTCTTCAGGCAGCAACATTTTTTCCAATATTGACCATCCTCGCTCCTCCGGGGTACCAATGTTTTCTTTATCAAAATCAGCTGGGCACCGAGAAGATTGCTTTTCTTTCTCTTGAATGAATCTATCATGTTTGTCAAAGAGGTCTTCTAAAGAGACTAGGCCTTTGGGAATTTTGTTCCCTTTCAATTTGATTACTCCTCATCATCAATCCCTTCAATTCCTTCTTTCTTTTTTGGGGACTACTTCTCGTGTGGGATTTTCACCTCCTTCAAAGAAGAGATTATTGAAATTATCCCTTTGCTCTAAAAAGGATAGAATTTGGTTATCATCATTGAAGACTTGCCAATGATTTGCATTGTTTGGTACACTAGGCCTGAATACCATTTCAATGGTCACTTTGTCTTTACCAAAAGAAGGATGAGGTGTCACTAGGGAAGCTAACACTACAAGAGAATCAACCTTTTCATTTTGTTCCCTTAGAATAGCTTCAATGGAAAATGCATCAAAAGATTCAATGCAGTCCCACACTCTATTTTCGAATGCCGAGTCTTGATTCTTCACCCGATATTGTTGGCAAGACCTACTTTACTACAACCTCTCGCATCACCTCGCATCTCAGCTTTCTTGATTCCCATGTCCTCTGTTGCACTCATGCCTAAGAGTAGTGCTTCATACTCTACAGTGTTATTTGTATTATCAAATTGCAGCTTGTAGGCAAATGGGTACAACTCATTGGAAGGAGAGTACAATACTACACCAGCTCCCGAGCCCACACTAGAATGAATACCATCAAATTCCATTGTCCAAATTTGATCTTCCTCTTCCTCCATGAGAAGTGGCAAGTTCTCCTCTTTTTCGATGTGAGGAAGTAGTTTCCTAGCCCACAATCTTGAAAGAGAATGTTTGCTTTCGATCATCGACTTTCATACTGTGAACTTCATCTTTCTTACTCGGTAGTAAAACTCTTCATCTCACCTTTTACTCGGGATAGTTAGAGATGACCAATCCATTTTTATCTCTCCACCTGTGTCTCGCAAAAACTCCTACTCAATAAAGATACCAAAGGATGTTGGGATGTCTCACTACCAAGATGGTTAGAGCACCTTCTTGTCTAGAAAATCAGCTAGTGCTACTCTGTGCATCTTTGATTCTTCCTACCAATGGCACTTGTTTGATTCCATTGAGTAGCAGGTGTGCATTTACCCGGGTCAAGGTGAGGCCTAGAGAATTTGCAACTTTGGCTGGCATCACATTATCTCGAGGCTCCTAATCTATGATACAATTATTTAGCCGAAGCCTTTAATGAGGAGTGACAGTAGAAAGGTTCAACCCTTGTTGGTTTTGGAGGCACTGAGGGCTAGCATGTTTTGGGAAGGTGGTGGATGGTGTGGGTAGTAAGCCTTTAGAATTAGGACTCGAGGATACAGGGTTACCACCACGAACTGTATTAATGAACCTAACAAACTAGGCAGGTGTGTTTAGAGGTATTCTATTTCTGAGAGCTGGACTTTGGTTTTGCTTGCATGTTCCACAAAGTCAAATGGGGTTATGGTGAGTGAGGAAGAGGTTCCAAAATGGAGGAAGATTTACATGGTAGAGGCTTTGCTACTTTTGGGTGTTGAATTCTCCTTTTCGGGTGTAGCAATTGGCTTGAAGGGGGTGAGGGTGTAGCTTTTGATTGAACCTTAGATGTTTTTGCAGAACAACATTTAAAGGAGAATTGTTCTTAGCAACTTTTGAGCTGGGAGAAGAATTAGATGACTTACTTGGCATAGTAGCATGATCCCTGAACAACCAAAGTGAGTCTAGTTTTTCTTTGGCCGACTCCATAGAAGGTGGTAATGGTGATCCTCTGCTGATGATTTTATTTTGTGTGACCTCTGAGGAGAATCTTCTTTATTCTTCTTATCCTTTACCACAACCATTGAGGATGAAGCACCTTTCCTGGATTGTGCACGAGTGAAAACAACACATGAGAAACTTGAGCTTCTTCATCATCCTCATCTTCATCATCAACGTACTCAATTAGGCCATTGTGCATATCAACTTCCTCACCTCAAGATAGTTTTCATAGTCTTCCATATTTTCTTCTTCAGTTTCATCAATTTTTGCTTCCTCCTCCGGCTCTTTGGTGTCACAGATGGCATTGATTGGTGGTGCTTCAAGAGCAAGCCGAACGAGGAGGTGGAGCAATCCTTGGCCTATCTGGAGGGTTTGGTTTCTGAAGCATTCCACATTGTGATCTGAGATAGTTGCTTCTTCAAGGCAACCAAGTCATTTGCCATTTTTTGGAACATCGATCTATGGTGACAGAGTTTGAATTTTGACCCTTTTTCTTTCCATTGGGGCCTTTCACCTTTCCGAAAGGATTAGATCATCATCGGTTTCTATCAGCATGGTCTCTGAGCTTCCTTAATGTTCTTGGTTGGGTTCTTCTAAGGAAGAAACCTACTTCTGATGGCAAAGGCACTGATGAAGAATCTCTTCAAATTATTTTCAAGAGGCACCACATCTTCAGGGATTCTTCTTATCACTCTATCATATCTTGCTACAAAGTCCCTCATTGACTCGGAGGTTTCTTTCTTCATTTGTACCAATTAGACCAAAAGATCCTGACAATCTTCTTGTGCTCTTGAACCTATGTTCGAATGCACTTCTTATATCCTCCCAACAGTGACAGGACCTCGGGGTAAAGATGTAGAACCATTCGAAGCTTTTTTCTTTAAGTGACTCCACAAAGAGTCAGACTGACACATCTTCATCCTCAACACCCAACACACCACAAGCAAGTGATAAATGCTGCTACATGCTCTTTAGGGAGTTGAGAACCATCCCCTCTAAATTTTGGGAAGTTTTTTCTCGAGCCTCTCGGTAGCTCATGGAGTGGTTGAGCAAGAGCCAATGGACCGGTGTTTCCTCCCATGGTACATTAGGCCTACGGGCCTCACGATCACATTCACACTCATGATCATGATCCCCATTCTATTTCTATTTCTAGCTTCCAACCTTGCTAAGCATGGCTTCATGCTTCTTTTTCATCTCGCCTCGCTTGAAGTCTCTCGATTTCTTCGAGTTGAGCTCTTATTTCTTCATCGATCTCTCACCTCTCTTTCTCTAGCTTCTTCTTTGGTCTTCACATCAGTGAAGTCTACAAGGTTCTTGTGATGTATGGAAATTCACCATCCAAAGGATTGGTCAACACTCAGGTTCCCAACGTGACCGGTTGCTTGAAAAGGAAGCCTCTGATTCCGAGTAGCTCTTGTCTCCTTTGAAGTTCCTCAAAAATGGGATCAATTTGTCCTCCTTGTCTCTATTTCTAGGTGTATCTTCTATCCACCAGCTTGAAAATCTATGCTCTTCTTTACGGTGTTGAATTTGTCTTTTCCTCTCCAATTCAACAGCGTGTTCTTCTTCAAGGTCCAAAATTCTCATGGCAATGAAGTAGTGATTGCACTTTGTCTATTATGCTCGATAGCTTCCTCAAATCAAGCAACGTCTTCTTGATGATGGAAGAGAAATTTGGGTCTTTCAATAGGAGGGTTTCCCAAAATAGCCATGATTTGAATCCATGTGGCTCATATAGCCATTCAAATTCCAAAAAAATTTTTTTTTTGATTTTGAATTTTCTCGACCTCATGGTCACATTCAGTGTAGATGTTGCTAAATCTACCCCACATGGGCGCACCAAAAATCTGTTGGCAGGAAATTTTTCAGTGGAAAACTTTTGAATTCCTTTCCAATGCTCTGGGAATCTAAGTCCTCTACTTAACCGGCAGCAGCTGCCATGTATGCATGCATGAGAAAAAGTGTGGATTTCTTGTGTGGCCTTTCGCCGGGATCCAACAGGGGCACTCCACCGACCCTCATGGAAAATGCTTGTAGTTCTCTACAAGGGGGAATTTTCTGAAGGTGGGAAAGGGAGTGAGAAAAGAGGTAGGAGAACTAATGTCATGCAGTAGAAAATCATATTCCTACACACACACTAGTTAGAAATTTCAACACATGCATTTATGAGAAGAAACAACCCTGCAAATGGCAACAAGACGAGATAAGATTGCATGAACTCAAAGTTTCTAAAATCTCCTCATCAAAGAGGCTACAAAATCCTTCTTCTTGTATTGATGCTTAAACAGAAGTTGTACATAATGTGGGAATGGAAGAAATTTGAGAATGGAGGAAAGTAGAAGAAAATGGCTATCTCCTTTGCTTTCTCTAAGTACAATGCACTCGTGAGTTTACAAGATCAATTGCCAACCCTTACAATGGCATGAAGAAGCCATTAAATATCTTGCAAGAAACAGTTACAACTTCTTCTTTGTTAGCAAGAAATGGTTTACAATCTTTTCAATCATTCACGTCCGTTCAGATTCTTGATTCACGAAGAAACGCCAATGGCGAAAAAACTAGACTTTTCATAATGCAATTGCCATTACACTCATTTTGTAACTTTGAATTTGAACCATTCATCTTGCCTTTGAAACTTTAAACCAGAGTCATCCACGGGAGAAATTTACTGAGTGGGCATGGAGGATGCCTTTTGCATTTTGTGACTTTATAGAGATTTGGCATTTTTTACATTTTTGGTCCACCCTTCCCACTTTTGATATAAGCCTGACACGTGGCTTCACTTGAGTGGAGACAGAGTCATGGGTCACTTTTATAATTTTACCTTTTTTCAATGCGGGCTCAAAAACACAAATTGCTCCACCGGCCCGCCTCCCCATCTTTGACCTTCAATGCGGGCTTAATATTTGAATTTTTCCTCATAGCATGATCGGGGTTATGGGTCACTTTATGACTTTTAGCCCTTTTTTACAAAAAGGCTCAAAACCTCAAAGTTCTCCACCGACCCGCTTCCCCACTTTGACTTTCCAATGGTGGGCCCAAGATTTGACTTTTCCTTTGTGTTTGGTAGGGTTATGGGTCACTTTTTAACTTTAAGCCCTTTAATGAAAAAGGCTCAAATTCTCAAATCTCCCCAATCCCCTCCCCTTTGACTTTTTTGATGCGGGCTCAACATTTGACTTTTTCCTCATAACATGATCGGGGTCATGGGGTCACTTTATGACTTTTATCCCTTTTTACAAAAGGCTCAAAAACACAAATTTCTCCATCGCCACGCCTCCAATTAGATATGTCCACGTACCCATGGATAATGGGCCAAAATTTGATGGGGAAGAAAATGCCCATCATTCACGACTGTGGGAAAAAATGCAGAGAAGAAGAAAACTCCACCATTTCGCGCCCGATTTTCAAATTTCTTTCGCAACCAAGGAATTGAAACAATACAAGGTTCGACGATCCATGGCCATAGAAATATTGACAATTTCATTCAAATGAGGACAATAATAGAATTTTCACGCATCTAGATGGGGAAACGGAAAATTTATCAAACCACGCAGACTAGAGAGTTTAAACAACTTCAAAGCATGTGAAAATAAATCTAAGTTACCTGACATGTGATTACTGCAACGAGAATCCAAATACCATACAATACAAGGACTCTCTTGTGATAGATTATATTCAATAGGTGTTAAAGAAGGTGTTACTTTGGCAATATTTGTGCATGCAATAAAAATGGATCTTGGATTAGACCTCCCAACCTAATTTTGATTTTGTCTATTTTTATCATACTATTTTTTCCTCGCAATCATAAGCATAATACCCATATCTTTTGCATAGTGACATTGCACATGTAACTTGTTCTCACACCACCAAAAACTGATTATGATTATGCTCTTGACTATTTCATCTTTCACTTGAGTTTGATGGACCATTGTTCCATCCTTTAGATGAACTTCTTCCTCTACCTCTAGGGCTAAATATTCGTCTTCCTCTTCCACGAAATCCTAATACCTATGATGAAAAATATTGATCTACAATCGCACGTGATCTAATGATGAAAATATTGATCTCACTACATGTGATCTATTAAACCTCCGTTCATGATATATTAGTGATGCACGTGCAACTTATCAATTAAAAATTTACTTAGATCTTTAGTTTCTTCAATAACAACCACCAAAGGATCCATTTTTGTTGGCAAAATTTTAAGCAACTTTTCAATAACCCTTCTATTTTCAATAGTTTCACCATGGGATTTAATTTGATTGACTTCACCAACTACAAAAGTAAAGAATGATTCTACGAAATTTGAATCTTTCATTGACATATTTTCAAAATCTCTTCGAAGTAATTGTAGCTTTACGGTTTTTACTTTCTCCTTACCTTGATATACAACTTGGAGAGTGTCTCATGTGGTTTTTTCTTGATTGGCTGCTGCCACTCTAGGAAGAATGCTTTCATGCATGGCTTGATGAATATAGAAAAGAGATTTTTCATCTTTCTTTCTTAATTCCTTCAAAGCATCTGTTTGTGTTTGTGAGAATGCATTATACGTTGTTGCATCTCATGGGCTATGTGTACCCATTCTCTACAACTTCCCACACATCCTGGGATATGAATAGCGCATTCATGGTTAATAACTAATCCTTGTAATTCTTTCATGTAAATTGTGGTATCTCAGTAGACCGGATGTTGAAGACATAGCTTGTTGTCAATTTATAAACTTGCTGAAAAATAACGCTTTGATACCAATTTGTAGAAATTAAGCAAATAAAACAACGAACAACAGAAATAAAATAAAGAATATTGCAAATAAACAAAGTATTCTAAACTCAAATCGGTATTTTTGTGGATATATATCTTCTTCTTTGTCTCGAGCTTCACCTCAATATAATCTTTGTGTACAAACATTTATAATTGCCTCAAATATATGTATCGACTTTTATCTAACAATAGAACACTCAAATAAAAATAAAACATCTTAAAAATAGAACTATCATGTACAAATAACACATACTTGTGTTTATGCAAACAAAACTATTTATTTTATTTGCTTTTATCTTAAAAATATGGACATCTATTTTTAAAGTTAACCTATTCGTGGAAAAACTAAAAATAAGGAAAGCATGTGGGAGAAATTATCTATTTCCAACATTAACTAATTAAAGAATGTTAAAATGATCCCATTTTTGTTTGCAGGTGAATTTAATAACATTGTTTGATTGGTGTAAACCTTAGTTCATAGTAAGTGCTTTAATGGAAGGCGAAAACATGAACGACGGAACGGCAAAGGAAACATGAAAAGCTCGTTCATGGATTGTTCAAGTCCAACAAAGATATGAGTCTGGTCAGTATAAGGATCGAGAAACATCTTCTGGTTCGTCTATTTTCATGGTGCCTAAATCGATAAGGGATATAAATCCAAATGCTTATAATCCTCTGGTTGTGTCGTTGGGACCTTATCATCTCGAGCAACACCGCCCATCTGCAATGGACGACTATAAGCTCCAAGCAGTGGAATCAACTTTGAATAAGCTCGATGGTATGACCATGTCTGGGTTAATCACAGAGATTAAGAAGCTGGAGGCAGAGATCAGAAGCTGCTATGAAGATAAGGTGGTTGAATGGGATTCTGATACGCTTGTTTGGAAGTTGACTATCGATGCATGCTTTGTTCTCGATTTCCTTAGAGTGTGCAGAACTGATATCATTAATAGACGAGAGCTAATGTTGGACATTTTGAAGTTGGAAAACCAGATTCCTTTGTGTATTCTCATAAAGATCTTACAATTGGAAATTGAAGACACTGAAAAATCAGCGAGCTTCTTAGCGGAACTATTGATTTGTCACCTTACTTTACTGAGTTTCCCCTTCTTCGCAGGCATCGCGAGAAAACGAGAGACAAGTCAAGCAACTGCGACACTTAGGAATCTTATTATGGATAGAAGTGCATATCATCTATTGGATCTGTGTAGATGGGTGATTGCAAATTACTTAAAAGATTCTTCTGCTTTCGGTGTGACCAAAGTGAATATTGTGATTCAACCACCAATTCTCTCAAAGCCCCGGTATAGTCCGTCTTCTGTGGTGGCACTTCTTGGGTTGGGCTTCACCATTGCTCAAACATTCCGCTAAAAATGAACTCTTTCCAATCATGCAGTTATCTAAAATTGTTTTCAAGTTTCAAGTTAGACTAAGAAATATGGCCAAGTGGGGAGGATAGTTAAAAACTATATGGTTTATTATAACATTTTCATTGTCCCCCATGTGTTGTTGGCATTTGCTTTCTCTTCATCACAACAACTACATTTAAAAATAATAATGAATAATTTTTAAAAAACACATGGTCCATTTAAAGTCTCTTATGTGGCACTTGATGTCGTGAGGTAAATGTTTGGTATTGATTTAAACTTTTCATTTTAAAATTATTGATGTTGGAGGTGAATGTTTGATATTACTTTAAACTATTGTTATGTCATTTTTAAAACAACATTTCTTGTCATAGTTTAAAGCTAATCTGGTTTGATGGTTGGGCACTTGATAATAGGGGGTGCACTATTATGCGCACGGTCCATATCGCTTTTAGGTGCCATTATTGATAAATTGTACATTTTTCTTTTTTCAAATTATCTTTTTTGTGGTCTTGGGCGTGCTCTTTTTTCCGAATTGAAAAACAAGAGGTTATTTATTATATGAAGTGCCATGTTGTTGCATATAGCAATTTCGACTAGATTGTGATCTCGTATATACAAAACCCTAGAGCAATTTGTTGATTCAATAACACATATGAACTATAGATGGTTAGCATAAGTTTTCCATTTCTCAATCGAATATAACCTTAATCTCTTGACATCTTTTGGTTTGTGTGTTTGCACATGTTTTTTCTTGAATTTGTAGCAATGTGTAGTTTATGCCCATATTTAGAATTTGAAAAATTGCTCGACTTGAAAGCATTGATTTTGTATTTTACCTATTCTTTAAATTTTTAATATGAGTATGTTTTTGGCTTAAGTTATTTTCCAAGAGTCCAACATATCAATTATTGGTGATATGTAATAGCATATTTATTTATTGTGTGTGTGTGTGTGTGTGTTTATTTTATCATTAATATAGAGTTCGATAATATAGTAGCAATCACACATAGAAGGTGCAATGGTGATGCCTATAGACATATCGAGGTATGCATAGTTTAAAATATAATGGAAAACAAAAGAAAGTAAATTGAAGTATCTAAAAGAGGAGAAGATAAGAATTGGAGAAAGGATATGTGTTTGATGGGTGTAAGTGGGGAAACTTTAACTTTGATTGTATTGGTGATATTTAATATAGGGAATTAATACATCCATAAACAAATAATAACTTCAAGGAAGCATGTATGGCAAGGTACGATGTTAGGGAACCACACCCATACATTTTGAAAGTTCCATCATAATTGTTTTTCACAAATACATGATAAAGTTGAATATTGCAAGGTTTGAAATTCCCACGAATTTATCTTGAAAGTTCTTGTGTGTGAATTTGGTGAAAAATGGACTCGCCAATGGTGTCATTGACTATAGTGAAAATATTATAATATTAAGGCCTCCCTATTTTTTTGCATGCCCTTCTCACCCATAAACAATTCCATACTTATTTATTTGGTTTCAATGTGCCTCACATTGTTATGTCGTTGAATACCCTTGTATTTGTCATCATTTGTCACAAAATGAAAATTTGAAGATTAGGATGTTCTAATTTTGTTTGAATAAGTAAAAACTCAATAAAGTGATTATCAAAATCTACATTGTCAAGATGAGCATTAGTACACACTACTAACACCTTAAATTTAATTAGGCATATGAGTAGTTTATATGCTACTAAATTGTTTATATTGAATTTTTATTATTAGTTGTCTCTAAATGGCTTGTGTGAATGTAAATCATGATTGTAATACGCCACTTAAGATGTAAAGATTGGATAGTCAAATTATAAAGTAGAAAATTAAAAATCAATACCGTTAATATACTACATCGAGTCTTGATGTATGTAAATCTTATGTTAAAAAACCTTAATAGACATTTTGGAAACTAACTCAATATTTATTTGTATTTGCAAGCAAGAAAAAAAATCATATATTTATTTTGGAGATAAATATATATATGTTACACATGAGAGCCTATGATTATGAAGTCGATACTTTTTTCATGGGGACATTCAACTAATGGCAAACATGGGAATGGGCACCCTCAATTTCCTATATCTTGCACTCTTTTAATGATTGCATCACTTAAGCCAATCCCCACACTTAAGTGTTATTTTCAATTTGTGTCGTTGTTATCGTAAGGATTTAAACACACGGCCTATCATTACTCTTAAATATTTATTAAGAATTGATAAGAACAATTATTGTATTTAATAAAATGTTTGTTGAGAAGTATATTTATAATAATAGTGTCTAAGTTTTTAAAAAATTAATAGTTATATAAATTTTTAGGATTACTATGAACTACATTATTATGTTTTTTAATAACATAATCAATAAACTAATATATTCAAAATATATACTTTAGAATTAAAAAAACATGATACATTAAATTAATAAAAATAATCAACATTTAATATAAGTCAATGCAAATTCAATAATTTTAAATTACATCCTAAAGACCGCTTCAAGTTTAGTAATTATTAAATAACTTTAAACTACATCCTAAAGACTGCTTCAAGTTTAATTGGCGTAAGGATCGACAAAGGGGGAAAAGGTCGAATTCCAACAAAAGTGGGTAGAAACAATGATATGGCATCAATATAGCAAGAAGATGAGAGCAAGAAAGACATGTTAGAGTCACACATGTCACCTCTAGCAGCTTTGGAACGAGGACAATGAAGTTGTTGATATGAAAACGCGATAGATGTTAGATGGCCACTCATGTGTCGGGAGGCGATAACATTGATCCTTCCTTGTTGGAGAAACAATACAACCTTGTACAGAATTCTTACGGCATCTCGGAAGGGCCAAATGAACTTAGAGTGGAAAATGAGGCTCTTGTTCGAGAAAGGAAGAGAGGAAGAACCACATTAAAACCAACGAGGTTACAATATAGGATTTCCTTTAGGGTCCATATCTCCCCTTGAACAAAACATGCATGGAAGAATTAAAATAGTTCTCAATCCCTTTATGAAGGAACAATTACAAATGCGGGTTGGTGTAGAAATTAGGAACATAAAATAACAACTAACAGAAATAAAATAAAGAATTGCAAATAAAAAAATTATTGCAAACTCGGATCAACACTTCTATGCATATATTTCTTCTTCCTTGTCAGAGCTTCGGCTCAATACAATCTCTTTGAATGTGTTATATCAAAACACTTACAATTGCCTCTAATAAATAGATGGCTTTCATCTAACAATAAAACACTCAACTCTTAAAAATAGAACATCAATTAAAAAGCACACACTTTTGTGCAATACAAAGCTTTTGACTTATTTGCTTTATTAGCTTTTCCTAAAACTAGGAACATCTATTTAAAAATAACCATATGCATGAAAAACAACTTACTTTTTTTTTTGTTTTAAAAGATTTTCCAAACAATAAACTAGGGACAAAATTAAAGTCTTTTCCAACACTCCCCTTAATTTTGACCTTCAAACTTTTATTATTCTGGAGTTGAGTGTGCACTTCCAGATCTGACATATTCCTAATCACAAACTCCCAAACAACTTCTCAAATACTCAAAAACTTCATTGCCCAAAGCTTTCGTAAAAATATTAGCAAACTGATCTTCAAATCTACAAAATTCAAGACAAATTTCATTGTTGTTAACCAACTCCCTGATGAAGTGATACCTCATGTCTATGTGCTTGCTCCTCTTTTGAAAAACATGATTTTTAGATAATGTCATTGCGGAATTGTTGTCACAAAAATCATGTATCATCCTCTTGATTTTTCCTCAAATCTTTCAACACTCTTCTCATCCAAACAACCTGACATGTTGCTCCTGTTGTTGCTACATACTCTTCTTCTATTGAAGATAATGTGACTATGGGTTGTTTCTTTGATTCCCATGAAACTACACCTATTCCAAAGTGAAAAACATAGCTAGATGTGCTCTTTCTATCATCAATACTTCCAACATTGTCATTTTCATGTAACCTATGAGTTTGAACTCATCTGATGTTGAATACAAAATTCCATGATTCTTAGTTCCACATACATACCTCAAAATCCTTTTTCCAGCTTGCCAATGTGAATCTTTTGGAGATTCCATGAACCTTGAGATGAGACTCACACCATACATAATATCCGACCTTGTGGTCATCAAATACATGAGACTTCCAACTAGCCTTTTGAACAATGTTAGATCTACAAATGATTTGTTTTCATCTTTGCTTAACTTCAAATCTACCGCATAGGTGTTAACATTGGCTTGCAATTCAACATGTTGAATATATTTAAAACATCATTAGCATACCTTGCTTGTGAAATAAAAACTCCACCTTCTGATTGTTGAACTTTAATGCCCGAGAAAATAATACATGAGTTCTAGATTTGTCATCTCAAATTCTTTCTTCAAAGCTAGTTTGAATGAATATGTAGATATATTTCCAGTGATGATTAAATCATCCACATGTAAACAAACAATCAAAATTTTACCATGCTCATTAATCTTGATGTATAAGGTAGACTCACTGTTGCTCCTACTAAAACCATTATGTATCAAATAAGAATCAATTATGTTATACCAAGCTCTAGGTGCTTGCTTGAGACCACAGAGTGATTTTTCTTATCTATATACCTTTCCTTCATGACCTTCAATCTCATAACCTTCTGGCTAATTCACACAAACTTATTCTTCAATAAAACCATTCAAGAATGTTGATTTTACATCCATCTGATAAATAAGCCATTTATTTTGAGTTGCAATTGCTAAAACCATTCTTATCGTGTCTAAACGTGCTACAAGTGCAAACGTCTCGTTGTAATCTACTCCATATTGTTATTCTCAAAGGGATATCTGATGATGGATTGTTTTCTACTAAAGGAGTTGCTTCTGGTGTTCTTTATGGTGTCTATTGCATGGTTGAAGATGACTGAAATCTTGGAGACCTCCTAAATGTAGATGGAGGTGTAGCTTGTGTTAAACTTTGTGGTGCATGTCCAAGATTCAAAGAAGATACAATACTTTGTTGTTATATGATTTCATTTTCCATATCATCATAAGGAATAATTGCTTCTACACCGATGTTTTCTCAATACTTCTATCCCATTCCTCAATTTCAAAAAACTATACATCTCTGCTAATTATGACCTTTCTGGTAACTGGATTAAACAACTTGTAAGCTTTTGTATTCTCTGGATATCTAACAAATATGCACTTTTCTCCTCTTTTTCTAACTTCTTCCTTAGCTCATCTAGGCACATATGTGTATGCCACACAACCAAAAATTCTAAAATGAGAAACAATGTGTTTCCTTTTAGTCCAAGCTTGTTGAGGAACCATGTTTTGAACAATTTTTGTTGGACACTTGTTTATAATGTAAACAACAATTGTTACTGCTTCTTCCCAATACTCATTTGAAATATGTTTTACCTTCATCATACTTCTCGTCATCTCCATGATGGTTCTATTATTTATCTCTGCTACACCATTTTGCTATGGTGTATACTTGGTAGTAAACTGCTTGTGTATACCACGATATTTGAAAATTTTCAAAAAAGCATTGGAAACATACTCACCTCCTATGTTTGTCCTCAAAACTTTGATGTATTACCCACTTTTTTTTTCCACTATAGCCTTGAACTGTTGAAATATATCAAAAGCATTTGATTTGTGTCTCAAAAATTACACCCATGTCTTCCTTATATAGTCATCGGTGAATGTCCGAGCAACCTCCAATAGAAGTTTTTGCATCACCACATAAAGTGAGTGAAAAATTTCAAGTGGTGCACTTTTTGTTTTTGTTTTTCCAATCCGGGAAGGACTCTCTCGTGTCGCTTCCCCAAAATACAACTTTCACAAACTCTATCTCTTTATGAATCAAAGGTAAACCTTTCACCATATTTTTCCTGTGTAATAAATTCAAACCACCAAAGTTTAAATGACCAAACCTGAGATGACATAGCCACGATTCATATTTTTCAACCGATTAAAAATATGCTTCAATTTCTTTAGCTCCTGATTGATCTCGTACTTATGAGCTCTATATGTGGTTGGTCTAATCTTCAAAGGAAACATTCTATTGCTTTTCATCTTCACTTTAGCAATCACCGGGTACTTAGAGCTTTATCCACGATCACACATTCGTTGTCTTCGATGTAAACATTGTATCCCTTTTGTGCCAATTGACCAATGCTCATAAGAATTTTGCTTCAAACCTACAACACAATAAACACCCTGCATAATCTTCTACTCACCCTTTTTAGTTAGAATGTTGATTATTCCTTTACCTTTTAGGGTCATTGTATTATTATTCCCAAGGGTAACCTCTATCTTTACTGACTCATCCAAATTAGAAAATAAATTTAAGTTACTTGACATGTGATTACTGCAACCAAAATCCAAATACCACACATCACTAGGACTCTCTTGTGATAGATTACACTCAATAGGTAATGCTTCGGTAATCTTTGTGCATGCAATAAACATGGAGCTTGGAGTAGAGCTCCCAACCTGATTTTGATTTTGTTTGTTCTAATCATACTACTTTTTCTTGCATTCATAAGCATAGTACCCATATCTCTTGCAATAGTGACACTGCACATGCGACTTATCTTGTCTTTGACTTGAAAAATGATTATGATTGTGCTCTTGACTATGTCCTCTTCCACTTGAGTTTGATGGACTGATGTTGCGTCCTCTAGATGAACTTCTTCCTCTGCCTCTAGGGATGAAATTTCCTCTTCCATGATTCTTGATACTTGTGATGAAAAATCTTGATCTACAACTGCATGTGATCTATTTAACCTTTTTCATGATTTATTAGTGATGCATGTAGCTCATCAATTGAAAACTGACTTAGATCTTTAGTTTCTTCAAGAGAAACTACCAAAGGATCAAATTTTACAGAAAACTTCTAAGCATTTTTTCAATAATCCTTTTGTCTTCAATAGTTTCACCATGAGATTTAATTTGATTGACTAAACCAACTATAAAAGTAAAGAATGATTCTACGAAATCTGAATCTTTACATATTTTCAAAATCTTTACGAAGTAATCGTAGCTTGGCGCTTTTACTCTCTTTACCTTGATGCGCAACTTGGAGAGTTTCCCACCAATGTGTGTTATATTGGTTGTTGCCATTGTCATCAGGTAGGATGCTTTCATGCATGGCTTGATGAAAGAAGGAAAGAGATTTTCCATCTTTCTATCTTAATTCCTTCAAAGTGTATTTCTCTGCATGTGAGAGTGTGATATATGTTACTTGCATTTTTGGGATCTGTGTACCCATTCTCTAAAATTTCCCACACATCCTGGGATCTGAATAGTGCCTTCATGGTTAATGACCAATATTCGTAATTCTTTCCTATAAATTGTGGTGTTTACTGGGCACTCGGATGTAGAAGCCATAACCTTGTTGTCAATTAGAAACCTGTGAAAAAAATACACACTATGATACCAATTTGTAGAAATTAGGCACATAAAATAATAACCAATAGAAATAAAACAAATAATTACAAATAAAATAGATTATTACAAACTCTTATCAACACTTCTTTGCATATATTTCTTCTTCCTTGTCAGAGCTTCGGCTCAATACAATCTCTTTGAATGTGTTATATCAAACCACTTACAATTGTCCTTAATAAATAGATAGCTTTCATCTAACAATAAAACACTCAACTCTTAAAAATAGAACATCAATTAAAAAGAACATGTTTTTGTGTAATACAAAGCTTTTGACTTATTTGCTTTATTAGCTTTTCCTACAACTAGGAACATCTATTTAAAAATAATCATATGCATGAAAAACATCTTGCTTTTTTTTGTTTTTTAAAATAATAAATCGGGGCCAAAATTAAAGTCTATTTCTAACAAATGGGACATAAAATGATGATTTTCATGTTTGATGATTTTATGATTAATGGAATAAATTGGATAAATCATATGGGAGGAAAACGAGGAGAAATATGCTAAGGTCGGTTAAAAGAAGAAAAAAGTCTTTGCTTTCTACAGAGGGAGCCTTATTTAAGGTTTCCATTAGAAATCTGAAATATGGGATTAAGGAGGATTCTGTAACCAACAAGGGGCACTGACATGATTTTTTATGGCCAAGTTCTCGTTAAACAAGAAGCATTATTAGGAACACCAATTTCGAGAATTACTTGAATAGATTTCTATGAATGATTGATCCCATGAGGTGGATAACCTGATTGAGACAAAAGGATGGTGAAGTGTATGTTTCTATTTTGCATATTTTAAGTGATCCTACGGGATAATAGTTGGTATTCAAGGCAAGATCTAGTCAATCATAAGATTCATTTCACAAATGGAAAATAAGTTTCATCACTCCAATCAATTCTTTGAAAAAGGTGTTCAGTTTTGGTGAAACCAGGAATATCGGTATTCTTTTGCAAAGTTAAAAGAATATCTCTCCATCCCATAGGTTCTCATTACACCAATATCGAGATAAGAAAATGCTTCTCTACACATCTGCTACAAAATATTTAGTAAGAGAATTTCTAGAACAACATAATGCTCAACGACAAGTGCATGCAATCTACTATCTTAGTAGAACACTTATTGATCACGAGCTAAATTATTCACACTTTGAGAAAGTGTGTTTGTCTGTAGGTTTTGCATTTCAAAACTCTAACACTATTTTCTCAATCATATAACCAAATTCATTGTAAAACCAGATCCTATCAAATATCTACTATCTAGATCCATTCTCACCAAATTTGAATGTCAAGTTGGGTCATTCAACTTATTGAGTTTGATATCATGTTTTTTAGTAAAAAAGTAATCAAAGGAAAAACTCTAGAAAAATCAAGGTGTTGTGGCACCACTACAAGGATCAAAACCTCTTCATTTTAAGTTTCCAGATGGAAAAATATTATATGTTGATACAATGCCTTCTCGGACCTTGTGTTATCCTTTTCTTTCAATGACCAATCAACAATTAGAAAATGATAATATGGAATTATTGATTTAAATTATGGGTCAAATACCTTACTACCATCATCTTGCATGTCATCAAGTACTTGAATAATTTGGAAATCATGTATTTAATGGAGATTCATCCTCATATGTGTTATTCTTAACACTTCAAACTCATTATCACAAACCTTTTGGAAATATTCAATAGTAGGAATATGATGGTAACTTACAAAAAGTATAAGTTTATTATTGATATAACATTTTCTATCAAATGAGGGCTTTTTATAATATGAATGCATATTGCATGGTGTAATAGTTATTTCCATATTTTGAGAATCTATGTGTGTTATGCATAAATTATGACCCAAGACAATAGGAAATTTGATTCCTTGCACCCTTTTTTTTTTGCATACCTTTTGTTGTCTCCCAAAACTACTCTGCATTTTCATAGCCAAATTCAAATTTTTTGAGCTCATGCCCTTCGTTGGTGTTTAAGCCAAGTTAGAGATTCAAGAAATTAGCAAAAGTCGTGCCCTAGAGTTGTTTAAACCTCTGTTTTGCTCATTTTTAGAAATCCTCCTTTTCCCGATCTTCTATGCACGTAATATCCTCTTTGCAACCTCCATTTTTGATCAAAATTGTTCACTTGTTCTATGGCCTGGGTCGTCAAATCATTTTTTTGCCTCCATGCCTCTGGTTTGTGAAGGAAATTCAAAAATTGGACTCAAAACGATGAAGTTTTCTTCCTCTGCGTATTTTCCACAGTCGGGATGATGGGCGTCTTTTCCCCATCAAATTTTGACCCCAATGAATGCAGGTACATGGTCAGATCCTATTGGATGGGGAGGAATGGGATTTTGGTGAACTTAACACCTTTGGTCACTTTTGGCAAAAATGGTAAATTTGCCCCGCAGCCCCGATCAGGCTATAAAGGTAAAAGTCAAATTTTGAGCCCACAAAGAAAAGTCAAAGTTGAAGCCCACAGGAAAAAGTCAAAGGTGAAGCCCGCTATTGAAAAGTCAAAGCGGGTAAGCGAAGATCGGACCCTTTTGGAAATTTAACCAAATTCCCAAAAGTGAAGTAAAAGTTCTAGAATGCTCCGTGGCTCTACCAAGGTCTCGGGCCCGCCGTTGAAAAGTCAAAGCGGAGGAGCAGAACGACGAGAGAACTTTGAGTTTTTGAGCCTTTTTCCAAAAAGGTTAAAATGTTGAGAAAAGGGCCATGACCCCATTTCCAATCAGAGGATGCCATGTGTCAAGAGTTCAATCGGAGCAGCGGGCTGGCAGAGGAAATTGAGTTTTTGAGTCTTTTTCCAAAAAGGTTAAAATGTTTAGAAAAGAGTCGCGACCCCGTCTCCAACCAGAACGTGCCACGTGTCCTAGTCAAATCGGAGCAGCGGGCCAATGGAGGAAATTGATTTTTGAGCCTTTTTCCAAAAAAGGTTAAAATGTTTAGAAAAGAGCCGTGACCCTGTCTCCAACCAGAACGTGCCACGTGTCTAAGTTGAAAATTCAAAGCGGGGTTGCGGGCCAATTTGTTCCAAATTGCCAAATCTCATGAAAAATCACAAAATGTGAAAGGCTTCCCCCGTAACCACTCCAATCCCTTCCTACCACGTGGATGGCCCAATTTCAGAGTTAGAGGAGCAAATCAAATGGTCTATATTTAAACTGCAAATCGAATGTAACGGTTGCTTTGCAAGATCTAGTTTTTAACCCGCCATGAGCGTTTTCTTCACAACAGAGGAATTTGAAAAGGCGTTGAGGATTTGTGAAGTTGTAATGGTTTCTTGCAAAGAATATAATGGCTTCTCGACATCATTCCAAGAGGGGGTAATTGATTTCAAAAAGACCAGAGTGCTTGTACCTGGAAAAGACAAAAATGCCATACTTCTTTTATTTTCCTTTCTCCTTAGATTTTCCTCTATTCTCAAAGCTTTGTATAAATTCTGCTTTAGCTTCAATAATAAAAGAAGGAATTTTTTCCTTTTTGATTGAGGGATTGATTGGTACCTTGCGACCAATGAATTTCATTTGGTCTTGTAGCTTCTCCTACAGATTTGTTTTTCTTCTAACTCTAAATGCATGTGAATGAAATTTCTAATTAATGTGTGTGGGCATCTGATATTCTACTCGCAACATTAGTTTCTCCTACCTCCATTCTCACTCCCTTTCCCCTTCTCAGACAAAGTTCTTCTCTAGTGAGAAATTGCTAGCTTTGCCACAAGGTCAATGGAGTGCCCCTATTGGATCTCTGGTCGAAAGGCCACCATTGAAATCCACTTTTTCATGCATGCACATACGGAAGCTGCACCATTCAAGTAGAGGGACTTAGATTCCCATAGCATTGGCTTAAAACCCACCAATTTGTCCACAAGACAAATTTTCTCGCCAACACATTTGTAAGGCATCAAGTTGCTTCAAAGCTCATGGGGATCAATTTATCATTGTACAAAATGGGGATTTTGAAAGGTGTGCATATAAAACATGTTATTCTCAAGTAAGTGAGCTTTTGAAACTAAATGAAGTAGATTTCATATGTTTTGATCAAATTTTTGCTTCTTTAGAGATTCTATTAGTTGTGTTCCCTTCCAATACCGCATAATTAACACAATGAAGGAATCATTCACTCTCCTAAAATTACTATGGGTGAGATACTCGTAGATAGTCCTTAAAAGATCACATCTACCTATCCCAGAGAGGTCAGTCCAAATCAGACTATAAGTTGTAAGTGTACACGTTAGGTATGAAGTCATATAAAATGACATTGCAGAATTTAGTGGGGTTAATAGATTGGATAAGTTTATGCTAGTGATTTATTGTCATGTGTTTTTGCAAGGTCAAAATTCAAGTTGAAAACATGAAAATTGTACCCTAGTGTCAAAAATTTGTTCGAAACCCCTCCCGATTCATCCTCTCGGATTAGTATCCCTTTTGTGTTATAATATTCCCATCTTTGAAATGTTACATAATGATATGAACAACCTTCCCAAGTGTTTGAAATGTGGTCATGAGGTCATTCAGTCCATTCAATGAAATGTGGTCAAAAGATGAAATTTGTACTAAGCCTAGAAAGGTTAGTCTTTAGCCTTTCCGGGACAGGTATGCACCCTCTAGGGTTGATCAAGAAGCCTAAATTCATATGGAGATGTCATTGAAGAGCTTGAAATTCAATGGATCAAGTTTAGGAAGATTTAGGAAATTTTCGGAGGTTTTAGAATGAGAGTAGTGAAAGCGGGGTTTGGAGGCTTAAGGAGCTTATAGTGGAAAAAGACACCTAACTTCAACAGAGGATTCCAAGAGCTCCAGGATGAGTCAAGAGGAAAAACAAGATATCTTCAGAAATCTTAAATAATCCTCTACATGATGGATTTTTCACATTCTTCCCAAGACCTAAGTGCTTCTCAAGGTAGATCTATTTGTGCGAGACTAACCTTGCGGTCCCAAATGAAAAACAACATTTTTTGAGAAGGAGGTAGAGTAAGGTCTAAAACCATTCCATTGATCTTGAAATGGTCTTAGGAGTCAAATTTATATAAATTTTTTTCCTAAAAATACCTCCTAGAGCTCCGGGAAAATTGGTTTCATGTTTTTAGGAGTTAGTCAATTTCACAGTTGGATGGGTGGTGCATTTTGGTGTCTCGACTCCCTAAATATCCCGACTCTCCTAACTCTCCCAAATTTTCAAGACAGTGGGGTTAATGGGGATAGTAGGGATAAAAAAATGTTCCCCACCCCCAGTTATAGCTCTTGGACCCTCATGTGACCTATCTCTCTTCCCGATAAGTGCTAAATGGTCATGCATCCAAATTTGGATAAGTTTTTGCTCCTCAACCCTTGGGCACATTTTTTTTCTATCCCAATTATTTGGGATAGTCCCATTTATTTGGGACAAAAAAATGCACCCCACCCTAACCCTTGCTCAGGTTCATCATGTGACCATAACTTTATAGATTGAGTGCTCAAATATCTCTCCCCTCTCCCCAACTCTCCAATCACCTCCCGCCACTTGTCAAGCCCAAGGAAGAGGGTGAATTTTCTTTCTCAAACTATTATCCCGGGGTAGTTGGGAAAAAAAAAAAAAAATTCCCCACCCCCTTTCTTTCAAACCTAAGTTTTAAAGCTTGCTTTCACAACTTAAAAATAACATTGTTTTAAACTTTAAAGGAGTTTTACAAACCTTTTTCACTTCATTCCTTCACTAGTTCGACCTAGGCAAAAATTTTTGACATCTTGAAGCTCAAGAACATCTAAAATTCATCATACATACCTACAATTCCATCCGGGGCAGCCATGAACACCGAAACGAAGAAATTTTTATATCTTCCAAACCAGTGATCGATTCAAACAAAATTTTCTTAGTTGTTCTACAATCCAGACACCTTCAAGAACAAAATGATTACAAACCCTATGATACCCTAGATTATTTACACCAAAAACCCTAGTTTTGTGCCCTAGTTTACACTTTTTTGATTTCCAAGCATTTCGGCGGGTGGTTTGAGACAAAATTTTGAGCACGGATCCGAGAGCGAGCCTATTCTAGTGAAGTTGTTTTCATGGCAAAATGACAGGGAAGTGTCATTTCTAAATATAGTAAGTATCTAGTATTTCCACTTACTATAAATAGAAATTTTTGAAAAGGAAAACCTTCTCTAATCAGTGCACTCAAAGATCAATAGAGAAGACAAACTAGGCAAATTTGGTCAAAAAAAAAAAAAAAAAAAAAAAAAAAAAAGCACATTCTAAAAATAGTAACTATAAAAATCATCAAAAGGACATCAATGAAAGTGTGTGTATATTAGGACCCTCAAGAGATTGAAAAAAAGTAAGAAAAAAAGCAAAAAAAAAAAGCAATCCCTAGATCCTCCTACTTACTAAAAATAGAAAGTGTCTTTTTTAGGTGTAAAAAGTTGTTATCTTCCTCATTTTCTCTCACCTAACGTATTTTTTCCATAATGAAGTTAAAATTTGCTAGTTTGGAGCATGTTTCAACCCTTGCATCATAGTATCTAGATGTGGGAGACAATGATGTCACTCACATGGACTTAGAGAATCTAAAAACTGGATGCTTGGTGGACCCAACGAACCTATAAAAGAAAGGATATACACAAGTGGTTTGTATGTTGCAGGTGGCCACCCATTATCCATCCATAGAAGAAAAAAATTGGTGATGAATTGTGCTCAAAATTATGAACTAGACACCTAAATCATAAGGCGAATGATAATTCAATTTTGGTTGTGCTCACCCCAAAGGAATATCTCAAAGTATGCAAATCCCAACTTGGAGCAATATGGTAATCATCTTGAAGGAGTTTTTATAAGGAGAATGGTCAAATAATAATTCATACCTCCAAGGCCTTGTATTGGGGTCATGGTTAAAACAGGTCAAAAATACCTCTCGTGTGCCTAAGTCTTGGTCTAGGCATGAGTTTCACAAAGGATTCTTGAATGTTGTCATTCATTTTTTGAGTAGGGTGATGGGAGATCAAACCATCGAGGAGTTTTAGAATTGGATGGCGTTATTCATTCTTACCATCATTAAGGGAAAAAAATGATTGACTAGGGTAAAATAATCAGTGATAACCTCCATTTTTAACTTCTCCAACGTCCAAATCACAAGGAAATTTTAATGAACATCATACCTAGTGTATGCTCTCGGTAGTTGAGATCTTTCAAGGGTTTAACTCTCACACCAAACATCTCCCAAAAGGCCCCTACCTATAAGAGATATCCATAACTAACCCTTGAAGGAGAGTAATCACCACTTTTCAAGGGTGAATGATGCATTCACCATGTATGTTGTGAGATTTCTTGAAGGAAATCTGAAACTTAGATTGTCCTCACATGTTACCACGTTGATCAAAGATACGGGTCCTTCTTCACACAATTTTTGAATTTCTCATACATCAGGGTATCTAGATTTGACCTCACTCCATGAAAACTTCTAAGGTACCTCAGTGATAATATTTCATGTTCAAGCTTTGCAGACAACTTGTCCATGTCAATGAAAAACTCAAGAGTAGGAAGAAGAAAGGTGTGTCTTTCCCTATCTCTTTGGGAATTTTATCTTGCAAGTATCTCATTGATGCATAAAATTTGGAAGCCTCTTTCTCTCAGTTGAATCTCTATTCCTACACTTTGAGGGATAACTTTGATATCTGGAGCACCCCTGATATGTTTCATATCCCTGACTTGCACCACGTGTTGCAAATTGAGGACTATTGGGTGAATTGTTCTAATGATCTTGAAGTTAGGGAAAGAGATCATATGAGGATGACAATTAGGAAAATGAGGAGATTTGGATTTGATTGGTTTGAGGAAGGCATTGATGATGATGGGATGAAGTTTTATGACCCAAAGTATCAGGATGTGAAATATTCTCCTCTCCCACAAGTTTCTTGAGCATCCGAAAATCAGGGGATATAAATGAAAGGATTGAGGTAGTGATTTAGATATCTAGAGAATGGTTCAAAAAGAAGAGAAAACATTAATCGAGTCAGGAGGTCTCCATGCTCTCAAGAAACAATCATCTCCTCTCTCTCTCTCTCTGGTTCAAAGGTAGTTGAGAAAGCTTCTAGTTCTGCCCACTCTAAAAGGCTTCAAAAGAGAAAATCAATGGAATCCAAGCCAACTCACTATAAGAGGACACACAAGAACATAAAATTAGCTCAAGAGCCTAAAAATATGGAAAAGGTGAAGTTAACCTACCTACCTTAGCCATTGACTCTTTAAATAATTCAAAGCATTTCTTATTTCGTAGTTGTACATTATTCAATTGGCCCAAGATCCACCTTCTCAACCAGAGAGAAAAAAATGCTATCATGGCCAACACAGAACCTAAAGCAAATGAAACATTATAATGGGTGAATGATATGATTAGAGGAGAGACACACATGAGCCAACAGGTGGTGATCCCAGATTTCCATGCTATATCTACAATGGTGAAGGCAAAGAAGGGAAAAAAACTCAAATTACCTCCCACTTTTTAAGCAACACTTCGGGAAACCAATATTTGGAGGTAGTTTGGCATAAAGTCATCAAGCCTATCAGTGAGATGGCCCCATCTGATTATGAGATCAACACCATTCCCTTGGAGCAACGAAACATGAGGGAGATTCTCATCTATTCTAGGAGTCTTCCACTCACCTTCTCATGAGAAATCAGAGTATAAGGAGAGAATTGATCAATTGAAGACCATATAAGACCTCACCTCATACACAAAAATATATGGATCCAAATGTTGCTTCATCTCTCCTAGCCAGGGAAATTACTCCCATCAGAGGATTTGACCCAGAGTTTATCATAAAATCACAAGGCTTCACCATGCAGGAAAAAAAATGATAAATGGGTGAGAAAGATTTTGGAGAAAAGGTAAAATGTTGCTTCCTGAGATCTTGTCATTGTTCAAGTACATGAGTGCAATGGCTGCAAAAGTAAGCATGACTAGAGAGGAGATTGAAGTAGAGAAGGAACATTGGGACCAGTGTTTCCACTGGTCATTGAGATGGGCAAGTCAACTCTTCTCTACTGGTGAGCAAGGGGGTATTTAATTTAACATATGAAGACTTGTCTCAAGTATGGGCTAGGACTATGGTTTCTCATTATGAAAGTATAAACCACATTCTTGGTGAATTAGATTTGTATATGAGGAATGCATTTCAAAGATACACGAGGATGCCAATAATGAGACACATAAACTTGGAGTGCCAGTAGTGGTGAGAAACTTCAAGCATGATGATCTCAGTTGAAGCCATTTGAAGATCTTGTCAAGAAGGAGGCTAGGAGATCTGTTTTCATTCAATGAAGACACATTGGAGTCCCTTGGATGAGATAAGGGCAGTCATATCAAACACCACAAGGGATCATCAATCTTGGTTCATGGAATGCAAGAACATCAACTCTCTCTCTCTCTCTCTAAAAATTGGATCAAGTCCTTGAGTTTGTGCATATTCCTCAAGCTGAGAAAGTTGCACCTACAACGACGCGATACAACAAAGAATTCAAAGGTATTGAGATCTCTCTGAAGAACTTTCCAAGAGTCCATTGGCAAGCAAGTCTCCATTGGTGGAAGCATCTTCTTCAAATTGAGTAGTTATCTTCTTTCTCTCTTCACTCCCCCTTCTCTCTTCTTTCACGTTCTAATTCTTCATTGGGGGGTTGCACTTTTCATTTTCGTCTTATTCATTCATTAATGTGACTATAGTTGAAAATGTAATAATTTTCCCTCAATTAATAAAAAGGGGACTTAATTTATTTCCTAGGAATACAAAGAGTCACAAGTTGTAAAAGACAAGTGAAAAGACATGTGGGGGTAGGTGAAGAGTCTCTTTTGAAAACTATATATTGTAGTGACTTCCTCACTTCAAGGGGTTGTCAATTTTGTGAGTTCATGAGTAGATAGCTACCAAAATGAAAAAGATAGCATTTTATTCTATTTCCCTTTCTATATGTTTCCTCCCTCTCTCATTGCACAACTTTGTAAACATGTCAATCAAGAAAGGAGTTTCAGCTTTTTTCGGATGAATGAATGAATGAGATTTTGTGCTCATAGTTTATTTTGTCTTGATATAGTTAGAAAAGTTGTTGTTCTTTCCAATTGTGTGTTGATATATCTTTGGTTAATCCTTGCAAGAATATGATTTTTTCCTACTTGCAATATTAATCCCTTCTCTAATTTCCCACTCCCTACATCTCACCTTCCTTGCAAATTCCTCCCTTGCACAAATTGTAAGCATTTTCCGCATGTGTAGTGGAGTGTGCCTATTGGATCCTAGACCTATTGGCTAACCATAGAGTTATTCTTGTTTACACATACAATAATGGAGGTACCCCATTCAAGTAGAGGGACCTAGTCCCAGAGCATTGGTGAAAATCAATTATTTTTTCCTAACGACAAATTATTTTGCTGCGCATGATTTCACCCCAATTGATGGCTTATTTTCCTACATAAATGACATTGATGTAGATACACATCCAATTATTAAACTCCTTGGCTATTTTTAATCATATGAGCTTTTCCAAATGAGTAATCAAATTGAATATTTCTTTCTTAAAATAGTTAAGTACATGGTCTTTAGGAGTTTGCAACGTCCTTTGTTCTTCACATGTAGCCAAGGCTTAACAATCACGATCTTGTATTTCTCTAGTTTTAGTTCAAATTCATCTTGGGTGATTTCAAGGGTAATGACCTTAAATTATTGTGAAGGTTTAATTTCAATAATAACATTGATATATTGTGCGTCAAGTTGGGAAATGACTTGACCATGTGGACATTTTAACTCTCTCGTGTTTATATCAAAACTCTAATCACAAATTAGAATTGTCTTTACATACTATACTAAATCAAGAAAGCTAACTACAGGAGCTAGGCCACTACTGAAGATATGTTTTGCCAATGGATTTGTTTCTCATATTACATACAAGCCCATAATTCTAAAACATCCATATACTTTACATTGATATCACCGATTTTAGGGATGGTTTCCAATCATCATGAATGTTCATATCATGCATATTGGAATTTCATGACAATTGGAAATTCAAATGTGTAAGTTGGGGGGTAATGAGTAATTTCTTACGGTAAATGGAAGAGATGAGAGAACCAAGACTTAGAATGGTAATAAATTATGGGCAAAGTAAATTTGTCCATGAAAACATTTTCCAGATGAATAGAAACAAAGCTATTGCAGGGGGGAAGTAATGACAATTTTAAAATTGCAAAAAACTTGGAAGGCGTTAAAAGGTACAAAGAAAATGTAATGGATAGGGTGGTGAAAATGTAGGTAGAGGAAATGCGTTGGGAAAAGTTCATTTGAAATGCAATGAAAATAATAGGATTTGAGTTATACATAATTCCCATAAAGGTTTGGTTTATGAATTACCCAATCAAAATGTGTTTAAAATTTTGTTTGGACATATTTTCCATTCCATATCATCATCATGGAACAAAGGGAACAAGGGAAGTGTTCCCTCAATTCCCTCGGGACACGTATTAATTGATGGTGATGAAAATCCCTATGGTTAGGGTTCCTATTATGAAATTCCCAACCATATTGCCTCAGATTACACTTCAGTAGATTCTCACACAAAAGATAGAAGATCCATATTGATTTCAAAATCCTTTATGACATATACATTCAAAAATTCTCTTATGGATCTTATAAACTTTATCTTGATCTATCTGCGTTGTGGTGTATTTCCTAAGGACCTATCTCAAAATGGCTAAACCTTGGCTCAAATTTTCTCTCTTCTCAATTGTTTAGTTTTACTTGGCTCAATTCACCAATTCTCTCATCCTCATCCACCTAAAATATGGTCAAATCAACTCTCCTTATACCAAGTGTTATCTCTCTTTCTATTGTTTGAAACATACTTATGGTGAGTTGGCTCCATTTGGATGTTTCCTCAATTTACGAACTGGATCATTAAATGTTTATATCTACCATACCATCCAAGTGTTTGGTCTCTCGTGCCATTTTAAACATGGTATTTATGAATTATCTATTAGGTACTTTATATAATATGCCCATGTGCTCACTTTGTTTCTATTGATGACCCATGTCTGCAGGTAATTTGCCTTCATGAAATCCTTGTCACTCCATTGACATGCCTTGTCAAATGCTAAGTCATCCAATTGTGCTTCACACATCACAATGTGAAACTTGTCACACCCCTTTACAAACCTAAGTCAATATTCACCCTACCTCGCATTAATTTATAATGCACACTACTCCATACTTACTGTCATGCATTATTCTCTATAGAACTCTCATGCACCCAACTTGAACTCTTGACACACCTTGCATGCCTCGCTCTTCTTCAAAACCTTCACACACTATTGTGAGGCATTTCATCGTGCAATCTTGCACACATTTTGCACTCATCAACTATTGTGAAAAGCCTTTGTATACCCTTACGCAATCACTATACTTCTACATCATGCCTCTTTTCTTCACCCTTACGCTCATCACCCCCCGCATTTTCCCATACTTAGCCAAAAAAATGCATGATTAATCTGAACGTTCTGCATGAGACACTTTTGTTACTTAAAACTTGAGCTCCATCTCAAGTGGATTGATTGAGTGGTAGAATCACCCTATAGAATATTGGATTTAAATCCCCACTTCCTTATCTAATGACCCTATTTTTGGTCCTCGTGCTTCTTCTTTCTTCTCTTCCATTCTTTATGACAATTTTGTTGTGACCTTTATGCCCTACCTTACGCACCCTTATGAGTTTCAACTCACCATAGCCCAACCACATCCTCCTATTGTTTCTCTTCTCCCCTTTTTTGTGAGTTATTGCTTGTCTTTATACATCCACCTCTACCTAAAGCCTTATTGGCTCATTTTATTTCATGCCCATAAAAACATTGGGATCCAATCCTTTACGCGTTCCTTCCTTTTGTGCCTCCTCGTTTCTACGCTTCCATCTTTATCTTCCTTATGAGCTATTCTTGTGCATATCTTCCTTATCCATTTCCATGTTGAATTCCTATTGTGACCTCTTTGTGGCGCTTTATACACATTTGTGGGCTTAGACCCAAAATAGATCAACCACCTCCTTTAATGTTTTCCCTTCCTTTATTTTCTCTTTGCATGTTCTAGCTTGCATTTGCTTTTCCACACGTCTTTGTGTTTTTTTAACTTCTCTTCACCTGTTCCTTTCTCTCCTTTGAGATGTCATTCTCTACACATCTTCTCCTCTTCATACCACCTACCTTTATTCCCATTATATCTTTATGGGAACTAATCTCATTCTTCCCTCTATTGATCCCTATTAGGTTATAATCATCCGCTTCACTCAAATATGACACATGACCTACACAACACCAAATCATAATTTGCTTGTTCGTGGATTCTTCTTCTTTTTCATGGTTTTTGACCATCTTCAACTATTTTGTGCACTTTATCCTTTTCTCCTTCTCTCGTACTCATTCCCATGCCTTTTATTCTAGTTGCACATTTTATTTTTCTCAAGCATATTCATCTCCTCGCATCATGGCCTCATCTATGACTACGAGCCTTTTGTGCTCTTCACCTCACTTTGACAACTCTTTGTTTCACATGCTTTCCTTTTTAGTCATCTCTTTGCCTTATTCTCTTCCCCTTACATTATCTCTATCATGCAATGATGATGCACCTTCTTCATTATTTGTTATTCTTTTATTACTTTCAAGGAAAATTTGATCTCTATCATAGTTCTTCTTGATGGTTATGTTCATCACTACTTGTGTGTTCCTTCAAATTTATTCCTTTGAGATATTCACATATATATTCTCCTCTTCTTATGCCTTCCTTATAACGTAATATCTTAGTTGTCTTCTCTAGCCTCTTCTTCTCGGTTTCATTCAACGAAACTCTACTTATTTTCTTTCCGCATTTCTTTTCCTCCTAGTCTTCCTCTACACTCTCATGATGGGGCAATGTTGCAATATTCCCCATTGACCAATTTTCTTTTATTTTCTTTAGGAAACCTTAAATCCTCTATCTTCTTCCTTTGGATATTTTCCATCATTGTCGCACACTCCCTTGTCTACGTACTTCTCTCTCTTCTAATAGGATTTTTACCTTTGCACACTCCTCTTTTCCCTCAATTGAGGTTTCCACTTCTATGTGCTCTTCTTCACATAGTTTCACTATCTCTTCTCTCTTATCCAAACCATGGGTTTTGAATAATTTCATACCTTCTTACTCTACCACTTCAATCTATGGCCTCAAGTTATCTCCCACGTGTTTTTATTCAAGAATAACCATCTTATCTTTAATGTCTTCTTCCTTTTATGATGTAGTACATGTTGGTGAAATAGTTTGTTGCAAGGACAAATTAGTGGTTTTCACCAACACTTCGGGACTAGGTCCCTCCTCTTTTAAATGGGGGCTCCCATTTATTGAATATGGAAAAAGTAAAATTTGTGGTGGCCATTAGGTCGGGGATCACACAAGAATACTCCACTAAACTTGGGGAAAATTGCTTGTATAGGATACAAGGGAGGATTTTGCTTGGAGAGAGGTAAAGGGAGATAAGAATATAGAGAGGGATATTTTAATGTATTGAATATGCACATGCAAAATGGAAACACACTATCATAGCGGCTTTTTCTTTCTTAATCACTTCCTTGGTCATTTTCACCTTAGAAATAGTGGCAAGGGAAATTTTGAATAAAGATTAAACCTCGGGCAATAGTATCTTTCCTTTTCCAAAATCACGTCCACCCATTTGTTATTGGCTCTCCCCTACATGGTGTACCCTTGAGCTCTCTTGATCAATTGAGGAGAAAAACTATTGATGGGGTGGCTCATTTGTTCTCTGCAAAACATGAATTTATTGATATAGAGAATCTTGTTTATTATATTAATATTCATGTTTTTCATTTACTTTAAATCTATTTGGTCTATTTGTGTGGACTACGTAACTCAAGCCCTAGCATCAATTCCCAAGAAGACATCACACCAATTGCTGCCACAATTGGCATTTGATGTGCATGGGGATGATTGCTTTTGTTATTATGGCTCATGTTTTGTTTTTTATTAGGTTTTTCATTTAGTTATTTTGACCTTGGTTTTGGGTTTTCCCCATTTCTTCTAGATACAAACTTTGATACCATTTATAAAATTATTTTTTTGTGAATAAATCAAGTTTGCTTTGATAGAAAAGATTACGCACTTAGAGGTGTGAATTATTCCCACGAGTAGGCGAGGGCCTAATTTGATGAAACGAAAAGAATATGGAGAATGAGAACAAGATTTATCTAGCACTTTGTGAAGTACATGAGAGGGATTGCCTCAAAATTACTATGGATTCACCCTACCCTCAATGTGGAAGAGATCATTAGTTGTGATGAATACAATATGTGTGTGTGTGTGTGTGTGTGTGTGTGTGTGTGTGTGTGTGTGTGTGTGTGTTTTGTTGCGAACATGCAAGACTCCTTATATTTACAAATAGTTCACAAATTATATTAAATGTGTATATGGATTCAAGTTTTAGCCAATTTTCTTCATAATGTTATAATGAAGATTTATCTTTATATATTTATTTTGTCCAATTTTTTCAATAAAATCCATCGATTTTAGGTGAGTGAATCCATAAAAATTCTCATTAATTTTTGTACAATGTTTATATTCAATGAATATGTGGGTAATTCATGACACATAATCCAATCGATGCCCTCTTTTAGGGTCGATATGATGCCACAATATATTGCGACCCTCGAATTAAAGGAAAACATGGACAAGGATCATTTCTTTGTGGGTTGAGCGAAATAACCCAATCGTCCATGCCTCCATTTGTGGAAATTCTCTCCTTTAAGGTGATTTTGTGATTATTAATCATTGTGATTTCATTTTTGGTATTGTAAAGGATTTGAAGTTAAGTTACTAATAATATTTGAATAGTTGTAATGGGTATTTGAAGTTTTAACAAAACATGTACTATTTAGATGTGATCACGAGTTATATTTTAAATTCACCCCTCCAGGGAATGTGATGCTTTAATATGGAGTGATTCAAACAATTTCCATTGTATTTTTAGCGGGTTTCATAGGTTACTCTAAAAAAGTGAATAAGTGTAAAGGGTATTAGAAGTATTTCTGATATATGTGTATGTTTTAAAAATTATATTTACACAATTTAGTGTTTTGTAATTCTTCATAAGCTAGGATATTTTCCCCTTATTTTGAATTAAAGTAATGTGATGGGTATTGAAAGTATTTAAAGAGTCCATTTACATTTGAAACTTCTTTGTAGAAGGTTTTGAGGTTGTCCCCTCCAAAGGAATTTGACGTATTGATTTGAATATTAATGATGTTTTCATGAAATGGGTCTCAACTTACGTGGATGGATACTCGTAACAAATGGATTCATGTATATGTACTTAATGTATCTATAATATTTGTATTTGGTCAACAACATCAACACACCTAATAAAAAAGTAGACTACAAATAAAAATGATCCACAAAGTTTCAAATATAATCATATATGCAAGGTTTTATAAATGCTTAAGCTTTGGGATTTTCCCCCCTTGCCTTTTGGCTTGTTTATTTGTGTGATTGAATTAATGATCTCTACTCGTCAATGCGATATATTTGAATTTTGGTAATAGGTATTTGAGGAATCTATATTTGTGTTGTTTGCCTTTGTTTAGACTTTGAAAATGCTTTTAGTAGTTGGTAATTATTTCCTTAATTTTCATTGAAGTTCCGTGAATGTTATTCTATAGAATTGAATTTCTATGATGTGTATTTGATAAATTCAATTCTTGTCATGGATATTGTAAGTGTTTACTTCTCTAATGTTTTGAAAGTTTGCCTGGTTAGGTTTTTGTAAATGTTTATGACATTTAGGGCATGAGCTTTTCTTTTTGAAGCTTTCGAGTTTTTTTATTGCTTAAATCTCACAATGATATGTATTTCAATTGAACTTATTTGTTTGTGTGAATGCTAGTATCTAAAAATTGAAATAAACTATACACAATGAAAATTGACAAAATAAGTGTCATTGTCTGTGGTTTCTAAATATGAAGTATAAAGAACAACTTTATTAATAAAAATTTAAGTGATTTCCCTAAAGATACCACAAACTCTAATATTAGAACTAATAGGATTGTAAGGTTCTATATATTGTGTCATTTTGGTGCCAAATAAATTTAAATCTCTGCATTTCAAACATTGTTTTTTGTAGGTAAGTAACATGTTTTCTAGGTTTCAAAATGTTTCCTATGTTGGAAACATCTTAGGAAAATTAAGATTTTTTTTGGTAGTTTGATGCCATTTTCCAAGAATTTCATGAAGTTTCCTTGTTGGAACATGGCTTTTAAAAATAATCTAAAATTTTTCAATACCTTTACATGAATTTATTCAAAGTTAATGGTATCAATTTGAGAAACATCTTTCCACTTTTTAAGGGAAATATTGATCGCATTTTCTTCACTATTTCTTGACATGTATATCCTTGCTTATTATATTTTCTTGAAGTTCTAAAAATGAGTATACTTGGTGATTCTATCCACAACCACCATAATTACATTTTTCCCTTCAAATTTTGGCAATCTTGTGATGAAATTCATGGAAACCTCTACCCACCACTCATTAGGAATAGATAGAGGCTGCAAAAGGCTTGGAGATTTAATAGTTTCACCCTTGTTACACTGACATACTAAACATTCTGCCACATATTTTTGGACATATTCTTTCAACCCTTCCCAAAAGATATATTTCTTAATTTTGTGACGATTTTTAGAATCCCCACCCATTGGAGAAACATGGAGCTCTAAGAGAACCTAAATTTTAAGGGTAGATTTTTTGCATAAGTACAACCGATCTAAGCACCACAATGCACCCCCTTTCCATACAATATTTTCTAAAATGTTCGGATCCTATTGGAGATTCTAAATGAGAATGTGGGTCTCTGTGTCATTTTTCCATTATGATCTTGCCTAATCTACCCAATTTGCTTGTAATATGGACATGACATATAACAATGCTTTTGTGGACTCATCTCTCCTAGATAGTGTACAACTATCACATTTCCTTTTCCTTGTTTTTAAATTATCAAGGTCATATCCCAACATACTAGTGATCCATTTTTTTCATTCTTCATATGAGAATATTTTCTCCAAGAATAATTTCAAGATGTCATGATTTGTCTTTACCTTGAAGTGACAACTCGTGAGACATGGTCTCCATTGTTTGAATGTATGAAGAATAGCCATCATTTCCTTCTCATAAGTTGGTTTTGATAAGTTTTTACATCTGAGTTGACTTAATCTGGAATGCAATGGGGTGGCCCTATTGCATAATTATTACACCTATCTCACACCCTAAAGCATCACATTCAACAATGAAGGTTTTGGAGAAATATGGGGTAGCCAAAACTGGAGTGGTATACATGGCCTTCTTCAATGATTTAAATGTTTGGGTTACTTCCTCATTCCAATTAAAAGAGTCTTTCTTTAATAATGTTGTGAGTGGTGCTTTGCGATTCTACCATAATTTTTCACAAATCTATGATAATCATTCGTAAGACCTAAGAATCCCCTGAGGTTTTTAAGGGTTTTAGGAATCTACCAATCCACCATGGATTGGATCTTATAAGGATCCACTTTTACACCTTTACGAGACAGATACAACCCAAATATTCTACCTCCCTTACTCCAAAAGCACACTTGGAGGGCTTGACATAAAGGTGTTGTTATTCAAGAGTGTCCAATACCTTATTGACATGATGTAAATGTTCCTCCCAAGTTTTTTTATACACTAATATATCATCAAAGAACACTAAGACAAACTTCCGTAAAAATGGATAAAAGATTGAATTCATTAAACTCTGAAAAGTAAATGGTGCATTTGTAAGGCCAAATGACATTACTAGAAATTCATAGTGGCCCTCATGTGTCATAAATGTTGTTTTATGAATATCTTCATCACAAATTTTGATTTGATGGTATCCCGATCGAAGATCTAATTTTGTAAAATAAACAACACCATGTAATTTATATAACAAATTTTCAATGATGGGAATATGTTACTTATTTTTCATTGTGTATTTGTTAAGCTCCATGTAGTCTGGACACATGCGCCAACCTTCATTCTTCTTTCTTACCGTCACCACTGGAGAAGAGTAAGCACTTTGACTGTTGCAAATAATACTTTCTTCCACCATCTCTTATACCATCTTTTCAATCTCACTCTTCTGGAGGTAAGGGTACTTATAAGGTTGAATGTGGGGTGGTTGGCTTCTTGGTACTAGTGAATACCATGATCATGATCTATTTTGGGAGGTAACCCTTTCAGCATATCCCTAAAAATAATTAAGTGCTTATTAATAATTTCTTATAAATATGATGGTATGGTTCCTTTTGATGGTTGAGCTTCTAGTGAAAAGAGTTGTGTTATAAACCCATTGACACCCTTGTTAAGCAACTTTTGCATTTGATGAGAAGTTACCAATTGCGAGAGCTTTTGAATGCATCCTCGTGAACTTAAAAGTCCCCCTTCATAATGGAACCACATGAACAAATCCTAAAATTTCATCTAAAAACTCCCAATGTAATAATCCCTTAGACCCACGACACAATGTTTGCACCTCCCATGGAAATGGCATATATGGGACCTTCAATCAAGTAATCTCCAACAGATAGCTTAATCTTATGGATTTTTCCTAAACAACTAACTATACCACCATATGTCACCATGACGTAAAACTCGTGGGCTGAAAGGCAAAACAATTTAAGCGTAAAGACAACTTATGATTGATGAAGTTGTGAGTACTTCTAAAGTCAATCAATATTGTCACCCTTTGTTTCTTCACAAACCCAACTACCTTAAGGGTTTGTGGGGTACTAATGCCATAAATTACATGACAAGATATAGTTGGTTGAGATTCCTTAGTCACGATCTCAGGAACCTCTTCCTCTTCACCAGATTCTTCATCCCCTTTTTCTTCCTCGACGACCCCTCAATATAGAATATATTTTTCTTAGCACATTTATGTCCTTTACTCCATTTACTATCACAACTATAACATAACCATTTTACTTGTTTCTCTTCAATTTATTGTGGATTCAACCAAGTAGGTTGAGGTAATGATGGTACTAAGGTGCTACAATCGATAATATTAGTGACGGTATTCCTTTTTATGGCTAGGGATTTTTCCTCTACCCTTCGTGTCATGATAATAAAATCAATAATAGAATATGGATCAAACATTTGTACATCATATTGGATGTGATCCTTGAGACCACCCAATAATAGATCATTTAGATTGTCATCTGGAATTGTATCCTCCCGCAGTGACAAGCTATGGAATCATTGAATATAATCATTTACTTGGCCTCATCTGCCGCAAATTTTCCAATTGGCTAAAGTAGTTCTTAGCCACACTACTACTATAGTGCATTTACAATTCCTCTGTAAAAACTAACCAAGTGACATTAAGATCCTTCTTCTTCTTTTGAGTATATAACCAACGATACCAGGTGAATTATTCGGTTCCAAATACAAAGATGTCATTACCACCTTTTGTCCATTTAGGACTTGATGTAAATAAACAACTATCTATTTAGTTGATCCAGGTGATCAGATCATTCCCATTGAACTTATACATTTACCCTTTTGAAATAATGGTATGCCATTAGTTAGATGATCCACTAGGTTGTGCATATGATCCTCCTTGATTGTTATGACTTGGATCTGCTTGCACATTGCTTGAGGAACCCATGTGACTGAAATGAGAATTCATGACAGTCTTCATGCTTGAAAGAGTGATCACCATCTACTTCCCAATTGATTCAAACACCAAATGCATTTCACCCTTGAGGTTCCCTTCTAGTGCTCGAAGGATACCTTCCATTTTACCTTTCAAGATTAGAAGCTCGTGGTTGAGTCATTATCGCCCAATTTTGACTTGAAAAATTGAATTTTTTTAAAATGGAAATTTTGTTTTTTTCAAAAAGTGTTAATTTGCATGGTTTATCACTCTCATGACGACCATCTCATTTTTACGATCATTCTGGTCTTTGTTTCGTCCATTTCGGGTGAGAACTCCTCCCGTCGCTACTATGAACTACGTTAAAATTAATTAATTACTCTTTGTTTGATAAAATTAGTTTTTAATAACTTAGGAGTATTTAATTAAATAAATATCAATTAAAATTCATTCGACAAGTTTTATTTTAATTGCCGAGGAAAAATAAGCTTCCGTTTCCCACTGCCGGGAATGCCAAATTGGCTTCCCAAACCCAGATTTCCCCTTTCCTGGCAAATTTATTTTAATTTCCCGCTTATGGGATTTTCTCCACCAATTGAAAAATCAATGAATTGGCAAACAGTAAGAAACGATTTCCCACATGGGAAATTGAGCGAGATTGCCATCCCACCTTGCCATTCCTGATGGCAATTGGTCGTTGCTTTCCCCATTTCCCCTGGCAATTAATTCCACTACCCGGGAAGAGGGGAAATCGGTTTAGCCTTCATAAATTCCTCTGTCGGACTCGTTGGAAAGAGTCGTACAAGGCTTTCTAAAATTGCTTCTCACTTCTTCTAAGGAACATCATAATATTTTTATCACATTCCACAATACTGTGAACACCATTGTGAAGGAGAAGTAGCAGGTATAGGCCAAAGCAAAGGCCAGAACAGTCCAAAGAATTAATCTCTGCGCAGCCCAAGGGAGATAAAGGAATTTTGTAGAAGTATTTGGCATAAGACAAAACACAAGAAGAATCCATGCGCAGCAAGGCAATAAGAAGGAACAGTTTGAAGGAACAGTAAAAAAATAGGAAAAAGACAAAGAAGGAATCTCCACGCATTGGTAGCAGGCAAGAGCATTAAACAAAAAAAAAAGCTACGCAAGTTTTATTTTTAATATAAAGTCACATTTTAGTGCCTTGACCAGGAGGAAGTCAAACACCATGCATAAGGGAGATACAACCAGATATCAAAAGAACACAGCTTTCCACGCTCATACAGGAGAAAACAAAACTAATTTTCCAATGCTCGGAGGGAGAAAGACAGAAAAAAAAACAAGAAAGGCCCCACGCATTGGGCAGAGGTGATCTTCCATGCACGTTTTAGGAGCCCACGTTGAAGCAAAGAAGACCCACGTGCTGGAGAAAGGAACCCACGCAGACCAAAGGGTAAAATAACCCACGTTTGCATAAGAAAGAGATAATAAAAGCCAACATACCACACATTTTTTAGAAGGAGAAATCCACGCATTGGTAGAAGGCCACGAATCCACACAGGCCAAAGCCAGGACAAAGAAGCACGTAGGTTTTGAGAAGAAAAATATAAATAAATCTCTTACGCATTTGCAAAAGATAGATTTCCACGCATTTACCTGAGCATCTACCCACACTTTGGGAGAAGAAAGGAAGTTTCCACGCAATCTAAAAACTACAATCACCAACACGCAGTCAGCCATGTTGGAAAATAACAGTCCCAAATAGTTTTGAATGCATACTGCGTGCCAAGGATAGCTGGGGTTGTCAAGGAAATAAAGAAAATAATAAACTTTGCAGAGAAGAACATGTTTTCCCAGTTGAGAAAAGATTAAATCATTTCTATTTCCAACACAAGAAATCACGCATTCTCCAAGGGTATCAACGCATTTACAAGAAGTTTCAATCATGCATCGATCAAACGATCGCAATGAAGAAGTGAATCTCAAAGTACGCGGCTATTTAAATCAGGCAATTTTCACACATACCAGGGAGAATTTTCTCTGGAAAATTAAATAAAAATCGATATTGAACTTGGGTGATTTCATTTATTTAAAATATAAAAAAATTGTTGCCCAAGTCGGAATTCAAAACCTAGTCTCGGTGTGTGATTTTGTAAACAAGACTAGTTATTATTATTATTATTGATTTTAAATAATAAGAATAATAATATTAAAATGAATCATATTGTTCTTGCATTGACAGGATTTCGAGAGACTGAGACCCGACCCCGCTTGCGTTGTTTTGCATGCCCAAGTCATTCTTCTGTGAAATTCATAATGGCCAAGAAATCTAACAAATCTGCAGGTAGATCGAGGAAGCCAGTGGAGAAATCAAATAAGTCCGCACTCAAGTATGAATTCTAAGGAATCATTCCTCCCAGTTCTATCAAATCAACATACGACAATATAACTGATATAAATCTAGGTCATATCAATGTGCAACAATTATGTGAATGAGTGAAAACTGAAGGCAAAACCATATTCTCGAATAGGATTTACCATAGTGGTCTACCTCAAGCAGCAACATTTCTGTCTCGGTGTAGTGTCCAGAGTTGGTTATTGCTTGTGTTGAGCACTATGATCCTGAGAGACAAGGAATTTTTAAAGATAATCACGAGCCTTTCCTCTTAATCACACCAGAGCACATTGAGGAATTGCTCGACATACCTGACTTTCCTGAGAATGCGGATATCACTCGCCAGTCAGCGCAAGAATTATGGGATGAAGAACCCCTGAGATGGAGCAAGATGGTTAATAACAACTAGTTAGTAACCAAGAGGCCTCGAATTGACTGGCTTCCCAAAGACTATACCGCATTGAGTTTATGGAAGAAATCGGGGACATGATTACTCTCTTAAGTCGATTCAACACTCAAGATAAAACTTTCCCTACGATTCAACACTTCAAAGAAACCAAACTAGGCTCGATACCAATTGTTAGGAAATAAGAGATAAAATATGCAAAAAAATCCTCTTGTAGAATCGCAATGAAGAGAAACTAATATGCGTAAAAATTACGATCTCAAATAAAAGTGCGAATAACACAACATGAGAGACAATATTTAACGTGGTTCACCCAATATGGGCTACGTCCACCAAGAATCACTTGCTCGGATTTTATTACAAGCCTCCACTCTCTCAATACAATACCCGATCCGTTTGGAGCTATGCTCAACAAACTCTCTGAAAATTCACACCCGAATTCAAAGCACATCTGCAATACATTTGTTTGTCTATCTATCATATGCATAAGACCATATAAATAGACAATTACTTAAGCAATTTGATACAAAACCCGTGGTATCAAAACAATGGGTACCGAAAAACCATGGGCCCAAAAACAAGCCCATAACGGTTACCCATTACCCATGGGTTAATAAATCACACATGAAAATTTTCTTTGGGGCTTCACCCCGAACCTGTTTAATCAGGGGCTTCACCCCCAAACCCCCGACTGCTCACCGGCAAACGGAACCGCCGTAAAAAAAATACCCGAGTGTAACACATAGAAGGTGTACCACACTCTAACATGAAAACAGGCTCCACAAACATAACAATCTCCCACTTGAGACCGACTTCTCTTGAGCAAGCTTCTCAACCCTTTACCTGTCATCCACGAAGGCCAACCAAAGTTGAACATAGCTTTAGATTATCCTTGTGACCACCTTGGTCATCATGTCATCGTAGGATTCTGACTGGTATGAATCTTCTCCAACTTCAACTCATCTTCTTCCAAAGCTATCCCGATGAAGTGATATCTCAACTGTATATGCTTCGTCACCGGAGTGGAAAGAAAAGTTCTTAGCTAGGTGTATAGCACTCGACTATCACTATGCAGGCTTGCATTCCTTCTCGCTTTATGCCCCAACTCCTCAAGCAATTGTTATAACCAAATCATCTCTTTGCTTGCCTCTGTGGCAGCAACATACTCAGCCTCCGTGGTTGATAAAGCCACCAGCTTCTGTAGTCGTGAAATCCAGCTCACTTTGTTGTCCCACCTACAGTGTAAATATAACTGTCTGTCGTGCTCCTCCTATGTCAACATCTCCAGCCATGTCTAAATCTACATAACCACGTAAAGTGGTGTCTAATCCACTGTAGCACAAAATTGTCCCCATGGTCCCTCTCAAATACCGAAGGATCCACTTTACTGCTTGTCAATGCTCTTTACCTGGATCACTCATAAATCTACTCACAGCTCCCACTACATGGGCAATATCAGGCCTAGTGCACACCATAGCATACATCAAACTGTCAACCACTGATGAGTAAGGTACCATGGACATTTGGTTTCTTTCTTGCTTTGTCTTGGGACACTTCTCCTTTGATAACTTAAAATGGCTTGCCAAAGGAGTCCCAACCGGTTTAACATCCTGCATGTTAAACCTATCCAATACCTTCTTAATGTATTGTTCCTGAGATAAAGTCAACTTTTGTTCCTTCCTATCCCGAGTTATCCTCATACCAAGGATTTGTTTGGCTACCCCCAAATCCTTCATATCAAAGGATTCACTTAGTTGTTTCTTGAGTACTTTTATTTCCTGCGCATGTTTTTACTTTGTTTCTGTGCAAACCCCTTGACCACCAACTGGGCCTTATATCTTTTCTTTCCTCCTTCTTCGTCTTTAACTCTATACACCCACTTATTCTCGTAATTCTCTTTTACCTTCCTAGCTTCACCAAATCCCAAGTCTCGGTTCTCCGTGAGAGACTTATGCTCCTCATCCATGGCTTGCTCCCACTTCTACCGGCATCTACCCGCATTGCTTCATCAAAGCTCTCTGGCTCTCCACTATCGGTGAGTAATAAATAATAAAGAGAAGGAGAAAACGTTCAGGTTCTTTTCTTCCCTAGAGACCTCCTCACCGTAGGAGTTTGGGGTTCTGTTGAGTAGGTTCTGAACCGATTCATGGGTCACTTTCCCATCGAGGAAGATCCTCTACCAATGCATATTCTTTCTTGGATTCTTCCATGTTTTCCGCAATCGTTTTGCTTATACATGACTTTCTCATTAAAGACCACATCCCTAGACCAATGATTTTCTTGTCCTTAATACTCCAACATTTAAATCCAAAGTCATCACCACTATAACCAATGAAAGTACATTTTTCCGATTTAGCCTCTAGCTTGGTCATATCATCCTTGTCTATATAAACAAACACCTCACATCTAAAGACTCTAAGAAATGAATAATCAACTTTCTTACCATACCATGCCTCCTCGTATGCCTCCATCCAAGGTACTTGAGGGTCCTCTGTTTATCAAGTACACATGTGCTCACCGCTTCGCCCAAAAAGAAAGAGGCGATCCCGCATGTAACCTCATGCTCTTAGCACGTTCCATTATTGTTCTGCTCATCTTTTTGATACCCCATTCTTTGCAAAGTTCCAGAACTGCTTTTACTGCATGGATTCCATTCTTAGAACAAGAATCATTAAATCCATTGCTGCAATACTCCCCTCCATTATCTCGACTGAGACATTTTAGCTTAAGACATGTTTCATTCTCTACCAAACCTTTCCATTTAACAAAAGTGTCAAATACATCAAATTTGTTTCTAATACAATAAACCCAAACTTTCCTTGTTGCATCATCAATAAAATAACATAATAACTTGAACCCCAGAGAGATGATACTGAGCCGGCCCCACACATCAGGATGTACCAGCTCTAACTTACTCTCTTTCTTCGTAGGTCCAACCTTGAGAAACCTTACTCGCTTCTGTTTCCCATATATGTAGTTCTCACAGAAATCCAAACCTATTTCTATATATCTAGGCAAATTCTTCTTTATGATGTTCATGCCCTTATGGCTCATATGACCGAGCCTATAGTGCCATAATGTTGTATATGCATCTGAAGCCACAAGATTACAATCATTAGTATTATCAGTGGTTAAATACAAGGTTCCAACCTTCTTACCTTTTGCCACCAAAAGAGCACCCTTGGTAACCTTCCAAGAGTCAGCTGTAAATATCACAGTACAACCATCACTTCCCAATTGCCCCGCCGATATCAAATTTCTCCTTAATGTAGGCACATGTCTAACATCCTTCAATAGCCATGTATTCCCATTCTACATCTTAACCTGAATAGAACCTTTTCCAACTATACTGCAAGGCTCATTATCACCAAGAAAAACATGCCCAAAATCCCCTTGAACATAATCAACAAAATAATGCCTATGTGGAGTAGCATGAAAAGAAGCCCCTGAATCTAAAACCCAAGATTCAGTAATATTATGCAAAGAAAGAATCAAAGCATCCTGACATACATTACCCGATGCCACATTTGCCTCCTTGTTTTCTTCCTGTTGTTTCTTCTTGTCTCGAAGCTCCCAACAATCCTTCTTTGCATGCCCGGACTTTCCACAGCTCCAACATACAATCTTGCTCTTGGATTTTGACCTTGCCCAATCTTTCGATTTTCCATGGTTTCCTCTATTCTTTTGTCTCCCTCTAGTTTCCACTGTCAAAGCATTCCATGAAGTAGAAGATTCCCCAGAGCTTTTTCTTCGCATTTCCTTGCTTAGAAGCACCCCTTATAACATCCTCAAACTTCAACTTCAAGTTAAGCTGAACCGAGTTGCTTACCGCCATTACTGTGCTATTCCAACTTTCGGGTAAAGAGCACAAAATTAATAAAGCCCTAACTTCTTCATCAAATTCTATCAGAATCAAAGCTAGCATATTCATTAATCGTATTGAAATCATTTAAATGATTTGCTATTGAACTATTCTCGACATCTTCATATTAAACAACTTTTTCATTAAAAATATCTTGTTAGAGGTAGAGGGTTTTTCATACAACTTCCTAATGCATCCATTAGATATTTTGTAGTCTTTTCCTTTGAAACATTAAATAATATCGAAGATGCAAAAACAATGAGATCGTTCCAAGTGCCTTCCGATCCAACAAATCTCATTCCACATATGTCATACTACTCAAGGGTTTGTTCACCTTCTCGACACAAGAGTATAAAGATCCTTCGATAAAGGTAATCTTCCATCTCGCATCTTCCAAAGACTCAAATTCGCCTATTGAATTTATCAACCCTAGATCTTCCATCATCTGCCAAAGCTCCCACTCAAGATAAAACTTTCCCTGCGATTCAACACTTTAGCAAACCAAACCAGGCTCTGATACCAATTGTTAGGAAATAAGAGATAAAATATGCGGAATAATCCCTCGCAGATCGCAACAAAAAAACTAATATGCAGAAAAATTAAAGATCTCAAATAAAAGTGTAGAATAACACAACACAGAGAGACAATATTTAACGTGGTTCACCCAATATGGGCTACGTCCACCAAGAATCACTTGCTCGATTTTATTACAAGCCTCCACTCTCTCAATACAATACCTAGATCCGTTTGGGCTATGCTCAACAAACTCTACGAAATTCACACTCGAATTCAAAGCACATCTCGCAATACATTTGTTTGTCTATCTATCATATGCATAAGACCATATAAATAGACAATTACTTAAGCGCTTTGATACAAAGCCGTGGGTATCAAAACCATGGGTATCAAAACAATGGGCCCAAAAACAGCCCATAATTTGGTTACCCATTACCCATGGGTTAATAAACCGCCGTAAAAATACCCGAGTGTAACACATAGAAGGTGTACCACACTCTAACATAAAAACAGGCTCCACAAACATAACAAGCATGTATCGGGATTTTCTACCTCGAGTAGAGATTCTTCTACCCACATTGTTAATAGTGCTCGAAACTCATAAAGCAAACGATCTTCAACCATGCTTTGCATAAGTTCCCACTTAGGTACGAGTAATTCAAATATCAAACACTTTGGAGTATGTAGTTCATGAAGGGATTTCCCAAAGTCTCCCGAGTAATCGGAAGTGGATATTGAGGTTGTTTCTCCTCAAATCGACGTCGTAGATAAGATTCAAGTAGGATCTCATTATGTCGAGAACAATGAGAATATTGATTTAATCTCTAGGATTTTGTATCTTTGAAATAGTGAATGATACTCCTTCCCGGTTGATTCCGAGGTTAAGAAAAGGAAGAGGGTTGTCAAGGCAATTGACATTGATTTTGATGCCCTTTTCAAACTTTCAAATGACATCATTCCAAAGAATCCTAATGTGCTTTCTCGAATAATGGTGGATAATAACATAAATAGATTTACAAATCTCGCAATGGACCACAAGTTAATAAGGAACGTGATGCCATGACACTTGTTGATTATGAAGTTTCCAGACTTGGACTTGGGAGGTCTACATTAGAAAGTGACATGGCGATGGCTCGAGATTCAATTAATATCGTGCTAAAGAGACTTGAGAAATATAAGTCTCATAACTCTCAGCTCAAGGCCGAAAAGAATCAATTGGTGGAATATGTTCTACATTTGATAAATCCCATATCATCCACTTTCCTAGTACTACGATGCGTGTGGCTGCCCCGATGAAGAAACTCTAAATTTGTCAAAATAAATAAACACATTAGGCCATGTCATCAAACTTGGCTTTCGAGATTCTCGTTTTAGGCGAGGATGATCAAGACCGCGTTAAGCTTCATGAAGATGTCGGTGCGTATCTTGATCTCATTCTTTCTTTCAAAGAAACTTTTGTTGCTAATATATCAAATTTGGATGAGATATTGCCCGGTTGCGAGAGATGACAAGTATGGAATCCTTAGTTTTAGCCATTGAAGGAATTCTCAAATTTGAACATCGAGGGACATGTTTTATTTGGTGTCGATCTCAAATCAAGGAAGACGCTTCTTCTTGAGGATTCTATGATCCATTATGAGAGCATGTGCAATGAAGCCTTCACTTCACTCTCCTTGATTCAAGAATTCATAAATGAGATTCCTTGCAACCTCATAAATGAGCATAATCAAAGGTGTTCATCGAAGCGGTGGAAGAGCAATTTTCACAATTGTTTAAGGACATATACACTCCCGCCAACAATTTCTCATCGGTTTGAATGGAGCGGTGCATCAAATTAAAGAACTTATTTGAGAACTCTCAATCCAAAATTGTTAATTTAAATGATATGCCAAGTAGGATTCTTGAATTACGGGTATTTTGTGAGGCTATTCTTTGACCAAATGAGCCTCCCAAGAAGAAAAAAAATGTTTGAAACTTTGGGAAGGTTTATGACTTTTCAACCTGGCAAAAGCGGCAGATCCTAATTTCATCTGGTGGTTCAGGGGATAATTTTCTTGATATTTAACGAAGTGGGAGAGTCCATTTCTCATACGCTTGAGATAAAGCGGACCCCATTTTAATGGATAAGGCACTAGTTATTATTGTATATTTTAAAAGGTGTTATTATTTGCTTTCGGAAACTATGGATATTTTAAGTAATTTCTATTTTTGGTTGTCTTCAATAAAGTTGGTTGAAAAAGTCAAAGTCACTTAAGTGCCTTATTTAATGATCGTGTAAAACCCTAACTACTTTGTAACCAACTTTTGGGTTATAAAAGGACTTGAGGGGCTCATTTGTAAAGGTGGAATTTGAGAGAGGAGAATAAATACTTTTGTGTGCAAGCTTTATTTCAGGAATAAACTTTGTGTTCTTTTGTGAAAACATTTTGGAGTTAATGAAATACGAACTTTGTGTCTCATTCATTGTCTCTTGTAACATTTGATGTTCTTATGTTCATTAGATGTTATGTGTTTGAATCTTGCATGCAAATATTATCTTTGATCTTATTGTCAACGTTATTAATTTGTTGTTCTAGTTCACAGTGATCAAGCTTTGATTATCTACTTGCTCATGTGTGTTCCCTTTTATAGATTCTTGTTTGGCTAACTTAAACTCCATTTTATTTGTGTTGGTTATTCACCTTTCTTCTTCATGCAATATTAGGCTCTATTTTTACCTAGCTCTTGCATGTTCTTTCAATTCATTCCATTCCACTCCTTTCCTTCGTTCCATTCCATTCCATCTCCTCATTCACTTTTTCTTTCCATTGATGTTCCAAAACACCCCCACATACAATTTTGAATGTACGATGTAAATACGCTTTTGGTTTTCAATAAAAGCAGCCTTTCACCTTCATTGAGGAGGGACTTCGCTTCCACACTATCGCATGTCATTTGCATGCATGCAAATCCATATGCTAACAAGGTCATATTTACTCACCATATTATTAACCTTTTCTGAAGTTGGTTAACTAACTCTAATACTCCAAAACCTTGAGATTCCAAATCCATATATTCCTTATTAGAGTTTGACCCTTCCTTGGCCTCTAGTTGATCTCCTATCATGATGTACGGTTTGGGTGGTCGTGGATACGAGGATCGGGGCAAATATTCGGGTTCGGGGTTTCGTATGCGCTTATTGGTCAATAGACAAAAACACAAAGAACAAACCTTAGCTAAATTTTGGCAAGCTTTCCAAAAATATAAGAAACTTACAAAAATTCCAAAAATAGCAGCATATGGAGGAATTTATGAAAAACACTAAAATGGCTATAACTTATGCAAAATAAGTCAAAATATCTTGAAATTTGGAGAGAACCTTACTTGAATGATTTTGCCTCTTCAATTAAAAATTGTAGAAAAATTCATTGCATATTTGGAGATATAGCCAAATCTTCAAAAATAGGGTTTTGACCCAATTATGGATAGATTGAAGCTCGATACCACTTCTAAAGAAATTACTTAGATCAATCTAAATATGAGTATAAATATATCACCAAGAACACTAAAATATGTAGAAATAATCACAATAAACAAAAAGAATGACTTAACCACTTCAAGGGGGAAACCTCTTAATCATACATTAAGACTCGAGTGCTTAATGTGATGATAATATCCTACTCCTTAAACTCCTATATATACCCTATTATATTAGGCAAAGCCCCAAGGCATGCCCACTAAGCATATTTAAGCATAAAGAAATATGATATGATATGATAAGAGATTATGTTAGGCACAAGTCAACTATTCATACCTTCCTTTGATTCTCCCCTCTTCCTCTTCCTCTCCCTCTCCTTCGATTCTCCCCTCTTCCTCTCCCTCTCCCTCTCCTTCGATTTTACCCTCTCCCTCTCCTTCGATTCTCCCCTCTCCCTCTCCTTCGATTCTCCCCTCTCCCTCTCCTTCGATTCTCCCCTCTCTCTCTCCCGATAGGTCTTCCCTCTATCGAGTCATAGAGCAAAGGATGAGAATCACCCCTAGAATTATCTATTCACGCATATTTGGTGACGACGAGCCATGATATGCGGTTGTTTGTATATATACGACACCTTATCCCTATTCCCCTTAGAAATAGAAAGGGTTAGAGGGATGGAGTACTCGACAATGTATACTCGGGGTGGGCTCAACCTCACCCCTCTCGAACTATATGGTATATGTCCCCAATAGTTAAGGGGGTTAAGCAACACCATTTTCCTCTCCCTCTCTTTATTTACCCCTCCCCCCTTTATATCTATATGGCTATATGGGCCCTCCCGTGCCCCGACCGCCTAAACTACATAACCATGGCTTACGACCCCCTTTATCTATTCCACTCCATATAGATGTAGATAGGGTGAGAATAAACTATCTAGTGGCCAAGTGCGACTTGCGTTCCTCGACTCCGAGTGGGGTCCACCATAACTATCTAGCCGGTGGCGATGACCCATGTCCCTCTCTCTCATTTGGTCTAGAGAGAGTTGTCTATCCGACTTAGTGCATATCCGCTAATCTTCTATCCCCTATGAGTATATCTTATATCTCCATCTATCAATGGTGTCTCGAGTGGGTTATACCTTATTTTTTTGTTTGACTAACTATGAATTTGCCCCTATCTATAGAGTATAGACCAGATCCCCCATCTAGATAGATATAGATTGTATCCTACCTTCCCAGAGATATATACATGGGTGTTTACCTGCGTATGTAAAGAGGATAAGGGGGTGTTTCCCCTAGGGTGGGTGTTTCCTTTTGGGGTGACGGTGCCTACCTCGAAGAGGATAGGGGTGATTACCCTACAGTGCTTACCCCACCCACGGTAGATAGAATATAGGGACCCCGCTAGATAGGTGGGTGGGGTGCATCCTCTATAGGAAAACATATAGATAGGGCCCCACCTTTACATACACACACATATATATAGGGTTACCAACGATAGATATAATATAGGGACCCCATCCCGTATCTCTCTATAAGGGTGCTTACCCCGCACTTGTAAAGAGGATGGAGGTGGGGGAGTGAGTAGACATAGGGGCATACACATCTCGAGCCGACCACTAGCTAGAGAGAGAATGGCGGGGAGGGTCAATCGACTATACACAATCCATACCTGCCTCCCCCAATTCTTTTTATATAGATCCTCATGAGAAAACTATAACTAACACCCCCCTATCTCAGGAGCTCAAGGGGAGATGAGAGCGAGGGCCCCTATCTAGATATGGTGCCCCTCTCCCGTTGGCCCATAGTACTAGTACTAGTACTAGTTGGCCCAGCTATATAGATAGGCTGCTATCGCTATGCCGAGGACCCCCCAGAGAGAGAGATTCTTTATGCTGAGGACCCGATTGCCCTTATCTTTGTGTTTATGCTGAGGACAGAGATAGCCGCTCTCATATCATAGATATGGCAACTATAGATAGATAGAGAGAGGTTGGAATGCTGAACTCCCATCCTCATATAGATAGGGGGATACTATAGAGACTTGGGGTTAAGGACGTAACATGGTCCAGTAAGGGATGATTGATTTGGTTATCTTTTTTTATGGGTTTAATATTATTACCACATCCTCATTTGAAGATTGTACTAGTTGGCTTAGTCGTAATTATTGTCATTTTCTAGTTGTTAATGTGTAGGATGCTCAATATGACATGTATTTTACCGAGCCTCACAATTTGTTAGGAATCCTCGCCTTGTATAAGGTATGATGATGGGTGGCATACATCTTGACACTGAAATCGAAAATGTTTGACTTAGTTATTTTCACTCTTGTTTTGTTTCGTATTTTCTTCATCTCTAGTCTCAATGTAAGGGTGAGTGAACATTACTGATGTCCTCGGAGTATGTAATTTGGGTCTCGTTCCTTGAAAGTATGAAGGTATTTTCAATTTTGATTATTTCTAACAAGCTTAACAATACTATGCAAGCAAATTTCTCTCATATTATGTTGTATTTTTTTCATCTATTACTTTTGAGTGCATTTTCCTATGAATTGAACTTTACTTTTGTTATGGTAGGGGGTCCTAACATTTATGGGAGAGTTCTCTCGATCTAGTTAATACCCTTAAATGAGTGATTTGTGATGGTTAGTTATCATTTAGGGGATAGTGTTAAATCCTTCTTTAAAAGCTCCCTTTTTAAGTAATTTGTTATGTAGGTAATAACTAAGTGACTTGACCACTTTTTAAAGATTTCTTTGATCTTTGGGGTTTTTAAGCACCCTCAACTTGATTGTAAATTGGGTTCTTAAGAGCCCTCTACACCGCTACTCTAGAATAATAGTTCTTTTGATGATGATGGAATATTCACTTTGTTGGGTCATGTCATTATGATGAGTGAATGGTTTAATATATGGGTAGGTTTGAAATATCTGATACCGGGATTTTAACATGTTGTATATTGTGTGTGTATGCATATGCGCATGTGTATAGACCAAGTGTGTGCTCTTTTGAAAATGACATTATACGGATATGTTATTTATAACAATTCTACTCTTTTGTTGGTCGATTGTAGTGTTGCAAATGAGATAACTTTATAATTGCAATTAAAATTACTATGAGTGTACTTTGCAACAAAGTATTTTTGTGATATGATAATGTTAATGATGTTAAAGCATCATGAGTTGAACACTATAGTTGTTGTTTTTCCATCAATGTTTTCTTCATTTGTCTATCCATTCATATGACTAAATCCATAGATTTCAAATATTTCTATTTGTATTTTCTATCCATTAATGACTAAAGCCATAGATTTCAAAATTATTATTTTCTTTCAATCATACTTATAAAGCTATTATTATCGATTAATATGTCATGTTTTCTAATGTTTGCAACCTAGATGTGGTCATGATCTACCTAGGATTTTTACATGTCTTAAGGTAAGGCATTTGGTTATTCTTTGTTTATATGTTTCTTTGTTTTAACATGGAAGTAACCTCTTAGTGTATCTATCTACAAACATTAAATGCTTAGTTCCTAATAAATACTTAGCCTTGTGTGTAATTTAGTGTGCATCGATTGTCCATTTCCAAGATTTTAATATATCTCACCATACCAAATTTATATGTAGACCTTCATAATTCTCATGAGAGACTTGGTTGTCTCTGTGAAGACCCTATAACACTACATGAACAACTATCTTATCGTTGAATGCCCACTTTTATGTTTGGGATCGGGGACAACCGCATACTTTCTATTTTGTGGTCTTCATGTGGAAATTGTGTAGTCTTATGAAAAAGGTTTATCCTTTATTTTATTTATGAATGTCATTTCTTTCTATATAGGGGTTTCCTTCAAATAAGCTATATTATAATATAACTTTATGGTGTTTGAGATGCCAAATGCATTATGTAGACATTTAAAACATATTAAGCTTGTTCCTTTTTCTAAGACTTTTTATGGATAATGCCTTGAGCATCGTGCAATGTTGTCAACCCAGTTCTTAAAAAGCATTATTTTGGAGTAGGTGGGGAGCTTGATGGTTTTTATCTTTAGTACTGAGAGGATGACAAGTCTCGAGGATGAGGACTAGGAATAAATGAGCAAATTGGTATATTTTCAAAGGGATTTAGTTGAAGATTGTTTAATTTTGCTTTAATTGCCTTATTTGGTGGGCATAGTACTTTGAATCGGTGATGAATTACTTGTTTAAACACCTTTTAACTTATTATAATTCACAACATAAGCATCGTTGCCAAAGTCTTTGTTTGTTTCAAAATCGTGGCTATGTCTATTTTAGCATATATACATAACTATTGCTTTCTTGTTATGTCGATAGGCATTCTACAATGGTGGCAGGATGGGATGTGATTACATGACTATGTAATGTTTTATTATTTATATTAAATTTGGCATCCATTTGATTGTCTCTGGTAAGTTTGGCCATACATTTTATGTCTACTTAGCTATCATTAAAAGTTTTTTCACTTTTTAACTTTTAAATTCCATAAAAATAGTAATATCTCAAATACCGAGTTTGAGGCTCTTTTTTCTCAAATTTTTTCCATCTTTATATGGAAAATATGAACATAGTGTTATGAAATTATTAATCAATGTGATATGTGTAAAATCTAAAATAAAAGCCTTGAAATTGATATCTATTGGCATTTTTCAAATGGATGTATTTAAGATATTTGTACTTAGATATATATAATCTAGAGCGATGCAATAACATAACAAGGACGATAATGACTAAACTAAGCTTTGTGATGTGATTGTCATTCTCATGGGATCACAATGTTTTGTGAGAATTAACAAAAAAGCAATTATAACTCATTTTTATCGAATATTGTAAATGGATGATTTCCATGTGAATCGTGTTTACTATAGTTTATGATGCTCGTGTGAACCGTGTTATTAGAGTCCATGATGTCCATGCGAAATGTGTAAAACTTAGGTAAACATGCCATTTATGGTGTAACTTGTTCAACCTAAGTAAGGTATATAACTATATAATATCATTTTTGAGTGAATATGAGATAAATTACTCCTATGAGGTTTCGATTCCTACTAGATTTAATCTCACTCCTATTTCTAGTATGACATGTCGAACAAGAGTTGTACCCACATGGTTTTGTATTATCAGAAGGTCCATCTATCCAAAAGTAACAAGAATGAATATACCATTATTGTGGGGTTGAGATAAAAGGCCATCCCATACGTTACATCACAATTGATGAAGTTCAATGAAATTTGAAGACTCTATAATCCAATAAATTTTTGCTTTCATTTTCTTGTTTTGGTTCTACTCATAATTTGTGTGTAAATTTCATTTTTTTAAGTTTCCATATATTTATACATGGTTACATTTTTAATTAATTATCCATGACTCATTTTTCTTAATTTTGATTGCAAGTATTTGCATTTGCAGTTGTTAAAAGGCGACTCTAATTATAAATTGGTCGTAGTTAATGTTGTTCAAAAATTGTTGCTAAAAAACAACTATACATTGGACATATAAACTCACAATAAACTTACTTTTTCAATGCCAATGCAAATAACAAAGCATAAAACCCATCTTACCAAAACTAGTTAGTTGTGCGGAAACAACCGTACGTGATACATCTAAGGTTACAACTTAGTGCCAAAGTAAAATTACCTTGGAATAGGTTGGGCCGGTCACCCGAGGTGATTGCAATGGGTTTAGGATTGAATATCATAGGAGAAAATGGGGCGAATCAATTACAAAAGTGGTCTAAAGGTGATTAAAGTAAAAGTTACCCAAAGATTAATGATTCAAGTAGGGTAGGTTTGTAGAACATGTAGGGGTCTTAATATTATCAAAGAACATAATATATGAACGAGATAACCTAGGAACCAGTTGGTGAGGAGGTCTCAAACCGAAGTAGAAGAAGATTATAGGAATATTGTAACCACCTATGAGATTTCATTAGTACAAATTCTCGTAATTTCATAGAGATATTGGTCTTCACTTCCGAAACATATTTCTCTCATATAGAGATCAATACTTGTCATAACACCTTATCTCTCATGCATATCTTCGCCTTGCTTGTAGATTCGCCACACTCGAGCTTGGCGAATAGAAAAACGTTGTGCGATGAGGAGATGATCCATGTTCTTTGCACAACCTACATTCACATTTTCTACTTTCATTGTTCTTGATTGAGAACTCATCCATGTTTATGGTTGTTTTAACTTTTAATGGTGTGGGGGAAATAATATTTCGAGGAACTGATGCGATGGTGCTTCTGACAAGGTGGCCATGGAGGAAATGGCTTTGAACCTTGAAGCCAATATGAAGGAGCATGACACACTGGACGACATGGTGGGTAAGGGTACAAGCATTAGGGATTCATACGGCTATAAGTTGAACCCCCTTTGCAGGTGATGGTGAAGGAGACTATGCATGCATCCACCCAATCATCACCCGTAGTTGACCCACCTCTCCACCCAAGAAGCAATGTGGCCTATGGAATGTTTTGTGGTTTGTTGGGCGAGAATGTTGCCACCATCACACCATGGTCAATATATGTTTGATTACACACAATCCACAAAATTTTGATTCACCTCACTCATTTCAAGAGAGAAGTTTTGGCTCAAGAAATATTAAAAAAAATAAAAAAATAGGGGAGAGGAGCCAGTCATCGCGAACTGGCCAATGACCGTGACAAGTTATGTTAATTTATTAGTTAATAGTAGAATACTCAGATCCCTAAAGTTGCATGAATTTTTTTTAATAAATAGAAATAAAATGGCTTTTTTTTGTAATTAAATATTAGACAATATAAAGTGTACATTTTATTATAGCAAGAAGAAACATAATATTAAAAACACAATAAATGATGCAAGTACTGATACATCTATGTATTCAACATGTCTAGACATAAAAAAATTCAATCTATATTTTAAAATGAGTAGTGGAGCTAATCACATTATTACAAACATTTTGGCAAGTTTGAATATATTTTTAAACTTAAAAAGGTCATGTCATTCACAATCATACACACTTTCATCCACAAAATTAAAAGACTTCATTGTCAAGTCATATCCACATTGCCTTCTTCTTTCCATCCCAAATTTCTACAAGCATTAATGATAAACCCGCAAAAAAATACAAAATTATAAGACTCAAGAAACACTATGCATTTATTGAAGGGTGGAATTCAAACAAATATATCTCACCTAAAAATTCACCATGGCCATTAGATTTATCATCTCATCACTCTCAATCCACACTAACCAAATTCAACCAATCACAAACAAGCACATGGATCAAGCACCCAATGCAGGTTCAACAACATCTATAAATACATTTCATTGTTGTTCAACAATCAAATTTCACAATTTTCCCTTTCTCAAATCGGCAGATCGACCCAAACTTGTTTGGCGGGTCTCAAATCTTTGGTAAGAGTTTGAAAATATTCCAATATTATAATTACATTATTTGCATTCTCAGCTCAACTCATTTTCCATTTGTAGGAAATGAACTTTGCATATATATAGATATTCTAGTTTAGTTACTCTACACAGAAAACCTGCAAATAAAATATTTATATGAAACATGCATAAAATAGTTTCTTCATTTTTATTTTATAGTTCAGTTTCAGAAAACCTGCAGATAATATTATTCTTCCCAAGCAGCTGAAAAGGCAAAATACGTGCAGTGTAGCAATAAGGTAAATATAATATAAACAACTACCAGCAACATGATATTCATTGGCTAGTTCAGTATTACATACAAGTATATAATAAGAAATATATTCTCATTAATGCTGTGTGTATAAAAACTCAAATCGAGTTAATCTTTTTTTTTTTGTAACTTATTTGCAGGAATTTTGTGTGCATGGAAACCTGTTTTAGAAAATGCAAATCAAAAAGACTATTTTATGCATGTTTCATATATATATCTTATTTACAGATTTTATGCGCCTGAACTAGAATATCTATATTTATTCAATGTCATTTTCTTATATACATATATGCATACTACAGTTTCCAATGCACACAAAACCTCGCACATAAGAATGTGAATGAATATATACATCTATATAATTTGAGTTCATATACACAATGCAAATGACAATAGTTGTATTTATAATCGTATATAAAAAAGCAAGTAAATAATGAATATCTTATTCTATCGTAATTATTCATATTATAATTAATTTCATTTTAGTTCTTTGGTGACCACGTCACATACATTTTCAATTTAGTATTCAATTTAAATGTTGTTACATTTAATATAAAAACTAATTATATACCTATAACATCTTGCATTCGAAATCAGTGACCGTGCTTTGGTTGTTCATATTGTTTGAAAATGCACTGATATTATTCCTTGTGTTTTTAAGGTGTTATTTGCTAACATGAGGAGAAAACGATCACTCAGAGAGTCCGCCCTGCTTGCACCAAAACAAGGGGAGTCATATTTCCACCAAGTGAACCAAGAAGACGAGGTTGGCAACAATGGACCACAACTACAGGCTGCAACTATCGAAATCAGTGGAGGGGCAAAAGCAACAAAAAAATCAGAATACGTGGAGATTGGGATGAGACTAGCATGAATAATGCCATCAAAGAAGTTGAAGATTATGGTTCCTCAACACATGGTGCTGCAAGAAAGTGGGGCATACCTCCAAGCACACTTACTTCATGGTTGTTGGGGATAACCACTAAGAAAACAAAGGGACCACCCACAATTCTTACTAAAGAAGAAGAACTTGAGTTGGTGCAATGGTGTCATGAAATGGCTGATATGGGTCATGGGTTAGAAATCTCACAACTTAAAGCATATGTGGCACAAATATGCGAATCTAGATCCACCCCATTCATAGATGGTATCCTTGGAAACTCATGGTGGGCAGTTTTTAAAAGAAGACACCCAGTATTTAATTTTGAGGACAGCAGAAGGCCTTGATAGAGATAGGGTCATGTAAGTCTAAGACCATCTATTGTTAATTCTTTCTATCTGAATTTGTCCTCTGTTTATAAAGCTAACTTGTATGAGCCAAGAAAAATATGGAATTGTGATGAAACTGGATTACAAGCAGGAAAAAATTGTGGTATGAGAGTACTTGCTAGAAGAGGAAGTAGAAGTGTCCCATACATAATCCCAAAAAGCAGAGAATGGATAACCATATTATGTTGTGTCAATGTCGCTTGGACAGAGCATCCCTGGTTTCTATCTTTTCAAAGGGAAGAAACAATTGCATAATTACATAGCAGGTTGTGAGCTCCGGTGCTTGCATGGCGGCAAAGACAACCTCATGCATGGATGACAAAGGAGTTATTTATGAAATGGTTGCATCATTTTGCAACATGTGTACCTAGTGGTGTGTCTCCAACTAATATGCATTTATTGGTTTTTGATGGTCATGGTTCTCATGTGGCTCTAGGAACAATTCAAGAGGCGCGGAGTTTGGGGATAGATTTACTTACTTTACCAAAGCACACACTTCTCACAAATTACAACCACTAGATGTCAGTGTCTTTGCTCCATTCAAAAGTTACTTCAAAGAGGAGAGGCGTAAATGGCTATTTGAGAAACATGGGATAGATGTCAATAGGTCAGAATTAGCTACATTGGGAGTAGGGCTTTCCAAAAGGCTCTTTCCCCTGAAAATATTAAAGCAGGTTTCAAGAGGACATGTATATGGCCTCTTAATCCACATGCCTTGGATGAGGACATGGCACCTAGCAGAACATTTGACACAACTAGTCGAGATGAATCACATGCAGCAGAAAATATATTAAGGCTAGCTAGAGATAATTTAGAAGTGTCAAGCAGTGAGCTGTGTAGTGAAGATGTTGAGATTGTGCTCAACACACAAACAAGTAAAGAATGTGATGCTGAACATATTGAACAAAATACAAATGAATCTGTTCAACAACAAGCTTCAACTCAGACTAGAGGGAGTCAATTCAGTGAGTCGCTAACACTACCTACCCAAGTTAGTTGTCCTGATTGGATGAAAGAAGCTGCTCTTAATCTTGGTGTCAATTTGAACAACATTGAAGAAGACACCTTATGTACTCCCTCACAACCATCAATACTTCATGAGTCAGATGTGGTCCACTACTTTGTCAACACTCTAGATGAGGAACAAATTGATGCAAAGACAAAGAGGAAGCATATATTAGAACAGAAAATGTTGACAAAACTTTTGAGGAAAACAGAGGACAAAGTTCCATTTCTAAATTTTTGAAACTTCCAATGGAAAGGGTGAAGGTTTCATCAAGGTCAAATTGCAATGATGGAATACGATTAAGTAGAGAATCCCAACTCATCACTACCGATCAATATATGGAGCTGCTCAAGGAAAAAGAGAAGCGAAAGAAAGAAATTGAAGAGTTGAAGCAAAGAAAAAGGGTACAGATGCAAGAGAAGAAGGCAGAGAGAATTGCTGGAAGGGAACGAAAGGAACAAGAGAAGATCGAAAAGGAAATTAGAAGGCAAGAAAAAGAACATCAGAAATCGATGCAGAGGCAAGAAAAAGAGATGAAGAAAGAGCAAGAAAGGATCCAAAGAGACCAAGAAAGGAAGGAGAAAGAGTTTGAGAAGGCAAGAAGGGAGTTGGGAAGGCAGAGGAGACTTAGTACCCCACAAAATCCTTTGCCTGAAGAACACCCATTATTGAGGGAATTAATTTCCATGCATTGTCCCCAGTTGATGTCAGTACGTAATGTTCAACCTGGGGTAAGTGGTTCCTATCCATCCTCAACACTACTTTGCAGAAACAAACATTGAACTCAACCACTAACATGCAAAGACATCAACTTCAAGCATGGTTACAGATTCACCACCACTATTTCCTGGTTTTTGGAAGCAGGTGCCATAGATAGTATAAAAATTTTTGGAGGCTTGTTAGGGCCATTCGAATAGTATATAACAGATATATTTTGATAATTTTGTGGGCCAAATATATTTCTAATCGTTGTAAGGCCATGGCTGTTTTTTATTGTTGTACTCGTAGCCACATATGATATCATAAGTAATAGATGACCAATATATGTTTTTATATGTACACTTGCTTGAAATATGTAATGAAAAACAACATAGTTTCATATTTTCTCTAAAACAACTCTGTTACATAAAAGAGAATCAAACTGTGTTTCATATATATCTCTAAAACAACTCTGTTCCATAAAAGAGAATCAAACTGTGTTTCATATATATCTCTAAAACAAATCTGTTCCATAAAAGAGAATGAAACTGTGTTTCATATATTTCTCTAAAACAAAATCATAATATCTTTTCTATTTTCAACAAATTAGATGCAATACGATTGATAATATTTGATCCAAATTGAACACAACAATCATGCTCTGTTCCTATCATTGCCTTAGTGAGGGCAGTATCCTCACCTCTCATGCCAATGTATCAATGAGGGCAGTACTTGTAAGGATGTTCATTCATCTGATTCCCTACAAAAAAAAAGGATGCAAAAGAACAATTCATGGTCAAATGGTTAGAGATATAGTTCTTCTTAAAATTTGTATTTAGATTGTATGAGTAACAAAATATTTCCCATGGTATTTTTGTGTTCAAAAACACAATTCACCTGTAGCAAACTGTGGCTTTCTCTGGCAAGTAGCAGCAACCGTGGCTTTCTGGATTTCGTGTTTCCACGAATGGCCATTTGGAGTGACCAAAAGCAGCCTTCTATCAGACGCCAAGAACATGTCAGTCTTTCTCTTATTTCATTTCAATCATAAGCAAACAGAATGTAAAAATACAATCGGCTTTACAACTTAAACCAAACAAATATGTAATGAAAAACAACTCACTTGCTTGAAACGAATCCCTCTCAAATAACTACAGGGCTTAACACTTCCGTGGGACTAAGCTCGAGGAGCCTCATAGATGGGTTGTCCTCTCGTGAAAACCAAGTCAACCGACTGACCGCGCTTTAACAAAATCAAGGAGATTACGGCGTGACTAAAGCAGCAGCAAAAAGGAATGTCTATTGAAACAAGGACGGAACCATGGAAACCTAAAGATTCATAATCTAGGAGAGGATACTTTCTTTCAAAAAGATACATGCCTTTAAGACCAAGAGAGTTATAGTAGACATCCAAAACATGCAAGCAACACATTGGTATAGAGTTATGAAAACATGAGCATGAAAAATAGTTAAGACATTTTTTGTAAGCACTTTTTGATGAATAGAGAACTGGGGCACTTTACAGACAAGGAAGGAAATCACGGGAACCTGAAGATGCATAATGATGTGGGAGCATCCAGGGTCCACAAGCTATCTTGCAACAACAAAAAACATAGGTAGTAATAAACAATATTTGCAGGCCTTGATATGTTGGAGAAACCAAGTTCCTTAAGTTCAAGCATGCAATTGCGCAGGAGTGCAGTCTTGTTGCCTTGACTATCTGTGAAACTATGTGAAACCCTAAAATGTTTTGACAGAAGTCCTATACAAACTCCATGAGTCTCGCAAGGTTCCATGAAGTCATGTGCAACTTCATCTATCTGCGATTCTTGTCGTGATGATCCAAAGGTGAACTTCGCACAAGTTGTTGTTTGTGAAGCTCTATGAATTCATGTGCACAATGTCGCTCTATGAAGCTCTGCATCTCGAGAAGCTCTGCAAACTTGTGCACATGTTGTTGCCTCCAATACCTTGGAAATTCATGCACAAGCTATTGTCTCATGCATAAAGCCACCGCATTCCAATTCATGGAGGGATAAATTTGTAAAATAATCATTGCTTTAAAAAATCAGCCATAGATTTTGTGATTAAATTCGAATAAAAAGATACTTGTTTTTATAAGAAATACTCAAGAAAAAAATCAATGCTTTTAGGCATATTTGGTATTTACGGCAGGTAGCAGCAAGAAGAATAAAGGAATGTCTATTGACAAAGTTTCTAAGAAGGATTTATTGGAGAGAAGTTATAAGAAAGGGTGCTCATTGGACGCAGGAGGGAAGTCAAGGACCCGAGTTCGAATACGTACAAGATTCTCCAACTCGACGCACTTAGCCACAAACAACGCCGTCTCCCGCTCGTTGAACTCACAGAGAGACTAAAACCAGGCGGAGAAAAAATAGAGATGTAGTCGGTCTTTGTCACACGAGAGGCGAAGAAAATAGAGGAATTTCTCTCAAGAAGAAGACGAACTCATCATAAAACCGCACGCCCTCTTGGGAAACAATTCGAATTCGTGTTCAAAGAAACAATACACCCAAACCCAATTCAAAATTCGTGTGCTCAGAGAAACAATACATCTATAACTCAATACGAAATTGTTTGCATTTGATTGTTCCATACCGACTAAGGAAATGAAGCTCCCGACCTCCATAAATACCAAGGAAAATAGGGGAGAGATCTGCAAATCTGCATACGCCTGGGTGGGAAATTGATGGAAGGTAGGTGGAGTTATGGCGCAAATAAATGACGCAGTGTGCATGTGACGGTGGCACTCCCTTGGGAACCGGCGGTGGTGCTCCCAAACAATCAATTAAATGCGCCTCCTCCCATCATACGCATGTCAAAAATCAATATGAACTTAACAATAAATAATGTTTGTTAATTTCATTGCACCTTGTCACATTTAAAAGTAGTTGTTATATTAGATTTAATACCATTAAAATTGAATAGTAATACCCTTTTTTTTGTTCCATTATTGGATGATGAAACTTCAATGAATAGTTTATGTTTTTTTAACATGTAATTTTAATACCTTGCAAAAATTGCTTTCAAAATGTATGTGGATGATCATTTTACTACACGTAACGAAATTTGCAAGTAGATAACATGTTAAAGTATAAAAGGGTATTTTTAAAAACGTAAAATTTAAAATATATGTGTGTGAAAATAGACCCTTAAATTGCGTTCGCGATGACTGGCTCCTCTCCCCTAGTCCTTCCCCAAGACAAATGCCCATCCATCTCCATTGTCCACCCTTCACCGTACATTGGATGCTGGTGCAATTCCTAGTATAATTTCCATGTAAGATTCCCGTTGTTACCACGGCGAGAGAGAGACGACCTTTATCTTGTCGTCCGGTCCTTCTATGTTTTCGATTTATCCAATTTGATTAAGAAACTTATTTATGGACGCCAATCTCAATTTAAGAGCCTCAAATTTTAAGATCGAAAAGAAGCTTTAGACCAGTTGAACAAAACCCTAAAAGAACACTTCAATCCACCAACCAGCTGAAGCTTATTTCGATCACAAACTCATACAGACGAATTCAAAGGTCATTAAATCTTCAATTTGCTTCAATCGATTTTTTTTTCCGCAATTGTCTGCGTAAATTTTATAAGATTCTGCTCGATTAGGGTTTGAGGTACGAGTAAAATCAGCTGTACCAATCTGTTTTTTCTTCGAATCGCAATCTTGTTATCATCGTAGTGTTTTTCTGGTTGGATGGCTGTAAATTCAGAGAAAAATATATGGTTTACGGTTTCTTGTTTTAAAGTTTAAAAGCTAATTCTACAACACCCCGGAAAATTGAATCAGCTAGATGAGGCATTCTATCAATTCAATTTCATTTTGTCTTTGTCCAAATGGCTGTAGATTTAGAGAAAATTAGAGGGTTTAGGGTTGTTTTTAATTAAATTTTAAAGGAATTTTTAATACAGTAGAACGTTTCAACTGCAATTTTAGGGATTTTGCCTCATTTGACTGTGCAGTAGCTGAATCTGCAACTTAAACGAAAGTCATTTAGTTGTTTTGGTTGCAATGACAATATTTGCCTTGAATTTTGTGGAAATGATCAGTGCGTGATTGGGGAAGTCTAAAGATATTTTTTGAACATTAGATTTGTTGATAATCTGCAATAATGTTTGAGACACAAAGTGGTTAACTATAAGCTGGAGAAAAAGATACTGTTTGGATGGATTGAATCTAGATATTGAATTTGAACGTTAGATTGAATTTGGATATTGAATAGATTGAATTCAGATACTGGTCATTGTTGTGGTAACTGCCCCATTCCACTGCAAGACCACGCCATTTGCAAAACACAGCCCAGCAGATTGTGGTTTTAGTTTTGCTGCTTTATTTCGTGTTGATTATTTCTGCGGATGGTTTGAAATTTAGATTTGATGATTTACAAAGCCCTCCAAACGATGGTTGAAGGTAGCTAAATTATACATTTTTTGAACTGGTGTAGAGGAAATCCATTAAAAGTTCTCACTGAAATTTTTCTGTTCAACAGATCTCCACTTCTCTTAGGTTTTCTGCCATGAAGACTCGCAGTGCAATCCCTGATAACCCTAAGTCTGACTCCGGAAAGAAACTTCCACCAAAGAAAGGAGTAACTAAAACCCCTACAAAATCTGATGTTTCAGATCCTGTGAAGGAGGCATCCCCTTCTACTGAGAAAAGGACTGATTCAACACATGGAGGCAAGGTATCAATAACTGACGAGCAAGGCAAGCAGACAACACAGAAAGCTACCGGTTCTAAATCAAAAGCAGGGGATAAAACACAGGCTGAAGGTATGCTTCTATCTTCAGTAATTCTGTTAGTTGATTGTATTGCTGCCTTTAAAATTAACTAATGGGTATTTTAAGGTTGCTTCCATTGAAAATATGCTCTAATGCATTGGAAACATGATCTGTTTGTGTTTTATCTTGTTTTTGAAATCTCACAGGGACAAAAGAGGTCAAAGGAAGTATAGGAGCACTTAAGTCATCAGAAAAGAATGTTACTACAATGGGAAAGGTTGGTACAGCAGTGAAAACTAAAGTTGCACCCAAAATTACTAATTCTGTGGATAATTCCCAGGTGAAGAATTCTGGCACCAGTCAGGAAGAACAGAAACGGGTGGTTAAAGTAGGACAAAAAAAGGTCACAACAGATGAGAAGCTGGCAAAGAGGAGTCAGGATGCCATGGGGAAAATAACTGCAAACACTGGTAACGCAAAAGAAGAATCTTTATCGTATAAAGTTATAGAAGAAAGTCATGGTGACCCAGGAGAACCCATGGAAAATTTAGATGAGCCTGATGGGGCAGGCGACGAAGAAGTGAATCCTGAAGATTTAGATCAAGAAGGTGAGGAAATGGAAGAATATGAGGCTGAAGAAGAATATGAAGAAGCAGAGGGTGAGGAGGGTGATTATGAGGATGCTGAGGCAGGCACAGATGAAGCAGAGGAAGATGAGGAGCAACATGAAATTGAAATGCCTGTTGTTGTTCAGGAAAGGAGAAGAAAAAAAGAGCTTGAGGTTTTTGTAGGAGGATTGGACAAGGATGCAGTTGAAGAGGATCTAAGAAAGGTGTTTACCCAAGTAGGAGAGGTGGTCGAAGTGCGCTTGCTGAGGAATCCAATAACAAATAAAAATAAGGGTTTTGCATTTGTTGGATTTGCAACCACAGAAGAAGCAAAGCATGTTGTGGATGAACTGAAAAATGTTGTTGTAAGTTGTTTTGCATCAAAGGAATAGTTGTCTTTAATATCTTTCACTCTCAAAAGTGATGTGTTCTTTTGGCTCTCTTATTTGGAGCTGCATTGTTTTATAGTTTAATCTAATCTTTCTCGACATATCCAATGCCTATTATCTACAGTCTACACTACAGATTAGGTGTCATGCAATTCTATTATTTCACAATTAACAAGAGTTGTTTCACTTAACTTCCTTTTATGTATTTGTATTGGTTGGCAAAATTTAGGGTCATTCAGTTTTTGTAACTGAAGATAGAAATGAATGTATTGCATTTTTCAGATACGTGGAAAGCGGGTTGGTGTGACCCCAAGTGAGGATAACGATACCCTTTTTTTGGGTAATATTTGCAGGACATGGACAAAAGAAGCGGTAAGATTCTGACTAGGCAATCATTTGTTGGTAATCCAAAGGAGCAACTTAAATTGTAAATCTTCTAGTTGATTGGTTTTATGAGTTCTCATTCGAGTGGTTGGAAACTACAGGTAAAAAAGAAGCTTAAAGATTATGGAGTAGATGGTCTGGAAGAGATTACTTTAGTTGGTGATACTTAGAATGAAGGATTGAGTCGCGGTTTTGCTTTTCTGGAATTTGGTACTCATATGGATGCGATGAATGCGTACAAACGTCTTCAGAACCCAGATGTAATTTTTGGGGGCGATAGAACTGCAAAATTTGCATTTGCAGAGCCCCTTCGTGAGCCCGATGCAGAGGTTATGGCCCAGGTTTGTCTTTGAATAGTAAATTCAAGTTTGTCTTTTATTTCTTTAATTGCTGGGCTGTTTTTGTTCTTGTTTCCAGTTACAAGTCATATGTGTAAGGCAATTATAGTTATAGAAATTTATCTCATGTAGGTCAAATCAGTTTCTGTGGATGGCCTTCCTCAATTTTGGGATGAAGACCGAGTGAAGGAGCACCTAAAAAAGTTTGGAGAAATTGAAAAAGTTGTTTTGTCTCGCATCATGCCTACTGCAAAGCGAAGGGATTTTGGATTCGTTAATTTTGCAAGTCATGAACAAGCTCTTGCATGTATTGAAGGTTTAAACAACACCATGATTATTGAAGGAGAGACAAAGGTGATTACATTCTTATTTGGAAAAACGTCCTTTTCGTGTCCTGTAGCAATCTTTTCAGGTTTCCTTCAAATAATCATGCATCTAACATTTGTGTTTTTTCACAGTTGAAAGTCAGTTAGACTTGCCAATCCACTTCCAAAGAGTCAAGCAATGAAAGGGGGAATGCGTGGAGGATTTCCTATTGGTCACACTGGTGTTGGCATTCGAACTAGACCAGGTGACCTTACAGGTATTTGGTTTTTCCAGATTATCTTGCTAACTAGAGTGTTTCACCTTTTCTGTTGTTGGTTATAACGGTTTAGGCCATGCTAGGTTGGAGAAATCTAGGAGTTGCTGAAAGATATCCTTTCAAGAAAGTAGGGATGTCACGAGGCAGAGGTTTCATCTCCAGAGGGAATGCCCGAGGGCTTACAAGTCGTGGTGGAAGATTTTCAGTTAGGGATGACGACGACGTAAATGATTTGTTTCGCACTTTCCGTGAACAGCTTATTCGTGACGAAAGGCGGACCCCTATTGGTCGAGGCCGAGGTCGTGGTCGACGTCCAACAGGTATCATTAAATTCATTTTAGCCCAAAGAAAGAAGATTTGTACGAAAGATCCACCCTTGGTCTTTGGGTAAATTAAACAATAATGAAGTGGCTTCTACCTGGTTACTAAGGTTATTGAGGTAGATTAAACTTTATTGATGGATTTTAAGTTTAACAACCTTACTATTTTGTTCAGATGCAGGGACCTTAAGAAGGGGTTCTTATAGAGGTTATTCAAGACAGATTAATATGTATCACAGTAGAACTGCAGCCCCTGTAAGAGCAGGTGAAGACTTTGTCAGAAGGTCTGCTTCTGGAACCACACCTGTAGCATACAAGGCTAGCTACAGTTCAAGGCCTGGTGGTTTGGCACATTCTGGAGCAAGTTCTGTCCCACCTAGAAGGAAATCATTTCCTCCCTCTGAAGATATCTATAGTAGACGCCTGGATAGAGATTTTGAGGATTCGCGACTCAGGCCTGATACATATGCATATGAAGATGTCAATCTTGGAGCAAAGCGTCCATATTCTGCAGTGGTATGAAATGAAGTTTTTATTGTGATTATGTAATGGATGCATGTATATTAGAGGTTAAGTATTTCCAATAAATTTCTGTAAATAATTTTTTTCCCTGCATCAGGACGAACATTCGGGATATGCTGAGCCTAGTAGAGGGCATACCCGCACACGTTATGATTATGCTGCTCCTATTTCCAGTGGTACACGTTATTCGGGTCACCGAACACTTGCCACTGCATATGATGGCCTTGCAGCAGGTTAGTACTTTTACTAGGAGATGATTAAATTTATTTGTTTAACACGAACAAGGTTTTCCACTAGAAGGTATATCCCTTGTTGATTTTGGTTAATTTATTTATTTATTAATTTTATTTTGAAGATTCTGTTGGAGCTGGTACTGGGCTTTACTCATCTGGATATCCTGGTACAAGTGATTACTATCGCAGTGATGTAAGAATTAGTTCTGAATGCTTGTGTTTTATGAAATTGAAATGTCTTATTTTGGGAGAAAAGATAATATTACAGATAGATTCATCAATTACTTTTTCACGGTTTAGTTTTTGATGAAATTGCAGGTGGGTGGTAGTTCTTATTCATCTCTCTATGGGGGTAGCCGTACGCTGGGAGGTGGCTCCTATTATTAGAGTTTAAGCTTTGTAAGGGCTAAACTTTTCTCTCTCTCTCTCTCTCTCTCTCTCTCAAACTTACTTTGCACTCATCAGCATGCAGTATCCCTGTCCATCTTGGCTTGCTCGTCTCTGCTAACTGGAGTGGTTGCTTCTGTGTATGAAAACTCTCATTTAAATTTTATCTCCAACTATTGGAATACAAATTTGAGATAAAGTATTTGGGATCGCTTTATCAGGTCATTGAGATAAGTATCTCATAATTGAACTTTGGAAATGCAGAGTTATCCAAAAGAGGTAATGCCAGGAGGTTTGTGTGGAATCTGGAAGTCAGTCTAGATGGGGGACAGATGTTATAAGTCGCACAGGTTTCTCAAAATTTGGATTATATTGGAACTTTAGGTTTTTGAGAAATGAGGCATGACAGCTTACTTGGGGATATAGTCAGCTTGGAATATATTGATTATCACAAGACAATGATTCGCTGATGTTATTGACAATTGCATGGTTTTGGTTGAGTTTTCATTTGATTTTAAGCCACATATGAATGACTTTTAATCAAGCTTGCTCGTTTATTTGGAGAACAAGTGAAAGATGGTTAAGAAACTTGTAGCATTGTTGGCTGTACAAATGTTTTAATTACTTTTTACCATAATTTATATCATTTATAATGTAGCAGAGGAGACATCCCGAATTTGTGATAATTAATTTGGGCGTTAAACAAAACTCGGTGGTAATGTTGTATGTGGAAGTTATGTGCCATGAGGAGAAGTTTGTCTCTAGAAATTTGAAATTTGCATTAGCAAAAGATTGATGCTCGTTAGATATTATGGACTCTGGTAGAATGAGTTGCACTCTGATGGAAATTAGGCTTTCCTTTTTATGAGGATGATCAAGTACGAACCACACAAATGGAATTTCTTTCTATAGGTATGATACTTGGCATACCATCACACATTGGGGCCATTTCACATCATTAATTCTTCTGCGAGATAAAGTTCTGTGTCATACACTATTCACAATATTTTTTGATGGATTAAATGAATGCATATATAGTAAATTTTATTTTGGAAGATGGTCCCATATGACATAATGCTATTTCCTGACCTGAGCCTCTATGTTCTTTATTTGTGAAAGAAATATGCCTGGCACATGCTAGAGACGAACACTGTTGCACAATGCATCGAATTTTTAAGTTTGCGCTTCCTGAATGGTTAATCATTTTGTTGGTGATGAAGTTGAGATCTGTTTTGGGGGAAAGAGCTTCAGATGAATCATCTTTTATATGTAATACCCAGATCTGGATTAAAGATAGGTGATTGTTAACTGACACGTTGTATGGATTCAATATAAGGGCATGATAAGTGCAAAAATTGACACAATGCAATGCACTGCTATGCTAGACAATTACAATCTCACCGTAGGGCTTGGCATGACATTTAGGATATGTAGAATACTTTGATCTGGATAAAGGGCAGTTGATTGTTACTGATACTTATGTATGGATTTTACATGTCTTAGCAGAAGATAGCCCTGTTAAGGATAGATGATTGTTAACTGACATTTCTCTTTGGATTTTATATGGGTCATGATAAGCGTATAAAAATAGACAAAAAGCATGTGTTTAGGGCCTCATGTGACATTTGGGGCAAGGGCACTTGTTATCAATCATTGTGATGTCAAGAGAGTGGTTTAAAACCAAAATTGGAGGAACATTTGATCTAGTGATGTTTCATGTTTTTTCTTTGCGAGAGCTTTTGCAGATAATGTCAAGGCTAAAATTAACTTATAACTCTGGGTGATGTTTATGCCATATACCAGAGGTGCCATGCTGGTAGGCAACCCTACAATGTTTGGATACGACAATTAGTTTCCCTTGTACATAATGATGGTTTTATAATGTACGAGAAGGGAGCATAATTTTTCTTTGCTGAATATGCATGGAACAGTAGATGGGTTCCCAATAGGGCTGTACTGCCAATCTCTGTTGAACTTCAATTTGGTTCTCCACTTTAAATTTCTTTTAAAGGGTTGCAACATTCCAATTGATGATCATATTGGCTTAGAGGTATGTTAGCACTGTGTTACTGTTAACTGGATGTGGAACAGTATTGATACAGATGTTTGGGAACACATTTTAGATGATTTAGATTCGATGGAATAATTCTCTGGCCTTAATAGTTAGCTTTCAGGATACAGACGTGATGATTTTGTGAGGACAACTTGTAGGCCTTGGAAAACACATACGTTGATAAGAAACAAAAGGGCCAAGCTAACAAATGCTAATAAGTTGGGAGTTAATAAAAACCTTTGAAATGAGAATTGACATGGTGGAATTTCAGAGGGAGGCCCTAAGAATGTTTATGGGATGTCAGTCTAAAATTCAGGGAATCCCACCCCAACAAATAAAAAGTTTGGGTATTTGAAAAAGCTTAAAATAAACCAATAATCCCCTAATAAAGCTCATTTTAAATCAAAATGAATCTCAATCATTTAGGTTCAGTTAGAAAAGACTTTCTCTATAGCTGCTGATGGTTATTGCTCATCTTAAATATAGGTTGGGACACTAGGTTCAGTTAGAAAAGACTATTTCTCTATAGCTGCTAATGGTTATTGCTCATCTCAAATATAGGTTATTGCTGATGGTTATTGCGCATCTACAATATTGCTCATCTCAAATATAGCTTCAGAAATAAACATTTATATTCTAATTTTATTTCAGGTAGGATGTCTAGGAGAGTCCCCTTCTTGAAAGGTCGTTTACTGTTGCACAGTGACTGGCTGCCACATAAATAGAAATCGTTTTCATTGTAATGCTTGGGCTACAGAAGAATTTTGGATCCGAGACTTGAGAATGCCCTGTTTCTGACTACCCGTTATATTTGTTAGTAAATGAGAGATTATGTGGATAAGATCTTCAAATAGAAATAGCTTAGTTGTTTTGTCCAAATTTTCCTAGAGCATTTTCTTGTTGTAGATAATATGTTTTTAGACTGATCAGTGTTGCAACAATATGTAACCCAAGCTTTAAACATTGATGTAATGAAATTGAAATTCCCAAGGTAGTTGTTAACTGGTGAATTTGGCGGCCCAACAACTTGGCGCAACCTTTTGGTGCGCTTCTTGTAGGGCGAGTCCTTATAATCATGAGACACCACGCAAATGCCCCACTCCACATGCTGCAGGTAAACTAAGGATTGAACTTGAAACCAGGGCGACCTAAGTAGTTGATCCCATCTGCGTGAGCTGACCCCAGGAGCCCCAAGGCAGACTTACTAAACATGCAAGATATTGTTATGGGGATGGCAGGGGTTAATGGATGTGCTAGGGGATACAGTTATGGGTAATATAGGTTAAAAGTGCGAAATTGCATCAATCAAAATTAACCTATTGCAGTATTTGATTGTCTTTTAATTGTATTTTCTGTTAGCTATAAAATCATCCCACGTACAGAAGACAAAATAGTTGAATTGGGAATGTTAGCTATACATAGCATCTTAGACTTTAGAGTGGCTCATACTTTTGGGGTGATTATTAATTGGAAGTAGCCTATGGGAGACTATCTTTCCAAGTGTATAGGCATCCTGTTCTTGCAGGTGGCCTTGGTTAGTGCCCATACCTTCCAGAGATGGATAATTTATTGCTTTTCTTGTCAGGGGTTATTCAGTTGTGAAAGTTTAGACTATCTTTCCAAGTGTATAGGCATCCTGTTCTTGCAGGTGGCCTTGGTTGGTGCCCATACCTTCTAGAGATGGATAATTTATTGCTTTTCCTATCAGGGGTTATTCAGTTGTGAAAGTTTAGATTCTATTTTTCTGTACTGAATAGAATCTATTTATTGCTTTTCCTATCAGGGGTTATTCAGATTGTCTACTGAATAGAGACAATCTGCAAGTTCTTTTGCACATGATAATTACATGTATAACCTTAAACAACAAATAAGGTAGAGTTGAAAATTGAATTTTGGTCAATTCTCTAAAATATTTAGCTCTTTATAAATACTTATTCTATATAGTCCTTTGATATATAAAATCCAAAAAAATGTCATTTGAGGTGGTTACACTATGGCTTTGCACTATGTATGCTATAGGTTTGTGCTGGGTACACTGTGGGTTCGCACAGGATACAGCAGGATGTACCCGGATATGTCTTGAATTACACTGCATATCCCACGAAATCAGCGATGTTCCTGAGCCAGGTATGATGAACCTGAATGTACCCTGGTATGTTATGACATACACTGGGTATGTTCTGAATGAACCAGGTATGGTACCATACTCGTACCTGTAGACATGTACAGATGTACTTGGTTACAAAGGTTATTTGTAAATAAGAATGTTAACCTTTTTAATAGTGCTGCGATGGATAATCATTTTGCTTATTCTGCATTTCCAAAATGGATATAGATGCACAGATATGCTCTCGGTATGTTTTTGATCTGTTGAAATCAAATGTGGCTATGTTTATATGTTACATAAAGAAATTAAATACACAGATAAGCCCTCATTATGTTTCTCATCTGGTGAAATCCAATGTGTCTATGTTTATATGCCACACAAAGAAATATATAATTTTTGTTTGGATATTTTATATTGATATATTCTTGTACATGTGCCCTTAGTATTGTTGGTGAAATAATTTGTTGCAATGCAGATTATTGGTTTTCACCAACGATCACGGGGCCAAGGCCCTCCTTGGGTACGGGGAGGCTCTCATTATTGAATGTAAACTAACTAAAACTGTGGGGTGGCCATTAGGCCGGGATCACACAAGAATATTCCACTAAACCTGTGGCAAAGTGCTTGTACAATGTACAAGGGAGGAATTTGCTTTGAGGAGAGGTAAAGAGGAGTAGAAAAAAATAGGGAGAGGGGGTTAATGTTGTGAGTAGACTTACAAAATTCACATACATTAGCCAAAGTAGGTCCACATTCAATTAGAAGAATTCAACCATGCAATCAACAATAAGACCAACAACACGAGACACAAAGTTCTACAAATCTATTAATCAAGGACACAAAGTTCCTTCTTGGTTGTACAAGATCACAATGCTTGCAAAGTTGGAGAGTAAAGAGGATAGAGAAATATAGACAAGGAGACATGAAATGTAGCTTTTAGTACTTGCAGTAGGTGTGAAATCCTATAACTTATAACAATCAACAATTGCCAACCTTTTGAAATGGAGAAGTCATTCCAATTTATAGATTTACAATATGACTTTTCATCTTCCCCCACATGACCTTTCACTTTCTTATCACTTGTGACCTTTCATCTCCTAAACTTGAGTTAATACATTCAATTTGGGCACAAATACAATATTACATTCCAAAATCCGAGTTTAGGACCCTTCATATTCTTCTTCTTGGCAAAAATTTGGAAGTTATTGGGTAAATTAGACAAATAGTTAGACCGGGTGGGTTGGCGAGAGAATTGGAACATTCCCTATGGGCCTTTAAAAGCCGATTTAACCTTTTCCTTTGTATCGTGGGTTGGGCGGTGAATCGGGAACAAAGGGAACGGAGGAACAATTCACTCTATTCCTCATTCGGACAACAAAACAATAGAACAATTCCGTGAGTTCCTTGCGAGTTGACATGTTTGACTTTGCCCCGCTTCTTTTGCTTTTGGTGGTGTTTGTTGACCCGCATGGAATTGATGGAACGACGGAACTGTTCCCTTAGTTTTGTTATTAATCGACTTCATCGAGTACATTGCCCACCGCTGCCAAGGCGGAGATGTGGGGAATAGGTGAAATGAAGGAACAGTTCCAAAAAAAGCCAATTTTACCCAATTTGCCCCAAAACTTGTAAAATTTGGCTAACTTCTGGATTGTGAGGCTTAGCAAGAGGGGAACAAGGACCAAAACACCGAGGTTTTTGCCCATGACTTGAAAAATGTCTGGAAACTATAGATCATTGAAATCTGTTTTCATTAGTCTTAGGAGTCTTGATCATTGAAGCACCAAAATGACCGTGTTTTACCTGAGTTGTTCCCGACATCAATTGACCTTGGAGAATTCCACCAAACTGCCTTGAATGCATCCAAAACTCCCTTGCACCACTTCCAGATGAGTTGTGCTCTTGCAATCACCTTCCAGAGGGTGTTCACCAACTGTAAAATGGCCCTTTCTAGGCCTTTGGGGATGGTCATTCTTCCTTGAATCACTAAAAGATGTTTTCATGGTTTTAATATTATTTTGGTGCTTTAGTGATAAATGTCTTTAGAAGGTGAAAATTTGATGGTTTTTGATCGATGGCCTCCATTATGTATACAAGACCATTAGAGATATAGGAGTTTGGCAACTGACATACCCAAATTTATTCCAGATAATACCTAAAAATCTAAAGTTGTTTTGTCCATTTATAAGCAGACGTGTGCGACTGCTGAACTTTCTTTTCTTCTCTTTGCTGTTGGAAACGTCCCTCCCACAAAGCTAAATACTGTCCAATCAAAAACTTCAATGCCGTAAAAATGAAATAAAAATAGCAAAACCCTTCTCCCCAAATTCTCTCAAAATTTTCTGTTTCTCTCAGTTGTGTAAGGGCCAGTTGTTGGCGCCATAAAACTGATGGACAAGTTAATAGCGCTGCCTGAGTGACCCCTTGGTACATGGCTAAAAACAACTGCAGTACAACGTTATTCTTAAACTTGATACTATTTTTGATTAAGTGGACTCATGTTACTCATTACTCATTACTTATTTCATCGTAGGTTCTCTCAATATGGAAAATATTTTAATTAGACCTTCATATATGTCAAAATATCAATCCAAATTTGTCACCTCTAAAAAATAAACATAAAAAATAAAAATAAGAAAATTGATTTAATCAGTCTGTAATATATGTCAAAATATCAAACCTAGATTTGTCACATCTAAAAATGAACATAAAAATAAAAATTATAAAACTAAACCAACCCATCAAAGTTAGAATATTAAAAAGTGTCACGGTTCTACCTATGTTGGAAATAACTAACCCTTTATGAATCATTGAGAAAACATCATGTCCATCTTTCCTTTTTTGGAGAAGTATGAGTCCTTTTGGCTACATGAAAAAGGCAATGCCCAACATTAATACATTTCCCACATTTAGTTTTTTTATCTTTGCCATCTCATATTCCTAACTTGTGGAAATTGTTTCCTATTTGGTGCTATGTGGATATCTCATGAACCACTTCATTATTAACTTTCTAAAATAATGCCAATGTTGTGTTGTATAAGTTCAAACATCATCTCTCATCCCCAAAATATTGTTTAAAATGTCTTGCTTGATTCCAAATCTGAGCTCTTCGTAAGCTACCATGGGAGTGCGATGACCTCATGCATAAGGGGTAAGCCTTAGGTCATTGACCTTGACGTCCACATTTTCCCCACCCTTGGAGGCTTTGCAAAGTCTCCTTCACCACCACATGCAAATAGGAAGCTTGCATGTCTCGGTCCTTATGCTTTTGCTCTTTCTCGCCATGTGCTCTAACTCATCCTCGGTGTCTAGCTTATCTCTCCGTTAAGAGACAACAAAATGTCAACAAATTCACCAATGTTGTCATTAGAGTTGTGAATGTCTAGGCTCTTGAGTTAGTGTTACCGTGAAAGGAGAGCTTTGGGCCTTGGCTTAATTGCCAACATTCCCATTGGAAAGCATAACCAAGAACCCAATTCTTTGGAAAGCAAGAGACACAACTAACCATATTGTGAAATGGTCCTTAATTTCAACTTTCACATGTTAAAGCACAAAATTATCTCTACCCTTTGCCACATTGCACCACTCACCACCCAGGGTTTCTCACATGAAAGTATGACAAGGATATGCCAATGTATCAAAGAACTCTTAGGTCCTCAAATAGATCCACGAGAAGCTACGAATGGGCTTGCCAACATCCATGCCAAAAAGCATAACTGTTTGCGCATTGCACATGCCTAATAAAAGAGGCCACATAGTTTTGAAACGTCTATTTCAACTTTCACATGTTAAAGCACAAAATTATCTCTACCCTTTGCCGCATTGCACCACTTACCACCTAGGGTTTGTCACATGAAAGTATGACAAGGATATTCCAATGTGTGTTGGCAAGTCTTAGGTTCAACCTTATGGAGCCCCTAATAGAACAACATGATGCGGAGTATGAAAAAGTGTCACGTGGTTTGTATGTGACTTGTTAGAAGAAAAAGAGGATTGCCTATGTTCCCTTCTCTAGATTCCCGAACCCCCTTGATCCCCTTCATCATCATGACTCTTCCTCCTTATAGTGTTTCACTTTAAATTAAGGCTCTATGGAGTCTCGGAATGGGGGATGGTGGGATGGGTCTTGGAGATGGGGGACCAAGGGCCTAGGTTTGGGGACGACAATGGGACGACGACGCAAATATAAAAGTACTTGAAAAACTAGTTGTAAAAAACGTGTAAGGAAACAACAAATGAAACTTTGAAATACTAAACACATTGCATTGAATAATGAAAATGCCAAATATCAATATAAATATTTTTATATTCAAAATGATGATTACATTCAAAATTCAAATACAATTGGCCAGTGGCTCAATGCAATGAAGACTTGGCACTTGCTCTAACTCTTGTTGTTACTTGTTGCTAATGCTGTCCCTCTTCCTTGTTAATGCTCTCACTCTTGCTTGCCAATGCTCTCAACTTGTCACTCTTACTTGCTAATGCTCTCACCATCTTACTCTTGTTTGCTAATGCTTTCACTCTTGCTTTGAATTTTTGATTGTGATTTGGAGTGAGGGTGTAACTTATTTATAGTTTTTTTAGAGTGCTTATAGTGTGGGTGGGGCCCATTGACTATTAGGGTTAGGGTTGGGGCCAAAAATTATAAAAGAAAATGATTTTAAAAAATAAAACTTTTAGATAGACTTATGCTGCTGGGAGGGCTAGGAGTCTTTGGGATGGGTTGAGAGACTTCTGGAAGTCTTTAGACGTCTCGGGGACGTCCCCAAATCCCCAAGAAGTCCTCAAAATGAGGGGACGTCTTAGAAATGTTCTCTCTTTGAGGGAAATGTTTTGGGGACATCCTCATTTGACTGGGTGGCGGTGGGGGTACGGTTGGGGATGTTTTCAAGGTTTCCCAAGTCTCGGAGATGTCTCGAGTCTCTGAGATGTCACTTTCAAGGGGGATGCGTCCCTGTGGAACACCGCCTTAAATCCTTATTGACGTCTCAACAACCATGTTCACCATATTTTGTTCATATCATGTCTCAATTTTCAATGATTCAATGACCATCTTGTTAAATAGTACTCTACCATGTAGGTATGGCTTTTGTGTTTGTCTTCACATGGACCTTTTTGGATGACCGATAAGATGTTTTATGTGCTTCGGGTCTTTGTACAATTTTTTGCAATTTCAAGAAACCTTGAGAGATTAACCAACCTCATGCATGTCAAACTCTCAATGCCTCGAGCGCATCCAATAATTAATGCCTCTATTGAATCTCAACATCCCGTGTTCATGAAAGATAAGTTTATCGAGACGTTTTAAGATTATTTGAACAAATTTCCTCAAATTTAAAAGAATCTCTACCAATTGTAGAGATCTCGACACCTTTTTAATACTTCGAATAGGAAAACGATAGAGCTCATATGACCAAATTATGGCCTCAAAATGTTTGCCTCGTCAAAAGAGCCAATTCCCAATGAGGAGCAAACCTACATGTGTTGCCTTTGAGGCCTAAAAAGTGCACCTCTTCACACATTCACCTTCAACCTCCAAACACAAGTTTCTTCTATCAGTTGAGTAGATTATCTTCCCTTTTGAACAAGGTAACCTTGAATCTTGTCCATTGCTTTGGTCAAAGTCTGAATGCATTTAGGCCGACCTCCATCCATTTCTGTGTGCCACATGTAGCATATCCATTGCAACCATCTGCTGCCTTGCTAGTTATAGGGTTAATCAATTGTTAAATTCATTGTATTTCCATATAGAGGCTATGTCATCGCTAGTCCATTTGCTAATTTTAGTTTTTTCCATACATGAGTTAGAATATAAGGATAACACCAAGCAAATTCTTATTGGTTAGGGAAAATGATATCATGCTTTGTAAACGTGATCAATAACCTAAATCATAAAAGAAAAGAAAAACAATTATAGAATGGCCTTGTTACGTTTCATGCTTGAGTTCCTTTTATATGTGATAAAACACTATCAAAGACAAAGATGCATGTACAATTGTGGAGGTCACAATACTTATGCATTCACACTATTTGATATGTAATACATATCCCGGAGAAAACCCAAATTTATTTGTATAAAAGAGATTGTTTTTAAGTAATCCATAGAATTTTTTTGTGTTGAATCTAGCACTAAAGCAAGTTGCTGTAATAGACTTCATCTGTCATTAATTGTTTGCTAATAGCAGTGTGGGGCACACATTGAAGAGATTGCTTGTCTAGCTAGTTTGAGCAACTAGATTCTTCAACCCACAAGACAAGTCATGGTATTGGTATGGCTTTCTAATTTTGGATGAAGAAAGTTGCCATATATTGAAGGAGCTTTTATATTGGCATTACTTCTAATAGGGGTTTTCAAATCATGAAGAATTGGACAAGCACAATGTCTTGAGATGGATACACTTCTTCACATATTTCAAGTGAGAAAAGTGATTTCAAATAAAGTTAAAATAATAAAATAATAAAATTCATTGTAGCTTTAGTGATTTATATGGTTATATTTATGAAAATGTTGGAAGTTTAATTTGGAATTGCATCCTAGGAACATAATAAGGTGGACACCACTTCTTTTGTTGAATTGAAGGGAAGGCGATTAGGAAAAAGAGGAAAAATTGAGCTTTCAATGCAAAACATCCCTCCAAATGCAATTGCAAACAATAAATCACCCAAATTTGATTCTCAATTGTAAAATCCTCTACAAAAGGAATGCCAGATCTCAAATCTTCTGAAAATGGGTGGTGCATTGATGGAGAACAAGTTTGCATGTTGGAATAAGGTGTTGGGCCCAAGAAATGTCCTCTCAAGCTTTGAATTTGCCTTTGATTGTGCAATAAAGGAGAACAAGGCTGATCAAAGCTTTGAATGTAATCTGCTCTTAAAATAAGGTGCCTGGGTCCAAAACATATCCCATTGGAAAGTGCTCCTCAAGAGATTTCCTACGGGATGCAATTTTGCTTGATTTGGTGGACCCAATTAGAAGATATGGTCAAAAATGTAAATCTTTGCAACCAAGCTCGCACCATTAAACCTAGGGAAAAAATTGATTTTAAACTATAGTTATGTCCCCTTTTCTTCATTGGGCCACATGGTAGGCTCTAATTGGTTTTTCATTTCGGTGCTGCATGGTTGGCCGTTATTGCCTCGGGCTTCACATTGCTTCCCTGCTTGTCTGCCCTCTCCTTGGCACTTGACTACACACGGGATTGCACCATGTTTGCCGCTTGAGCCTCGCGTTTTTGACCGATTGCCGACAAACTTGAATCTCCCGACACCCGACTACATGAAGATGTGCCACATGGTGCAATCTGGAGTTCATTTGACTGGATGGGATTGTGCCATGTCGCGTAATCTTGGCTTTCGTGTCTTAGTCAATTTTTTCCAAGCTATGGGCCATGTGTCGCCCATTATTCACATTGTGCAACCAACTTTGCTTTGTTCAACTGCTATGCTTAACTTTGTCCAACACCCAACTACACATAATTGTGCCACGTGTCACCCAAGCAAGTGCTTGAAGTTTCAGCTGCTGTGGACTCTAGGGCCCGAATTCATGCCACATGGCATTGTTTGGGCGCTTGCATTTTCGATTGCTGGGCCGCTCAATCCCTGTTCTTCTTGATGCCTGATTACATGGGATTGCGCCATCGGGCTCCAGGCTCTTTTCTGCCTTAGTTGATATTTTACCCGAGCTTGGGGCCAAACATTTAGTTGATTTTCCCAAAAGGTGAGCCAAGCAGAGCCTTCTGCTCCACTTAGCATTGGAAACCCTTTTGTATATAAAGACCATTGCTGCCCTCGCATTGGCAAATGTGGGGCTTAATCCCCAAAGTCAAAACAAAGGTGGCTGTCATTGGAGAGCTTCAAGCGACTGTGCCTTGGAATGAGTGGCAAAAAGAGTTTCCCCAAGGCTGTAAATGCGAAGGAGAAGGCACTGTAGAGGCATGGAATCCATCAAGGCTGGCCATGAAGGTGTGCAAAGCTTGATCCGCCCCTTAAATGACTGTGCAGGCTATTAGAGACCTCTGCAAGCTGAAACCATGCCCAAAACCGACTTCAAAGAAGATAAAAGTTGGACAAAAATATGGAACATTGGATGAATGAACATTGAGGGAGTGACACTGTTCCATGCCATGCTTCCACCCAAAACTGACTTCAAAGAAGAGAAAAGTTGGACAAAAATATGGAGCTTTGAATGAATGAACATTGAGGGAGTGACACTGTTCCATGCCATGCCTCCACTCAAAACTTTTCTGCAAGGTGATAGAAGCTCTGCAGACTGCAAACACCCAAGAGGAGATGTGGAAGCTCTTGAAAATGTGAGAAAACAGGGGAAATGAGGTTCTGATGCTCAGAATGAAGCAGGAGGCTCATTTTGGCAACACTATGATCATTGGATCAACTAGAATTTAACACCCCACAACCCTTCATAGGTTCACGTGCCATACTGACACAATTCTACTTCAATCACTATATCTTGGACATGTTGCCCTTTGAAACCCTCGGACAACTCTTTACTCAAGACAACTAGCCTCTCCATACATGTAATCTAGAAGATTCCAAAACTTCGCTTTGATACCATGTTGAAAATTCCTCTACACCATGATAAGCTTCCACTAGAAGTATTCCCTGGAGATTCTAACATTAAATGGTAGAATCAGTATCACTGGAATTATCACTAGCAGGTATCTACTAGTGGTCCCTCTACCGGGCTTGAACCTAGAGTTTAGGGCGGTTCCCGAAGACGGCGCTTGCCTCTGAGCTGGCCTGAATTACGGGAGACTTCCAGTTCAGGAAAATCAGGAAATCAGATAAGCAGAACTTGATCTTAAATAACCCTCAACGAGATGACTTAAAACTGAAAGCAAACCAAAACTGCTGAACCTATGAATGCTCGAATCTACAATCACATACACACTAACTGAAAAATACTCAGTTCTGCTCTAGATCATATCACTTTTATTCATCAGAAAACAGAAGCTACAATGCTTTCGAACACACTATAAAAACACTCATATCGATTGAATATAACACCTACACTAGGCCTGCTTTTATAGCTGAAGAAGATACCTTAAAAATAGTATAGTATAAAAGTATCAGAGTATAAAAGAATGTCTTGGTATGCCTTAGTATGTCTTTTGATAAATGCCCGTGCCTTAAAAATAAATAATTGCAATTGTAAACCTGGAAAACAAACTACATTAAAGTAACTGCTAAATCTGGACTGCTAAGAATAGAAAAACCAAGAACATGACTGCTGTTCTCTATGACTGTATGCTTTGCTGGAGTGTGCCTAGGTCCTACACGTGTGCCCTGTTGGGGGACGCATTTGGAAGTCCCATAATTGAACAATTTGCAACGTTTGTTGGTCTTAGAGGAAACTTTCCAGTTTCCACATGGAGAGAAAGCACCTTTTGGTTGTTTCATGCACAACATTTTTCGTTTGTTTGATTTGGAAAACTTCTTGTTATCTTAAATGTTCAATGTATGCTCAACTCTTTTTGATTGTCTCCACCTTCATCGAAATTGATGTAACCTTGTGAATAGTGGCTGGCTGCAGAGATGAAACAGTATCCTAATCACGAGGCTTTTCAGCTGAGCTGTTAGGTTTTCTGTCTCACGGCTATAATATTTTGTTGGGTCCACCTATTTCATATTTTTCACTCATTAAATGTAGTAGGTATGCCACACAAAGACAAAATATGTGCATTGACGCTTATCTCTAATCACTGCCAGAAGGAAAAAGAGAAACTAGAGGAATGTTTTGATTAATTCTAAGATTGCTTATAAAAGACGGTCAATTTGGAGTCTACAAGGAAAGCAAAGCATTCATAGAAATCCAATCCAAATCGTTGGCACCACATGTTCTTCCCTGCCCTCATAAATAGGTAGTATGTATTTTACTACACCTGTCAACATCTAGTTATGACACAAGCGACAAAGCCTGAATACTATGCAACCTCCTACCATGAGTGCAAGATATTCTATGGCTCATTTGGTATGATTCTCCCCTTGTTGGAATCTTCCATTGCCCAAACATGCCTTGAACACAAGCATTCCTTGCTTAAACTTCAATTGATTTGGATACACATGTAAAACAATGGTATTCATGTATCATAGGCATTGATTAGAAGACATACTACAACATGAAGAGGGGTTCTGCCCGTGCCTCCTCCACTCCAACCCACAAACCCTTCGTTCCACATGGAGAAATGTTTCCGAAGTAAAAACTCTCTGGAAATTTGAGAAAGATTCATATTTTCATTCCAAGATGATTGTGTCTAGTTACAGACATATAAGATTTGATGCAATAGCATTAGGGGGTCCAATGAAGGACTACCTTAGATTGTGCAATCCTCAATACTCATGCGCCAAAATCCAAGATGGATGTGCTACTCACAATAGTTTGCGCACGGTGCAAAACAAGGTGCAAAATTTTATTTCAATGAAGGAAATTATAGTTTTAGGCACAACAATGGAAAGTCTTATTACAATCTTGGAATGCAACGGTTACAATGATCCCAAAAGCGATGTTACAATAAGCTTACAAGATTTACAAGAATCTGCGTGGACCAAAAATGGTTCCAACTTTGTACATGTGGTAGCTACTCTTAGTCTCTTCTTAGACTTGACTTTGTATATGCTTACTTTGGCTGCTGATGCCCCTCAATGACTTCGACAATCATATTTATAGCCTTATAGGCACAAAAAGTAGTTACGGAAGTTGAAATGGTTCACCTTCCTTGTCAACCAACCGTCTTCCTGTGATGCTTCAGCTTCCTTCAGTTATGCGGTCTCGATAGTCATGGTCTTCCTTATTCATCGTGCATTGACACTTGGCCTCCGAAGGTTATCAGCGATTTCTGCCGACACGTTTGTCGTTTCATCTTCCATCTTGCAGTGGTGTGCAAGAGATCAAAGTGTGTGCAAGTGTTCTCAACCTCTGATTCATTTGTTGCACAAGGCTGCACAAGACTGAACCTAATATGCAAAATTTGAGGCCGCGCATTGTTCAACATTTTCTCCATAGGGTGCGCAGAACTCTAGCAGTTGCATAAGTGCACCAAGCTTCTCAAAATCTGCTGCACAAGAGTGCATCAAGGCCAACTCTTTGATTCTTCTAAAGATTGTGTGCTCGGTCTATGGCTTACTTTTTTGAGCATGCTCTTATTTTGGACTATAATATCTTTTCAGAAAAGCTCGGCTCATAATCTAGGAGTTCACAGAGCTTTAGCTGTGTATTGAGATTTCTCAAGCTCCAAAACCATTCCAAAGGATTTCAAAATGCCATTTAAGATGTCTTGAGCTTGTTGACAACAAACCAGTTTATGCCTCTGCATACTGCTTGTTGCTACTCTACTTGCCTTCAGTTTATACAAGACTGCTTGTGCGCCCAGATGCTCCTGCGTCATACAACCCGGGTAAGAGAAATGAAGCTCAAGCTCCTGCTCGCATGCATTCCATGAGGTGTTCAACAGATCTTACATGCTTAGCAATTTTGGATGTGCTCAGTAAATGTCACATCTTCAACTGCTTGACCCTTCCACTTGACCAAATGCTCATTGTGTCAATTTTGTGTGTTTTCTTGACTCTGTTATCAATCACTTGTTCAATCTCCTCCTGCACTCTCTTAGAAAATTGCCGTCTCCAGTCCACTAGTTTATGATGATAGTGACACAGCAATTCCTTCAGTATTGTCTGTTCTGTCACCATTTTCTTCAATTTATAGAAACTATATTCTGCGTCTGCAGTCCATAAAAACTCCTATCAATCTCTATGACCTCTGTGATAGGTGTGGAAATTCCATTAAGAGTCTCGTGAAGTTCCTATAGAAGCTCACAAATTCATAGAAATTTTGTGCTTCAAATGTGCTCATAGTGATGGCCATTCAACGTCTCACCTTTTCGGCATTCATTTTCATCCTTGTTGAGCCAAGCACACAAATTAATCAGCAACTTCTCCTCATGCAGTTGCTGCAACCTGTCTTAGGCGTGTCAAATGTTCTTCCTTTGTTTTGCTGAAACCAATATGTCATCCAAATAAAAAATGACCAATTTAGCAAGAAGAGTTTAACATTTCGTTCTCACGAGTCTCACGAGCGTACCTGGTGTGTTAGTCCTAATGACATGACAAACCATTCATATGATTCATCTTGAATTTTAAATACATTCTTCCACTTGTCTTCCTCTCTGATCTTGATCTGATGATAGAGACTCTTTAGATCAATCTTGGTGAAGTACTGTGCTCCACTTAGGCAATTCATCAAATTATCCATGCATGGCAATGGAAATTTGTTCTTGATGGTTACCTTATTGATCGCTTTGGAATCAATGCACATCTGTTATTCTCTTTTCTTCGGCACTAGAATTGTATGTATTGTACTTGAGCTCAGACTTTCATGAATCAACCTCTTCTCAAGCAGTTTTTGAACTAGCTTCTTAACCTCCTTATTCTCCCGCTACATGATTCTCTATGCTGCTTTCTTTGGTAAACTCAAATGTGGTATTAAGTCCATTTAGTGTCTTGTATTGCTCATGGGCAGCAACCCATCTGGTAGATGATATTCGACATATATTTCACTTTATGTTCTCCTGCACACTTAATTTACACCTTCCTAGGAATGAACACACAACCTTATTTCCCCTTCATTTCATCCTGGAACTAACAACATCTTTGGACTTTTGTCCACTTCTTCACTTTTATTCTTCAAAGGATTCAAGTTGTATTGCTTAACATCCTTTATCAAGGTGTAAGTATTTGCTCTTCCATCATATAGAACCTTTTTGTCGAATTGCCAAGGCCTTCCAACAACACATGGCATTCATCCATCGGCATTATGTTGCTCAAAACTTCATCACTGTATGTGCCGATCTAAAAATTAACTAAACATTGTTCATTTACTAGTGTCTGAGGTCCTTTCAAGTTTCAACCTCTAGGACACCTTGTATGGATTTGGGCCCACAATCTTCTTAAGACCAAGATTCTCAACCATTTCATTAGAACCAAGGTTGTCAATATTGCCACTATCAATGATTACCTTGCAACACTTACCTCCAGATTTACAGATGGTTTTGAAAAGATTCTTCCTTTGTGTAGGTGCATTTTCTTCCTTTGCTCTCTTTAGAAGTATTCTTTTAATCACGAGATCCTCTCCTCTCTATGGATTCTCGGTGCAATTGATTTATGCAATGCTCTCCTTGTCGGCTTGTGCAACATGATTGCTAGCTTAATTTCTTCGTGTGCTGCTATTCTGCTGCTCATGCGGCCATTCAAACCTAGCATGAAAGACTTGAGGTCGCACATGGTTCAACATCTTCTGCACAGGGTGCACAAAGCTCCAGTAGTTGCACAAGACATTTGTGCCAAACTTCTCAAAATCTGCTGCGCATGACCTCCAAATCTTGCGTAAGAATGCACCAAAGATGGTGCTTTTATTCTACTAAAGACTTCACACATATCCAAAGCTTGCGCAGAACTCGCAAAGCTTGCCTGGGCTAACATTTCTCGGGATGCTCCAATTTTACTCTACCAACTTTTCGGAAAGCTTGGCTCGTGATCTAGGAGTTCACACAGTGTTATCTGTGTGTCGAAACTTCTTCATGTCCAAAAAGACTCCAAAGAATCTTGAAAATGCCATTTAAGATATGTTGAATTCATTGACAGCAAATCAGTTCATGGCTGTGCGTACTGCTTATTGCTACTCTACTTGTTTTTGGTTGATGGAAGATCGCTTGTGCACCTGGATGCTCCTGCATCATGATCCAAAAATCCAAATCAGGGTCTTCTTCAGCGTCACCATGTCTGTTAGTAATTACACGTACAATGTACTCTCTTGCACTTTAAGTAATGATGGGCTTGGTCTTGGTTATTATTGATCCAGCTCACATGTTCCATGAAAACCCTTTTATAGAAGGGGTAAAGGTAGTAGTTAAGGTATCAACATAGCCAGCATGCTGGTGTGGTTTCTGGCATGATTATTGAGTCATTGTTCTAAGTAGATGCGCCTATTATACAGTGAATCTAATTAATCTATAAAGTCCTTTTATTTTGTATATGTTGTCATTGTTTGTGATAAACTGTTAAGTCTCCCAGTTTTTCTGTATAGGAGCTTGTGCATATTTTTGCTGTTTTTGGGTTTGATGGAACTTTGGATCCACACTTTCTGCGATATTGGAACTCACTATTATAAATTTGATGTTCACAATTCATTCCGACTTAATAGTTAATACACCATCCTTGGGCATGTCAAAAGATGAAGTGATCAAAATTCATACATGGACAAGTATGAATTTTGCTACACATCCAAATGTGGCCTGCATATGTAAACGGAAGGGGAACAACATACCATAAATGTAAAAACACGATATTCAACAGGGCACCTTGGGATTGGTACATGGACAGTGAACTATTTGTCAAAAACCTATACACGGCAGGCCTACAATTTTTCTGATTTCAGTAACCCTGCAATTCCTTCCCCAAAGTCTGCACTTTTTCTTTTACTAAAGTCTTACTCTTCTCATCAACTGCTGCTGAATGGTGAAATGTTTAGGGTTTGGTTTTGACTTTAAGATTCTGTTGGAAGGCTGTGGATAGTGTATGATTGAGATATCTGTTTATCTGTTTAGGGTACCTGAAATTTCCTGTGGAGATGTTTTCTAAAAGCTCTGACGTCCCCTAGAGATATCTGTAGACACTTGGGTTGTGTTTGAGGGGCACCCACAGTTTTTTGTCTTAGCTATGTGTCCCATGAGTTGAGGGGCATGTCTTTCAGTTACACTTAAAATAATAACTTAGTGAGAAGTTACAATGGTTTCTTGGATGAGAGATGTCTCCTGGAAATGCCTGGAGATGCTTGGGATGTCTCTGAGTTGCTCCCAAATCTGTTCCAGTCTTCTACTCGTGGCCCGTGTGTTGGGAGGTATGTCTCATAGCTAACAATTTGACATTTACTTGACACTCTGATTGGGAGGCAACCCACAATTTTTACTGAATTGTTTTTTCTGTTGAAATCCCTAATTTTGAGTATTGAAGTATGCTGCTAGTCCAACCATGGGTAATTTGTGCTGTTGTCACACAAATTCTCTCTTATATTTGATAGTGTCCCTAATTGATATTGGATGACCTTAAATGGTAGCCATGGTCGCAAAACTAGGCTACGGCCTTATCAATGAACAGCAGTTCAGCTCACGGGACCAACTGGGGCCGAATGGAGGTCAACTGGCCATCAAGACAGTCTTTTGAGGTTGATGTGTTGACATTCCTCTTATATAATAGAGGTCGGTTGGTGATTCAATGACCAATATTTGAGGACTTCCTGGGCTGTAACAAAATACTTCTACATAAGTGGTGATTATCGACTTAACAAAATTTAATATCCACATGGGATTGGGGTACCTTATATTGAGAAATCGATGCAATTTCCTTACAAACTATTCTTGACTGGTTAATTTTCTGCTGCTACTCATGCCGACCTTAAGAGCACAAAAATGGTGTTTGGAAACGGGCTCTTACATTTTGACTTTTCCAGATTATTTGTTTGTATATAATGGCTGTTAGAGAAAAGCTTGAATCATATATATTGCATTGATCTAATAGAATGGAAATGTAGTGCTTGGTTCATGTTGCGAGTCTTGCATGGAATATTGACACGAGGTCAGGTGCAAATAGCTGTCCGATGGAGTACATGCTAGTAAAGGTCATCTTATAGATCCCTGCCACGCGAGATACCAAATTGGCATATTAAATTCCCCTTGTGGATGTCCACAAGGGGATTCATTTCTATTTATTAACCGTATATATCATGAAAATCGTGTACTCGTGGGTTTTATCTCATGACCAGCTCTAAGAGGAAATAGCAGAAATCACCTGTGAAACTCAAGGATCTCAGGTTGTTATGGAGCTATGAAAGTGGAAGAGTGGAAATATGGAATAGAGTATTATTTAGTTTTACAATGAAATCAGTTCAACCCTTGGAATAATCTGTAGATTTTTCAATAATTAAGTCTCAATGAGCATCATCTGTGGCCTCTATTCTGTTAAAAGTCTCGACTTAATAAACAAATAGTGTACCGAGGGTGGTGAGGGAGAGAACATAATGGTCGGTGACGGGAAGCTAATGCAATGGATTTGATTTGACTATTCTCTTTCTTGCAATGGGGTATGGCACCCTTAGGTAAATTTGCTGGAGAGATTTTGATTATAAAGGGTATATATTAGTTTCCAGTATATTATTCCAAAGGGTTCTTGTAATAGTTGCTACAAACGCGGTTCTTGTAATAGCTGGGAGCAGCTATTAGTATTGTGAGGATAGTAAACAGTTGAGGCTGCAGTAAGTATCATAGTGAATAAATAGAAGACAAGTTTTCTCCATGCTTTAATTTCCCTACAAAGTCAGAGGGATCAAATGTGTGTGCACATGAATATTTTTGCTAGCTAATACTTATTGATGGCAACTCAACTACGATAACTTCTATTGACAGTGAATCAAATATGATCTAAAGACTTATTTATTTGGAATTAAAGAGGTCATCACAGCTTCAATACTAGGGTGTTGCCTTAACCTTATTCTGAAATTTGAATAGAGTGGATTGTAGGGGATGTTAATGGAAATGGATGTGCGCTACTAATAATTTATTATTTGACAGAACAAGCATATATTTTATTGACATTATTGTAAGCAATCAATGTTAGTGACATTTCAGTTGATGCCACACATTAGCTGTTTTCATCAGGACGGTAATTCTTTGGAGATTCATCATTCATGTCTGCGTTCTGGACATCCTATTTTATGCATGGTGTCTGTCAATGTTTGTATTCTTTGGAAAGAGTGGGTCAACGTTGGCATGTACTCTATTGATCCTCAATGGACTGTTAATTTTTGCCTTTATCACTGTAAATTGAAAATTCGTTACATCTAAGCTAGTAATGGCCTACATGCTCTATACGATGCTTGAATATGAATTCTATGCTGTTTTTCCCCTCTTTTCCTGGGTTTTATTTGCTCTAATGCATTGTACTTTTTTCTTTTTCCCTCAATTTTGTTTGCTTGAATGCATTTTACAATTTTTGATCCAATTGTATTCGTATTTTTGAACATAACTGCTATGCTCTGTGTAATACCTCATTATATTGTTTTCAAATTTCTAGAATTATGTTAGGGTTTAGTGCGTGAGACGTATCTGTATTTCTTAAATGGAAGAAGTCAAACTTCTGTTCTACAGTTTATATATCGTCAAGCTATACATTTCTGCTAAATTGGCTAATGCTTGTGAACTGGAATATTCATAAGAGAGGAAGCTGTGAAAGATGCGTGAAATAGCTGTTCTGAAATTATTCTCTGTCATTCCTTTATAATCTTTAGGAAATCTGTGACACTTGAGTAGGGCATAGTTGTCCGACTTGAATGAGGCGATGGCAATGACAAGAAACATGAAACTGGGCATAATAATAAAGGGCATTATATATCATCATAAATAGGTTATAGGCGCCCAACCATAGAAGCAAGAAGCGATTGCAGAAATAAAGAAAGATCATGTCAGTCAGAAGCTAGTTTGCTGCAAAAGTCAGCAAAGTGTTAGGGTAAATACATCACGGTTAGGTATAGATCAAATTTGAAGCAGTTAATGCCCTGTTAAAGGTAATTTTACGTTGTGTTGAGTTGTTGTGAATGTATATTTCTGTAATTAAAACCTTTAGGTGGGGATCTGTAATGTATAATTTCATTCAAAAGTTCATTCTTTGTAAAATTGTTTTTAACGTTTCCAAGTATATTTGATAATCAATGAAGTAAATATTTGTTCAGTCTTAAGATTTTGCTGGAGTCACTGATAATCATAGAAAAATTGGAATGTGGGTTATCATACTAGAATAGTGGTGCTTTTGCGAGATGACTATATGATCTTGGTGGCTGTCTACTGCTGTCATCGACTATCTTCTTAATGTAGAATAAATGTTTCCTCTCTTGTTCGCAACATTTTTTTCATTTTCTGGTTGTGGCAGCCATTCTATTGGCAAACAAGCTGACATTGGTTCTTGTTGTGACCTCTGAGGATGCCGTATTGAAAAATAGTGTTTCAATCAGGATTTATGGGTATTAAACATGCAGTCGACCTGGTTTGCCACTTGTTTTCGATTGTCTCCTTATGTTATTATGAGTATCAAGTTACAACTTATTACTGTTTTCTGCTTTGATTAGTAGTCTTGTAGGATTTTTCTTTGCTTTTGCAAGTGTCTGCTATGTTTTCTAAATGTAGCATCAACCAATTAATTGAAACCTCTATCACATAAAATTACACCATACATTCGATGCTAGATGCGAGGTGTCAAGACTTGTGTGGTTTTAGGAAAGTGAAAATTTGTATTCCAATTTCCATGTGCATGTCTGAATCCGTGCAAGTAGGAAATGATAAATTGAAACATGTATAATGATGCTAGATGCTAGCTGTCAAGACTCAGGTTTTAGTAAGTAAAAATTGTCTTCCAACTTTCCTGTGCATGTCTGAGTCTGTGCAAGTAGGAAATGATGGGTTATTGATTTTTGATATGTTGGAAGCAAATAGAAGATTATTTGGCATTGAATATGATATATTGGAAAGCTCAAAGAAAAAAATTTGTGGTCAAGGCTAGTGATATATAGCTTGAATCGTGAAGCACATATTGATAAAGTTGTTGATGCTCATCTTTGTCGGGCACAAGGATTTTCCTAACAATCCCCATTGAAGATGTGGCACACTTTGTTATTAAATTCCTCTCTTATTGAGTCCACTTAGCTTGAGCTTAAAGAGGGTACCGGCAACCTTTTGCTTGGTAAAATGTTTTACCATGTATTTAAATGCTCTCTGGAGTACGGTTCTTGTGATAGGAAAATGTTTATCCAAAAAAGCTTCTTGATAGGATCACAATACTATTGGTATTACTTGGAAAATGCTCAATGAGTTTGTGCGGTTATGAACGGCTGTATTGCAGGAAGGGTTTTGAACCTTGTTTTCAGCTGTACAAGTGTCACCACTAGCACACCACAATGCACCGTCTTTTTGGTGTTAGAATTTACATTTTGATCATTTGGTACAAATGTTTGGGTACTCAAATTATTAATATATAAAGTTGTTTCCGCATTGGACGAGTGTCGTTTAGGAAGTCCTGGTTGCGTGAAGTAGTGCATGCTTGCAATTTTAATTTTTTTTTTACTTCAAGCCCATGTTTTGGTATTTCTAAAATTTGGGGAAGCCAATTGAAGGAATATATTGCCACTCATGTTGTGTGAACACATACTAGCTATTTGTTCAAACATATTTTGCAATCTAGGCGATTTTTTATTTGTTTTGACAATAATGACCAAATCTTGCAAATAGTAGTAATAATTTTATTTTTTTGTTTTTAAATAGCTATGTCTGGTTAGATATGTTGGACAATACAATAGAATATTATAGCCATTAAGTTTAGACTCACATTTTAATGCACATGATATTGGGTCTATGTTCTTGTTTGGTGCTTATAAGAGATGTTCACTCCGCATTGAATATATGTTTGTTGATTTTTAATACATTATTTTGAATAAACAAAGTAGAGTATTACCAAAAAATGTGTTATTATAATAATCTTTAAAGTTATCAAAATATTTTTATTAGTTTAAGAACTAATTGAGTATTGTTCACTAAGTGAAGATTGGACCCAAAAGTAGGAGAAATATATGATTGTTGTGTGCATTTATTTGTTAAAATCTATATCTTCACCCAAGTAGCATTTGTTTAATCAATTATTGTTAAGCATAACAATTGTTGGAAGTTTGAAATACATGGTTCTCAAACAGCAATGATTGAAATAAACATTATTAAACTAGGGTGGTTTTGGCAATGTTTGAGTGTTGGTGAAATAAACATGGTATAAAAAGATGGTGGTTTAGAGAATGCTTTATTAATATTATTAAAGCATGGTGGGTTTGGCAATGTTTTTTGCATGGGGTCATAGAAAAGGGGAGAAACTGTAACATTTTTTAGTTAAAAAATATTAGCAAAATTTATATTTGTAACATTTAAAAGAAAAATTATATTATTACATGTATGTGTGTTAATTTTTAGATGCTTTGATGGGTGGTTTACGTGTAGTTTATTTACAATGGACCTTGGAGAGCTTGGTTAAACTTTTGGTTTTTTATGATAGTGAGAAATGTCTGTTTTTCATGTAGGTGATTTTAGAATTTAAATAGTGATGTGAGGGTGCTCAAAATTTTAAACAAATAATGAAAAAGGTAAAACAAATTTATTATGATTTGAATAATAACACCACTGAATATTATAGAAATATTATTATTGTAATTATGGTCCTCTATGTAAGTCACTTCAAAATATTTAATTGGGCAAAAACTGAAATTTAATAATGGTTAAATATGAATAGAAATGAGGTTGGTATGAATTTTAGTCAAATGCATGTTATATTGGAAACTTGTATGAAGCAAATAAAATAAGTTGTGGGGTATGAATAGCAATATTACATAGAATTGTAGAACTAAGGTCATTGGTTATGTATATTTAATTGGTGGAGACAGTTGTAATGGTGGACATATCTTATTCACCTTTGAATTATTGAAATTGAAAACCTAGAAAATGGTTTTTATTTTATCAAGAAAATCCAAAGTTTAATAAATTAGGATTGTAAAGGATAGAAATGTTAAAAGGTGAAAATAATTTGGGAGACACTCTTTGATGTGCTTCACTTTAAAAGTAATTTGAAATAAGATTTAACATCAAAGTAATTTTAAAGAAAGTAAAATTCAATCGAACAACAAAAGTAAGTTATGGAATTGTTTGCAGCCCAAAGTTGGTATGGTGGTAAGTATTGGATGCTTCATATGGTGCTAGTAATTGTTAGAATGTAAACTCTTTCCACCCTGTCTATTGTTGCATTATAACGTTGTTATGTGGAAGAGGAAAAATTGAAGGAGATTGATTTTCATTAAATTGGATATTGATAAAGATTCAAACTTTGCAACATTTTTGCAAATGCCATGTGTGGGAATGTCAAGGAATTAATGATATTCAATATGAGTTAAGATAAAATAAAATTATAGTAATGTGGTATTATAAATACGTGAAAACAAACATTATTTGAAGAATTTTGTCCTTTTGGATATTTATAGAAGAAAGAATTAAATTGCACCACATTGTAGTCAACAGTGCAAGTGTGAATTAATTTAAAGAGTTAGTATAATGAGTGAAATAACAATACAAAAATCAATGTAATAAAAATTCAAAAATGCATGGGTAAATACCAACAAAATAAAAAAATAATTATCAAACATATGGTTAAAGCCATAAATACTTTTAAAATAGAGGGAATCAACATGAACCAATATATATATATATATATATATATATATATATATATATATATATATATATATATATTCTTGGTTAGTGTTATGAGTCACAACTACAACTAGACTACAAATCCATTGTATATAGACACAATTTACCTTAACCTCATCAAAGGACCAGATTTCCACATCACACGAGTACAATTTGCTATAAATCCACATTTTAGGCCACAACTTGCCAAGGAAGAATCGTATTGTGGTGGGGTTGAGCATTATCATCTCGTTTAACCAACATGTCTATAATCAAAATTCAAATACAAATTAATAATAACACTTTAAAATATTTTATATTATCGATTGGGGATTTTAATAGCATTTCAAGTTTTATTATGTGTAAGCAAAGATATATCCAAGGTGCTTTGGCTTGTTTTCATTGCTGATTTTTACACATGTTAAATGTTAACATATAATCATATGAAAGTACTTGATTGTAATGAGAACCACCTTATCTTTACGTTCACAAAATGTTAGTAGCTTATGCAAAATATGATAGTGGCAACAAGGAGATGTAATCATGATAGTTCTTAAAAGCTCGAATGCTATTGGCATAACAAAAACATTTAAATCTTTTACAAACATTACCAAATTAGAAGCTTACATGATAAGTATATTTATCAAAATAGAGTTGACATAGATAGTACTCAATATCAAGCTTTAATGAAAATCCATTTGGTTTGGTAAAGGATAATGGAAATGAATTATAATATTTTATTTTATCAATAGCATTTTTTCACATGCCTACTTTCCAATGCCTACTTTCCAATGCCAATGCAAATATTGAATGTTGATGGAGAAAAGTGGACCATGTATGAGCAAAAACCATACATTATTTATGCTTTACACTTAAGGAGGGTATGAATATGTTATACGTGTTATTTGCAAATATTGCAATGAAAACATTGAACTTGCAATTAGAAGAGGAGCACAAGATTGCCAATATTAAGTCTTGAGTCAATCCAACTATGAAAAAACCTATGTATAATTGTTTTCAACTATGTCATTTGTTGACATTGAGTTGGAAGTCCCTCCCAATAGTGCTAAGGTTTGTATTAAATGCATTGGCATTGTGTATTATTCTTCTGCTAAAAACACTTTCATATGTTCATGGTGGATGAAGTGTTGCAAATTATTTAAGTGTCGTATGAATTGTGTTTTGTCATAGTGCTATATGTTTATGTTTGAAACAAAAAATAATTTATAATTGTGCATAAGTTCAATGAAGTAGTCTTTATACAAGGCAATATTGGAATATATAGAGTTTGCAATGTTGAAACTTCCATTGTAGAAAACAAGATATGATTTCAAATAATCAATAGAAGGATTTTGAAGTGTAATATTATTTAGGTTTTTTGTAAGATAGGAGCTACACTTTGTAAAAATCACTAGAACATTTAATCCAATGTAATTTGAAAAAAAAAAAAAGCCTTTACTTTTTTAATAGAATAATTAAAACAAAATCTTATACCGTTGAACTCAAAAAGGCCACCAATAAAATTGTATGCTTTAAAAGGTAGAACTATTTGACATAATTATGTCATACTATTTTTACCATGCATAGCGGAAAACTAAAATGAAATAAAATGTAAATTGTGGGTATTTGATTTTTCTAATTCATTTTGTATATGTTATTTAGTATAGTGAAAAACCTTTACAAAATGTTAAGTGATTCAAACACTTCAATGGTTATGAAATGCCGCTAATTGTCAAAAGAAACACCCTAAATCAAAAGTGACAAATACCAGAGTGAGAAGGCTACTTTCAATAGTAGCTTGGAAATTTCCAAAGTTTTTAGTGTAATTGTTTAGTATTTTAGATTGCACATATCATTCCAATTAAAAGAGGGAGTAACATTCCACCAAGAGGTCGAATGCTAAACTTAACATCAAACTATTAATTGTTAAGGATGTACATGCGATATTAACCTTCAATTTATTGATTTTAAAAAAATTGAGTTATGAAGTACAATAATGTGATGTATTTAATGTCCACCGATAATGTCTTTTTAAAATATTGGATACCCCTTTAATCATTTAGATGAATACGAAATGCTTCATTAATTTTCATTTAATGTGATATATATTACATGTTTGGATGATTATGAAATACTTCATTACTTGACATTGAATGCTCTTCTCTCAACTTATTTATAAGTTTCAATCTATACTTAAATTGTTATCGACACTTCTTTTGTTTAGTATATGTTTTATTGCACTCATTGGTCTTGGGATAAATAATAAACTCGGGCGTTTGAAAATTAAGACTTCACTATCTCTATCTATAGAACATCTTTCACACATAGAAGCCAAGTATTTGTAGGAAGAGATCAAAGTTGTAACCAAGTGCGTACCAAGGTCAACACCTTTTGAGGTAAAATTTGGTAGTGACTTTAGGTGCACAAAATTTAGTATATTTAGAGATGTATTTAATGTATAACTAATGTAGATCATCCTCCCATATTTTGAGAAATGTTTGTCAAGAGTAAATATTCAATATTATACAATTGGAAATCATTTTAATGTAGTTTGTTTATCCTCGACAACAACTAAGATTCTTTGACAATTAAAATTCTATCTATGACAACTGTCTTGATCAATGTTATAAATGGTCTCCAAATAAGTAGAATCACAACAATCTTTAAATGAAGGGTTTATGACATCTAAGAGAAACTACTATTTATGTAACCTTTCTATATGATATTTAACAAGGAGCTTTAAGTGGATCTTTTTGAATCCAATGCCAACTCTCATATCATTTATATAGTCTTTTTAGTTAAATCCTATTAAACTATTTACACACGTGATCCAACAATACACTAATAAATACAATCTTAGGTTGTTTTTCTTTAAATTACCAATGTGAACAACATTATGTAAAACTATACCAAGTTGTCTTTTTAAATAATTATTTACCATAAGGATAAATGTGAGTTTGAATGGAAACATGCTATTTTCTCACTACATGTGAAGAAATGTCTAAATCAAAGTAATGATTTTTGACTAACAATAACATCTTCAATTGAAAATTATTAAATTTGATATGAAGTCACATATCTAACTTGAAAATGTGTTAAACATAAGTTGTTTGTATATAAAATGTATCTCTTTCATACAATAACTAAGAGAAACCATAACCATAAACTTCTATGCACTTTGCTTCTAAAATAAGAAAAGTAAAAATGTCATGATTTACTGAGTTGCAAATAACACATTCCTTCTAAAGATGTCCAAACAATGTCTCTAAAATCCAAACAATGTTTACAAATAGCTTTATTGAGTGAATGCTTTTTCAAAGAGTGGCTTCTTCTTGTTACAATATTTAGGTGTAAAGGGACTATTTTATGAATTGAAGGGACTATTTCATGAATTGATGAGATGAGGAAGGTTCATAAAACAATTCACATTATTGATTCCCATTATGACCTGAAACAACAACATTTACTAAACAATTTACTTATGCATTTTTATTATTATTAGTATAGATATTTTAATAATATTTATTTAAAAATATTTGATGTTTTTATTTTAGATTTTTCATATTTTATATTGATTAACAATTTATTGTATAGTTTATAAATTTATCATTATTTGGTGATAACTTTCATCAATCTAAGTATATCATTAAGTAGTTTACAAAAATGGGTTCCAAATTCCACCATATAATCAAAATATTATAAAATTTTAATTGACTTTTAAGTAACGGTCACATAGATATAATATTTAATGTTGAAATTGTTTGATGATGATCAAATGAACTTCAAATTTCAAATCAAATATTATTAAGAATAGATATTTACTTCAATAGATTTTTTTACTTGATAAGATTTTTTTGGATTTTTTTCAATCATTACTTACGCTACACATATGATATACCATTTTCTAATTATTATTTATCCCGTGTGCTTTATGAACAAAGTTTAATTATTATAAACATTATTAATATAATTATTTAGTAAAAAATAGTTAAATATGATTATTTGTGGAAGTCACTTTCTAAACAAACTTTAATTATTGCATATATTTTTAATATAATTGAGTTATACAAAATAGTTAGATATAGCACATGAAAACAATTATGATAATCATTATTTTACATATATGTATGTTTCACAAAAGATTTAACTAAAATATTAAAAGCATAGGTTTCACATTGTTTTTTAATGAGTAATATGAATAGAACTATAGTGGAGAGTGTTGGTGCTCAATCCAATTCCTTAGATCAAGCACGTCTTTTTCTAGAATCTCCAAAGATATAACTATTATGTGTTGTTCATGTTGCTCCCGTACTTCAAAGTTTAGTTTGAGTAAAGAAAAATGATCAATTTATAAGAAATTTCGTGCCTTGTCAAGATAAAAGAAGGGATTCAACTAAAATGACGAAGGACCGGTTTAATGGATTGGTTAATCAAAGTCTAAAAGCTCAAAAGGCCCAAAAGAATGCATCTCGATCACGAAGTATAAAGTTGCAAGATTGGTTAGATAACTCAGTTAAAATGGACTTAGCCATTTAAAACGAGCTTGGGACGTTCAAATAGCCGTCAAAGATCTACACCATTAAGCACTTTAAATGCAAACAAAGCAAAGGACACATGGCGAGTTTCGGGCCTCTCTAAGCCATTCGAGTTTTGCAGACTTTAAGTCTGTGGAATTTACCGAATTTCATAAGGCTCCGTGTCCAGGCGGGGCATAAGTTAAGCTTTGCTCGGTAAAATGTTAAGTCCACAAAAAGAAATGAGTTTTATAAAGCTTTGGTTCCGGCGGTTTGACGAGTTGAGGCAGATACGTGGCAACATTTTTATAAAGCCAACGATGAAGTTAACCCAGTTAAAGGTTGCGAATGTGAAGGCCTCGACCTCACAACCAATAAAAGGCAAACATGAAAGCAAGAAAGCCCAACACTGCGCAAGATCCGAAAGCTTTGCATGGAACTTTCTCATTGTCTATGCTTTGCACTTTGACAAGACTGATATTACCATTAGTGTGGAGTTTTCTGATTGGTTTATGGTTCGTACTTTAACTACTTCTTTGTAAATGAAAGTAAATTGCAAAGTAGTGTGGAGCTTTCTGATTGGTCTATGCTTCACACTCTGACAAGGCCGACACCCCAAAGGTATGTGGAGCCGTGCCATTGGTTTGTGCTTGAAAGACTAACAAGGTCTTTGTAAATAAAAGTGAATTGTGAGAAGCGTGGAGCTTTCTTATTGGCTCACGTTTCATGGGATCGACCAAGGTTATCAACAATCTAAATTGTGAGAAATGTGGAGCTTTCTCATTGGTTCACATTTCGCGGGGACCAATCAAGGTTATCAAACAATCTAAATTGCGAAAAGAGCGTGGAGATTTCTCATTGGCTTATGTTTCGCGGGGATCGAGCAAAGTTATCAAAAGTCTAACATTGTGAAGAGCATGGAGATTTATCATTGGCTCACATTTCGCGGAAAGCAATCAAGTAAAAGGACAATCTAAGAAGGCGAAGATGCGTGATATCTTCTTATTGGCTTATATTTTTGAGACATGCTGCGCAAAGCTAGATAAACATAGGAAAGAAAAAGGAAAGCAATGCAAACGTGAACAAAAGCTAAATTCCCGAGGCCAATAAAATGCTATCACGTGTTACTCTCCAGTTCATCCCGACACACAAAAATTCAAATAGCTATAACTTTCGATTCAAAGCTCCAAATCAAACAAAACCGGTCTTGTTGGAAAGGTCTCCTCACGCCCTTCAAGTTGGCATCATTTGATTCATAAATTGATGGCATTTAGTGGGGGAAAAGGAGAAAATAAGGGATACAAACGCACCTAGTAGTATCAGCTAATTGTTTTGCATATGTGGCAGTGAAGGCATGGAATCGATCCCAAAATACTAACAAAAAATCAAATATTTTCAGTTAGACAAATGTACATTCCCACTTTGATTAAATATTTTTTTATGAACAAGGTGGTGATTCACTTGCTATTTTGGGAGGAAAATCAAATTGTAAGAACTCATCAAATTTGTATAAATATGGGGGCTTGTCCTCATATTAAAGAGGGGGTTAGTTTTTCTATTTCTGAAAAAGGTTGAGAGATTCAATTGTGAAATATTGCATGTTTCCTTTTTGAAATACATACTGATTTTGGTTTCCCATACTTCTGTGTCAAGGTGGTTGCAATGTGCAACCATTGAAATTTTTTGAGAGCATTTGCTTTATGCTCCCTTGTTTATCCTAAATTGATCCATCATTTAAAGAAATTGAGGGAACAAAGATCCCATCTCCCCTCTGCATTCAGGTTACCCCGTGGGTCCTCTCACCTTGGTTCAAGGTAGGACCAAAAGTAGTAGGAATAGGCCATCCCCTTTGTACATGCCCCTCAATCATCCCAAGGCTTGATCCCAAGGAAAGTGTTAGACCCCTCCCCGACTACAAAAAAACACACACCATTCAGGCCTACCACCATTCCAAGCAATTCCCCCCTTTTTTTCCTTAAAGAGAATTATTGTCAATCCACCCAGGGGGTGAAAATTTGAGGACCAACATGCTTCTGGTGCCGTTGCTTGGGATTTCAAATTTCAAAAGGCGTCAAGGCCGAAGCAGAGGTTTAGATCTCCCGCTAACATGTGATCAAGTGCCATTGTCGGCGATAAATTACTCCAGCACAAGGTTCAAAATATAGACCTTTATATAATAGTGCCAAAATTAGGAAAATATAGACCATTTTGAAAGTATTGTCCAAAATTTTCTCATTATAAACAAGCTTTCCATAAAACCCGACTCCATTGGAAAAAAACTGGGAAAATTCATAAAGCTCTAAAAAGCTCACTCTCTAGTTTATAAAGCTATCATTTCAAGATTTATTTAAGTTAATATATATATCTAAGGTGCAAGACCTTAGTGGCAGATCCGTATTTCAAAGAAAATATGGGATATACCAATGTAATTTTTTTACACCTTGCTGATTAACTCTCCCCTTTGTAAAGCTAGAAGGAAGAAGGTCCTTTTTCAAGTTAGATCCTACCAAAAGATTACTTCCAAAACTGGAAAGTACATAGTCAAGAAGGAAGCAGATCTAGAAACCAGTGGGTGGTCAAAAGTCAAAAGAAAAGATTATTCAAACTATTGTATTTGATCATCCTTTGGTGGAAGATTACTCTAGCACACATCTGACACTCTCTGATTCAGGTAGTCCTCAAGCTAATTTGCATTCATTGTTTCAAGAAGGTTCAACATCTGCAAGTAACAAAGGTATTATTCATCTCCCTTCTTTGTTGACTCATGAGAATAAAGTATTATGTGAAACAAAATCCTTGAAGGATTCCTACTTTGTGGATCATACTCCTCTACCTCCAAGACCCCAGTTCCCCATCGTTTCAATCCTTCTTTTGAAACATCTCCACCAAATAATATGTCACAACCTCCACCAAGGGCTCCTTTTGTGGTTATTACTTATAGACCAATAAGGTTCTATGGAATTGTAGGCTATCCTAATGAAGTACCACATGAAATTAGAAATATACTACCTAGATTTCAAGGGAATAATGTCATAAGTGGAGATCAACATCTTATTATTTTTCAGAATGTTATGGATGACTATGAAGTAAAGCATGAAGATGTTTATGTTAAGTGGTTCATACATACATTAGAAGAAGTTGGCAGGAATGGTATAACTTGGTGCTGTAAATTCATTTAGACTCCAATATAGTGATAAGGTCAACCCCCAGTTTCTATTATAAAAATTTGAAAACATAAAAAGAATCCTAATGAGTGTGTGTAAGACTTTAATACCAGGTTTTATAAAACTTTGACTAGATTTTTAGATAATATACGGCCTAGTGATGATTCTTTCTTGATTAAATACTCAGATGCCTTTGATAAGAAGGAAACTTATTATTTGAGGGACACAAATTCTAGAACTTTGAGGTAGGCTTTCTTTACGGCTGTCCAAATTGATAACAATATTAAAGTATCTAGGAAGCCTCCAAAGAGGGAAGGTGTCAAGTTGATCAATCTAGAAAAGCCTCAAGCAAGTAAGGCTATAGAATTGGAGGAGGTGGTTAAAAATTTGGTTGGAAAGTCAAAGAGATATCTTATAAGCTTGCTAGAGTAGAGAAAAGATTGGTTTCAAATCCTCAAGCTCAGCACCAAGCCCAAGGAAAAAATAAATTTGGGAATCATCCCAAAGGAGAGCACCAGTGCTAATAAAAAAGAAAATGACCTATGGGTTCAACAAATAAGTAATAGGCTTTCGAGACAACAAGACAATCCTGCATCCATTGACAACAAGAGTGTCAATAGTAGAAGAAACCCACATCATTGAGTGGTGTGATAAATGTTTATTACCACACCCCTTGTGAGAAGCTTGTTGAAGATGGTGATGTTAATGATAAAACTTATTATGATGATTTATGTATGATGGAGTTTCCAAATGATTCACCACAAGGAGCTACTTCCACTGATCTTCTATATGCCAAAACTGTAGAAGAATTTTGGGCCTGCACCAATCAGGTATTATGTTTTCCTCCTATAGCTAATGTTGATATAGATATGGCTCAATCATTTGAACTTCCTAACCATGATTTTGAATATATAAGGGAATTAATGATAAAAATATGCTAGGAGAATTCCATCCAAGAAGAAGATATGAAGTAATTAATGAATGTTGTTGTTGCCCAAGAAAGAGACTATAACCTTCGCAATAGGCAAGTTAAGGGACCTAAGTCAACTTCAAACCAAAGATGCCTCTCCTAACCAACATCCCCAAAGATGCTCCCAAGAAAAATATATATGATAAATGTCCTGTTATCTCTTCAAAGCCAAGCACTTTCGCTTCTGCTCAAGCAATAAGACAACATCCCATCAGAAAAGACCATCACCCTTGCCCCTCATACAACCCTGCCCAAATATGTAACATGTGACATGGCCCAAATTTTTGAGTCAAATAAAAATCATTGTCCCAATTGTGGAATTACTTAGAATTCTGAACATAGAAAGAGGTCATTTGAGTATTTGGGATTGAAGGAGGATACAATTGTCAAAGAAAGGGATGCAAATAATGTGGTGATTCCTCCTACCACAACTGAACTTGAAATAACAAAGGATTAAAAGAGTATAAAGGAAACCTCGGAAGTATATTTGGGTACTTCCTTGGTTGAATCACAATTGGATGTGGATCATTTCTTTACTACTTTGATTTTCAATGAGTGAATTCTCCATAATTGTATGTTTGATTTAGGAGCTTCATGTAATATCATGCCTTTAGAGGTCATGAATGAATTAGAAATTAAAATAACAACATCTTTTGGGAAATTTTATGCCATGGATTCAAGAGAAGTACCCGTCGTTGGGTACATCGAGGTTTAGCGAGTAACTTGATACTTATCCTGGCAAGTATTTAACTATGAATATGGTTATAGTTGATTGCCCTGCTAAATGGGGTATATTGCTATCAAGAAAATGGGTTGCTAGTGTAGGAGGCAGTGTTTAGATGGATATGTCCTTCACCTTTATACCATTGGAAGGGAAACTAGTCAAATTTCATAGAGAAGAGAAAATGCTCCATCTTATTGAGGATCCTATGAATGCTTCTTATGAGGTATTTTTTGTTGACACTAATCTGGGTAATTTCATAGGATGTGTACATTCTGAAGATCATTCTATGGATATTAATGCAAACCTTGAAGATGTCAATGTCCCTTGGACCATGAATTTTGATGGAGCATGTTCCAATGTTGGAAATGGAGTTGGAGTGGTTTTGACTTCTCCAAATCAAGATTCTTTCAAATTTTCTTTCAAATTGAAGTTTGAATGTACCAACAACATTATGAATATGAGGCATTGCTCTTTGGCTTAAGAGTTGCATGGAAGCATGGGATTAAGGATATCATTGTCAAAGGAGATTCGAATTAGTTGTAAAACAAGTTAGAAAATTATATGGAACTTAAAACTAGAGAATGAGATAATATAAGTATGCAGTATGGGATCTCATAGAAATGTTTGATTCTTTTGATATCCTTTACCATGAGAGATCTTAGAATGCAACAACTAACAAGTTGGTTGTTTTTGGCATCCCCGTTTGACAATGAAGCTGTATTTCCTTATTGCAACTATGAAGTAGAGGTGCTCGTCTTGACCTTCGGCCTCCTAAAAACATTCAACATTGACAAGTTGTTCGTGATGATGCTTAGATTTAGAGGTTCTTAAGTTGTAAATGTGAGTTCATTGATCAACTCATTGATCTTGAGCCAATGGTTGTATTATGTGATGGAAAAGAAACCCTCTTTGGGAAAGATGTAATACAGTTAAAAATAAATATTATCCCTAGAGGACTGGTTAGTCTCGAGTCAAATTTTGACAATACTGACAGGGTCATAAAAAAACCTATATTTTCATCTAGGGATGTTGAATAATGTAACTTGGGAACTTCTCAAAATCCCAAAAAGGTTTGGTGGATGTAGCATGAGCAAAGAAGAAAAACAGGTTTATAACAAGTCATAAAGAAATACCGGATTTCTGACACGGTCTTATTCGTAACTAAAATATTACAGAGAAGACTTGTTTCAACATGAGATACCATTGGTGTCTCACTCCAAGCCATTTAGAAAAAATCAAAGGCCTATCAACCCCATCCTTACAACCAAAATGCAAGAGGAATTGACAAAGCTAAGAGATGGTGGGATAATACAAACCACTAGATATTCTTCATGGGTGGGAAACTTAGTGCCAATCAGAAAGAAGAATGGGGACATAAAAATTTGTGTGGATTTCAAGAATCTGAACAAAACATCGCTTAAAGACAATTACCCACTGCCTAATATGGAAAATATGCTACAAAAGGTTATATGATATGATTTTCTATCTACATTGGATGGATTCTCAGTGTATAACCAAGTTGTGGTGAAACAATCAGAATAGTTCAAAAGTGCTTTCACTAGCCCTTAGGGAACATATGTCTCTGTTAGGATGCCTTTTGGATTAATAAATGTTGTTGCAACCTTCCAAAGAGCCATGGATGTGGCCTTTTCTGGTTTCATAAATGATTTCATAGTAGTGTATCAGGATGATATAACTATTTTCTCCAAGAAAAGAGATGACCATTTGGGACACCTTGAGAAGGTATTAATCAGATGTAGAGAGTATGAGATTTCATTAAATCCTAAGAAATGTCACTTTGGGGTGCAAAAGGAAAAATTATTGGGACATATAGTGTCTCGGAAGGAGTTATGATAGATCCTGAAAGGGTGGAGGCAATTGATAAAGTCCCTATCCCTATGTCTAAAAAGGGTATCCAATCCTTTTTGGACAGTAAACTTTGTAAGGAGGTTCATCTCCAACTTTGTTGAGATTACTATTCCCATCATAAGTATGCTGAAAAGGATTAAGTCATCAAGTGGGAAGAAGGGGTTGTTCAAGAATTTAAAGGAATAAAGGAGGCACTTAAGATCGCCCCATCTTAACCATACATGATTATAAGAAATCACTTCAGATGTTTTATTTTTCCTCTGAGAATACAATTGCGTCTGTGTTACTACATAAATATGAAGAGGGGCATGAAAAGCCCATTGCATTTTTTAGTAAAGATTTACAAGGACCAAAGTTGAAATACTCCATCATGGAAAAACAAGATTTATACATGACTTTCTCATTAAAGACCACATCCCTAGATCGAATGATTTTCTTATCCTTAATACTCTAACATTTATATCCAAAGTCATCACCACCATAACTAATGAAAGTACATTTTTCCGATTTAGCCTCTAGTTTGGTCCTATTATCCTTGTCTATATGGACAAATACCTCACATCCAAAGACTCTAAGAAATGAATAATCAACTTTCTTACCATACCAAGCCTCCTCGGGTATGCTTCCAGCCAAGGCACTTGAGGGTCCTCTATTTATCAAGTACACAGATGTGCTCACCGCTTCTACCCAAAAAGAAAGAGGTAGTCCTGCATGTAACCTCATGCTCTTAGCACGTTCCATTATTGTTCTATTCATCCTTTCTGACACTCTATTTTTATGTGGAGTACACGAACCATATTTTGCATATGGATTCCATTCTTAGAACAAAAATCATCAAATTCATTGCTGCAATACTCCCCTCCATTATCTGACCTGAGACATTTTAGCTTAAGACCCGTTTCATTCTCTACCAAGGCTTTCCATTTAACAAAAGTGTCAAATACATCAGATTTGTTTCTAATACAATAAACCCAAACTTTCCTTGTTGCATCATCAATAAAAGTAACATAATAACTTGAACCCCCAAGAGGTGACACCTGAGCCGACCCCCACACATCAGAATGTACCAACTCTAACTTAATCTATTTCTTTGTAGGTCTAACCTTGAGAAACCTTACTTGCTTTTGTTTCCCATATATGCAGTCCTCACAGAACTCCAAACTTGTTTTAGTATATCCAAGAAAATCCTTCTTTATGATCTACATGCCCTTATGGCTCATATGACCGAGCCTATAGTGCCACAATGTTGTATCTACTTCTGAAGCCACAAGATTACAAACATAGTGCTATAAGTGGTTAAATACAAGGTTCCAACCTTCTTACCTCTTGCCACCACAAAAGCACCCTTAGTAACCTTCCAAGAGTCTACTGTAAATATCACAGTACAACCATCACTTCCCAACTGCCCCGCCGATATCAAATTTCATCTTAATGTAGGCACATGTCCGACATCCTTCAATAGCCAAGTATTCATATTCTGCATATTAACATGAATAAAACCTTTTCCAACTATGCTGTAAGGCTCATCATCACCAAGAAAAACATGCCCAAAATATCCTTGAACATAATCAAAAAAATAATGCATATATGACGTAGTATGGAAAGAAGCCCCCGAATCTAAAACCCAAGATTCAATAATATTGTGCAAAGAAAGAATCAAAGCATCCTGACATACATTACCTGTTGCCACATTTGCCTCCTTGTTTTCTTCATGTTGTTTCTTTTTGTCCTGAAGCTCCTAATAGTCCTTCTTTGCATGCCCAGACTTTCCACAGTGCTAACATACTATCTTGCTTTTGGATTTTGACCTTGCCCGATCCTTTGATTTTCCACGGCTTCCTCTATTCTTCTGTCTCCCTCTAGTTTCCATTGTCAAAGCATTTCCTGAAGTAGAAGATTCCCCAGAGATTTTTCTTCACATTTCTTCACTTAGAATCACCTCTAAAACATCCTCAAACTTTAACTTTGAGTTAGTTGGAACCGAGTTGCTTACCGCCATTACTAGGCTATTCCAACTCTCAGGTAAAGAGCACATAACTAATAAATCCCTAACTTCTTCATCAAATTCTATTGTAACCAAAGCTAGCATATTTACAACCATATTAAAATCATTTAAATGATATACTACTGAACCATTCTCAGACATCTTCATATTAAACAATTTTTTCATTAAAAATATCTTATTTGAGCTAGAGGGTTTTTCATACAACTTCCTTAATGCATCCATCAGTTCTTTTGTAGTCTTTTCCTTTGAAACATTAAATAATACCGAAGATGCAAGACATAGATGGATTATCCCAAGTGCCTTCCTATCTAGAAAATCCCATTCCACATCCATCATGCTCGAGGGTTTGTTCACTTTTTCAAACAACAAAATATAAAGATCCTTCTGATAAAGGTAATATTCCATCTGCATCTTCCAAAGATTAAAATTCTACCCGTTGAATTTATCAACCCTAGATCTTCCATCATCTACCATAGCTCCCACTTAAGATAAAACTTTCCCTACAATTCAACACTTTAGCAAACCAAACTAGGCTCTGATACCAATTGTTAGGAAATAAGGGATAAAATATGTGGAATAATCCCTCACAGAATCGCAACAATAGAAACTAATATGCAAAAATATTACAGATCTCAAATAAAAGTGTAGAATAAAATAACACAACATAAAGAGATAATATTTAACGTGGTTCACCCAATTTGGGCTACATCCACTAAGAATCACTTGCTCAGATTTTATTACAAGCCACCACTCTCTCAATACAATACCCAGATTTGTTTGGAGCTATGCTCAACAAAATCTCTGAATTCACACTGAATTCAAAACACATCTACAATGTTACATTATACCTACCATATGCATAAAACCATATAAGTAGACAACTACTTAAGTAGTTTTACAAAACCATGGGTATTAAAACCATGGGCCAAAACCGTCCCATAAACCTATGGGTCAAAAATCTCGCCCATATGAGAAAAGCATGTTTCCCGATATATCGGGCACAACTATGGAAAGTGTACAGTACTCTTAGTGTACAGTCTTCAACACTTTCTCATGTGAAAACATGCTCCACAACCTAACAAAAGCACCCATATATGTAGCCCACAATGTCCTCGTGGCTTTAGATCCTGTTGTCTCAAGAGTCAACCTACTCCAGAGTATCAAAACTCCAAGTATCCGATACATGTCCTCCAAAGTAATAGTCCACTCACCCCTAACACCCGAAAACCGGAAAGTGTTCCACTGCATCCCGATAATAAAATAAACTTCAAAGAATATGATTAACATGAGTAACATGAGGCACGTGAGAAATCCTCCATATGTCTCGCTCTCTACAATCTACCGATCTCAACTCGAATAAGCCGATCAAGGACATCCTGGGAGCTAATAAAAATCCCACTCATTGCTCCATCGGATGTACTCCTCCTTCAGATCCACCAAAATAGAAAAAGAGTGAGTTAGTGAAATTTTCAACAGTGCAAGCTCATCAAAAACATCATAAAAAAATTAGCTAAGCACAAGTATTTTTGCATTCTATTTAAAACCGCCGCCCTATATAGGGCAGTGTGCTATGTACCTTGGGATATGGTAATATAATATATATGGGTTGATGGAGATGCCGACATGTGGCACACATCCCCTTAGTTAGTTATATGGGCTCACATAGGAATTAATTATATTGGGGAATGGGTCGGCCTACATTGGGATTAGGTGTTACCCATCCTATTTAAAGGATGTGAGTATCATTATGAGGAGGTATGTATGAGTTGAGTCTTATACTTGGTAGAGGTATATTGGAGGTGTCCCCCTCGAAGTGGATTCCCATCTTGGGAGATTGTGGAGTTACTCCTTCCTTAAGGAGCATTGTATGGTGTTGCCCTACCTTAAGGGTATTATTCTGCATATATTGATATTAGGGCATCTTGGCCCCCCATATATCTGGTGTTTTATTATCTTCTGCAATTTATTGATTTATTATATGCAAAGTTCTTATCAAGAGATGGGAATCCACTTCGAGGGGGACACCTCCAATATACCTCTACCCAGTATAAGACTCAACTCATACATACTCCTCATAATGATACTCACATCCTTTAAATAGGATGGGTAACACCTAATCCCAATGTAGGCCGACCCATTCCCCAATATAATTAATTCCTATGTGAGCCCATATAACTAACTAAGGGGATGTGTGCCACATGTCGGCATCTCCATCAACCCATATATATTATATTACCATATCCCAAGGTACATAGCACATTGGTTTTGTGACCGCCACCTTGCCAGGGCGGCGGTCTTGAACTGATTTTCTGTCAGTACAAGTACATGGCCCTAATAAGCTTACAAAAACACAAAAATTGAGCGTTTTTCATGAAATAAAAGACTACCCTATGGGTGTCCCCCTAGAGACTAGTATAAAGTAAGAAATTTCAAAAATAACCCGTCCCAGACAAAGATTTTGACATTTTTACCTTTAAGGTTTCAAAACAAACAAATGAGAAAAAATAACCTTTGAATTCACAGCTTGATCTATCGCTCATGGAGGCATGATCACAATCTCGTAACGGTCATTTTGGTTGTGCTCTCATCGAAAATGGTCACCGTGGGTCCAAAGCTCAAAAATTGCCCATCGAATATGCAAAAATGAATTGAAAAGTGAGTTTTTATATACATACATACATACATACATACATACATATATATATATATATATATATATATATATATATATTGGTTTGACCTCATTTTGAGTGTGTGTATTCGTATGGTCGGAGCGTTAGCACAGTATATTTCTATATCCCTGCACAAATGGTAAGTCCTTTTGTCGCTTCAATTTAGCATTTATTTTTCAAAGTTTTATCTATATGCACTTGAGTTTTCTTTTCCTCTTGCAGTAACAAGAGCTCGAAAAAAATTGTTTTTGCACACGGCCATGTCGTATAAATTCTAACTCATTATTTCAGAACACCATACTCGGACTCTACGTTTACACCTCTTCATGGCTAAGATGCTTCGCAAGGAGGAAATATGTATGTACCCAAAATTACACGTGCTACATCATCGGAAAAACAATTACAAAAGGTTACCAATGATGATTCATATCCTTTCAGAAGGTGTTCGAGTTCCTAAACCCATTCGTAGTATGTATTTGTAGCCTAGGTATCCCTACTTATCTATTACATGCTTTTTCCTAGATTCCCACTTCATTTTAGAGTAGTTTTTACCTTCAAGAGTGTCAAAAACACCACCTTGCTTGGGTGGTGGTTTTGTGACCAAATGCCGCCCTGGTAGGACGGCAATCCTATAACCACCACTCTGCACAGGGTGGCGGTCTTGTGTGAATTTTCTAGAGAGTTCACTCACATTTTGACACAGAATTCTCTCTCTTAACTTCCATTTTTAGACGCGTTGCTTTCCCATTTTAGATGATTCTAAGGCCCAACTGCCTTGTGGCAATCTATTCTTGCACTTCTATTTGTGATTGATGGTTATTAATAGTTTGAACTTCCTCTTCACTATTGTTATGTCACCCTTTGGCTGCCAAGTGGATTCAACCATTGCCCAACCAAATTCCTATAAATACCATGCTTGTGTTCAAGAAAAACTTGGAGAAACTTCGTATTCTTGCTATTGCAAGTCTTTGTTTCCTTTCTTGCTTTGAAATTGATAAAACCAATCTCAGTTCAATTATGCTTGCACTCTTCCATTCGCATTGCTTCCTAGTCTTCCAATTCAAGTTGCTATTGCTTTTGAATCCTTCTTCTTTTGCTATTGTTGCATTCCCATCTGTTGGACTCACGTGGACACAAAGATTAAAAGGATAAACTAAGGGGACAATATTCATACAACTAGATTTGCCATTGTTCTTGTAATAGCCATGTTGGAGGTGTTGTTTGCTTCATTCATTCAAATTATCAATTCTGAATTTATCATTTCAAAGTTCATATCAAATAAAATAGATAAATCCTTTCATTGTTTCAATTATCAAGTTATTAGTAGATCGATCAAATTAGAAAGTTTGTTCTTCAACATTGCCAGGAGGTTGTAGGGAATAATAGATTCTTTGAAGCTGTGATTTATTCTCTGTTTTTGAGGTAAGATTGAAGATTTTATTTGAAATATTTCAATTAGTTAATTGTTTAGGTTTAGATTAACATGATCGCACAAGCACTTAGCTACATCCGGTTAATTGCTTGTTTTAGATTCATTTATTAGATTAGAAGCTTTGTTCAAAATACCAGAAAATAATAAAAATATTTTCTTTACTAGATTAGTTATTTTATTGCTTTTGTTCATTCATATATCAGAAAATAACAAAAACATAGTTTAGATTTACTTTGCTTACATAGTTTTCCTTTGTTAGATCAGTTCAGTAGTTTTATGCATGACAATCACAGGACCCAGAGAACCTAGAGATTTTGTGTTCAAACCGATAGTACCTCAACCAAATTTAGTAGTACCATTAGTAGACATAGATCAAGGCCTTAGGTACAATGTTTTCAAATCAACTAGGGACATACATAGAATCAACAGACAACTAGACACATTAAACATTGAAGATGATAAAGTGTTTGAGTATTGGTTGAATCAACCAAATTAAAGATTACCTTGAGCATCTATATGACCATAAAAGGTCCACAACAATAGATTTTTTTGGCTATGATCCACTGGTCCCACAACCAAACGGACCTAAGTTACTTACCGACATATATACGAGACTCTATCTTCTTGTCCTTAGAACACCAACCTAATATACTTGAGAGAATTGAACAACTTGAAGTGTTAAACGTTACAACCAATTAGGATTACAATTATTGGACTTCTCCTAAGTGTAGATTTCCCGATGACCCTTGGGTCTAGATCCTAGATCATGCCGCATGACCTTAGAGGGACCACAACTAGAAATAAATTACGGTTGTGATCCTACAGTTCCCTAACCGAATAAAACCGAAAACCGGTTGGAAATAAACACTTTGGATTGAGAGTGTTAGTCTTTTGAACCTCTCCATTACTTGATATCATTAGAAAATTGAACATCTTAAATGAAGAAGCTCATTGAGGCCTCTTGTTTTGGACAACACCTGCTAACCATCCATAGAGCTGAATGGAATCACACCTCTCACTTTTGATTGTTCCATGACCTTTTCTGGATAGATTTACAACTCCCCATTCAGTTTCCCACAAGTTCCACAACCAATAGATAAGATATCTTCAGAGCTTGATATTGAATGGAGTCTCCATGTTTCCATCCTTTTGATTTCTCCATTTGAGCCACCCAGGTTAGACATGATTTCGTTGTGCTTAACAATTAGATTCCACCATTGCAAGTTGGAAACATCGTATTTCCTTGACCACCTTCGCTTACCATTTTCACACACTTTTCGTCCATTACCATATTTGCTACCACTTAGCCATTCACATTTTCTACATTGGTTTCCTCGGCATGAACGATAGGAGTCAAGTGCGGTTGAAGGTCACGTGTAGATTTTCATCTGTACAATTCCTTATTAGGATATTCCAAGGATAAATTTTAACAAAAATAACACTCCCACCGAGAGATAGGAATCGGTTAACAATTGCTTGTTAGTGTGAGTTATCCTATGTGTCCTCCTCTCATGTTGGAGGGTCTTCTCACATGGGTTAAGTTTAGGGTTAGGTTTAGGGTTTCATATGTGTCATGCACTAGGGTTACTCAGCACCCTATATGTACCCCTTTTCTATTCATTTATGAGTATGCCAAGACACTCCGTTGTCTTTCCTCTATGCAAGCTTTGTTTTTGTTGAGCAAGTTCTTCCATTACTTGATAATTTTTCGTTCTTATCATTAGAGCTTTCACGATTCCGTTGGAGTGCAACTACTTTGTGGTGCCTCGTTTCCGATTCGATTCTCGCAAACTCTTTTCATGGTATCAGAGCTGAGATCGGGTAAACATGCACTCGATTTGTTTTTTGTTGCTATTACTCTTACTTGGTTTCGTTATTTTACTTTGCATGCAAGTCTTTTGATCACTATTTTCTAGAAATTATCTTGCTAATATCTCTAACAAGCTTTCTCGGAAAGTTTTTGTGTTTTTTTCTTGTGCATGTGCAGTTTTTTCAAAATACCTTGAGAAATCAGGTTTTTAACTGCTTTTTTTGTTGGATGTATCAAAATCCAAAATAGAGATTCCTTTCATTTATTAAAATGGAAGTGAATTTTTTTAAAATCTCTAGTTTTTGCAGGATATTTGTCTATGCATGTTGTTTGTGGTTGCAGGATCTTTGAGTTCTTCAGTCGTGGTTGCTCATCAACGAACTGCTGTCCCTCTGACCATTTTTGGACTATTTTCACGTGCGGCCTGCACTTTTTCATTCATTCCTAGGCATTTTTAACCTCTGCCATGTTTTTTTGCTTGAAGGGGTTGTAAACTCTTATGTACAGGTTGTTAACTATCATGCGTGGACTGTAAGATCATTCCCAGTGCGTTTTAAACCCTCAACCACGTTTTTTTGCTTACAAGGGCATTTTCAACAAAACAGCTGCAATTTTTTTCATTCACAGGCATTTTAAACCCTCAGCCACATTTTTTTTCTTGCAAGGGTGTTTTTCAACAACACAACAACATTTTTTTGCTTGAAAGGGCATTTTTTTGGTCTTTGTGACAAAAAAGCAATCTAGACAAATCTGATCTGTGCGTGGCTGTAATTATTTTTGTCTACATTTTTTTCTCTAAATGCGGCCTTCCGTCTTCCTCTATGCCTTTTTGGTGCAGCTGGTAAGATTTGGTAAGTTTTTTAACTACTTTCCTTCTTTAATCTCTCTAAAATCCTTAGTTTTTTAAAACAAACGGCCCGTGTTTCCTTTTTTGTTTAAAAGCTTTTTTAAAACACAAAATCAAACAATCTTTTTATGGTATGTGTTTTAAATCAACAAATCCTTATTTAAAAGATACTTTCTAAAATGCATTCAATCTTTATTTGTTTAAATATCTTCATCTAAAAGTCTTATTTAAAACATTTCCTTCTAGAACTTGTACGTTTTAGAAAATATTCAAAAAAGTGTTTTTTTCAATGATTTGTTTAATTAAAGCCTTTTTCAAAATTCATTAGATTTAATTACATTAGATCTAATTTTATTAACATTATTTAAACACTATTTCTTTGGCATTATAAAATTTGGTCTATTGGCTTTGTGTATTTTTAACCTTACGTCGAGTGCCGAAGACAAAGGGTGATGTCCGAGATTGGCAGGTGGCTAATCCCCCCTCGCAATACAAACAAACCCTATCTCAAATTCCATGCCATTTACAACGAGCATACATATGACACCATTTGCATGCATTTAGGGAACTTTTTAATCTGTTTGCAAGCTTATTGGTTTTTTCTCATCAATTGTGGGAATTGGTTTTTGCTATAACTTTTGACTCGTTGCTCGGTTTTGAGCACTTCTTTAGTCAAAGTTGCATGTTTTTTAACACTCTAGATGATGAGATCATTAGCTTTGTAAACACACTAATTTTATAAAGCACCACATTCAGGGGTGTCTTTGTATTGCTTAATTCATCTCATTCTTTTGAGCTTTATTCTATTCCTTTTTTTTGTGGACTTGTGAGCGCGTCCGCCACAGTCTTACAAAAAAGGGATTCTTTCATGTGATGTGAGACACTTTTTCTCACCACCAGGGTTGGCTTTCGCCTCCTTTCTATTTTTTGCTTGTGCTTGTTTATAGTGTCCTTTTTGTTGCACTACACGAAACACTGTTGTGGTCTCCTCTCTTGCGCGTTATTACGCTAATTGCAAGATGAGTTACCAAGTGTTTCAAACCGCACGCATGGACCCAATTGTAATCAATGCACTAACCTATAAAGTGCCAAAAGTAGGGGGGTTGTTATTGTCCTGGGTGGTTGTGTTTCTTTTCTGCATTTCTTTCTCTCTCTCTCTTTCTCACTATGGATGCAATTTCAATTCCTTGCTTACGTCATTCAAATTTTTCAAATTGAGATCGAAAATAATAATAAAACTAAGGGGTAAAGGGTTATTCCGCATCACCATGGGAACCGAGAGAGCCGAACCGCACGATGAACTGAAAAAATCTAAGTGGTTAAACCATAGTGATGAAGCTTTAGGTCTTCTTTGCATGTCTATTTTCTCGACTTTCTCTTCCACATTGAGGTATCTCAAATGCCTACATCTATGTGGAAAATGCTGGATACGATGTTTAGACAACTAGATGACATAAGAGCGCATGAGTTGGAAAACGAACTACTAGGGTTAAATCCTAGTGACTTTGAAAACCTACAAGCCTTCTTCTCAAAATTTGTCCACATTAGATTATTGTTAAAAGGATGTCAAGTAGAAAAGAAAGATTCTCAATTGATCTTGTTGATTCTCTCTAAGCTAGGTCCCGAATATTCTATCTTTGTGTCAACTTTCTACGCTACAAAAGTTGCTTTGGGAGATACTTGGATGATGCCCTCCTTTGATTGTTTTTCATCCCAACTCATTCGAGAATAGGAAAAACTCATTCAAATGGGGTCTCTCAAGTCCAAGTCACATGCCCTTGTAGCAAGTACTAGCAAGGGAAAGAATACTTGAAAAGAAGAAAGAAACTAAGGATCAACCTAAGAAAGAAACTAAGATCAAACCTAAAAATGACACAAACACTTCGACTTCTGAGCCTAGGGCACAGAAAAGCAAGTCTTTGTGTTCCTATTGCAAGAAGACTGGTCATGAAGAGCAACACTGTTTTAAGAAATAGATTGATCACTTATCTCATTTACTTTAGAAAAATAAAATAAGTGTTCCTGAATCCATAAAACAAAATGCTTCGAAGGCCGAGTCTTCTACTACAAAAGGTACTAAAAATGATAAGAAGAAAGGAAAGGCCCTTGTAGCCAAAGTTGCTCCTTCATTGACATGGATTATAGATTCTGGTGCCTCAGCACCACATGGGTTCTTCACATGTTGAGTTTTCCAACATTGAACCTTGTGGAATGTCCCAAATCATGATGGGTAATGACACGACAATGTCGGTTTCCGGTAGTGGATCGGTAGAGATGGATGGGGGAACATTTAACCAAGTGTTGAGTGTTCCTGATCTCTCTACCAATCTCCTATCAGTTTACCAAATTACTCACCTTGGTGAAGGAATGCGAGTGGAATTTGTTCCTAACTCGGTGATTATTCGTGAGCTTAACAATGAAACTACAGTGGCTGAGGGAAAGGCAGATCACCGTTCACGGTTGTACACCTTCTCCCACTTTACTTTTGATTCTACGCCCACTACCTTACTCACTCATGCAAATGAGGTTAGTAAGCTATGGCATGAGTATTTTGGACATCTAAATTATCGCTACCTTGAACAATTGAGTCAAAACGAAATGGTCAATGGGTTGCCTCGCGTCAAGTTTTCTAAGGGTCTTTATGAGGGTTGTACCCTTGGAAAGCATCCTAAAAAGAACTTTGACAAAGGAAAATCCTGAGAGCCACTTGTCCCTTGGATCTTGTTCACAACGATGATTTCTGGTCCATTTCCTTCTCCTTCATTTACTAGATCTCTTTATGTGCTAACCTTCATTGATGACTATTCGCGATATACTTGGGTATATTTTCTTAAGCTTAAGTCTGAAGTCTTTGAACATTTTCAGGACTTTAAGGCTCTTGCTGAGAAATAGGCGGAAGTCTATCAAGGTTCTTTGAACTGAAAATGGAGGTGAATATGTAAACAATAGGTTCATGGATTTCATACTTCTGAAGGGATCTCTCTGCAGCATATAGTTGCTTATAGCCCTTCGCAGAATGGAGTCGTAGAAAGAAAGAACCGTACTTTGAAGGAGATGGCCACTTGTATGATTCACTCAAAGTCTCTTCCTCCGCAGTATTGGGCCGAAGCAGTGAATTGTGTAAATTACATTCAGAACCGTGTTCCACACAAGGCAGTAAGAGGGATGACACCCTTTGAAGCCTGGTTTGGACGCAAGCCTGATGTTGAGAACTTTTGAGTCTTCGGATCCAAGGCTATGGCTTGGATTCCCAAGAAGAAACGCAAGGCCTTGGAACCACAATCCAAACCTTGTATCTTTGTAGGGTATCCTAATGGCGTGAAAGGATATCGATTGATGAATTCTACTTCTCATGAGCTATATATTGAGAGAAGTGTTAAATTCGATGAGTCTTCTTCGACTTCTACTTCTCCACCTTTTGAGGTTCTTCAGCTCACTGATTTAGATTTTGACTCATCAGATGATGATATTGTTGAGCGTGCTCCTCTTCCGATCCTCCCGACCATCAGATATTTGAGTCTTCTAATTCTGACAGTAGTGATGATGAGGACTATGTCCCTTCTCACTCAAGTGAAGAATCTTCCGACTTTGAGCCTGATCCTCCTAGTCCCCTTTGGGTCAGGAAAACTTTGCAAAGTGCTAGAGATTTAGTTGGAGATACTTCGGATATGAGACATACTCACTCAGATTTTGTTGGACCCCACTCTTTCTTCACCTCTACTTCTGATCCATAGTATTTTCGAGAGGCTTCTGGTATTCCTGAGTGGGATTCTACCATGGATGAGGAGTATTCCTCTCTCATGAAGAACGATACTTGGGACCTCACCACTCTTCCGAAAGGAAGAAAAATCATTCAGTGTAAGTGGGTGTTCCGAACAAAGTATGGAGTAGATGGAGACGTCGAAAAGTTTAAAGCGTGATTAGTAGCTAAGGGTTTCTCCCAGATAGTCTGGGGTTGATTATACAAAAACCTTTGCTCGGTTGTGAAGATGACTTCTATTTGACTGACCCTAGCCATTTCCATAGTGAATAGATGGAAAGTCCATCAAATGGATGTTAAGAGTGCCTTCCTTCATGGTGACCTAGAGGAAGAGATCTATATGGAACAACCTCCGGGTTATGTCCAAGATTCCTCCCTCGTTTGTAAGTTAAAGAAGTCTCTTTATGGCCTTAAACAAGCCCCTCGGGATTGGTATGCCAAGATGGACTCCTTAGTTACATCGGGGTTTTATTAGGTGTCACTCGATCCAAATGTTTATATTCTACGGCAAGATGAATCCATACTCATTCTTGTTCTATATGTTGATGGCTTGTTGATCACAGGTAGCTCTTCCTCTATTATTGATTCTGTGAAGATCACCTTAGCCAACAAGTTCTCCATGACTGACTTAGGTCTCGCTTCATTACTTCATTGGGATCCAGATTTCACAATCGACTCAAGAATCTTGATTTTCCAACCTAAGTATGCTATTGATTTGCTAGCTCGGTTTCAGATGTCTGATTACAAGTCTTCTCCTACTCCTTTTCTTTCTGGGGTTAAGTTGGTTTCAGATTGCTCTACTCCCTTGGTTGATGGTACTCTTTACCGACAGTTAGTGGGGAGCTTGATCTACTTGACTCACACTCGACCGGATTTATCATATGCTGTTGGGATCGTGTCCAGATTCATACAGGAGCCACATGAGCTGCATTGGAAAGCAGCTAAACAGATCCTTCATTATGTTCGTGGCACTTATGTTGATGGCATACACTATCATGGAGGGGTTGATATTGACTTGATTGGATTCACAGATTCTGATTGGGCCGGTGACTTAGATCATTGGAAATCTACTTCTGGCTATAGTTTCTCTCTTGGTTTGGGTCCTATTAGTTGGTCTAGCAAGAAGCAAAATGCAATTACAATATCATCTATAGAGGCAAAATATAGAGGAGCAGTTAACACTGCCACAGAAGCTATTTGGCTACAGGGTATTCTGACAGAGTTTGGCATCCACTTTCGGTGGCCTACCATTATCTACTGTGATAACATGAGCACAATCTCTATTTGCAGAAATCCAATTCAGCATCAGCAGATGAAGCACATTGAGATCCATATGCACTTCATACGGGAGCTTATTCATAATGGTATCATCGACATTCAGTACATTCAGACAACTGATCAGATTGCAAATTTATTCACCAAGCCCTTCACTGAGATGAAGTTTCTTTACTTACGGTCTCTTCTTGGGGTGAGGTCTTCTGCAGCTTCCCATCTTCTTAGGGCTATGTATTCCTTCTTTTTCTTCTTCTTCTAGGAAGATTGTGTTTGTATATGGGCACCTTATCAGGCCTTTAGTTTCCGGGCCCCATTGACACATCTTTCTTAGTTGTTTAGGAGTGTCTTCCTCTTCCGTCTGACTCATCACAGCCGCTACCCCAACTTCGATGAAGGGGGGGTGTTAGTGTGAGTTATCCTATGTGTCCTCCTCTCATGTTGGAGGGTCATCTCACATGGGTTAGGTTTAGGGTTTCATATGTGTCATGCACTAGGGTTACTCAACACCCTATATGTACCCCTTTTCTATTCATTTATGAGTATGCCAAGACACTCCACTGTCTTTCCTCTATGCAAGCTTTGTTTCTATTGAGCAAGTTCTTCCATTACTGATCATTTTTTCCTTGCTATCGCTGGAGCTTTCATGATTCCGTTGGAGTGCAACTACTTCGTGGTGCCTCGTTTCTGATTCGATTCTCACAAAATCTTTTCACATCTTAGCCTAGGTTGGCTATTGAATCTCCTTCTTTTAATGTTATTATCAAGGTGGTTGATGAAATAAAATAAAAAAGTGATGAAGCTGATGATTTCTAGAAAGGAACCGATTACGTTGATGAATCATATGATGAACCAACTAGTGACTCCAATATCGGGTACCTTGAATATGAAGAAGATGACTATGATGATGCAGTGAATGATATCAAAAATCAATCTTTTACTATTTTCACCCATTCAAAAAATCAAATAAAAGAAGTGGAGAGACCCAAAGAAAAGGATAAAGAGAAAGAAGATCTAGTGGCCACTCCCGATATTGCTAAAAGAGGAAGTCCTTTACCCATTCAACCTAAAGAGAAACCCCATGTTAAAAAGGATAATCCAACTTCTATTCCTTCTTCCTTTATCATTCTTAAGGCTGGTACCTCTCTTGTGCAACCAAGAATTGAAGGGTTTTCACCGTATTTACTTCATCTTATGTTTCTTTTGATATCATCGACCATGCTAAGAAGACCAAGATATAAATTTCAGAATAAAAATACCTACAAGATAATCCCGATAAATTCAAAAGATTGAATTGGTTTATTGAAAGTGAAGTTGTTGTGCCTCCATCTATTTCCTCTAAGGTACTTCTTTCTAATCCCCACTCTTCATCATCTCGAATAATATGGCTTTGACCTCTTCATGTAGGAAAATTGAACCATTTTATTTGTCTTTACTCATTAGTTGTTTCAAATTTAGCAATCGCATAATTGATCTAAGAGCCTCGATAATGTCATGCCTATAAAGGTAGCTCATGCTATGGGAATTAAACTCAATTTTTTTTTTTGTGCTAGTAGTGTATAGAAACTAAATAAGTTCTAGATATGCCAAATCAAATATGCCTAGTTTACATTTTCCACATTCCCGAGAAGAGTGTCAAGACGATGATTCTGGTTGCATATATCCTAGTTGCATATGGGATATTATTAGGAAGGGGTTTTTATAGAGATGTAGGAGGAGAAATGCACATGGATTGGTAAAAGGAAAAAATACCTATCAATGGAACAATGCGCACACTCGAACTTTAAGTTCGGAAAAAAACTTGGTTATTAAATCGATTATCCTAAGGTGTAAATTCTCTTCAAAGATGCAGTGTCCTGGGTAACTAATTCAGGACTTTTGATCAAAGCTTTATTTCCACTTATATCATTGAAAGGGATCCCAATGAAATATGGACTTTAGAATTTGACATAAGTTGTTCAACTTCTAGATCCGCATGCTGGTATAGTGCTCGATCTACGAGAATATGAGATTTTTCCTTTATACTTCAAACTAAAATTTGATAACACCAATAACATGGCCAAATATGAAGCTTTTTTATTAGGTATGAATATGACAAAATAAAAAGGAGTTAAGAATATTAAGGTCTAAGGGGAGTTTGTATCCAAGTAAATCAAGTTAGGAATGTATATTAGGAATGATCATTTGAAACGCTACAATAATTGGGTTTGGGATTGTATATAAGATTTTGAGGTTTTTTCTATCAAAGAAGTATCCATAGATCACAATGATTAAGCCAACTCCCTCACTGCTTCTTCTTCAATGTTACTACCACATCTAGAGTTCATAGAGGAAAAGTATATGTTGAGATAGTTTACTATCCAATCATTCTTGACAATTCTTCCCATTAGAAAGTCTTCAAAGATGATTAACAAATCCTCGTTTTCCTTGAAAAATATGAAAACTTCAGTGAAATCTACTTCAAAGGTTTAGAATCATATTTTTGTGAATCTACCCCTAATTCGTGATAGGAACTTAGTGAAGAAGTTATTTATCTCAAAGGGAAAAAATACCAAAAGGATTGGTGTCTCTTGAAGGATTGGTCAACAAACATGATCACTTCATTCGAAGAAGCAACAAGATAAACCCAACTCTTCCACATAAGTCGAATAGGTAAATCTGGGATCCGTAGAGCAACAAAGGATTATAATATTGGAAAATGATACTCACATGAGGAAAAGAGAGTTTTTCACACTTTTAAAGAAATATATGGATGTTTTCGCTTGGTTTTATGTAGATTTGAAATATTTCAAGCTGAAGGATGTGCAACATAACATTCCTATCAAGTATGGCATCTAACCTTATAGGATGAAGTAACACCATTATAATTCAAAAATATCAAGCACAATCCTTGCATAAATTTAAAATATGTTGGATGTAAGGATTATATTTCCCATTCACCATTCTACATGGGTGGCAAACATCATCTTGGTGTGTAAGAAAAATGGAGAAATCCACATCTGTGTAGACTTTTGTAACCTCAACCAGTCTTCATTGAAATATAATTACCCCTTTCCCATTATGGATCGGGTTTTACAAATATTAACTAGTTTTGAAATGATTTCCATGTTAAATGGATTTTCAAGGTACAACCGAGTTAAAGTTAGTGCTTTGAAGATCGACACAATACAACCTTCACTACTCCTTGGGGTATAATTGCATATCGAAAAATTTGCATTCAAAGTTGATTCAACATAAGAGAAAATTTTCAAATGGAAATAGACATGACCTTTTTGGATTTGATGGGAAAAATTATTGTGGTGTACCTAGATGATCTCACATTTTTCTCTAAGAAAATACAAGATCATTACGACCATTTGGAATAAGTTCGATAAGATGTTGATCATGATATTTCCTTAAATCCTAAGAAATCCTGGTTTAGGGTCACAAAAGGAAAATTTTTGGGACACATTGTGACAAAGGAAGGAATTAAAATTGACTTTGAATGAGTCAAGGCCATATAAATTCTTTGGATTCCTATGCGAAAACGCATGCACTTGTTCTTTGGAAAATTTATTTTTTTGAGAAGGTTTGTTCTGATTTTGTTGACAAGACTAACAAATTATCAAGATGATGAAAGGTAAATTTACATTTTGATGGAAAATATGCCTTTAGTGAGATCAAATAATCATCACACATACGCCAAATTTACCTATGCCCATATTTTTAGAAGGATTTCATCATGTACAATTATGCCTCTGCTCATATTGTGTCTCCCATTTTGGTTTAAAAGAATGATGAATAAGTTGAAGCTCCTATTTATTTAATGAGTTTTCCTTTGAAGGACTCATTGATGCAAAATCACAAAGCACCCACCCACAGGCGCACATCGAGCTTCTACGTTAATGTTCGGGCATCCAGGTGTGATTGCACAACATGGAAACCTCTCTCAGCGTGGGACTTGTGAAACCGAGAGAGGAATCTCCGAGAGAAGGCTGGTTCTGCTCCTAAACTACACTGCCACAAGCTATTCCGGTGCACAGGGCAAGCTAATCTAATCCTAATCTAACCATGCCAAGGAGACAGAGAGAGAGAGAGAGAGGGGAAAAACAGCAAAAGCCTACACTAAAACGGTGATACACCAGAGAAGGAGAATGTTGGACATCTATCAAAACTGCCATGGGACAAGGAGAGGTGAGCAATGGGAAGGATGGACAGATGCATCACAGGCCCAAGGATAAATTTCACACGAAAAATGTCCCAAAACTCCATGAACACAGCTCCAAACCTGCAATGAACATTCAAACATGCACAGATACTGCAATGAAGAGAGGCAAGAAGAGAACAAGCAAAAATGAGGAAGGATGGACGATGCATCACAAAACATGTTTTGTTGCTCCGTAAGTTTGCACAAACATCATTCCATTAGTAAAAGGCAAAAATTCCATTACAGAGCAGGAGGAGGTTTGAACTCCATTTTCAACCTTAGAGAAGAAAAGAAGGGAGGGCAGAGCAGAAAGAATGAACCACACCCCTTTTTCAAATGAGCCAAATCTGGATTTTTTACATTGCATGGGTCGAGCCCAGGAGACAGAAACGTGGGAAGACGTGCCAGCCCATTCCTCATTGACTGCAGATGCATTAAATCAGCATGGAGGATCTTACCAACCCATACCCTGTCACTTTGAGTGATTTTGGAGGAGAATGTGACCCATGTGCATTAATTTGGCCGCTGAAATGTCACTTCTAGCGTGCTGAAGAAGAATGCGACCCATTAGCATTAAAACAGGTTGTTGAAAGGTCGCTTCTGGCCATTACTACGCGCTAGAGCCGTTTCTTGATTTTCTCTCTTCAGACTACACCAAAACTTGAGATTGATCCTAGAATCATGCAGAGAATTTCATAAGCTTTTCGTTGATATAAAGAACATGCAAATCCGAGCTCTGGATCGAAAGTTATGGAGGTCTGAAGTTTTAGGGCACAAAACAGGCGAAAACGTGTTTTGAAATATTTCCCGCGCTCTGCCACTTGGATGACACGTGGCACGCATTGATTGGTCACGTGATTCTCTCTCCTCCACCTTTCGGCGGGATTTCTTTTGAAATTTTGACCTTTTGATGATTTTGGGACTTTTTCCACCTTTTTCCCGCGCCCCCGCCACTTGTATGACACGTGGCATGATCTTGTTGGAGGACAGGCGCGGGGCTTCCTTTACTTTTAGCCTTTTTGGGGAACTCGGCCAAATTCTCTAACTTCTCCCCGAGCTCCGCACTTCCCTGCTCTATTGGACACGTGTCCAATTCCTATTGGCTCGGGCCAGCGCTTCAAACCTTGCCCCTTTGACTTTTGGACTTTTCCCTTGTGGCACGTGTCATGCGTTGATTGGTCGACGGGTCTGCCGGCTCTTTCGCGCCCTTCGCGTCTTTTTGTCCCGGATGTCCCAAACCGTTTGGGACATAAACCTCCGATCCGCCCGAAATGGGCTTCCTTGCCCCTCATTCGGCCGATGACACGTGGCGCTGCTTAATTGGCTTTCGGCTCCTTCGGTGATCCGCGTCCCGCGTGTCCCTTTGTCCCGGACGTCCCAGTGCTCCTTGTGCTGATTTCGGCCGAACCGACTGGTTCACGTCCATTTGTCCCAAATGCCCTGGTTGCTTCCGGACCGTTTGTGCTCATTTCGGCCGATCCGGCCAGTTCGGGTCTTTTTGTCCCAAACGTCCCGAGCAACACTTAGTCATTTTTTTCTTCCTCTTTCGGCCGGATCGGCTTCTCGCACCCGCCGCGTACTTCTGGCCCGATTGTCCCAAATGCTTAGCGGGCGCTGGAGGCTTTTCGACCGATCTGCGTCTTTCTATCCCACACGTCCCAAAGGCGACCTTGAGCGGGGCGTAGCCAATTTTCACGATTTTTCCTAGATCAACCTATTTGCCTGGAACTGCAAAACTCGATGCATGTTATCGAAATTTACCCAGGGGTGAATTTTGGATAACAGACCATGAGTTGCAAAATGTTACGATTGAGAAACATGTTTACACAAAGGTCCAGCAAGAAAAAAAAATTCGGTATTACATCCTGAACTCTCACACATTGGTTTTAGTTCCCAATATAGATGTCAAGACCATCTTAACTCTAAAAACATTAGGTAGTCGAGAGGTAATTAAATCACCAAAGTACAAGAATATGAACTAGAGATCAAACCTACTAAAATTTTATGTGGGAGAGGATTATGTCAACTCATTACTAAGAACAAGCCGTAATAGACAACGATAGTACAAATGATGTTAAGGAAGAATTACTCATGGTGTTGTTTGTAAGCACAACCGATCAATGGCATTCCAAAATTGCATACTTCCTCACTTATGGGGTATGTCATAAGCACTTAATCTTGAAAGAAAATATAACTATGAAGATGAGATCAGCTAAGTATGTGCTTTAGGACAATGGCCTATATAAGAGATTAATTGATAGAGTTTTTCTCTGTTGTGTGGACAATAATCAACAGGGTAAAATTTTAGAAGCTTACCATAAATTGGCTTGTGGAGGAGATTTTTCAGTGTTTTTCAACTTTAATAAGATTTTGTGAGCAAGATATTATTGGCCCACCTTGTTTCAAGATGCATTAACATGGGTAGCTAAGTGTGAGGTCCATCAAGAATTCATTGGTCATCCTAAAATGGTGGCACTTCCCCTCATGCAAGTGATAATTGATGAACCTTTTCAACAACGGGGAATTGATTTTATTGGTGTATTAAATCCCCAATCTAGTGTAGGACATAGTTATTTTTTGACAACAATTGATTATTTCACCAAGTGGGTGGAATCCATTCTTGTAAAACATGTTACCTCTAAAGTTGTTTGCAAATTCATTAAAGAGAATATAATAGTAAGGTTTGATGTTCCTCATAAGATTGTAGCTGACAACATTTACAAATTCTCATCCTATGAACTCATTGAGTTTTGTTCTATTTACGGGATCACTTTGGACCATGTCTCGGATTATTACCCTTAGGGAATGGTCAGCGATTAAATGTAACAGACACTTGGTGAATATAATCAAGAAGTTGGTTGATGATAATCAACAAATGTGGCACAAGGAATTGTATGACACACTTCGGGAAGAACATATCACCCCTAAGTGTGCTATTGGTATGTCCCCTTTCCAAGTTATTTTATGGTGTTGATGTTGAGATTCCTATCTCCTTAGATTATTTGGCTTTAAAGTTGGATAGGATAATTTCGGATGATACATTCTAAAACTCTATAGATAAGAGAGTCATGTACCTAACAGAGCTGGAAGAAAAGATATCCAAGGTAGTTGATAGGATCAAAGTGCACCAAGATAAGATCAAGATGGTTTTGACAAGAAGGCCAAAAAATGGGATTTTTAGGTTGGAGGATAAGTCCTTTTGTGGAAAAAAAGAAAAGAGCCAAAGGGAAAGTATGGTAAAATTGAATCTTTATGGAGAAGTCCCTTTAAGATTCACCTTCCATGTGGAGAAAATAGCTTATATATATCATAACTAGACAAAAATCCTCTCCATTGCCTCATAATGGGTAATACCTCAAAATTTTTAGACAGAAGGGGAATTTTCTCTTGGTTATATCATATTTTTCTCTTTCAGGTTGTGTGTTTCCCTTCTGTTTGGTTTATTTGCTTTCAATATTCACTTTTTAGTTTTGTTTTCTTTATTCATATCTCTTTGTTCGCTTCTCTATGACTTCGTGGCCCAATGGATAAGAACTTATAAGATCTAGGAGTTCTCTTCCTTTGGATTATCCTAACCCAAAGAAAGTCCCTAGTTGGAGCTAGTTATTATCCCAAATTTTGAGTATCACAATAAAATTGAGATAACCAATCAAAATTTTCATCTTTGGGGCTTCTTTGTTTTCTATCCAATCACTAAGAAATCCCATTTTAGCCTTGAAATTTTTTCTAAGTGATTTTTAGGTTTTTTGGATTAACATGCATTTTTGCATGATAAATGTATTTTGTTTCCCGAACCCCAAAACCTGACACACTACAATATTTCAGGTTTTAGGGTTTGAATGCATTGGGACATGGAGGTGAAAAGCATTCTTCATGCCCAATACTTTCCAAACCCAAACCCTAAAACACTGTAGTGTATCGGTTTTTTTGGGATTTTCAGAATTGAAACATATTTGGGAAAAAGTATGTCAAATGCTTGATGTTTTTCGACCCGAATCTCGACGAAGTGCTTAGGTTTCTTTATGTCGTTTTTTAGACCCAATTGCATTTAGGCATGACATGTTTTATGTGGTCAAATTTCCACCCCTGGTTAATGCATTTATTTCCGTGGTGGAGATAGGTCACCACATGTGTCATCCTATGTGTAATTAATATAGTTAAAGTTTATAAATAAGGGTTTTTTTCCATTTCATTCATACTTGTAGAAATTTAAATTTTACCATGCAACCACGATTCTCGAAAACCAAAATCCCAATTTAATTTTTCTTGGCGTTTTGATTGGATTTTTTTTTTTCAAGACCGTCTCATTTTCAAGTGATTTATATCCTCCTTTCTAAGTTTCATTTATGTTTTTTACTATTCTTGGGGATTTTTAGTTGTTTTCACTTTTTCTTTATTCGACATGTTTGTGGTTTTTTGCGTTGAAGTTATTATTTTACTTTCTTCTTCTCCTGTTTTCCATTTTTGAGAAGAAAGATCAAAGTTTTAAAATTAAATTTTTGTCCCTTTTTCACCATAATTAAACAAATCAAAAACCCTAACATAGATTTTTCAGGATTTTTAACATGTTGATCATGGTATAAAACCAAAATTAATATGAAACACATGGTAAAATTGATAAGTTAAGAAATATAACTTAGTGTTTCGAGATCACATGAAGTGCAAAACATGTCTTAAGTCTTGTTAGATTTCCAAACCGTAAAATAGGTCTTCATTCTTAACATCTTGTGGAATTTCCAAGGTGCATAACATAGTAAGAATCCCAACTATATTTTGAGAATATAGAGTCGTGATACAAGTCTAAATTCTTGATAGGGGTAAGTGCATGAAGTTGGGGGGCCAAAAAGTGGAAAAAAACTCAAAAAAAACAAAACACGTATGCATTCTATTATAACGTGATCACGTTTTAATTTATTAGGTTTGGGATTTACTAAACCATAATTCGTAAGCGTTATAATGCGTATGATAAAAAAATAGGCCCAAGCCTCTATCATTTTATCTCCCTCAAAAACAAGTTTCAGAGCTTAACCGTGCCCTCACGTTTTGTCATTCAAATTAGATCTCAAGCTCAAAGGATCATTTCGGATCACTGGGAAGATTCGAATCAATGATGGTGCTATTGTCACCAAATCATTGCACTCTCCAAATGGCCGAATGTGAATAGGATGTTCGGTGTGATTGGGACACATGGGATCACCTCTCAAGCTATGGAACTTGGGCTCAAGATGAACCTCTAGAGAAGGCCGACTTCCTCTTCCCAAACTAAGTGTTGTACTACTCCTAGTGCAATAAAATGGTTACCTAGACCTATACTAATGATTTCATGGGTTTTAGGGAATACATTTACAAGAAATTACACTATACTAAGGATGGTGATGCACCAAATAAAGGGTATTATCAGACTCAGGAAGGGTTAATTTGAAGAGGGTGTGTGCACCACAAGCCAACTTCACCTGCTACAACTTGGAGAGGATACATGATATCAAAAACTAAGAAGCATATGTTCCTTTTTTTAAACTTAGATTATGCATAATAGATAGATTGAATTCAATTGGAAACACAATCAATCACCATGATAATATAAAATAGGCACATGTCAAACATCCATTTCATTCATAAAAGTCAATAATAATATGGCTTGTATAATAGAAGGAATATAACCTTTTTCACAACTGATATTCAAACAATTATATCACTTTCTAATAGAATGAAATAAGATATTATGAGATAAGGCAAGCCAACCATTTATACTAAGGAACTATGCATTCACAAAGCATAAACACATCAACCATTAACACAATAACTCAGCTTTCCATAAAAAATATCACTCTGAATGTAATTAAAAGGTTTCTGAATATTCAAAGCACTCTTCCAAGCTTGAAGAGTAACTTCTCCAAAAATTAATCTCTCTAAAGACTTAATGTACTTCTCTATTTATAAGTTCCTTAGGCTAAGCCATTACAACTGGGCCTTAACTAAAAATTTACTAAAAATAGAAATGTCATTAAACTCAAGGGAACATGCTCCCATAAAAATAACAAAGTTTGTTGCAAGAATTTGACCCAGTCAATTACAGTAACTTTGACCGATCCAGAGCTTGGATCAGTCCTTTCATGGCCACCTAGCCTTGGTTGGGCTCTGCAACATCTTCTCCAACTTCAATTTTCCCTTGGTCTTTCTCCCGCAGCCATCCGATGCTTGTATTTGATGAAACACTTGATAATTCCCTGAATCTCTCCGTCTTCTAGCCCACATGCGTAGTGATTCACTACATCCGTTGTCTCGATTTCCCTTGTGATTTTGGCTGGAATTATTCTAATTTTACCCACAACCTTCTTTAGTCTTCTTGTGAAATTCTAGCATGACACCAACCTATCAATAGAGTCACTGCTAAAATTATGGGTAACCTCATCATCACGCTTCACCAAATATTTGAAATTTTCCCAGATTTGATCCTTCGGAAGAGCATCAATGTTTTCATTGAAGAACTTACAATTAATAATATCAAACTCTTTTGATATGTCGTTCAAAGCATCCATGATTTCTACTCATTTATCATCCAACTTCTTTATTAAATCTTGTAACACTTGAGACCGGAATTCCATTGCCTTTTGATATTCAAATTTTTTGAAGCATCATCAATTACATCCTCTTGAAGGATTAGATCTGAATATTCTTCTCTGATTTCACTCCATGTAGCCAAATTCAAGTTTAGGTTGTTATTGTCCTTAGAGAAGGCTTCATCCATCTTACAAATAGCATTTCTTCTAACTTTGTAAATCATTGTATATTTCAAGATCCTCTTTAATTAAAGGATTGGCCTCTTGAAGTATATGCTCCATCCATCCATTTACCAATCTTCCCTTCTGACCTATCTTCTCAATCTCATGATAAGGAATATCATCAAGAGTAGAAGAAACTATCGAGCCGTAGTAGTTGAAACCTTGGTAGATGGAGTTGGCTGTGTTACCTTCCTTAATAATGTAGTGAGTTGCTCAAATTTCACTTTGAGATCATCCTTGGAAGCCTTGTCCTTGTCATATTTTTCCAACATATTTCCAAGAGCATCCTACACATCATGTTTAGCTCCTTCGTGTGTTGATTTTCCTAGTGAAAATCTAGAAATTCGATAATCTGCTGCTATAATAGTTTCCTTGGTTTTCCCTTCAATGGGAGTAGCAAATTCTATGACCCTTTCTCCAGTCGATTCACTGACAAGATGGAAATAATTTTAGGCCTCTTGGCCTATCTTTTTGGTGCGGTTCCAACACACTTAGGTCTATGACATCCCTTAGAGGAACCTTCTTCTTCTTCTATTTTGGAGTCTAACGAAATAACCATTTTGGAATGGTTGATGCTTTGATGGGAGTGGAACAACCGATTTAGTACCTGAAGCACTAGTCAAAACAAGAGCACCAATAACATTATTTGGCATTTGAATGGAGGTGGCAATAATGGGTGGGGTGGATGTGAGAATGGCCATAGGAGTGGATACAATGGGATTAGAAGATGAGTCGAAAGAAATGGAAGTGTTAGAGGTAGTGAAGAAGAGATGGGTGACCCAATCATTTCCCTTGCTGAGAGAACTGGAAGATATGAAGATACTTTGGCCATAGAAGGGGATGGGAAAGAATAAATGATGGAGGAAATGATGATGAAAGAGGAGATGGAAGATCTGTGAGACACTTGGAGAATATAAAAACTATAACTATGTCTCGAGGTTGGTATTGCAAGAGACACATCCTTGGAAGGAGGAGCCTTTGAGAGAGAGAGAGGAGCTATGATGCAACCTAGAATTTAGCAATACAAGCCCAGGCGCGCTAACACATCACTCAACCTAGACTGAGTGCTCACCCAAAGTGCACAAAGGTACCAGGCCCTCTTTAGGGTTCTTTGTTGTAGGATGTTAGCATGATGAAGAATTTAATCATTCAGATCTATAGCTAATATATCTTTCATACAATGCATATTCAGGTCTAGATCTAGAACATAAAAGACTTTAACAGATAGCCATAATGGAATCAAGCATGCAATACTGAATTATAACCATGAGAACACCTTGTTTCAGTCCATAATCAACATTATATTAACTACAAAAGAAATACACGAAGCTTCATTACAATTATTGCACTTGATTCTTATACATTTCTTTGAAAATGATGAAACAAATAGGGTAACAGGCGTAGGAGGAATACCTGTTGAAATGCTTTGGTTGATAGGTTGTTGCATGCGTGTTGACTCCTTGATCCAAAGTTGATCATGAGAGCTTCCTTTTAGCTGGGAGGAACTACTTGAAATGGAAAGCAAGACCACTAGAAAGAGTTAAACAATATATGTAGTGGATTGCCTAGCGTGTGCTAGATCCGGAAGTGTGGTACTTCCTAGATGGCTATCAATCCACTGTTTAAAACAATTTAATGTTGGTAATAAATTAAATCCTATTGTAGTTAAAATGATTTAGGTATCTCATTTAAAACACAATAAGAAATATCTAATCTAACAGGCTAGGTTAAAATAAGATCCGAAGGTCAAGTAATTGGTTTTGGGTCTTTGCAGGTTTGATAGAGGTCTTAGGCAAGCCACAGGTGAGTATGGGTGATGTGGGAATAGGTAGGTAGGTTATTGTTTTGGGCTTGTATTGGTAAATACAGAGACCGATGCCGGTTAAGGGTGACTGATGCTGGTTTGGGAGAACTAGTGCCGGTTACTGTGGGATACTGGGAATGTCACAGAATGAGCTTTAGATCTCCCTTATGATTGCACCAAGGACTAGGCTAGTCGGAATGAGGTATTAAGTTGTTTGGATGGGATTTGGTGAGGTTTTAATAGGGATATGGAGGGGTGAGTATTAAAGGAGGTTAGTGGGTGGCTAGGAGAACAAAGGATGCAAATATAACGATGAAATAAGTGAACCAGAGGAGTAAAATGTTCTACTTACTTGGAATCAGGTTCTGGACGTCTGTGAGTGATGAATGAAGGTGTTGATAAGAGGTTAAATGTTGCAGAGAGATGACCAAATGTTGGGGAGATCTTGCATTGGCTGCATGTGCTCTCCTTCTTGCCTTATTGAATCAAATCTATCTTTGGGGTAAGTCTTTGGATGGTTGTTGGGTGAATCTTTGTTTGTATGTGTAAGAGAAAATACTTGATCTTCTTCTTTGCATGTGTGTTCTCCCGAAACTTGTTCTCAAAAGATGTGATATCTCTCGGAATCTGCTAACTTGTAAAATAAGGTTTTTTGGGGGTTAAAAGGTGACCGACGATGGTTCTGGCTTAACCAGATGGCGATTAAGAGTAATTGACGTCGGTTAGGGTGAGATTTCCTATGTTTACTAAACCGGGAAGATCCCCTTAATTTTCTAGGATCTCGTTTCATTTACCCGTGGATTAGATTAGAAGCGTCTTTTAAGCATGTGGGAATGTGGTTAGAGGTAATGTAGGCATTGATTTTTAGGTTTTGGGTAGGTCTTAGTTAGTTATGGCAACTTACTAAGAATAGGTCTTAGGGTGAGGTGGCTAGATGAGGTGTCTAGGTGAGGTGGATATGTGGACATTATCCCAATTAGAAGATTTTAAATAATAAATATTGTGAGGATAATGAATTAATTTAATTAAATAATTAAATTAATATTATAGTGAGGTGAAGGGGGCCATGGCTAGGTGAATGTGATGAAGGTGTTTATTTGTCGAGGGACCAAAGGGGAGTGTGACCTAATTTTGGTGTCTACATTTTTCCCCTTTTTGTTGCATAGCTTGTATTGGTAAGTGACACTGACAAAAATAAGATGTGGTTGCCCCATGTGTGGGTGGAGGTGATCCCCCTCAAACTAGGAACTGATGAGGTAGAAGGCAGAATCGGTGAGTGGTTTGATAAAAGGTAAATGTGATGAAAAGGAAGGTGGGTAATAGGGGAAAAAGGAGCAAAGTATACTCGGGTAATCTAGGTAATGGGTCAGGGTCAAAGGTAGCAACATTCAAATGCACACACACGTATAAACTGCAGCACAATACCAGGTTGAAGAGCAGGAAAACTCTACATTGTCTAAGGTCGATAGGTTTATCCAAACAAGGTTGAGGTGATTCTGGTATCCAAGGTATAGGATATGGTCAGGAAACACGACATAGGTCAGGTGCAGGAACGTTTAGGTGTGTTCCGGTACACCAAAGGTAGGGTCAGGATAAACAGTCATGGCAAGAGGCAAGGTAAGGTCATCAGGTCAATCAACATAGGTAACAGTGCCACAAGGTATAGCAAACACAGGAGGTCAAAGGTCACTAGCGATGGTCTAGGTCCAAGAATCTAGGTCACGACATGGGTAGGGCCGAGGTATGGGTAAAATAATGAGTCCCCAAAGGAGGATGCGGGTAGGTAATAAATGATGAGGGAAAGAGGGTGAGGGGAATGGTCAGGGTAAAGATTGGGTGTGGAAAAAAGAGTGACGGGTAGGGTAATAGGGTAAAATTTAGGGAAATGTGGAAAAGTATGTGATCTGATGCCGATCAAGGGTAACCGACACCGTGCAAAGCTAACCATCCATGGTAAGGTAGGGCACAAGACTGATGCCGGTGAAGGTAAAACTGGCGTTGGTTAGGTCAAGTTTAGTATAAAAACAAAAATCCATGTTTTTGTTATTCATTTGTCATCTAGTGAATTGAGAAAATGACACAAGAGAGAGAGAAAAGGGAAAAGTGTCTAGATGGAACAGAGAGTTGAGTTGGCAAGCCAAATGGTGGGTGATTGGTTGTTGAGAGGCGGGTCCATGGGATCGGTGTGTGTGATTTGATTGGTTGGAGTCATGGGTAGTGATTTGGTGATGGCAGAGGCTAGAAAGAGATTGGGTGGGCCATAGGTGCAGCGACCCGATGTGCCACCATGACGATGGTAGCATGATGAGGTAAGTTTCCAACTCTTGTTGTGTTTTGTTAGATAGATTAGGTGATTTGGAAAATTGGGTTTTTGTTTTTTTGTTTTGGGTGGGTTATAGGAAAATTGGTGTAGGTGATGTCGATTGTGGTAAAAGAAGAAGATTACCCCAAAGGTACGTGTCGAGGACCAAGTCCTGTATAAGGTAATCAAAATGTAAATAAATATGGTTAAAAGATACAAGGGGGCAATAAAGCCACCTGATTGGTTAGGATCATACCGAGTAGATCATACCTTGGAGGAGGTGATGAACATGAGTCCCTAAAGGCATTACATGATTGATTATTCGAAGGGTGAAAATTAGTCACATGATCACCAAATTTCATGGTTCCCAAGAGGTCCCTTGAGGCAATAGGAAATGGGAGTGCAAATGGTGAGAGGGGTGAAAGGTGGGTAATTTTTATATGATATGTGGTAGCATGCTTTGTGGGCAAGAGATCGAGGTCACAATGTGTAATGAAATTACTCGTATAATTGATTAAGATCAATAGTAGAGCACCAAATAACACAACATTTCAGAATAATGATCTCAATATGCAATTAGAATAGCTTCGCCACTTTGAGGGGCAACCTCCAAACCATATAACAAGACTCAAATGCTCAAATGATAATGAAATACTACCTATAATCCCCTATATATACTAGTCATATGCTATGGCCATCACCAAGGCTGACCTATTAAGCATGAGAAAGTATAAATGATATGGTAAGCCACAAGTCGACTACTCATATCCTAATACAAGCAATAGGTTAAGGGCATAGCATGCCCTTCCCCTTCAAACCAATGTTGTCCTCAACATTGAATAATCTGGATGTTCTTTGTGGAAATCCTTCATCCTCCTCCTAGGTGGCATCTTCTATGCTCAGATTCTTCCACTTGATCAAATATTCCTTAATGTCTCTAGTTCTCAGCCTCTTAGTACGTGTTTGTAGAATCTTCTCTGGCTCCAAAATGATTCTTCCTTCCTCATCAAGTTCTGGTAACTCTGTCTGGGCTTCAAATTTCTGTCCAATAACCTTCTTCAGGCATGAAACATGGAATACTGGGTGTATGTGTGAAGATGGAGGCAACTCTAGTTTATAAGCAACACTGCCAATTTTCTGTAGAACCTGATAAGGGCCATAATATTTAGGAGCAAGTTTGTTTTCCTTTTTCTATTGCTTTAGGGACATCTGTTTGTAAGGTTGGAGACGTACAAAAACCCAGTCCCCGATTTCAAAATGTCTTTCACTACGGTGTTGATCTGCTTGTTGTTTCATCCTGTTTTGTGCTAATGCTAAATTCTCCTTCAAACTAGCCAAAACCTGTTGTTGATGTTGAATGTGTTCCTCAACATCTCTGACCTTAGTTTGCACCCTCAAGGAGGAAGTGATAGAAGGTGGATGGTAACCATATAATGCTAAAAATGGGGTCATTTGAGAAGAGGTATGAAAAGATGTGTTATACCACCATTCTGCCAGTGGTAGCCATTTAATCCACCTTTCTTGCTTATCTGATACAAAACAACGTAAATACCCCTCTAAGCATTTATTGACCACTTCTGTTTGCCCATCAGTTTGAGGATGATAAGATGAACTGTGAGCTAGCTGAGTACCCAAACATGAAAATAATTCCATCCAAAAATTACTTGTGAAAATAGGATCATGATCACTCACAATTATCTTTGGGGTTCCATGTAGCCTTTGAACTGTCTCCAAAAAAATAGCTGCGACTGTACTGGCTGCAAATGGATGTGATAGGGCAAAAAAATGGGCATATTTTGTGAGCCTATCCACAATCACGAAAATAACATTCTTACCCTCTGAACAAGGAAATCCGGTGATGAAATCCATGGAGACCTCCTCCCATCTCTGGCTAGGAATTGGTAAGGGTTGCAATAGACCTGGTGTCTTAATTGTTTCCCCTTTGTTCTGTTGGCACACTAAACACTCTGATACAAACTTTTGTACATCCCCCTTGAGTCCTTCCCAAAATAATTCTCTTTTTATTCTATGATATGTCTTCAAAAACCCAGAGTGTCCTCCAACAGGTGAGGCATGTAGCTCTGCAAGAATCTTATGCTTCAACTTAGAATCTTTACTCAAGTATAACCTATCCTTGTACCATAGGACATTACCTTTCCACTCAAATTTGTTAGATGTCATAGATCCTTGTTTGATATTCTGTATTAGAGATTGTGTATCCTTATCTTGATTCCATTCCAATCTTGCTTCCTCCACCCAATCAGCCGTCAACATGGACATTCCACATAGTAAGGCATCTGCGGATGTATCCCTTCTAGACAATGCATCAGCTACTACATTTTCTTTACCCTTTTTGTATATGATTTCAAAATCATAACCCAACATTTTTGTTACCCACTTTTGTTGTTCCTCAGATGATAACCTTTGCTCCAAAAAGTATTTGAGACTATCGTGATCAGTTTTTACCTTGAAGTGTCTACCCATGAGATATGGCCTCCATTGCTTGACTGCATGAAGAATAGCCATCATTTCTTTCTCATAGACAGGTTTGAGTAGATCTTTTCCTTTGAATTGACGACTCTCAAATGTAATTGGTCTTCCTTCCTGCATTAGAACTGCTCCCAATCCTGATCCTGAAGCGTCACATTCAACAATGAAGGTTTTTGAGAAGTTGGGAGTAGCCAAAACTGGGGTGCTGCACATGGCTTCCTTCAGCTGCTCAAAGGATTTAGTGGCTACGTCTATCCAATGGAAGGCATCCTTCTTTAGCAATGCAGTGAGTGGGGTTGCTATTCTACCATATCCCCGCACAAATCTTCTGTAGTACCCTGTTAGTCCTAGGAACCCACAAAGATTTTTGAGATTTTTGGGCCTTGGCCATTTCACCATAGCTTTGATCTTCTGAGGATCAAATTTGACGCCTTCATGGGATACAATATGACCCAAATACTCTACCTCTTGTACACCAAAAGAACATTTGGATGGCTTTGCATACAGAGTATGTTTCTCCAAAACTTCCAACATGTTATTTACATGTTGTAAGTGTTCTTTCCATGTCTTACCAGTGAATCAATATGTCATCAAAGAAAACTAATAGAAATTTCCTTAAAAAAGGCCTAAAAATAGTGTTCATCAAGCTTTGAAAGGTTGAGGGTGCATTTGTAAGACCAAAATGCATTACCAAAAACTCATAATGGCCCTCATGAGTCCTAAAAGCCGTTTTATGAACATCTTCCTCTTTTATCCTAATTTGATGGTACCATGAACAAAATCTAATTTCGTGAAATAAACAACACCATGTAATTCATCAAGTAAATCATCAATTACTGGAATAGGAAACTTATCTTTGATGGTGTACTTTTTGAGTTCTCGGTAATCTGGACACATCCTCCATGTTTCATCCTTTTTACGTACCATGACCACTGGTGAAGAATATGCACTCTGGCTATGCCTGATGATACCTGCCTTCAACATTTCCTCCACCATTTTCTCGATCTCACTTTTCTGGGAATATGGGTATCTGTATGGTCTGATGTTAGGTGTTTGGCTCCCTGGAATCAACTGAATGGCATGATCATGATCCCTAACTGGTGGTAGTCCCTTTGGAATTGCATCAAAAACAGATGAGTGAGCATCCACAATCTTCTGAAGATCGGGTGGCATTGAAGACTCTATATTTTGTACTTCTATGGAAAATAGCTTTGCTATAAAGCCATCCACTCCTTTTCTAAGAACCTTTTGCATCTGATGAGAGCTAATAATCTATGGAGACTTAGCTACCATCCCATTCAATTGTATTGTCCTTCCATCTAAATGAAATCGCATGAACAATTCTTGGAAATTCATCTCAATAGTACCTAAGGTTGTGAGCCATTGGACCCCCAAAACAATATCTGCCCCTCCCATAGAAATAGCAAACATAGGTGAGTCTAACATGTAGTCTCCCATGGAAATCTTGATACTATGGCACTTTCCTGTGCACTTGACTATCCCACCATCCGCAATCATAACTTGCATTTCTGGAGCTGGGTAAATAAAACAATTGAGGCGGGCAACTAACTTACTATTTATGAAGTTATGAGTACTCCCCGAGTCAATCAACACCATCACCTTCTGTTTTTTGAGATAGCCAATAACCTTGAGTGTTTGAGGAGTACTAATACCTGACAATGCATGACAAGAAATTGTAGGTTGGTGATCCTCTACTTCATCTTCTACTGGTTCCTCAGCCTCTCCTATAATTTCAGCTTCCTCATCATCCCCATTACCTCCGTCAATATAGAACAACTTCTTCTTAGCACATTTATGTCCCGGTCCATATTTTCTATCACAGTTAAAACATAATCCTTTTGCTCTCTTTTCTTCCATTTGTTGAGGAGTCAGTCTAATTGGCCTAGCAAATGAAGGGGAAGAGATACTACGGTCTTTGGTGTTAATGAAAGGTGGCCTCCTACTACAAAGAATTTTTTCCTCTGCACGACGTGCCATGATAATAGAATCAGAAAGCTTGATTGGATTAAACATCCGTACCTCATGCTCGATGTGGTCCTTAAGACCCCCAAGAAACAAGTCATTCAGATTCTCTTCTGGAATATTCTCCACCCTTAAGGATAGGTTTTGGAATTGATGCACATAATCTTTGACTGATCCTGTTTGCCATAACTTTGCTAATTGACTAAAGTAGTTATCTGAAACACTGGAACTATAGTGCAATTGCAACTCCTCGGTAAAAACTGTCCAAGTGACACCTAGACCATTCTTTTGCCTCTGAGCACATAACCAACGATACCAAAAAAATTGGTCAGGTTCAAGATATAGGGATGCCAATGTCACCTTTTTTCCTGATGGTGTTTGATGTAACTCAAAGAAGTTCTCCATTTGATTTATCCAATTCAGGGATCCTTACCATCAAATTTGTGCATATCCACTTTCGACATCATGTTCCGTGGTTGCAGATAAGTTTGATTCTGATGGGACTGGAAAAGTGATCCCATATGGTTAGTTTGTCCATGATTTTGAACTGAAGGTCCTCCTTGGTTGATATGGGCTGGATTTGGGCCATACTGGTTACCCTTTACATGTTGCATGATATCATCCAACCGATGATTGATTTGGGCTATGTCTCCTTTAGAGGCCATCTCAGATTGTACAATTCGTAACTCATACTCAAGTTGGCAAACCTTATGATCAACTGAGGTAAACCCTAGTGCTGAGGAATCTGTATTTACCCCTTCTGACTCCATCTCTTCAATCACTACCCCCTCTTTATCTGGGGTTTTACCCGGAGTTACCGAATTCTTTTTTGCTCTTGTGGAAGGCCCCGCCATGATGTCAAATCTTAGGGTTTAGGGTTTCGATACAATTTCGGCCGAACAGGAAAAACACAGAGAAGATACTAATACTATTTTTTTGAGAGCTTTCCGAAAATGTAAAGAAATTAAAATTTTTCCACAATTTTCACCCTAGGGAGCGATTTTATGAAAAGGCCTAAATTTGTAATAAATTTTTAAAAATAAATAAAAAATTCTGAAATTTTCAGGGAACCTTACTTGATATGATTCAAAAATTTGGTAAAAATATCTCCCACCAATTCTCTCTGGTTTGAAATATGTGGCGGAAACAAAAAATTAGGGTTTTTGCCCTAAATTCGGCCCAGATCGCAACTCTGATACCACTTGTAATGAAACTACTTGTATAATTGATTAATATCAATAGTAGAGCACCCAATAACACAATATTTCAGAATAATGATCTCAATATGCAATTATAATAGCTTCGCCACTTCGAGGGGCAACCTCCAAACCATATAACAAGACTCAAATGCTCAAATGATAATGAAATACTACCTATAGTCCCCTATATATACTAGTCATATGCTATGTCCATCACCAAGGCCGACCTATTAAGCATGAGAAAGTATAAATGATATAATAAAATGATATGGTAAGCCACAAGTCGACTACTCATATCCTAATACAAGCAATAGGTTAAGGGCGTAGCACAATGGGCAAGTCCATGATGAAAAGTCTTCTATTTTGACTTGTATTTGAGATAGACTGATTGATGTGGGAATTCTATATGGGATGATGAAATTAACTCCTTGAGGCCTTCGTGAAGCTGATTGATGCGGGAAGCTTCAAATTCTATCACTTTTTTTTACGCTTTACATGGCTTTCCTTCGAGGGAACAATTTATTTATAAAGCAACAATTACTGAGAGGAAGATGTCCTTTTGAGGGAGTCATCGTTTTATTAGAAGTTTGACTCAAGGAGTTGTGTCCCAAGTGAGGGCTTCAAGTCATGGACAAGACCAAGGTGAGGAATAGAATTCTTGTTTAGATAGTAGGGTGAAACGACCATGGGATCTCATCTAAAGGTAGATGAAAAGTATCCATGAGAATCATGTTATGTGTAGTACCGTGGTACACATATTCAAGAGAAGATAACAAGTGATGGGTACTCACATGATTCATTTTTAGTTGTCGGTGAGATGTAGGAAGTGGACAATGCTTAAGGGATGAGCATGGAAAGAGGCAAAAAGTAATGTAGGACTAAAAGTCAACAGTAGAATAGTCGAAGATGCAAGGTGTTAAGGGGCTCAGGATCGAGTTTACCATCGAGGGAAGATAAACGATAAGCACCTGATCCATAAGTATGGGTTACGATGTATGGTCCAAGCCAATTAGGAGAAAATTTTCCCTGTTTACTCTTTTCTGCTTTGGTTACATGTTTACTCTTTTCTTTCGTGCCAAGGTCACCGACTTGGAAGGTCCGTTCATGGACATGTTTTTCGTAGGCACGTTTGATACATTTTTGGTAAACTTGGAGGTGGTCAAGAGTGTTAAGACGATGTTCATCTAATAACTCAAGTTGTGCTAAATGGTTTTGAAAAAATTCATCATCATTGAGCATGTCATGGAGAGAAATGCGGAGTGAAGGGATTTGGACTTCGAGAGGTAAAACAACCTCTGTACTGTAGAACAAAGAAAAAGGAGTAGTGGAAGTGGAAGTGCGGATACTAGTGCGGTATGCCCACAGGGAAAAAGGAATGTGCGTATGCCAGTCCTTCCCAGTATCATTAATCACTTTCATGAGAATTTTATTTTAGGTTTTGTTAGTAGATTCAGCTTGGCTGTTGAATTGTGGGTAATAAGGTGATGAGAAACTCAGATAAATGCCAAAGGCGTCGTAAATTTTCACAATGTTTTGTTTTTGAATTTTTTTCCATTGTCATTGATGAGACGATGAGGAACACCAAAGTGAAAAATGATGTGATGATTGATGAACTCACATATTTTCTCAGCTTTTGTGGAGATGAGTGGTATAGCCTCCACCCATTTTGTGTAGTATTCGGTAGTGGTAATGATCCATTGATGTCGTTGGGAAGAATGGGGGTTGATCTCTCCGACAAGATCCAAACCCCATTGAGAGAAGGGCCAAAGGTCATGGGAAACTTGTAAGGCATGACTGGGTGTATGATGAAGGTTGGTGTGTTGTTGGCATTTTACACAACGTTTGACGTAGTCACAACAATCATGGTTAAGGGTTAGACTAGGAGAAGAATACGCTTAGCAACAACAAGGCCACTAAAGTGGTCTCCACATATGCCATCATGAACTTCCTTAATTGTATAAGGAATTTCATAACTTGTGAGGCATCATAAGAGAATACCATCAAAGATGCACTTATAGAGGAGGCCTCCCATGATGACGTAATGAGAGACCTTTTTAAGGAAGGTGCGTTGTCCATTACGGGTGAGATCAGGGGGTAAGATGGAGAGAGAAAGATAGTTGAAAGATACACTTCTTTGGTTGAAGGCGAACACAATATTTAATGACGTGGTCAAAAATGGTTTTGAGGATGGCAAGGTGCTCGAGTGGCATTTAGATTTGGCCAGGAGATCGTCCACGTAATCTTCCAATATATGATGCATGATGTCATGGAAGATATAAGTCATATCCCACTGATATGTGGCACCAATGTTTTTAAGGCCAAAAGGCATGACTCGGTAGCAGAAGGTCCCCTAAGGGGTGATGAATGAGGTTTTGTGTTGATCCTCTGGGGCAAGAAAGATTTGGTTATAACCCAAGAAGCCATCCATGAGTGATAGCATCTCATGACCAGCGGTAAGGTCAACCAGTTGGTCAATACTAGGTAGAGGGAAGTCATATTTTGGGTAGGAAAGGTTGAGGTCACGGAAGTCCAGTGCAAATGCGAGTCCCCCTGTCACCTTAGTGATAGGGACAATGTTAGAAATCCAACAAGGATAATCAATGGGTAATATGAAGGAAATAGAAAGAAGGTGCTGAAGTTCTTCTTTGACGAGAAGGGCAATGCAAGGGTACATTTTCCTTAGCTTTTGTTTGATGGGTTTGGCATCGGGAGAAACTATGATATTGTGGACCACTATGGTGGGGTCAATACCAGGCATGTCTGTGTAAGACCAAGTGAAAGTGTGGTTATGATCTTTGAGAAAAGAAGTGATGGCTTCCTATTCAACAACATCTAAAGATTGACCAATCTTTAGGATGTGCGGTCATCCTGAGTATGAATGTTGATCTCGATAGTCGATTCATTCAACATGGTTTGTGTCTCAAAAGGTAATGACCGATGAATATATGAGTCTTCTACACCAAGTTAGGTGAGTATAGATTCATCATCCTAACATTGAACTATGTTAATTGAAGATGTATCATCATCGATCATTTCAGGATACAAGAAGGGAAGAGAGGAAGGGGCTTCACCCTCGTATTGATAAGTCAAAGGCCCCAAGGAAATGGTGTTTATGAAAAAAAGGTAGGAGAGATAGATTCATGATCCATCGACTCCATGGGTGAAGGTGGTGATGAAGGTGGAACAGGTGAAGAAGGTGGAGAAGGGCGGATGTTCTCGATGGGTTCAATACGGGCTTGATTAGTAGGTGGTTCAACAAAGCTGATACCACTATGGTTGTTATGTTTATAGGTAGTACATGGAATAATAGTATGGTGGCCTTTCTCATAAAATCCAAAACCAAAACCCTTCCATGCACATTGGTGTAAGAAGGTGTGGGTGAAATGGTGATTGGTGAGAGATTGGAAGTCAACAAAAATGGGCGGGTTTGTGATGGTGGTTTGGGTGTGTAAGTGGTAGTATCAAGTCCCCCATAGGTGAGACTGGTACAAAGGTGAGGAGGACCATAAAGGAGGTGTTCTCCTATGTGGTGATCATAGCGAGGATGTTTGGTGAAGAATTCCATACTCTTGTGGAGTAAGGAATGTGTTAACACTATATAGATGATATTCCCTAGAGCGAGGTGTTGAAAAATGCCCCAAGGGATCAAGGGTTAATATGTGGGTAGCTAGAATAGATGATGTGTCAGAGATCAATGTGGAGGTGGAGTTAATGGATTGGGAGGCTGATGGGTTGGCCATGGAGGTTGTGGCGGTGGTAGGAATGGAGGAGGCATGTGTGGTTGAGGTAGCGATTGTACTGGTAAGTGGAGGTGTAGATGAAGTGGTAGTGGTCATGGAGGTAGACACCTTAATGGGTATGAGCACGTCATTGGGTCGGTAAAGCATGTTGCATGTTTTAAAAGGTAATGGATCGCCTTTGGAATAGTATAGGTGTGCCCTTCATGATCAAACTTTACACAACAATGCAAAGTGGAAGGAACGCAACCCATGACACGAATCCAAGGTCTTCCAAGCAACAAGTTATATTGAAATTCCCCTCTAAGACGTAAAATAAATGCGAATAAGCAGTGTGGGCCCATGTGAACATGGAGGATGATGGTTCCTAGTGTAGAGGTGATAGTGTCATTGAATGAATGCAACATGACATGATGTTTATGCATGTAATTGTTAGGTATGCGCATTTGAGCGAATGCATGAGATGAAATGATGTTAATGCTAGCACCCCCATCGATCATTACACGTCATACACATACATCATCGATGTGGAAAAAGATGAAGAGGGTTGGGTCTGGGTCATCGGTTTGGTGCGGTGTGATCTCTTCCTCTGAGAAGCTAAGGGAGGCTATTTGGTGAGTAGGGTGAGGTGTGGATAAAGGTGGCAATTTGGTGAGAGAGGCTACATGATGGGGTGTGATAATGGAGGCTACGGGTGTAGGGTCATTGGGTAAAACCTCAACAGATTGTAGAACCTCCATGAGTTCTTGACGATGGGATTTCGAGGTTTAGATGAGGTCATATAGGGACATTTTGAGGGGGGATTGGTGTATTTGTTTGAGCATTGATGATGTGTGACCCCATTAGAAATAGGGTATGTGGGGCCATGGATAGTAATCTTAGGTGTGGGTACAGATGGTATGTTGGGTATAGGATTGGTTGGCGAGTTAGTTGCCTTTTCCTTGCCTTTGTCTTTCTGAGCACGAGTAGTGACGTGTATCATGTTGATCTGAGGGGAGTTGACAAATGGAGAAGGTGTAGGATGAGTGGTATAACGACATGATGGGAAAAAACCTACCGGGGAGAAAATCCTTGTGAAGTGAGTTGGGTGCAATGAAATTTAGGTAATGGTGTGGCAAGTTCTCTGATGTGAACCATGTTAATTTTGAATCTTGGGGGTGGTTCTAGGAGTTGTGGGGGTGGAGGTCATGGTTGTTGAGTAGGCAGTGAGGGAAGGACTATGGGAATGGGCATTGGTGAAGCAGGGTCCTCATCAAGAAGGTTGTCATCATCAAAGTTGGCTTTAGGAGGACACAATTGGATAAGGACATTTTTCAAAGCCTTGCAGCTTTACATCGTGCCCTTTGCGACGGCACACGATGGTAGGTGAAAATTTTAGTGCCATCAAATCCTTTTGGCTTGGGTTTGAGGGGGTCATAAGGTCTTAGTGGTGGTAATATGATGAAAAAATTCTCAAGGAGGTTGGTTAATATTTTGGCATAGCACCTGCTAGTGGATTACAGCACGGAAGTGAAAGTGGGTTTGGGTGTAGGTGTGGCTGATTGTTGAGGAACGGTCCTTGTAGGAGGGGGAGTGGGTCAAGCCATGGTTTTGGGTGCTGGAGTGGTCTTGGGTGTTGGTCATGTTTGCTTGGGTAGGGGTATGGTATATGAACGGCAGGAGGGTGTATGGTTGTTTTGACTACCTTATTGGAGGTTAGAGGATATTTGTCTTTGGGTTGCACCTTCTTGGGTAAAGGTGATGTGGGTGTATGAGATCTAGAGGGAAACATGGATGGGGGAAGAGGGATAGTTACCCATGGGGATAAAAAGGTGTTGTGAAGGTAGATTACGTGGGTCATGCGGGGGGTGTGAGGGACAAAGACCAAGTGTAGTGGGTAGTGAAGAATTTCTTGAGGGTATTGGCGGTATGGGTGGTAAAGATGCTGTAGGTGTAGGTGTAAGTCGTGTCTGGCGCTTGGGTATGTTAGAGGTTTGTGAGGGAGGAATGGGATGTTGTGTTTTTGGTTTACTGATGGGTGGAGGTTTCTTAACCGCACTGGGAGGTTGAGGTCCTAAGATAGATGGAAAGGGTGAAGGTGATGCAGGTATGATTGGCGCAGATTTGGGTATGAGTTTTATGGGCTTGGTTTTTTTGTTTGGGTGTCGAGTAGGTTTGGTGTTGGATTTGGAGGATGTAGCTAAATCTAGTTTGATAGGTGGATGAGTAAGGCTGGTGGTTGGGGTGACCCCTAAGGGAGTGATAGGGTTAGTCGAGGAAGATGATGTAGGTGCGGGTTTGGATTTAGATGTATGTTGGGTTATGGGTGAGGGTGTATGTTGAGCTATGATAGGTATGGCGAAGAAGTTGTGATAGAGGTGGTTGTGTTTGGTTCGATTGGTCAAAATATTTTTGGGTAGATGGTGGAAGTATCAGCAAGTGACATCTGCATTTGCGTTGAGACAAGAAGCAAAAGGCACCCCCAAAGTAAGGCTCTGTCCACATAATCTAAGCGATTAGCCAAGTGTGAGAATGACACGTCTGTAGGTGAAGTTGATGAGGACCTAATGGCTATTCCTGTAAAATGTGTCTTAGAGACGGGGAATTTGCTGGCTTTGGCTTCCGTGGGTAAGAGAGCCAAAAGTAGGTTTGTGGGATCTTGGGTAGCTAATGGAGAATGCTCACCAAGAGGCAAAGGTATCTCTACTGGGTCTTGGATAGGTGGAGGAGATGACAGGTGCTCCTCTATGGGTGGAGGAGATGGTAGGTGCTCCTCTGTGGGTGAAGGAGATGATAGGTGCTCCTTTGTGGGTAGAGGAGATAAAAAGTATCCTCCATGGACTGAAGAAGTACCGTGGGTGACAGTTCTCTAGGTGGAGAAGCCAAAGGTGAAATAGTCTCGATATTGGCGGAAGGCTCCTCCATGGGTGAGGAAGGAGGTGAAAGGTGTTCCTTTGTGGGTGGAGGAATAGGTGAGGTGGGTTCTAATGCAAAAGGAGGACTTTGGGCTAGAATTTCCTCTATGGAAGGAATATGAGGTAATTGGGAAGCAATGGGTGCGTCGTTGAAAATAGCATGGACCTCACGGGTATGACTATCATGAGTTGAGGTCTCACCGGTTTGATCAGACGAAGGGGCATGATTGGGAAAGGGTTTCTTGAAGATGTGTAGGTTTTGATTTACATGTGTGTTAGGATTATCCACGGTTAACTCACCTTTCTCGAGCATTTCTTGGACAATGTTTTTAAAAGTGATGTAATTGCCGTCACTATGACCCTTTACTCGATGATAGTTATAGAAGTCATGTTCTTTATACCATGTAGGTGTGGGGAAATAAGGGTAAAAATTAGTGTGTGGTTTTATAGGTGGAAGGGTGATGGCCCACTTTGATGAGCTTTTCTAAAACAGAAGAGTAAGGCTCCCTAATTGGGGTGTATTTCTGTTGTTCTTGTCTGAATTGAAAATTCTGAACGGGTGAGAGATTAGATGAGGGGCTAGCCTGATTTGATAGATGAGCCGGGCCAAATTTGAGTACCACTACGTTAGCGGTGCCCTTGGCATTTGAATAATTGTTTTGTGGTTTGGAAGAAGAAGAAGTATCGTTCGACTTGAATGTAAAATTCTTATTGCGTAATTAGATTTTCTTCTCTTCGATGGCCGAATCATAACTTTTGTTCCATGGTGAATGCTTCGTCGAAGGTTTGGAAATTTTGGACCTGTAGGGCTGGTGATATATGTCTAGCACAAGCCCACATGAAGAGCTTGATAAGTTCAGTTTGTGGTAGTTGGAAGGTGAGTTGATTGATCAGGCTACGCCAACGAGTGACAAAATCATGATAGCTTCGTCATCATAATGACACGTGGAGTATAGGTCAATCATGGTAACCTTCTTAACAATATTGATGGAGAAGTGATCCAAGAAGGCTTGGGCTACCTGATTAAATGAAAATATAGAGTGTCTAGGTAACCCACTATACCAATCTAACGCAGTCCAGTGAGACATGGGAAAGGTCCTTAAGAGCAAAGCATCATTGTGGGTGATTAGGTAGCACCCATGTTTGAAAGACCGCAAATGATGTTGCAGGTCTTCCTTGCTATTGAAATGGTTGAATTTAGGAATCTCCTAATGTATGGGGTATGGACAAATAGGAATGGATGGGTGGATAGGCTCATTACAAATATCATCATAGGTGAGAGTATTTCGGGAACCAGAGACCGATGCCTCCAATGTCTGCATCTTGTCCATCATTAATTTGATTAGGTCATTGGTAGGTTGTGATGGTTGGGTGCCTCCTGTAGCATAAGAGGGTTGGTGTTGGGCATGTAACAAGGGTGGCATTCTAGTATATGGTGCTTCTTTGTGTAGGTAGATTGAGAAGAAGGTAGTGAAATAGGGGGTACATACCCAGAGTGAATAACAGATGAAATAGGAGGCTATTGATAGTACGTATATGGAGGTGGAAGGGTCATGGTGACCCTAGTGGAAATGGGGGCCAACGATTGTGGAATAGAAAGGACCATGTTTTGAAAAGGGGTAGGGGTCACCAACATGGGAGGTGGTTGTGTAGCTACGGGTATATGTGAGACAATAGGGGCAGATGAGGTTATGTTTTGGGTGGTTGTCAAAGGTATAGTGGATGTGGCAAATGTAATGGATGTAGCAGATGGCACGGCAGGTCATAACATAACGGGTATAATGCCTAACTACGAAATGACCTGGGGCAAGGTTAGAGGTGGGTAGCACGGAGCTAGATGGGGTTGACGTGGAAGTGGGAACAAGAGTACGGGGGATAGATATAGGCATGCCATATATCAACTGACCCGAGGAATCTCAAGTGGACGAGTGGAAAAGGTAAAACTGCAAGGCGGTAGGGTTTTGGTCAAGGAGTCGTGCGAACTCCTCATTTTCGGTAGCGATAGAGATAGGTTGGATAGGTTTCATGGCTAGTGATAAAATGGAAGGTGGTGAAGGACTAGGTGGGAGTGGTTGACAACTGACATGGAATACGAGGGCACTTGCTTGTCAACGCGTCAGTACCATGTGAATAGGTAATAGCGGGGTAAGACTGCTTTCTGTAAGTGACACAAAAATACAGCACAGGTAGGATAAATAGGTGGCGGTGGGTGAATTGAGGCTAAAATGGTAGTTGGAAAATGACATAGGATAACCAATGCCGGTTAGGATAAGCGACATCGTCACAGGTAACCGCACGGCCACTTTGGAAAGTGGTCAGTTGGTCCAAAACAAGGTCTAAGGCCAAATTTTCCAGGTATGCCAAATATTGATGAGATTTACCAGGTCAATGGGAGTGATAATAGTGACAGGGACTCTGAATAGTCGAAGAAGGTGAACAGGTGTCCTTTTGGGTAGGTTAACCAAAATGACAGTGAACCGATGCCATTTGGGTATAACCGATGATGGTCAAAGGGTAATCAAAACGGTTGTGTATCGACACCGTCCACTGTGAAATTGAAACAATGATGAAGAAGATGTGGTTGTGAGTTAAAATTTGATGTGGAATCAGACCTAGAATTTTGAGAATGATGAGAATATGGTCCAAGCACACTCAGATGAAGTTGGAATACACCAACTGTGATGAGCATGCAAGAGAAAAAGGAAAAATGAAGAGTGTGACCTCTCACCTCAAAATTCAAGCCAAGCAGAAACACTAAGAAAAATATGATCCTAAGAGTGCTTCTTCTATTATGTTTGTTTAGCTTATGCTTTTTAAGGACTGACTCATGAACTGTAGAATAGAGTTTTTTGGCGAGGATGGCTTCCTACGAAGAAGGAGATCTAAAAGGTGAGGTTTTAGGTATGTTATGGCGGGGGCAAGCTTTGCTTTGAAGTATGAATTGACAGAGCAACGAGTGGGAGTAATTGCCAATCCTTAGATCAAGTGTGATCATTGTGAGCATTCCCGTGAAAGATGTTGTTTAAGAATGTGTATTTGTTTTGAATTTTTGCAATTTGGTAAGACTCGAGAGAGAGAGAGAGAGAGAGAGAGAGAGAGAGAGAGAGAGATGTGATTTCTATGATTCGTTTGTCAACCATCAGCTGGGAATGAATTCCAGCGTATAGGTTGCCCTCAATTAATGTGAGCTAATGTAGAAAATCGAATGAAATGCAATGATTTTAAAGCCCAAATTGAAATATGGAATTCGATGACACAAATAGATGAAGAGGAGAGGTATGCTCTTTCACTAAAATGTATAAAACAAGAAGAAATGGTTTTTTTTACTCACACCAAAATAAAGATCCCTTTTAGAGAAAATAGAAAGGAAAAGAAGGTTACCAAGGAATAAAATTAATGCGTATGATTTTCAGAAGGGAAAAAAACACACAATTTTTCCTAGGAATGAATAAAAATTCAAGGAACCCCAAATGGGTCCCACTGGACGTGCCAAAATGTTTCACCTGATTCTTAGACATTTCTTTGAAAATGAAGAAACAAATAGGGTAACGGGCATAAGAGGAATACCTGTTGAAATGCTAGTTGATAGGTTGTTGCACGTGTGTTGACTCCTTGATCCAAAGCTGATCATGGGAGCTTCCTTTTGGCTAGGAGGAACTACCTGAAATGGAAAGCAAGACCACTAGAGAGAGTTAAACAATATATGTAGTGGACTACCTAGCCTGTGCTAGATCCGGGAAGTGTGGTACTTCCTGACGATTGTCAATCCACCGTTTAAAACAATTAATGCTGGTAATAAAGTAAATCCTATTGTAGTTAAAATGATTTAGGTATCTCATTTAAAACACAATAAGAAAGATCTAATCTAACAAGCTAGGTTAAAATAAGATCCAAAGGTCAAGAAACTAGTTCTAGATCTCTACAAGTTTGACAGAGGTCTTAGGCAAGCCACATGTGAGTATGGGTGATGTGGGAATATGTAGTTAGGTTATTGTTCTGGGATGTATTGATAAATACAAAGACCGATGCCGGTTAAGGGTGACCAACGCCGGTTTGGGAGAACCGGTGCCGATTACTGTGGGATACTGGGAATGTCATAGAACGAGATTTAGATCTCCCTTATGATTACACCAAGGACTAGGATGGTCAGAATGAGGTATTAAGTTGTTTGGATGGGATTTGGCGAGGTTTTAATAAGGGTATGGAGGGGTGAGTATTAAAAGAGATCAATGGGTGGATAGGAGAACAAAGGATGAAAATATAATGATGAAATAAGTAAACCTTGAGAGGTGTAAAATGTTCTACTTACTTTGAATCGAGTCCTGACATCTATGAGTGATGAATGAAGGTGTTGATAAGAGGTTAAATGCTGCAGAGGATCACCAAATGTTGGGGAGCTCTTGTATGGGCTGCATGTGCTCTCCTTCTTATCCGATTGAATCAATCTATGCTTTGGGGTGAGTCTTTGGATGGTTCTTTGGGTGAATGCTTGACTGCCTATGCAAGAGAAAATACTTGATCTCCTTCTTTGCATGTGTGTTCTCCTTGAAACTTGTTCTCAAAAGATGTGATATCTCTCGGAATCACCAACCTCAAAAATAAGGTTGTTTTAGGGGTTAAAAGGTGACTCAAGGTGGTTCCAGCTTAACCGGCGATGGTTAAGGGTAACCAACGTTGGTTAGGGTAGGATTTCCTAGGTTTACTAAACTAGGTAGATCCCCTTGATTTTTTGGGATCTTGTTTTGTTTACCTATAGATTAGATTGGAAGCTTCTTTTAAGCATGCGGGAATGTGGTTAGAGGGAATGTAGGCATTGATTTTTAGGGTTTGGGTAGGTCTTAGTTAGTTATGGCAACTTACTAAGAATAGGTCTTAGGGTGAGGTGGATAGATGAGGTGTCTAGGTGAGGTGGATATGTGGGCATTATCCCAATTAGGAGATTTTAAATAATAAATATTGTGAGGATAATGAATTAATTTTATTAAATAATTAAATTAATATTATAGTGGGGTGAAGGGGGCCATGACTAGGTGAATGTGATGAATGTGTTTATTTGTCAAGGGATCAAAGGGGAGTGTGACCTAATTTTGGTGTCTACAACAATAATGTGAGTATATACTCATGTGCGTAACAAATCTAGCAGCATAATCTCACTATACCCTAGTTATCACATGTATATCTATCCTCTCTCTCTATTTGTATATCCCTCTCCACTACACAATTTACTTCATATTTATAAGGGTGGATAATTTCCCTTCACCGCTTATTGAATACCAAAATAGGTCACATGCTATTATTAGCCACGTGCCGTTAAAAATAGGCTTACATGTAAGAGTGTTAACAATAGATCTCACTTAGTCAACTATCGGGCTTCCCCATTCTATCTTTATCTTGCATCCATGTAAAGCACTTTGTAGCCAATCATCCAAAATAGCCAATTTGGAATTATTTGAATGAATTCAAGTTTCTTGATGGTGCCAATGCAAAGACTAAGAGAAAGATTACTCAAGCCATCGTCCATATTCTATTTTGCATGGAGCATTATTTCGAATAGGACACGATGGACAAGATCTGAGGGTAGTTGGACGTGATCAAAGAAAGAAGTCTGCTAGAAGAATTCCACAATGGTACATGTGGAGGGCACTTCTCCTGGACAACTTACAAAGAAGGATCTTGGATGCGAGTTATCACCGCCCACTCTTTTTAAAGATTGTTATAATTATTGTAAGACATGTGATATTTGTCAAACACATGGTAACCGTAAGACTTCATCACTCCATTATGTCCTATTCTTCCCTTGGTCCCTTTGAAAAGTGGGGAATAGACATTGTAGGTCCACTTCCAACTACATCATGCCAAAATAAGTATATTGTAGTTGCCACAGATTATTTAACCAAGTGGGTTGAAGCTAGGCCATTGAAAATAGCTTCCATGGATGAAGTGGCAAGGTTCATGTATGAACGCATTGTCACCAGATTTGGTTGCCCATTAGAAATTGTAACAGATCAAGGAAGCCACTTCATTAATGAGGTGGTAGAAGCCCTAGTCAATAAGTTTTCTATTAAGCACAGGAAGGCAACAACATACAAGCCAAACACAAATGGACAGGTGGAACGAACAAATTTTGTGTTGTGTCAAATTCTAGCAAAAGATGCAATTGCAGTACATAAATGGGATAAAAGGATTCATGCAGGCATTGTGGGCATATAGGGCAACATCAAAGTCAGCAACAGGATACTCCCATTTCGGTTGGCCTATGGCATTGATCCAGCTTCTTCCTATTGAGTTTGATATTCCCACTTGTGAGAGTTATGAAAAATGAAAGGATGGATGAAAGTGATTCAAGAAAAGAAAGGTTGGTACATCTTCATTTGCTGGAGGAAATGAGAGAAATAGCAAAGGATATAAGCCATAAGAAGAAAATGAAGCGAAGGAATAATTTGATCAAAAGATCCGGTGGTCTCCATTTCATGTGAATGACTTGGTTCTAGTATATGATTCCGAGATACAAAAAAGAAGACAAAAAATTTCTTCCAAAATGGATGGGGCCCTACAAAATAAAGAAATTGTGCATGAAAATGGTACGTCTGACCGGAGGAATTGGATGGCACTCCCATTACTGAAATGGGTCAACCACGACAAGTTGAAGATTTTCCAAGCACTGAGATAGTCTACTCCGAGGGACGGAGTAGAAGCTAGGAAGGGGGAAGATGTCGACACTAAAATTTTCCTCCGTAATTTCTATTTCATTAATGTATGATGTTGTTAAGTATAATTAGTAGTAGCGTCTGATAGAAGATAACGGCGCCGCAGTACGGTGCCGCCAATAATGTGGGCACGTAATGATTAAAGTACAATAGGAATGTTGTAAAAAGTAAATATTTGTCGTAAGTGGTCCGGTAATGTTAAAATGTCAAAGTTTGGGTAATTAGAGAAGTAGGGTCTACGTGATTAGGAATTAGAAATATTATATTGGTAATAAGGACAAGGAGTGAGGTCATAAATATTTTGTGTATTTTATTTGTAAAAAGTCTAAAAATGTGGAACCCATGTAAAATGATAAGGTTTATCTTATCTTAGAAGATAAGCTTACATGTACAGATAAGAGTTAAGGTATGGAATATGATTCGTCAGAGTGGATTTCTTATCCTATCTTAGAGATAAGATGGATAAGCCTGGAAGTTCTATAAATAGAGAGGCTACCCCCTCATTTAGCATAGAAAGAAGTAGTGAGAAATATTGTAGGAAGTGTGCAAAGGAAGCCATCAGTTAAAGGTGTGTTGAAGAAGCCATCAAGAGGTGTAATTGTAAAGTTTCTCCCATAGTCTTGTTGAAGTACCTCATGGGTGAGATTGTAACAATTTCATGTTAATATTATTATTTCCTTTGATATTTCTGATTTGTCATCATTCCGTCTTATCATAGTCGATGGTATTCTTGTGTTATGTTGTTGTTCTGTTTCCAGATTACATCCACCAAACTAAAGGCTGTGCATTAGTAAATAATCATAGCACGAGGAGTTCCCAGTGAAGAATTATCATAGTGCCGGATTGGTGATGACAGTACCTTTGGCTCTAAGTGTGGCCTAACCTTCATGACATTGTCACCAATCTCATCAACTATCTTTGATAAACACAACATTATTCTTCGTGACAAGTATTTATACTACTTTAGGTGCGCTATCTCCTCATCCTTAGTCTTAATATCCTCCTTTAACAACTTAATTATGGAAGCTTTATCCATATTCTGACGTGCACCTTTTGTTGAGACTTTCACCAAAGCATTGCTTAGATGTTCATTTGACATAACAATAGGCTTTACTATTATGTGTCTGGCCTAATGTGTCTTTTTGACTTCCTTGACACGCATAAATCCTCACATACATCAAAGTTTGGTTCATCCATGCATGTGTGCATCGACCATGGAAATTGCTTCCTTCTACGCACTATCTCCATATCTTCATCCATTAATTCCCAGGTTGTATAATTCCTTTTGTGCCATTGTGATATGGAAATGGTCACGGATAATTTTACCTATGTCCTCACTATAGCACATGGCTAGTGGAATATACTCCCCACTTGTTCTTCTTGATCTAGACTGCTTAGGAACTTGGGCTTCAAGATTGGGAACTTATACTACTATGTCCCGAGTCTCTCTATTGTTGTCTCTTCTGCCCCTTTTTCTTCCTCTTCTCCATCCTTCATTTCTTCATCTTTTTATTCTTCCACATTTTCTGGAGGTGGAGGAGAATAACGCATGCTTTTCTCGACTCTTCCGCTTCTTCATTCAACTTTAATTTCCTTCTCCTTTTCTCGCCTATCTCCTTCGTGGAGAGAGTCAAGGTGATTTGTGCAATTGTTTGCAAACTATCACCTTGGGTCCTTATTCTCTTAAATAATCTCTTGAATTGGCATTCTACTTGGACTACATCCAAGTCCTCATCATCTCCCTCTTATGGCTGAGGTGGAGTAGTTGCACACTCAACCTCATCCTTATTTGGAGGCTGTATTCTACCTCTGTGTTTCAAACCACCACTATCCTCATGCTCTTCTTCTTCATCATCAACTGGAATTGTTTCCGTGGGCTTGGGTGTTGGAACATTTTCCATTGTATGCTTACCCTTTAGTGGCCCTGGGAGCGTGAATTCATTCTCCACATGCTTATCGTTCTCTAGCTTGGGTTTGAGCCGTAGGTGCATGCGCTACTCCAGTGTCCACAAATGCCAAGCTCACAAGTTTCATGCTTATACTATCTGAAATAAGTCTTTTAATGTATGTATTTCACCCTGGATATACATAATTCTTCCTCATAGTATGGTAGTCACAATCTACCTTGTCTACATTTAAGGTTAAACAACGTGCATCTGAGAACCGATGGACTAATGCTTGGAAATACCTTGTTGTGAAGGCATATGAAAATTTTCACCATGGGCTCCAAGCCCCATCCTTCATCGCAAATCGCACGATGCAAAAATGTTGGTATACGAAAACTGAATTGCCTTACCCACCACCGAAGGAAAATCCTTGGGTATGAACCACTCTTCCTCCAATGCCATGCAGAGTCCACTTGTACCACTTCTCCGCCCTCTTCTTGAATGGTCCACTCATTGATCCATCACACAAGTACTTTCCAAACCTTTCCACAGGTGACTTGTGTTCCATGGGGTACTCCCAAATCTTCTCCTTTGGCCCATCAGGCACCCTAATCTCCATGAATACTAAGGAAAATAACACAATGCAAAACAATATTTTTTCACTGTCCACACTTATTTGATGATTGTCTTTGCTATGTGATCTGCAATGTTGTAGACCACTCCTTGAGACATCTTCTTGGTGATGTGCAACCACATTGTGTTTACCTGTGACCACCTTCCTTGGTCATTCAACTTTTTCACAAGATGTGCAACTTCTGGCACTACTAGTACTTCTTTAACTTGTCAATGTCCATGCTGTGTGGACCCTTGGTATACCCTAGCTCCTTCCTCATCTCTAGGATTGCAGATTTATCAGTTAAATCATTATCCAAATCCAACCTTGAGGCCCTTAGTCCTGTCACCATTGAAATAAAAGTAGTTGTGATTCTTACCCTCCATCCGACGAAGTAGAAGAAGTCCTCATGAACTCTACTCATTAGCCACCGATACAATGGTTCATACTTTCCAAAATATGGTAGCTCATATAGTTAGTAGACTCCATTCTTCTTCAAAGAAATTCTCACCAACGTCATCATATACTAGCATATCCTCTACCGTGTGCTTGTTTTTTTGTGCTCAACAACGCATCAAGCTCCTTCTTATTATCTGATGTTCGATGGTTATAGTCATTGATTTTACATTGGAAGATATGGGAATCCCATTCTTGTCCCACAATCACGCCCTCCGATACTACATTTCTAAAAAATTACTCTCGAGAGCAATCTCTTCTTCCATTTTAACCTTCTTCTTCCCTTTATCTCCTGTTGTGGGTGCTTTCTTTGGTGCCATTTGAAAAATATCTCTTTTCCCCCTCTATAGTTGAGAAAATTATAACTCTAGCTTAAATCTCCATGAATTATATTGTTTGTAATGCATCTCGCTTCGCTCAAACCCTTCTCCTATGGGAGCGCAATATTCTCTAGAACACAACCCTTCTCCTCACATCTAATTTCACACTCTACACACCTAAAAATGATTGCTCGGATCATTCGCACTTAACCCTTTTCAAATTATCTCAATTGCAATGGTAAAAATGAACTCACATCTCATACTTATATAGAATTTCAAAAATTTAGTGCATTTATTGCTCTTCTACCTACCAACAATCCTCTCATTAATTGACCATTTTCATTATTTTTGCATGGTACCTATTTACGCCCAAGCTATAACCTTCTAGCGCAACCTCCTACCTTTTGGCTACAAACTTCTATTCAGCACGCTTCCATGCACATGAGTACCTCATCACTGTGCCTTCCACCGGTAGTCTTCCTTGCCCTTGCTTACCTCATTTTATACTTGTTTCTTCATGCCTCTCTATATACGCTCCTTATGTCCAAGAAATCTCTCTCTCTCTCTCTCTCTCTCTCTTTCTCTTTTTCAAAATTTTAACCTTGAATAGCACTCATAGATAGTTCCTTTCATGTGGAATTATTTCCATCAGTACTGTAGCTGAATATCAATAACCTACCCCACACTAAGGGTATGTACAGTCCTCTATGCATAAAAATTCTGCAAATAGTAATTATCTTCTGGCGCGTAAACGTGCTTATTACATAAACACACCAACTAAATTGACAAAACATAACAACAAATAAGGAAACACATTAAGGGAATGCAAAATTGAAAACCTAATCTAAATGGCAACACTTCCTTATTACAAACACCAAGAATACTTATTTATAGTAGGGCTTCATCCTACTCCCGTTGAAGTAATCGGGTAACCGTATTCTATCAAGGGCCTCTAACTAACGAGCACATGATTCGAGTATGTGAGTGATAACATATGGCCCAAAATAATGTACTTTGATTTTTCTTTCATGGTGGAAAAACTTAGAATCATAAAGGAGCACCATCTATCCTATCTCAAAATTTTTACCCTTGATGTGCCTGTCATGCCATGCTTTCTTCTTGGCCTTCTCTTGTTTTTGACTCCAATGTGCTATGGATCTTTGTTCATCCAATTTTATTAACTATTCAATGCGTTCTTCTAGTTCTCACTCATTAGAAAGACCTCTAGCGTGTGCAATACGTAAAGAGGGTAACATAAATTCCATAGGAAGAATTGCTTCCATGCCAAACACTAACTAAAATGGTGTGGCTTTGTTCAACCTTTTATATGTTGTCCAATATGCCCAAAGTACTGCAAATACTTTATCATCCCAATCCTTTCTTCCAACATCGAGATTTTTGTCAATGTCTGGCTCAAAATTCTATTTTTATTATTATGGGTAAATAGTTTTGAAGGGACTATACCCTGTGTACAAAAAGGCTCAAAAGCCAGATACCAAAAGAGGTAAAAACAACCCAAAAGAGAAAACATCCAACATCAGAGGGCTCAACAGCCAGATAATACAATATACTAATAAAATAGGATCAAGATAGACAGTGATCTGAACAAAAGCAGAAGAGACAAAAAACAAACAAGAGATAACCATCACTGGTCATCTCAACCAAAAACAACACCAAAAACGCCAGTCAACAACAACTTCACCGCCAGTAAACAACAACAGAGCTCCACATCACTTGATAGCCCAGTCAATCTTGGCTTTGATCGTTTGAAGCGAGATGAAGAATGCAATGGCGGTGGCTTGGGAAGGGTCTTTCAAATCTGCCTGGGCAATTGCAATATCTCTTTTCTCCTTGGAGCCCCAAATGTCCTCTCGTAATCTTTTTGAGATCAGTAAATACTACGAACATGTTGTTTGATAAAATTGTAGATACTTTTAAGGGCAGAGAGGATACAATCATTGTGCCCTTTTGCATTTCCAAGCCTGCCATCCAGAGATTGAAGCTTCTTGAAAATTTCAGCAGTGATGTCATCCTCCTCATCATTTTGCAGCTTCCTTTTGCCCTTAGCTTTATCCATGTCCCTAACAACACTCTTTAGTTCTTGAATTTCCTTTTCCATCTTTCCAACTCTGGCCAACAAGTCCTCATCCTTAGGCTCCTCCACCGGATTACTAATGTGCAGTAGATTCGTAGCAAGCTCCAGGTCTTTATGACTTCTAAGAACCCTCTGAGAAGCAGGGACCTTAGTTTTCATCTCCTTCCTTTTCTTGCTAGTTGAAGCAGTGTCAAGCTTCCTATTGGGCAGGGGAGGAATGGAGGCAGGGGGAGTAATGAAGGGAGGGGGAGGAGAAAAATCCAAGTGGGGACAGGCTGAGTAGTGGTGGTGAATAAGCAGTATTAACCCTTGATGAAGGGGAACAACCCTAGTGTGATTTTGTACTTCCAAAATAGATTTCTCCAGAGAGTTCAACAAGTAATGAGGAAAGTTGATGGTGATGTTTCTATGAAAGTGATTAAGAAAGATCAAATGCTTTTGGGGAATAGTGACAAATCTCCCCTCTAGAGTAACATACCTTACAACCATCCTTGCAATCTCAACAAAAGGCTTGGGAACAGAAGCAAGCTTGATGTCACCATCCTAAATTCTAGATTTTCCCCCTCATCAAGAAACTTCTTTGCCTCCACCTCTCTATCCACCCGCTTGTTAAAGAACTTGGTGCCATCTAGACTGAGCCCGGTGACCTGGGCAATAAGCTCTTCTGATATCTCAATCTTGATGTTGTTGTACTTGACCACGCGATTCCTCCATCCCTGAGCAAATTTAATTGAGAGATCCTGATCAAAACCTTGTATTTTTTCAATAAAGTTCGTTAGACCCCCTTTTTGAAGATAGTTCCAAAGAACTGTATCATCTTTCCAAGCTAGATTATGAGTGGGCTCTGTCTTGCAAGGTGGTCCCCCCATTTTTCCTGTGCATCTACCCACAACCATAAGAATTTGAAAACTATACGAATCAGCCTCAGCTCTGTTTTTGTAGCTCTCCCAATCGTGAGAAGAAGTGTAATTATTAGACCTTACTTTATAATTAATTAACCGCTCCTTAGCATCCACCCTATAACTATTAATGATGACACTCTAGGTCGCACAAATCTTTGATGATGTCATCATTTTGTACTTAAAAAGCCACTCCTTAGCATCATCATTACAGCCATTAGTGATTACGTTCCAAGTCATGTAAATCATTGATGATGTCTTCATTAACTTTAGTGGGAAGAATGTCACCCCTTAGCCAAATTTGAAAAGTATTATTAACCCCAAAATTTTCCAAACCATCTGCCACACTATTGCCTTCATGGTAGGTATGTTTGATTTCAAAATTTTCAAAACTCTTGCAAATATCAGTAGCTTCAGCAATAAAGTCCCTGATAGATCAACTGGGGGGTTGTTTTTGATTTAAGAGATGGATAATGTTTAGTGAATCACCCTCAATTATAATATTTGGAATATTACAATCCCTGGCTAGCCTTATTCCCCAAAGAACAGCAAGAGCTTCAAAGTAGTGGTTAGTTTGCCTACCCATTTTTCCAAAAAAGTAGCAACAAAACAGCCTTTGTGATCTCTAATGACTCCCCCACCTCCAGAATCCCTAGGATTTCATTTTTAAGCCCCATCAAAATTCAACTTATGCCAAGCACTGGGAGGCTTAATCCATCAGACATTAGATCTATCAATACTATTGTTATTCTTATTCAAAACAGTGCCAATATTCCAAGTAGCTAGAATGCGCTCTTCTTCCTTAGGGAAAAGTCTATTTTTAGGAGGTTTAAATCTTTCAATGTTGTCTTTCACAGCAATGATAATTTCTTTGTAGACTTTTTTGCATAACTTTCTAGTATTCCTGAAAATGACATCATTACAAGCTTTCCAAACTCGCCACATGGTGTGAGGTAAAACCAGTTGCCATAATCTCCTCACCACACAATGTTTGTAAGGAGAGTTCCATTGTTCCCAGGCCTGAAGACAAGTAAGGGGAAAGATCCATTCCTGATTAAAGTTTTCAAAAATAAGATGCCAAATTTTGGAAGTGTACTTACAATGAAGAAATAGATGTTTGATGTCTTCTACTTCTTCCTGACACATGCAACATCTGTTTGGCATGATGAATCCTTTCCTAATGAGATTGTCATTAGTTAGGATCTTGCCTTTAATGATGAGCCACCAGAAAAAGTTTACTCTAGGGGTTAGCTCAGGCATCCATAGCTTATGCCACTCAGTATCACTTTCAATAGAGGCAAAGAAAGAGTTGTAGCCAGATTTAACCGAGTACTCTCCATCAAAGGAATCTTTCCAAATGAGTTCATCCTTATGATTTTGAGGACTGATATGAATTAGGGAGAGATGACTCTGCATAGATGAAACATCAGACTACACATTATCCTCATCTACTTTGAACTGTTTCCATTTCCTTTTGTTTTCATCCACCTCAATATAGCCCTGTACTTTGTGCCCATAATTTCTAATTAAGTTATCTTTAATGTGACCATAAGAGGAAATCTAGTTAATATCTGACCATTTATTAGTCCAGAAATTAATGTCTTGACCATCCCCAAGCTTCCAACTACATCCCTGAGAGAGAATATGTCTGATGTGGAGAAGATTGTTCCAGAAAATAGAACCATTCGGAAGAGACTGATCAAAAATAAAGGAATTCTTGCTTTGATTGGAAAGGTATTTGATTTTGACCAACTCGGTCCAAGGCTTGTGCTCTTTTATAAGTCTCCAACCCAACTTTGCAATAAGAGCAACATTCATATGCTTGATATCTTTGATTCCTAACCCCCAATCCTCTTTGGTTTATAGACTTGCTCCCAAGCCACTAAATGGTATCTAAACCTGTCTTCAGTACCATGCCATAAAAAGTGCTTTTGAATTTTTTCAATACTATTCATCACTACTATTGGAATGCTGAACATTGACATGATATAAATAGGTAAGTTCTGAAGAGTGCTTTTTATCAATAAACACTTGCCTGCACTTGAAAGTAAAGCTCCTTTCCACCCAACCACCTTTTTTTGGAATCTCTTAAGAAGATCATTCCAAACCTCATTAGAAACCTTACTAGTACTCAAAGGGAGCCCTAAATAAGTAGCAGGGAGGGAATTAATAGTACACCCAAGAATAAGAGAAATATTTCTTTGCCTTTCTATAGGAGTATTGAAAAAATAGATAGAGCTTTTGTGAAAATTAACTTTTTGTCCCGAGGCTTCCTCATAAAATCTAAGGATAGTTTTGATAGCCTTTGCCTCAATTATTGAGGCCATTAGAAGTAGGAGAGTGTCATCAACAAAATTTTGGTGTGAGGAAACTTGATTACCAGAAGTAGGTTTAAAGCCCTTTATCATACCAATATTAATAGCTTTTGAGATAAATCTGCTTAAACTATCAGCCATAATAATGAACAACAAAGGGGAGATGGGATCCCCTTGCCGAATTCCTCTATTGCTGGCAAAAAAACCAACCGGTTCCCCATTAACAACCACTGAGAATCTAGATGAAGAAATGTAAGAATGTATAGTTTTCCTGAATTTGTTTTGAAAACCAAACTTGGATAAAACCTCATCCATGAATTTCCATGAGACTCATTCAAAAGCCTTATGCATGTCTAACTTGATAGCCATCCCTACTTTTTTACTTTTATCCATTGAATGAATTGTTTCATGAACCATAATAACTCCATCCTAAATAATTCTTCCCTGAATGAATCCGCTCTGTTGTTGAGAAATAATTTCCAATAGAATAGGTTGCATCCTAGTGGTTAAAATATTAGTGAAGATCCGATATATTACATTAACCAAACTGATTGGCCTAAAATATTTGAAATCCTTTGCATCCATCTTCTTAGGAGCAAGCACAATATGTGTATTATTTAACTCTTTTATGAGATTTCTAGTTCTATAAAACTCATTAATAACTTTCAACAGATCTTCGGAGTAGATTTCCCAGCATCTTTGGAAGAAGTTTGTAGAAAAACCATCAGGGCCCGGAGCCTTATCCCCTTCCAGAGCAAAAACAACTTTTTTCAATTCCTCGATGGTGACTATTTTGGAAAGACTCTTAAACCTCTCAGCGGAAATTATTAGGAATGGAGTCTAAGAGAAAGGAGGCCGCTTGCTCATTGTAGGAATTATTCTCAGTGAGTAGATTCTTGTAGAATTTGAGGGCTTCATCTTTGATGTCTTCAGAATCTGTAGTAATGTTCCCATTGCCCTTTGAGACTTCGATGAGTCTCTACAAGCCCTATGTTTGAGGGTCTGTCATATGATTTTTTTTTTTATATTTCTATCTCCTGTTTTTAACCAGAGGGCTCTAGACTTCATTCTCCAAAAGGATTCCTCACAGCTATTTATATTATGCAAGGTCGGAGAGAAGTTTTTTTTCCTGTTGATGATCCTCGAGGGTCATACCTTTCAAAGAAACTTTAAGCTCAAACTCTTCTAGCTACTACGCTTAAAGCTTTTCTTTTTTTTTCAAAAATATTCCCAAAAACCTCTTTATTCCAGATTCTAACCTTTTGCTTCACATTTTTCAGCTTCTGAAGAATCCTGAATTGAGCCGTCCCTGTTCCTTCCCAAGACCACCACTCTTTAATTCTATCTAGAATATCCTCATGTTCAAGCCACATCTTTTCAAATTTAAAATTGTAGTGGAAAGGTTTTGACCAATTGAAGAAATTAAGGGCAATAGGATTGTGGTCTGAACCCATTCTGGGAAGGGAAGAGAGATGAAAATTCTGATCTAAGATCCAATTAGCAAAAATGAGAGCTCTATCCAATCTAACCTAAATCAAGTTTTCCCCAATTCTTCTGTTAGACCAGGTAAATTGATTACCATGAAGTTCTATGTCCATAAGATTAAGAGTCGATATGAAGTCAGCAAATTCTTCCATGCTGATAGAAAAATCAGAGTTCCCTCCAAAATTTCCCCGAATTTAAAGGAGTGTTAAAGTCTCCCATTATCAACCAGTTCATATCCTCAAAATTATTCTGAAACAAGACTAACTCTTTCCACAAATTTCTTCTACCAGCAACAATATTAGGGGCATAAATATTGGAAAGAATCCAACTAGAATTATTCTCAAGGCTTTTAAATATTATAGCTAAATGATTCTGGGAGGAAGAAAGCACATTACCATGAACAATTTTAGTATCCCAGAAGATTGCTAAGCCTCTAGAAGCACCTTGAGAATCAACAACAACAAAGGCAACATTCTCCCAGAAATATCTTTTGCAATCTTCAACAGACTTTACTTTTCATTTTAGTTTCCTAAATTAGAAGGATGCTGGGCCTATTTGATCTTTTAATTTCCTTAAGCATTCTTTTCTTAGGTCCCCCATTGAGCCCTCTGACATTCCAAGAAATAACCTTCATTAAAAAAGTTTTGGGGATGTAGTTGCTCGGATGGTTCAAGATCCTTTGAGTACCATCTGCAATTTCTTTCTCAGTCTCTTTTTCTCTTACTTCTCTCTTGGAGAGTCTACCTTTTCTATAGGTGACTCCAATATTTGTAGTTCTCCTAGTAGTAGCCCTTGTGATTCTTGAGGTGGAAGCTTCCCAACTTCCTATCTGCTTCTTTTTATCACTATAGAGCGATTCTAGAATTTCTTCAAGACCTTTTAGTCTTCGTTTCTTACTTCTCACTGTGATGAATCCATCTTTATCACACTGACATAATTTTCTTTATAGTAGGAGTAATTTCCCCTTCCTCTTTTCCTTTATCAATATCAATTTGTTGAGCTATTTTAGGAGTGGGCTCCTCCATATTGGCAAACTCTTCATCTTGGTTTAAATATCTTATTATGGATTCCGTAACACCTTTGGCTTTTCCTTGTCTCATTTTGAGCTCAAAATTTTGTTGAAAGCCTTAGCAATACCATCTTACCGAGGATGATAGGGTGTAGTATTATGGTGTGCAATCACGAATTCATCAAATAGAATCCCGATTGTCTCATTAAGAAAATGTGTGCCCCTATCACCGGTCAAACTTAAAGGACATCCATACCTAGTAATAATATTTTCCCAAAGAAACCTGGCTACTATGGCCACTGTAAAATCCTTTGTAGGTGCTGCTTCTACCCACCTTGTTAGATAATTTGTGCAAGTTATGATGTAACACGATCCAATTCTATGCACAATTGTGAAATAGGACCCAAAAAATCTATAGCCCATTTCTCAAATGGTTCTGGCACTAGTAATGGGTCTTAGAGGCATTTCATCTCATTGACTGGTTTCCCAAGGCATTGACAATGATCACAAGCCTTACAAAATTCCTTACAATCTTTATACATGGTCTCCCACCATAATCCAACAAGTAGAATCTTGCACACAGTGGCATCACCGACATAGTGGCCACTTGCAATACCACCATGAGATTCTTCCATAATATCCATGCGCTCATGTTCTAATACACAATGACGTAATACTTCATCTCGGCCTAATTTGTACAGGTCACCACTGATTAACATATAAGGAGTGCGCATATAGAAAGTTGTTTCTTCTCCAAGGATTTCATTCCTTTTGGTGTCATCCTTGTTCATAGAAAGACAACAATGTCCTCTAGTTCTAATGGTGCTCGTTGTAACCTATATAACTATGCATCTGACATGGTATCTTCAATTGCCTATGCTTCTTCTCCTGACTGTATTCTGGATAGATGGTCTGGTCTAGAATTACTTTTCCCGGTTTCACCACAACTGTGAAATCAAATTCTTGAAATAAAAGCACCCATCGACATATGCGCCCTTGTAGAACAAGTTTGTTTACAAATACTTTAATGCCATGTGATCTGTATAAAAGACGAATGGTGTATCTAGTAGGTCCTAGCAGAATTTATGTAGGGCATGGATCATTGACAAAGCTTTACGCTTTGTAGTTGTGTAATTATGTTCTATAGGAGTCAAATTTCTACTAGCAAAATAGATAGGATGATCTACAATACCTTCTCCAAGTTATGCCAACATCATGCCAATGGTCACAGTGCTGAGGTGTCAACATGTACATAAAATAGTTGGTCCCACGAAGGAAAATGTAGAATAGGTGTGGTAGTAATTTTTTCCTTTAATGCCTCGAATGCACATTGCTATGGTTCCCCCCAGTAGAACATACCTTTCCCTTTCAAGAACTCTTCTAACGGTGTGAAAATTTTGGAATATCCTTTGATAAACTTCCGGTGATATCCTCGTATGAGCCAAAAATCCATGCACTGACTTTGACTTTGGTAGGCTCCCTTATGCCTATAATGACCGCAACTTTGGTTGGATCAACCAAAAACCTTCCTTACAGATTATGTGTCCTAGCAATATCCCAAATGGTGTAGCAAATATGTACTTATTGATGTTTAATGAGATACTCAATTGTCTATATCTTTCAAACACTAAGCGCAAATTGTCACAATGATCCCTAACTAATCCATACACCGTCCAATCATCTAAATAGACTTGTAAGAAGTTGTGAATAAATTCCTTGAATGCTTGAACAACTATGCGTGAAAATAAAGCGGGCACATTTTTCAAACCAAAAGGCATTACAGTATAGGTGAAGCTACCCCATTCAATATTAAATGTAGTATTTTCCTGATCCTCCCGGGCAATCCAAACCTGATGATACCTAGATAACCCATTTGTAAACAAATAGATTTCGCACCCTACAATGCCTTCTAGTATTTCCTCGGTGAATGGCGTAGGAAAGGGATCAGTCACACATGCAACATTCAACTCCATGTAGTCCACACAAATCCTAATCCGTCCATCCTTCTTGATATTGATCACCATTGGACTAACCCATTTTGACTCATCAAGGGGCTTGATAATTCCAAACTTCAACATTTTGTCAATTTCTTCTTTGACATTTTCACCCAAGTTGGGGTTAGTCTTGTAGGTTCTCTTTCTAACTAAGTGTGCACCCTCTTTAAGTTTTATCTTCATCTCCCCTAATGATTCATGCATGCCTTTAAGTTCATGGTACCCCTAGGGAATAAGTCCTGGTAATCCCTTAGTAACTCTATGATTTTTTCCACTTCAGAGTCTGACCAATAGTCCCCAATTATGGCTTCCTTAGGCTCAACCTCTGATCCAATATTCACCTTCTTTGTCTTCATAGGTTCATGATAGGTGCGTGTGGTCGTATCTGCACTATCCAATACCTCATGCCTACCCATTGAATGATTTACATCTAGATTTTCTACTTCTTCATCATCTACTAAGTAGACCATTTTTCCTTTTTCTTTCTCAAGGAAAGTGCATTGAAGTAATGTTGCACCCACCTCTGTTTCTTCAACAAGATGCGCTCTTGAGTCTCCTTCATCCAATAACTCCTGAAGGATTTCTTCATCCTTGGCACTATCTCCCATAGTTAAGCACTTTATGAATTTCAATGCTTCTTCCACAGGAGGTGTTGTAGAGAAGAAGTCAAACATCCGGGTCAAACTTGCTGTTGAATCCTACCAATTTCTAGTCTCTCTATGGAGTTCTACATATACATACCAAGCAGACACACATCTTTATAAAGTGGAATAAAAATTCTGCACCCATAGTGAAGGTGGTAAAGCTTCATGCTTTTCGTCCAGTATCTCATAATTTTGAATGTGGTGATGAGCGGGTTGATTACCATAATAAGTATATATTTGAGTAGGTTCATTGCTCTAAGGAACCTAATAGCAAGAGAAATCCTAATTTCATTCCATCCTACAAGATTATCCTCAGGGCCATCCACCGTGTCTTCAGCTTGTCCCACGTAGTGTATATGCTAGCATATTCCTTCTTTCTAATGGGTCTATCCACTGTTCTTCCATGGCGTGTAGGAATATCATAGGATATCCTTCTCTGGTGTAACAAGGTACCGAGTTGTTACCTATTCTCCTGACATAACGTGGTTTTCTTCCTCTAGGAAATATGCTCTTTACTTCGTGCCCTACCAACTCATAAGTGTTATGAGCCCAATTATCACAAGCAACACTTGTAGTATCGCTAATGGACTGTGCATCCTCCCACTGAATTATTCCTTCTTTAGTTGGCTCAAGCATCTCTGGGTCTCGGATGGTGCATACATAAATCCTATTCATATATTATTCACTCAAGGGCTCAACATAGGGCGCAAATTTTCCATCTATTAAAGGGATGATAAATCTCTCCTCCTTGTTTTAAAAACTTATATAGCCCTTGTTGAAATAAATATCAACATTATTTGCATAGCGCTAAGGACACCCTAATAGATATGGGAAGCTATCTCGACTCGCCAAAGCTGCTAAAACCTCATTTTCTCCAAAGAACTTGGCCCCTTGTATGGTAATGGATGCAACTTTCAAAACTCTAATGGGAGTGGCCTTAGTTCGATTAGCCATGAACAATATATTAGAGGATGGCTGCAATGGGGTTCTTCCCATTTGTGCCCATGTATATAAGGTAAGAACATTAAATTCCATGCCTGTATCAATCAATATATTACTCAATAGCCACCCATCCACAACAACATTCAAAGTGATTTCCTTGTCATAATCTAGGTTATGAGGGGGAAGATTCGCATGTAGGATCTGCCGTCTAGTCTCAATACTTGCACGTGGAGTGTTTCCTTTTAACCAATCCCCTAACAATGGAATGATATTTTCCTAGCGCAACATTTTACATACTTCCCTTAAGTCATCTATATCATTTTGGACCATCTTTGATACTTTCTTTTGCTCCATCTTCTCGTGATTGCTCTTTTAAGTACTGTATCTCACCCTGAAGATTCCTAATAACTTCCATGGTTTCTTGATAGACATCCTTTTGATGGGCAAGATCTAGGTACCATACATGTAGAAACTCTTCCTTAGTGATGGTATACTTATGTTGTAATGATTCTCTAAAGCACGTGCCGCCTTAGCGCGGGTCGTGATCTTCACTGTAGCTCTTCGAACTCGCCTCCAACTTAGGAATCCATTTATTTTCAACAAAGCATTGTATTCTAACCATCCCCACACTTTTTTATTATTTACGCTATTTACTAAGATGATCATATAAGTCTGGGCACTCATCATAGCTATGGTTCTTTCTAGAAAAAGAACATGTAATATTCTGAGGACATTCATGCCTGTAGTGGTTAGGAGATCTACATGTATAACATGTTCCATGAGGAAACTCACTTCTTCCACTACCATGACCTTGCCCTCCAAATCCACTTTGCGGTATCCTCAACCTCCGCCACGACCACCTTCAAAATGCCCTTCATTCCAAGCATAGCACACCCGATTGTGATCCCGATCCCGATGCTTGTTCTTGCCCTTAGAGTTATCTAAAACTCCTGTCTGTCATACACCAATGTCTATAGCATCATGGATATGACCAATCAGTCGGACGTATTCCATGTCATGAGTCGTGGATCTATAGATTTTATAGTAGCTTGAAATGTTCTTCCTTATCATGCATTATAATAATAAGCAGTGGCTAGCATCATGGTTCAAATGACATATCTCACAATCCAACAACAACGAGCGTACTGATCTACAAGGACAACTATCCTTTATGTGACCTTCTACTTCACAATCTGTACACCAAATACTTGTGTGTGTCTCACATGTTGAATTTGCTTGATAGTTTCTCCAACTGTTTTGCCATAGCTGTGATCTGTGCTTCTAAAAATGGGCTCACCCCAGTTCTATACTTCTAACCGCCTTAGTGCGTAAGGATGCTTCAAGTGCTTCGGGTGGATCAGTGTATGTCTTATGTGATAATGCCCTTCTAAAAGGGGTAATTAGGCCCCCAACGAACCATTGTGCATGCTAGCTTGCATGTATATCATAAGAAATCTTAGATAATAATGTTTTAAAATGGGCATCATACTCTTTAACACTCTCAGTAGTGCCTTGATTAATATCCTTGAGTGCACTTATACTCTTTTGCTCAAACTCAGGGATGTGAAAATCTTTAAGGAATGCATCTTTTAAAGTCAGTATAGTCTACGCAAGTCGATCGGGTCAAAATTTCTATACCGGTTGTGTGCGTGCCATTGTAACGTAGTAGAAAATTATGTCACCCTACGCTTAGAATCCATGATTCCTTTTGCGTGCCATAGTATTTCACACATATGCACATGTTTAACATCATCTTCTATGCCCCTATAGTCTAAAAGATGAAGAGACATTTCCATGTAAATATTTTGGGGTTGGTGCGGACCTTGCCCACCTGATCCAGAACCTCCTGTGTTTCCCCTACCTCTAGGTCACCATATCTCGCCAAAACTAGAGCTACCTATGCCTCATTCTCTAGAACTTGTAATCGGTGTCGGACCGAATATGAACTTCCCAAAGTGTCCCAATAGTAGAACTAAATTATACCCCGATAGTCTGTGAAGCATTACCACTTCCAGAAGTTAGTCCAAAAATTAGCGCGCCTATATTTTACACTGATGATACACCTAAAAAAGTACTCCCATATAACAACATAGCCATTTTTTCTGTCATTAATGTGCCTTTCATAAGGCTTGCTCCTACTCTTTCACTGCTTGAATTAGCTTGTTGATTGTTTTTGTACTAGATGCTGGAAAACCAAGCGCAAGGGAAAGGTTGCTAGGTGGATTAAGATGCGCGCCCATGGTCCAGGTCATCTTTGCTAGCACACTTTTGCATGAGGCTGAGGAGGGATCCCTGTCATTCTTTCCCAGATGGGGGAGTTCCTGATGCTTTGGTTCCATGTCTCCTACATGAGCTCCAAATCCTTCACGAGCCATCTCTCTCCTCAATGCCATCCGCTCTGCAATGTCACGCTCCTTCTCTACCTCCCTCTTGTGCACATCATTATACTACAACTACCTTACCTCTCTCTTCCTTTCGCTTTAGGTCTACCAATGTTAAGTGGAATAACATAACATATGCCAATAGGTTACCTACCCGTGGTACACTACATGATTTACAATCCTTAAACCATAAAGGTTTTAGGTTAGCATACCGGTTTAACGAATTATAAAACCTTTATCATACTCAATTTATCTTTTGGTACAAAAGGATGTGGAATCCCTAAGATCATCCCATGATCGATGGCTAAGTATGGTTTGTGATTTTTACATGTTCTCACAAGTTCTCATAAAAGGTTATTGAACCCAAGCATAGAGGATCTTTTTACAACCAAGGACCTCCTTAACAATATGCTCATCTTTGGATGTTTACTAATAAAATCAATAGAACTAAAGATTTTCTTGAAGACCACCTTTAAGATCTTCCTACACTTTTTTCTAAAAAAAAAGCCGAGGAGGTATACATGCCCAAAATTCTTTTTACAATTTCCTGAAGGTCTTTTTTTACACTTGCCCGAAGGTCTTTTACAAATGACCAAAGGTCTTTTTACAAAAACCAAGTTCCATTAGGAGGTGAAATTGTCATGCACACTCCCCCTCAATGGCAACTCCGACAATCCAATATTTTCAAGAAATTGACAAAACTTTGCAGCACTCAGGGACTTTGTGAAGATGTTAGCAACCCGCTCTTCAGTCAACACAAACTTGAGATTTATGTCATCACTTAGCACCTTCTCATGGGTGAAGCGTATATGTATCTCAATGTGCTTCGTCCTCTGATGTTGAACCAAATTCTTAATCAAGAGTAATACAACTCTAGCCACCACATAGAAGAGGAATACTTCCTTTAACTTCCATGTGTATCTCTACCAACAACCACTTTGTAGCCACATGGATTCTTTACTTCTTCCATTGTACTTCTCTGCCTTAGTAGAAGAAATGGAGACTATTGATTGCATTTTTGTTCCAAGTAATGGTTCCTACACAAAAAAACTTGAACACATATCTAGTATATTTTATAACACAACATCAATATGGTTAGAATCACAAAATCCATATAAGATAGCATTTTCATTCTTAGTATAATGCAACCCATAATTGATTGTTCCTTTAATATATCTAAAAATTCTTTTGCAAGATTCCAATGATCTCTAAAAAAGGTTCCTACATAAACCTTGAAGTAATTCCTACTGTATAGGAAATATCTGATCTAGTTATAATTAGATAAATAAAACTATTAACTAACAACGTATATAAAATAGGATCAACCTTTTTCATATGCAAATTTAGGGTCAATATTTATTCCAACTTCCATTGAAGTAGAAAATGGTTTACAATCAATCATAAGAATTTTTTTCAATACAATGGTTGCATATTGTGTTTTGAAAAATAACAATAGAATGAAATACGAGTCATAAAAAGAACATGATGTGAGAGACTTAACTCATTTTTGAAAGTAATACTTCAATTTCTCTTTAATCCTAAAGAATTAAGTCAGATTTGTCATCAATCATAAGCGAATAATCAACATATATACATATAATAATAATATGTGAGTCTTATAGCTTAATGAATATATCATTTTACTAGAATAATTAACAAAACCTAACAATTTAAAGAAGGAAACAATTTTCACATACCAAGCTCTAAGAGCTTGTTTTAAACCATACAAGGATTTCTCAACTTACAAACATAGTTTTCTTTACCAATTTTTTAAAATCCTTTAGGTTGAAACAAGTAAAGCTCTTCTTTTAAATCACAATTCAAAAAAATATTTTTCTTATCCATTTGGTGGATTTTCCACCCAAATTGAGCGATAATTGCAAATAAGGCCCTAACAGTACTCATTTTAGCTACAGGGAAAATGTCTCAACATAATCAATACCAGGTTTTTGATTGAAATCTCTAGAAGAAGTCTAGCTTTATGTTTGTTAATACTATCATCAACATTATACTTTACTTTGTATATCCACCTATTCCCTATAATACTTCGCGGATCGGTTCATACAAGGTAATTAATGCATGGTAGATATGATGGCTTCTGGTAATTTTCCTAAGGTTGATAGGATTTGAACTTTCTAATATAGATTGAGCCCAATTTAATTTCTTATCTAGGAAGATAAGAGTTTCAGAAACATCTATAGCATCAAAACATCATCATGAACATTTACTAAATCAGAATCAAAACCATCATTGAGAAGCATTTAATTAACTTCAAGAGAAGAAAACAACACATGAAAACCTTTCACTAGATTATATCTATACATTTCATATGAGCTTCAATAATTAACATGTCCTAACCTTTCATGTCATAGTTTTGAATTATTCAAACTCTGAGATATAAGAAAAATATGCAAAAGAGAAATCATCAAAAATATACAGACCATTTCTTTGAATTCTTTCAGCTATTATACTCTCATTACTATCCTTGATATACCAAGTATCCTTCATGCATGGATTCTATTTGTGTCCATACCTCTTTCGGATGTTCAATATTACCAATGTGTAGAAGGTACTCATCATTCACATTGTGTAAAATCATAGAAAGAACCTCCTGCATTCGATGCAAGAATATATTCATGCTATCTACAGTTGCTTGAAGACCGGTGGGAGTAACCTCAGATCTAGAAACAATCATCCATAGTTTCCTCACCATAAATTCTATTTTGACCCAAGTGTTATAGTTGGTTTCATTCGAGTGTCCGGGTTTTTTTAAGATAGAAATAGTTGGACGCTATTGTTTTCCTAAACTTGTAAAACACACCCCATTATAATATACAATGTACCATAGATTTAGATACATATTTATCGATAATAAAAACAACACTTTTAATAGAATCAGATCTAAATTTTATAGATCTAAAGAAACTATTTGATCATAACTAATTCTGTCATTACAATACATTATAATTAACCTCCCATGATCAAATAATAACCCTCAATATAAAGAGATTTTCCTTATACCCCATATTTATTTAAAAATATTTCTGACCATATAGAAGTGAAGAAGAGACCCCTAAGAATGCATAACAACTTCAAATTTATGAAAAAAATTAATGTAGACAAAGATCTAGCCAACTTGTTGGTGAGGAAATTTGTTAGGTGGAAAAACTTGTGGATTCCTTGCCAACTCTCTGGGAATCTAAGTCCCTCTACTTGACCAAAGGTAACCGCCGTATATGCATACACATGAAAAGGTGGATTTTTGTGGTGGCCTTTTGACCGGGATCCAACAGGGGCACTCCATTGACCTTGTGGAAAAGCTAGCAATATCTTGCTAGGGAATACTTTGTATGAAGGTGGGAAAGGGAGTGAGAATAGAGGTAGGAGAACTAATGCTGCAGATAGAAAATCAGATTCATGTACACACACTAGTTAGAAATTTCAACACATGCATTTATGAGAAGAAACAACCCTGCAAATGGAAACAAGATGAGATAAGATTGTAAACTCAAAGTTTCTAAAATATCCTCATCAAAGAGGCTAAAAAATCCTTCTTCTTGTATTGATGCTTAAACAAAAGTTGTACATAGTGGAGAAATGGAGGAAATTGAGAAAGAGGGGAAAATGGAAGAAAATGGTTATCTCCTTTGTTCTCTCTGAGTCCAATAAACTCTTGAGTTTTCAAGATCAATCCCCAACCCCGCACAATGGCGTGAAGAAGCCATTAAATAAAATCAAGAAACAGTTACAACTTCTTCTTTGTTAGCAAGAAACGGTTTACAATCTTTTCAATTGTTCACGTTTGTTCAGATTCTTGATTCACGAAGAAACACCAATGGCGGAAAAAACTAGACTTTTCATAATGAGGCCATTACACTCATTTTGTAACTTTGAATTTGAACCATTCATCTTGCCTTTGAAACTTTAAACCCAAGCCGTCCACGCGGGAGAAATTTACTGGAGTGGGTGTGGAGGATGCCTTTTACATTTTGTGACTTTATAGAGATTTGACATTTTTTACATTTTTGGTCCGCCCTCCCACTTTTGATATAAGCCTGACACATGGCTTCACTTGAGTGGAGACAAATTTGTGGGTCACTTTTATAATTTTACCTTTTTCAATGTGGGCTCAAAAACATAAATTGCTCTGCAAGCCCACCTCCTTGTTTTGACCTTTGATGCGGGCTTAATATTTGACTTTCTCCCTTATAGCATGATCGGGGTTGTGGGTCACTTTATGAATTTTAGCCCTTTTTACAAAAAGTCTCAAAACCTCAACTTGCTCCATCGGCCCGCTTCCAATTAGATATGTCCACGTACTCATGGATAATGGAGCCAAAATTTGTGGGGAAGAAAATGCCTGTCATTCATGACATGTGGAAAAAATGCAAAGAAGGAGAAAACTTCACCATTTCGCGCCCAATTTTCAAATTTCTTTTGCGAACCAAGGAATTGAAAACAATGCAAGGTTTGACAATCCCGACCATAGAAATATTGATAATTCCGTTCAAATGAGGACAACAATAAAATTTTCATGCGTCTGAGACAAGAAAAGAAAATTTATCAAAACGTGCAGACTGGAGAGCTTAAACAACTTCAAAGCATGAATTTCTCTATCTTTTCAGACTTCCAACTTTACTTGAACACTTCGGAGGGTGTGAGCTCAATTTTTTAAATTTAACTAGAAAATTGAGGGGGATTTTGAGGGTGACAACAAAACTTAAATTTAACATCTAAATGACTGTCATAATGGCTTATATTTTGGTTTGTCATGACGGTCATTTGACCATCAATTTTAACACAATGAAAGTTTCTGGAACGTCATTTAGCTTGAATTTGACATCTAAATGACCGTCATATTGTCTTATGTTTGGTCTAGTATGACAGTCATTTGACCGTCAAATTTAATGAAGAAAAACTTGTGTATTTCCAGAATGTGAAATTCTAGAATTTCTTCTTTTGTATAATATTAGGGAGGTTATATTTTAATACATTATAATAGCCTATTATAAATTATAATATTAAAATATACACTTTTAAAAAAAAAAGAGGTATATAGTTTATAGAATGTAAATAAAAAATAACATATAGTTTATAAAAATTATAAACTATAGTATATTTTTTTAATAAAAAACACAATGACCAAATTAAAAACATCGGCCACTTGGTATGTAATTATTATTTTAGGTTTTTATAAACATAAACTATGCCAAGGTGGCCCACATTAATATGGCATGATAATTTGGAAACATAAGTTAGGATATTAGTTTTTTTAATTAAACATGCCATACTTACCAATGCCATGTGAAAAACCTAAGAAAATTCCATATGATTTCAAAAACTACTTAGGTTTTAAGTTTTAATTTTTTTATCTCACTTAGAAAAAAGAATGGGGCCACTTTAGAGTTGAAGTATTTTTACGGTTTAGGTGTCCATTTTTTTAATGAACAAGTATAGGATTAAACTTAGTAATATTGATTACTAAGGCCACCAACCTTCAACTACCCACCATTCACCACGTCGGGCATTAAGATTAAAACAATGTTTTATAGTTTAGGTATGTTCAAAACATTTTTTTATGGAGCCCATACGAATGGGGTAGCTATAAACTATAGTATAAGAATTATATAAAATATATAGTTTTCAAATTATATAAATTTTAATACGATGTTTATATAAGTTATTATATAAACCTTATTCTATATATATGTTTTAATTTTAAAAAATATAGTTATAGATTAACTATAAACTATAGTTTTTCAAATCAAATTATTTTAGAGGGGTCCAAAGAACATGGGTATGAATGAAATATTTAACATGCAAACATTTCAAATTATAGAAAACATGAAAATTATTTCATATAGTAATAAAACATTTCCTATATGCTACACTATCGGAAGGAAATTATATGTGCTACACTTGTTGGAAAGAGGTTACGGAAACCCCAATGATGATCCATATCTCTTTGCAAGGTGTTCAGAATCCAGAGAGTGCACTAAGTGTATATATTTACATCCTAAAATGCCTTACTTGGCCTCTGCATGCTTTGTTTTAGCATCTATCCTCTTTTTCCTTGAATTTCGTCTTTAGTGTCAGGACAAGATGATGGTCCCGAAACCACCGCCCGCACCGGGTGGTGGTCCTAACGCATTTTTGAGAACCTTCCGATGCACTTGTCAACGTGAAAAATCAAATTGCACTTGTAACTCTAAACCGCTCTTGTTTTCTTTAAAGTTTTTAGTCGTCTTGCAATAGTAATTTCCCATTTTTAATAGGTAGAAGACTTCAATTTGATCTTGCCTTCTGGTGAATCAAAATTCTATAAATACCAAGATTTTTTACAAGCAAAGGGCCCCTCAACAAGTCTCAATAGGTCTATATTTTATGTGATGAATCAGTATAGGTATCTCTCTCTCTCTCTCTCTTTGACATACAATTCATTTGGTTTCTCTTATTTTCTCTTAGTTTGCTGTTGATTAAATCAACCAAAGGTATATCTAAACACCAAGTTCAATATGTTCTAGTTAAGAGTCTCAATTCTACCTAGAGTTCTTAGAGTGTTGTTTTTTCGAAGGAAGACATGAGTTGATAACTAGTGGTGTGTCTTATATTTTATTTCTGCAATGATCTAGCTAGAACTGCATAATCAATCTCTATTTACTTGCACTGCTCAGCCGGTTTACCTCCAAACTATCATAGTTCTAGTGCCTTCTCCTACTTTGCTATTGCTACACTCCTAATTCCTCTAAATTCACATGAACACGTAAGAACAAAGAGATCACATTAAGGGGACGAGTTACTACATAGCTAGATTTACCTATGTTCTATAAATTCCAGGTTTGAGTTATCAAAGTTATAATTGCATCATATCAAATAGAGTAGAAATTGATTTCATTTCGTATTGCAAATATATAGTTAATTTCCTAAAGAATTTAGATAAAAAAATAGATCCTAGTGATGAGATCTTTTTCTTCCCATCCATGTGGATTTGAAGGAGGGAATATCCATGGGAAGTTATTTGCATATAGTAGAATACATTACAAAGTTGTTATTTCTTATTAGTTTAAAATCAATTCACAAATGCACAGAAAATAGCTACATCTGGCTATCTTGTTTGTTTTAGTTCTATTTCATTAAATTAATTGCTTATTGTCTAAAATGCAAAAAGAACAAAAACATCTACTTTCACTAGATTAGCTCATTGTATTTCTTTGATCCAATCTATGTTGTGAAAACAAACAAAAATATAGTGTTTAATCTATTTTATCACCAAAAAATCAAGCCAAGACACATATGACCATTCAAGGTCCATAACAAGAAAATACATACGGTTGTGATCCCTTGGTCCCACAACCCAATGGGCCATATTTGATAAACGACATTGATACAAGCTTACGCCTGCTAGTCAAGCTGGAAAGCTAGAGAAATTGTTCACATTAAACATTGAAGCTGAAAAAGCTTAAGAGTATTGGATAGTTAGAAACAAAGATTGATTCTTCACATGACCATAAAAAGTCCACAACAACCATGAACTCACTACCGTGATCCCTGTGTCCCACAACCCAACGGCCTTGCTAATCAATTAGAAATTGACACCAGTTTGGGTACACTCATATTTATGTCCTCACCACTTCTACCAGACATTATCACATAGTTTTTTGTGTTAAACGTGGTAGCCGATCATGCTAATATTTTCTGGAATAGACCAAAAATCACCCATAATTCCTACAGATTCAATACACCTCGCATTATCAATTTTATGACCTTGTCTTGAAATCTACACGAGGTGCCTGCAGATCACTTTCCACGCATCCAATAGGAAATAAGTGGCATCCGGGAAAATCTCGACATTGATTGGAGCATCCGAGTGGCTATCATATCTGACCGATCCATTGCACCAATTCAGGTTAGGAGAGAATTCTTTTCCTTAGACTCACAAATCCTAGTATCGCATGTCGAAGATATAAGATTTCCCAATTATCTTTTTCACATTCGCATCCACTTCATTTCCATCATCTGTCTCGGCATGACCTCGAGAGGTTGGGTGTGAAGAAGGTCACAAGTTGAATTTCTATCATACAAAATTGGTGAACCTGGCATGAAGGGAACAACTGATCCCTTTTCATTTCCATTTCTTTCATCCATCTTCGATCCTTCCCATTATTCTATGGGTATTTATATATCCCCTAAATATGTTGGGATATGATGCATATGGCAGACCTCCTCTCTCATGTCTCAAAGATTATTATGGCCAATTAAGTAAGCAACAATCACACTTGCTTTCTACATGGGCTGAAAACTACTCAAACAACTACCTTTAATCACAAAATCCTCCTCAAAGGACTAAAACTAGTGCTTCATTCCGAATTAAGGAGCTAGAAAAAATCACACAAAAATAAAAACCTAAGCCCTTAGGCTCTAACAACATGGCGCGTTTACTAGAGAATCCAACTCATCTCCTCGGGTTTTGTTTAGCCACAAATCAATAAGTAGTCGGATCCAATCCCATTCTTGGATGAGGAGTACTTAGCATGCTACGCCAGAAATGAGAAATGCTTCCAAAAATGTATCCACCTCTAGGAAGTTTGCAAACACAAACCAAAACCCTGCTTCAAGAAAATACCCCCATTCCTCCACCAATGGAAAATACTCTTGGTGATGTTTGGCAAAGTAATGAACAATTCATAGTAGGGTACCATAATCCTCTGCAACCTCAAGGGGTACAACAACATCCACCAAGGTAGAACACTGTGTCATCACCAATTGAGGTCATCTCAGCTTTGGTTGAGAGGGTTAGAGGGTTAGAACTTGCTCAAGAAAATCAAGCTTCACATTCAGGGAAAGAAGGAATTCCCAACCCTCTACATCATCCTAGTTAGGCTGACTTCCTCATAGGAATAGGCATATTAGGCATGCATCCCCAACATTTGTATGGGTATTCATAGCAAACACCAGCCATAACTACATTTTCAAACACTATTTTAGTTAAAAACATGATACCTCCCGGTTTAGTAGAAACAACCCATATCGAGCAATGTTCCTCCTTATCTAACCATGTATTAAAAATCACCACAGGAGACATTTTCTCCTTTCCTAGGACATTCACTCAACCGTAAGGTTTTCTTTATGCCCCTACAAATTAATATGTTATGCCATATCAATAACCCGTTGCACCTCCACCTCCTCAGTAGGCACCATCAATGGTTGAAATCTATGCGGTAGGGACTTACTCTGAATATTTAAAAGAGCCTCTAGATTTCACCATACAAAGCATCATGCTTCTAAGGCCTCTTCCCTATGTTCCTAAATTCAAAGGGGATGGAGATCCAAATGCACATATCAAGGCCTATGCCTCAGCCATTCGAAAACTACTCCCCTGGGATGCAGTTGTTGCCACAATTTTCCCCGAGACCTTAGAAGGTATTGCCATTGATTGGTATTATAAATTACCTAAAGCTTTGATACACTCATTCAAACTTGTGTCAAATTTATCAAATATTTTGACATGAACAAATTGTTAAGAACAAGGATCGGGGAATTCTTACACATTAAACAAGAGCACAATGAATTCGCTGCTCACTTCATTCATAAATGGTGTACAGTCCTCTACTCTTTAGTAAGTGCTCCATGTTATTCTTTCATTATCTTAGTAGATAGATAAAGGAAGAAGTCTAGAAGTTACCGCTAAGGACCTATGATGAAGTACTTATGAGTGCCCTCTCGAATTGATCAAGCAACAATAGACAACGGTCGTAAGACCTATAGAACAAACAGAAGATTAGTCATCCCCAATCAAAACACTACGACTTATCTTAATGTCGAATACCAATCAATGAATCATGATCCTTAACAAAAACCGAGGGGTTACAACAGATGGAGTCATAAACCAAGTTAAAAGGGAAAACATCGTAAACACTCCAACACCCACTAACAACTAGCGGAGTAATATCTTTACTCCAACAATCAACGCAGCGGGATTTTAATATTCCTCCATCAAAACAACAACAACAACAACAATAGAAAATATAGACATAAGGTCCTATCTCAAAACCCAATTGGACATGAGAACAAAAGCCAAAGGCAACAACCTCAAAATTTCAACTATAACAACCAACAACCTAATCGAATATTTGGGCCACAACAGGGTTCAAACCAAAACCACGGGACTATAATCCCAACTTATATTGTGGTTTCCACAAAATATGAGGCCATGATACTAGGACTTGATGTGACTACAAAAATTCTTTGCAACACTTACCGAAGATCAAATACATCTATTTGTAGATATGTTTTTGAAAAATTCTACATCGCCCATGCCAAACACCTATATGGGATTAGTTTCCCCTCAAAATGCACCCCTCAAGATTTTTAACAATCCTCTCTGAATCATTCTAACAATAATGGGTTAGATCCAAACCGGATAAACAAGAGTGTCATAATAGGAAATAATGATGATGAAGCCTCAACTTCATCAAATCCACCGGTCGCACCCCAATTAGGAACTCAACCACAAACCAAGATAGTTGGTATGGTAGAGTTAGACACCAAGCTACAAGTAGAAACCATAACAATAACGAGAGATTATTCTTCTCAACGAGTTCCAACCTATCCATCATTGCATTCGATAACGTTCAACAAACACTAGCTAAACCAAGAGGTGTTTACTACCTAATTAATGACATAAAAAATATCTTCTCTCATATTTCATTCTTGGATTTTTGAAGAACTCTCCCGCTCATAGGTCTGCTCTCTTAAAAGTGTTACATATTGGTCATCCGATTAACATCACTCCTCCTCCTGAAACACGAGTAAACCATGTAGACTTTGATGTCTACCCTCCGGGCAACCAAATACGGATACATCGAGTTTATATTTGATATAAGAAAAATGGCAACGGATGCTGAAATTACATGTAAAGGTGACCTAGCCTTGCATTTGCGGGTATGGATTTATAATAATTACGTTAAGTGCACAATGATTGATTATCGGGTAGAAATTAACATAGTACCCTTCGATTTTCTTCAAAAGATAGGATATGGAGAAACAAATTGTTCCTCAACATGAAATATGCTAAGGGGTTATGATAGCCTCAAGGAAACTTCAATTGGTACTATAGTGTTACCAGTCACCTTAGGACCCAAGACAATCCTCACTAAATTTTATATTATAGATCAAGAAACCAACTATAATATGATTCTCAGTCAACCATGGATACATTGCATGAAGGAAATCCCTTCCACGTTATTCCAAGAAATAAGATTTTTACACCTGGGAAAAATATTTTTGGCGCAAGGTGACCCAAAACCTTTCGACATACACTTAGCAAATTTGAAAAAGAGACCAAGCATCCACTCTGAGTTCAAGCTCCCAACGAATCAAATTAACAAACCAGTCAATTCAGAGACAGAAAAAAAGTTGGTGCCTACAACAAAATTAGAAGTCATGAACTTGATCGAAGGCATTCTAGTAGTAAAAAATGAGACCAACATCATAGAGACAATATCATTAGGAACCACCACAAAAATTGTCGAGTTACTAGAGAAATATCTACCTATTCTCCTACCATTTGATTCCATGGGTATAGGATGTACCCTAGGAATTGGCTCCCTTCTAGTGGACGAATTTTATATGGTAGAGGTAACCAAGGCAAAAGAAGAAGATACGAAGAATGTTCCAACATCCATTTTTCGAGAGATTGTTGGAATCTCCATTTCAATGGAACTAGATGTCATTTCAGTTCTGGGGCAAAGGTGTGATCCTTACTTCTCCCAAGGGAAACATCCTACCTTTTGCCTTTAAGTTAAACTTCGAATGTACAAACAATGGGGCTGAATACGAAGCCCTCCTTTTTGGCCTCATCATAGCAAAAAGGATGGGTACTGGTAACATTAGAGTGTAAGGAGACTTGTAATTAATTGCAAACCAAGTATTTGAGGTATATGAGACTAGAGCTGAGTACTTGCAACTCTATAAAATGGCAGTACTAAATATAACAAAGGGATTCAACTTCATATCAATTGAAGCAATTATATGAGAACAGAACCTTCTCGCAGATTCAATAGCAACCTCAAATTCCTACTTCACTCCAAGAAATGATTTGGAAAATACAAATTTCACGGTATCACTTCATGCTGAAAATTTGGTGTGTAAAATACCAATAACCCTGATCTTGACACACATAGAAGATGAGAATGAGTTTACCATCCTAGATCACTTTGATAGTGATAGGGTGACTCTTGGATACCTAAATGCCTATGCAAAATTGCATCTCGCTCATCGCATGGTAGATTTCTCCCTAATCCCATATTCCTCTTCCTATTTTGGAAACCCCATGATAGAATCTCCATCACAAAATAATCTCAAAATATACGAGGTAGATAATGAAGGGAGTTTGGAAATACCTCTAGCCCCACCTGAGTTTGAAGAGGGCAACATCTCCTTAATCGAGGGAATGATTGATATAAATATTGGAACAGAGGAAGAACCAAATATTTTGAAACTAGGATCCTCCTTAACTCCATAGGAGGTGGAAATACATACCCAAATCCTCAAGGAACATCAAAAGGATTTCATGTTTAGTTACAAAGAAATGATAGGAATTACACCACATATTACGGTGCACAATCTTGTCACCAAACCGGATGCAAAGCTAATTAAGAAAAATTCAAGACCCATGAAGCCAAAAGTGGCCCTCATGGTGAAAGAAGAAGTAATGAAACTTCTCCAGGTGGGATTCATCAAGCCAGTCAATTATTCACAATGGGTATCTAATATCATCCCCATTCTAAAAAAGAATGGAAAGATCCATATTTGCATAGACTTTCGGACATTAACAAAGCTTGCCCCAAAGATGATTTCCCATTACCATCCATCGATGTTATTGTTGACGCAACAACTGGATTTGAATTTTTGTCTCTCATGGATGGGTTTTTGGGATATAATCAAATCAAAATATCCAAAGAGGATCAAACCAAAACTACATTTATAACTCCTTGGGGAACCTACTATTATGTTGTCATGTCATTCAGTCTTAAGAATGCTAACGCCACGTACCAATGAGAAATGACATATATATTCCATGACCTTATTCATAAGATTGTGGAATCCTATGTGGATGACCCATCGCCAAGGCCGAGTAGTGCTTGTGATCACCCGAGGTGCTTCGTATCATCCTTTCGTGCTTAATCAAGTATGACATCATATTGAATCTAGAGAAATGTGTATTTGGTGTAACAGGAGGCAAGCTTCTGGGTTACATTATATATTCATAAGGGATTGATGTTGACCCGACCAAAATCCAGACTGTGCTAGAAATGGTTCCACCATCAGATGAGTCTAGTATTAGATCTTTTCTTGGGAAACTCGGTGTAATCCGAAGGTTCAGCCTGACGACTTGGCCTTTGTTGTTCATCTAATCAAAAATTTGTTAAAAATATTATAGCATTGATTGGATGGAAGAATGCAATGAGGCCTTTGAGGTAGTTAAATGATTCTTTTTGTCCCCTCCCACACTAATGTTGCCTAGATCATATTTCCCTTTGATCTTGTATTCACGAGCTACAAATGTTTTGCTAGCCTGCATGTTGGCTCAAGAGGATGACGATAAATGAGAACGTGTAGTTTATTTCATTAGTCGGACATTGCTTGATTATGAGACACGTTACACACAAGTAGAAAAGGAGTGCCTAGCTATAGTCTTTGCAACAAAATGATTGAGACATTATATGTTGAACCAGAAACAAGGGTAATCATCAAAACTAGATCACTTACGAACCTATCTAAATCAAGGTTCACTGTAAAAAAGGGTTGGACACTTCATAACACTAATAGGTGAATTCGAGTTGACCTTTGTTAACCAAAATTCTATGAAAGGACAAATTATTATGGATTGGTTAGCTGATAACCCAATGGACGGTGGTGATCTAGTTGATTTAGACTTTCCAGATGAGTGTGTATACTTTTTCAAAACTAGGCCCCCCATTTCTACGTGTCCATGGTACACTGACATCATCAATTTCATAAAAGACCATACTTACCTAGAAGGGGAAACATCACAACAAAGAAGGTGGTTACACATTATTGCTGCTAAATACGTTATTTTAGAATAGGTGCTCTATCGTAGAGCCTTTGACATAATGATTTTAAGATGTGTTGACATGGAAGAATCCAAAAAGATTCTTTACAAATCCCATACTGGGATATGTGGAGGCCACTTCGATGGCCATGCCACTGCTCGCAAGATACATCGAATGGGCTATTTCTGCCCCACTCTAGAACATGACGTAGTAGAGTTTGTGTGTAAATGTCATAAATGTGAAGAGTTCTCCCATGAGATTCACATGTCGGCCACAGAGCTTTGCAACCAATCATAACCCCATGGCCATTTTCCACGTGGGGCCAAAATTTGATAGGGAAATTCTCCTCATCAATAGATGACCATAACTTTATAATCACAACCACATAATACTTTACTAAATGGGTAGAGGCCATGCCTCTCACCACCGTACCGAGTTCTAGAATCGCTAAGTTCATTTTGAATCAAATCATTTGTAAGTACGGTGTCCCGTAAGTCATTATCTCATATAATGGCACATCTTTCAAGAATGATGAGGTCCACCGATTATGCAAAAAAATCAAGATAAACCACACACGACCTCTCTTTATTACACTTAAGCCAATGGATAGGTGAGGCAACAAAAAAACATTAAAATCCATTCTCCTCAAAACAATTAAGGAGGACAAATGGGATTGGAATTTAAAATTATACTGGCCTTGTGGGCCTATTGAATGTCAATAAGAACACCAATAGGGGAAACCCCTTTCTGATTGGTATTTGGAGCAGAAGTAGTTCTACCGCTTGAGGTCAAAATACCTAGTCTCCACATCTCATTACAAGGGATCTTGGGAGAAGAATCCTATAGAGAGGCATGACTCTCTCAACTAGAAAGCCTTGATGAGGCTAGGTTAAATGTCGAACAACGACACGAATCCTATGATGACCGGATGTGCTGGTAATATAACAAAAAGGTTTACGAATGAGAAATATATGAGGGAGATCTAGTTCTGAGACTAGATAGCCGATTGACAAGAAGACCGGTGAAGGAAGGAAATTCCAGCCCAAGTGGTTGGGCCCATACCGAGTCATGAAGGACTACGGAAATGGTGCGTATCTCTTATGTACACTAGAAGGTGAGTAATTCAGTGAAACTATCAATTCCTTACATCTCAAACGGTTTCATGCATAGGTCATCCACCATTTGTATAATATGTTCATCTGCATTGCATTAGCCATTCAATCAATGCATTATGTTTTGCCAATATTTTTAGAAGCTTCTAAAAAAATTCTTAAGAATAAGTTCCTTGACTAGATCCTTGATGTCTAGTTCTTTCATAAATCTATGGACTTGACTAGTTCTTTCCATGATTTATGTCTTGATCTACGACCTTGAATGGTTCTTAGATTGTTATTCCTTTCCTATATAAGCAAGGCCCATTCTTATTGTATTTCATTGAGTTCCATAATAATAAATGATATTACTTGTTCATTTATTTGCAAAGGTTTATGTAAAGTTCTTTTGGCGAATTACTTTCATCTTATTGATCATGGTGTTTGATTAACATCCATGTTCTTGGCTTGGTATGATATGGTTATCGTTCCTTTTATGGTATCAGAGTAGGAGATTGCTATTGACATCCATCTGTAAGTTTTATTTTGCAAATAAATTATTTATATATTCATATATTTCAGGATTTGCTCATATTTTGTTTTTGCATGCATTTTTATGCAAAAAGAGGCTTCCATTGGATCTGGAAGGTGGAAAAACCCTAAGATTTATTGTAAACTTGACCATTTTGGGAGGCAGTCCTTTTTTGTTTTTTTTTGTTGTGCAAAGAACAATGGTGGTTTGCCTTGGGATTTGTGCGATTGCGAAAGAAAACCAAAAGTAGTTTTTGGGTTTTTTGATTTTTCAAAGATTTGATCTGGTTATCATTCCTTTTATGGTATCGAGCTCACCGAGGATCCTATTCCCACCGATGTTGTCACTATGCCTAAGTGGGCTCGTGATTTCTGACGCTTTCTAAGGCAACACCTTTCATAGAGGATCTTCCACCCGCTAGGCATCATCACACACATTCTACAGGTTCTAGAATTTTGTTTTAGACAGTTTTTGAGGATCCACAATCTTTTTCAGAGGCTCATGGGATACAAGAGTGGGATGATGCGATGACAGCTTGAGTATTCTTCTTTGATGAAGAATCATACTTGGGATTTGGTATCTCTTCCTAAAGGAAGAAAGATGGTTAGGTGTAAGTGGGTATATCGAACCAAATACGTAGCTGATGGGTCCATTGATAAGTATAAGGCTCATCTTGTTGCAAAGGGTTTTTCACAAGTTGAAGGTATTGATTACTCTAAGACTTTTGCACTTGTTTCCAAGATGGATTTTGTACACCTTGTACTTGCTATTGTTGCATCACAAGGGTGGCCCGTATACCAAATGGACATGAAGAGTGCCTTCTTACATGGAGATCTATAAGAGGAAATATATATGGAGCAGCCGGCTAGATTTGTTCAGGATTCTTGTCTTGTTTTTCGGCTCCAAAGGTCTCTCTACAGTCTCAAACAAGCCCCTCGGGCTTGGTATGAGAAGATGGATTCTTTTCTTCTATCTACTGGTTTTGTTCATTACCACTCCGATCATATAGTGTATCTCCAACATGTTGGTGAGGATATTGTGATACTTGTCTTATATGTTGATGATCTATTACTTACTAGCAACTCTTCTTCCCACATTCAAAGTATTCAGAGGGCTCTTTCTACACAGTTTGACATGACAGATCTTGGGCTATTGCATTATTTCCTTGGTTTGCAGATTTCTTAGACAAATTCAGGGATTCATTTGAGTCAAAAAAAGTACACCCATGATCTTATTAGGCACTTTGATATGGCTGATTACAAGCCAAGTCCATCTCCTTTTCAATCTGGAGTTACTCTTACATCCACATGTACCACACCACTTTGTGATCCTACGTTGTATAGGTAGTTGGTTGGGAGTCTCATGTACTTGACCCATACTCACCATGATATTTCATTTGTAGTAGGGCTTGTATCTCGGTTTGCACATTCTCCTCATAATAGTCACTGGCAGGCTACTAAAAGGATTTTGCACTATTTGTATGGAACTTCCCACTTTGGCCTACACTACACTAGGGGCTCTACTTAGTTGGTTAGGTATACGATTCGATTAGGCATGTTTTATTGATGACATGCGTTCCACTTCTGGCTATATTTTTTATCTTGGTTCTTCTCCAATTGCTTGGGTGTGTAAAAAGTAACAGTATTGCACTTTCATCTTTAGAGGTAGAGTACAGGGCAGCAGTTACAATGAGTCAACAAATTCTTTGGCTTTGATAGTTATTGACAGATTTTGGATTCCCACAAGATTCACCAACTATACTTTGGTGTGACAACCAAAGTGCAATTCACATTTCTCGCAACCCATTTGAGAACCAACGGACCAAGCATATTGAGATACACATCCACTTCATTCATTAGCACATTCAGGATGGAGTTATTTGCTTGGAGTACATTTTGACTCAACATGAGGTTGTATACATCTTTACGAAGCATTTTGCATCACCTTTCTACCTCGAGTTGTGGAATGCTTGGGGTTTTATAATTTGTTCTTGGGGGTGTTCGTGAGAACATCTTCCTTCTTCTTCTTCTTTCTCTTTCCTTCTAGCATGATTCTTTCCTTCTTTTGGTTCGATATTTCTTCATGGATATATTGTACATGAGTACCTCATCAAGCCTAGTTGTCGAGACTCATATTGTGGACATGCCACTTCTATTTTGGCCCCTAGCTTCACTTGAGGGGGTGTTAGAGTAGGTATTTACCTTAGCTCATGTTCACCTAGGTACATTATTTACCTTTATTGTATTTATCCTCACCCACTTATGTGTGTGGATATTTCTTTTTATTTATTTAGATATTAGGAGATATTATCTAGTTGTTAGGTATAGTTCTTTCCTTGATCTATGGTATTGACTAGTTCTTTCCTAGATCTATGGTATTGACTAGATCCTTGATGTCTAGTTCTCTCATAAATCTATGGACTTGACTAGTTCTTTGATGACTAGTTATTTCCATGATTTATGGCTTGATCTATGACCTTGACTAGTTCTTCAATTATTATTCCTTGCCTATATAAGCAAGGCCCATTCTCATTGTATTGTATTTAGTTAAATAATAATATATGATATTTCTGCTCATTTGTTTGCAAAGGTTTATGTAAATTTATTCTAGTGAATTACTTTCATCTTATTGATCGTGATGTTTGATTAACATCTGTGTTATTGGCTTGGTACGATCTGGTTATCATTCCTTTTAGTCAAAATGCTCAATAATCCTGAAAAATACAAAAACAACTCATATAAATATCTAGAAAAATCACTAAAAAAAGACCAAATGGCCTCTCAGTCCAGTGTGGGACCCCTCGGATGGCACATGATCATGCCTAGAGCTCTGCGCAAGGATACGATGCCAAGAATGCACTGAATGGTGGGAGTGATCATGGTGGTGACCACTGGCTGTGGTCTCACTATGGTAACAACTCTGCCTCATTGCTCTCTCGGAAGCCTCATACCCTACAACTTGGGTATGAAGAGCTACCTAGGCCTCTTCCACCTTTTAGATAGGTGTAAACACATCAGTTTTACGGTAGCTTCTAAAGGTTCTCCTATGTCCTCAGTGAGCTGAGCCTGTGTCTTCCTCGAAGGGATCAATAGGGTGTCTATCCACACTTGATGAATCAGATCCCGCCACCCCTGTGTAGTCACTATAAATAAGAAAGGAAAACAACAAGTTAGAAAATCACCAAAAAAACAAGCCAAAAACAAACAAAAACAAAAAGATATATCAACTAACATTTCTAGCTAACAAAGTCGAGAGAAGAGTGCCAACTTACTCAGATCTCTGGGCATCTAGGTAGGGTCTCTGGGTGGTCGTGCCTACTACTGATGCTGCTAATTATGGATCCTCCCCAAAATATGAGATGAAGCGTCATCCCACCATAGACTTATCATCTCCTCATTGTCCCGAGAAGCCAACCCCTATGAGACCAAGGTATCCTTCTCTACACTCACCTCCGCCCTCTCTACCCTCAATATATCCCGAGTGGCATGCCACTCGGAATCACCGTCATCCTCCCGGACTTCCTGCTAGCCTCACCTCGGACCCCCTCTCATGTTGTCTCCTCCTCGCCCCTCCCATGAACTCCTCGATTCGAGTCCACATCAATGGGCTCATCCTCCTCCCCACTGTAAGTAGAAGTAGCCCCGATCTGAAGTAAGGGTGCTCGAGGAGCACTAACTACTCGTCAGAATGAACCACTCGCCTAACTATGATAGGTACTCCAGGAGTAACTATGGTCCAACCTCAATCTCCTCTAGGACCTCCTCAAGCCTCACGAATAGTCCTGTACACAAGCCCCACTGGAGGAAACATATCAATATAATGGAGGCCAAATTTTTTAGGGACTCAATCAAAAGAGTAGATCTCCACTCTCCATATCATGTCCACCAATTGACCTGTGGTAGAGCAAACAACCAATGTATTCACCTCCTACCCCCATAATCCTGCCATGTCCTGATAAGGAGTAGCCTCCATATCTGTAGTAGTCAGTGAAGCCACTGGCTGGTGTGGCGTCCTAAGCACTGACATCCCTACCCAGACAGCCCCCGGATCCTCTACTAACACACCCCTCCCATAGGGAATGATATGCTCATACACCCAACTCATAACCAAAGTAGGGTGACTCAAGGACTGCCCCTATAATCTGACCACCCTGTATAAATCATGGTAGGTGGTCCCGAGAATATCTACTCCCCAAGCATAAACATGACCACAAGCCTCAATTTATGCAATCATAGGAGCCCAACAGTATAACAAAGTGTCTCCTCCCTTATCCCTAATCAACCGTGAGGCCACGATACCCATGATGGCCTTACAGATGGTGGGGATAGGAGAAGTAGCAATGGATTGGACCTTCACCCCCTTCTTCGAGCCTAAGGAGCCAACATCATCCCCCATGTAAGTGGCCCACTGAATCATTTAAGGCTTGGATCCTGCTGTCTTGAGAGACAACCACCTCCCAAGAATCAGAACCCCCAAAATGTGGTAAACATCCTCCAGGGTGATAGTCCACTCACCCCTGGCACTGGTTACTAGAAAGTGTTCTGGTCTACATCCCAATAGGAGAATAAGTCACATAATATGTGACTAGCATGAGAAACATGAGGAACCCGTGCAATCCTCAAAATACCAGCCCTCTGAAGTATATCTTTCTCTGCTGGGTCAATGATCTAGCACTATTGGGATCCAATCACACTCCCTCTCTCTGCTCCACCGTATATACTCCTCCTTCCTCTTCATGCACCCAAAAATAGAGAAAAAGAGCAAGTTAGTGACACAATCCGATAAATAAGCTCATAAAAAACATAGCAAAATACCAAAAAAAAAATAAAATTTGACTTTTATGGCTCTCTTTTGCTTCCTTTCCGTAACCACCGCTTATTCATGGCGGTGGTCATGTGACCACCACCATCATAGGGTGACAGGTCCCCATGACTACCACTCTCTGCAGGGTGGCAGTCCTCCCACGCCGATTTTGCATACGGCTCTAATGCCTTAAAAACACTCAAAACACAAAAACACCATTTTTAGAAAAATAAAAACCTACCCTATGGGTGCCCCCCTAGAAACTCATTTAAAACTAAAATTTTCAAAAATAACCTCTCCTAGACAAAGATTTCAACATTTTCACATTTTAGGTTTAAAAAAACAATTGAGAAAATCTAACCTTGGACCGTGCGGTTAGATCTCCCACTCTCGGAGGCATGATCACGATCTTGCAATGAATGTTTCGGCTGCACTCTCATCGAAAACGGTCACCGTGGGCCCCAAAGCTCAAAAATCACCAAATCGATACATGCAAATGAATAAGAAAATGAGCTCATTATATATATATATAATATTCTAATTTTGTTTTGATTGTACTTATTCATAGGGTTGGAGCACCAATGGAGGTAAGTTCTTATCCCCGCGCAAATGGTGAGTCCTCATATCATTGTAATTTAGTATTTATTTTCAATTTCTTGTATCTATTTGCACTTGAGTTTTCTCTTCATTTTACGATAGCGGGAGTCTAGATGGTGACATTACGACACACGGGTGTGTCAAGTATAGCTTCTAACTCCCCATTTCAGAACACCATACTCGAGATCCTATGTTTTATTCCCTTTCATGGCTAAAACACTTCTTCGAGGGGGTAATATGTGTGGACCCAAAATTGTATGTGCTACACTTTGTCGAAAAGAGGTTATGGAAACCCCAATGATGATTCAGATCTCTTTGTAAGGTGTTCGGAATCTAGAGAGCGTGCTAAGTGTATATATTTGCATCCTAAAATGCCTTACTTGGCCTCTACATGCTTTGTTTTAGCTTCTATCCTCTTTTTCCTTGCATTTCGGTCTTTAGTGTCGGATCGCCGCCCTGTTTGGGTGGTGGTCCCGTAACCACCGCCCAAGACAAGGTGGTGGTCATGAAACCTCCACCCTACGCTGGGTAGTAGTCCTAACAACATTTTCGAACGTTCGACGTACTTGTCAACATGAAAAATCTAGTTGCACTTGTAAATATTAACCTCTCTTGCTTTCCTTAAAGTTTTTAGACGTCTTGTAATAGTAATTTCCCATTTTTAATAGGTAGAAGAGTTTAATTTGATCTTTCCTTTTGGTGAATCAAAATGCTATAAATACCAAGCTTGTTTACAAGCAAAGGGCCCCTCAACAATTCTCAATAGGTCTAGATTTTGTGTGAGAAATCAGTCCAGGTCTCTCTTTCTCTCTAACATATAATTCATTTGGTTTCTCTTATTTTCTCTTAGTTTTCTATTTATTAAATCAATCAGTTTATATCTAAACACCAAGTTCAATATGTTCTAGTTAAGAGTCTCAATTATGCCTAGAGTTCTTAGAGTGTTGTTTTGTCAAAGGAAGTACTGAGTTGAGAATTGGTGTTGTGTCTTATATTGTATTTCTGCGATGATCCTGCTAGAACTACATAGTCAAGCTTTGTTTACTTGTGCTATCCTTCTCCTACTTGCACTCTGTTTAGTTTACCTCCAAGTTATCATTTTTCCAGTGCCTTCTCCTACTACTACTGCTACACTCCTAATTCCTCTCGAATTCGGTGAACACGTGAGAAGAAAGAGATCAAACCGAGGGGATGACTTACTACATAGCTGGATTTACCTATGTTTTGTAAATTCTAGGTTTGAATTGTCAAAGTTATAATTGCATCATATCAAATAGAGTAGAAATTGATTTCATTTCGTATTACAAATATCTAGTTAATTTCCTAAAGAATTTAGATCAACAACAATAACTCCCAGTGATAGATCTTCTTCTTCCCATCCCTATGGATTTGAAGGAGAGAATATCCGTAGGAAGTTGATTGCATATAGTAGATTAAATTACAAATTTGTTATTTCTTATTAGTTTAAAATCAATTAACAAATTCACATGCAAATAGCTACATCTAGTTATCATGTTTGTTTTAGTTCTATTTCATTAGATTAATTGCTTATTGTCTAAAACTAAAAAGAACAAAAACATCTACTTTCACTAGATTAGCTCATTTTATTGCTTTGATCCAATCTATGTTATGAAAACAAACAAAAATATAGTGTTTAATCCATTTTATCGCTAACAAATCAAGCCAAGACATGCATGACCATTCAAGGTCCACAACAAGAAAAGACATATGGTTGTGATCCCTGGTCCCACAAACCAACGGTCCGAGTTGATAAACAACATTGATACGACCCTATGATTAACAATTCTACTCATGCTTGCAAGTCAAGTGAAAGCTAGAGTAATTGTTCACATTAAATGTTGAAGCTGAAAAATCTTATGAGTATTGGATAGTTGGAAACAGAGATTGATTCTTCACATGACCATAAAAATTCCACAACAACCATGAACTCACGGTTGTGATCCCCAGGTCCCACAACCCAATGGGCCTATTAATCAATTAGACATTGACACTAGTTTGCATACACTCGTATTTAGGTCCTCACCACTTCTGCCAGACATTATCACACAATTTTCCATGTTGAACATAACAATTGATCAAGATAAGATGTTCGGACTAGATGAGAAATCACCCATAATTCCTACGATTCATTATGACTCGCACTATCACTTTTATGAACTTATCTCGGAAATCTACACGAGGTGCTTGCAGGTCACTTTCCACGCATCCAACAACCAATAAGCAGGATCTCGGCAGAGCTCTACATTGATTGGAGCCTCTGAGTGGCTATCATATCCGAATGATCCATTGCACAAATTCCGGTTAGGACAACATTCTTTTCCTTAGAATCATAAATCCCGGTATTACATGTCGAAGATATAAGATTGCATAATTAGCTTGTCCACATTCGCATCCACTTCATTTCCACTAAATTGTCTAAGACACGACCTAGTCACGTGTTGAATTTCTCACATACGCTTAGCATGCGGAATTTATCTCTCATGATCAATTCTTGCATGAGGGTGTTTCCTTTAACCATTCCCCCAATATAGGAATGTTGTTCTCTTATCACAGCATCTTTCAAACCTCCTTTAAATCATCAACATTTGTCCGATGGAGCTTAACAATTTTTTTTTGGTTCTAAATTCAGCGACTATTCTTTCAAACATTATATCTCACCTGTAAATTCCTAATCAACTCCATGGTTTTTTGGTAAACCTCCTTCGATGCATAGGGTCCTGGATATTTTTCATGGAATATCTCCTCCTTTTTAATGGTAGGATTTTGATTTAGAACTTCCTAGCGCACACAACATTAGCACGTGTAGTGATCTTCACAGTACCAACTCAGGATCAAGCGCTAACTTCGGCATCCACTAATCTTCCACAACGTCTTGTACTCTAACCATTCCCGTGCCCTTTTTTTTTCTTGTGATTCTTACTCAATTTTTCATACAATTCTCGAGCATTCTTCTTAGTTGTGGTTCTTTCCGCAAAAAGAACAAATAATGTTCTGTGGACACTTGCATCTGTAATGATCAAGTGATCCACATGTATAACATGTTCCATGTGGAAAATCACTCCTTCCACCACCATGACCTAAACCTCTGAATCCTCTATAGTATCCTCGACCTCTACCGCTACCTCCTTTAGAATTCCCCTCATTATGATCATGAGCATGATGCTCACCTTTTCCTTCGAATTGTTTACAATGCTGGTCTTATGTACACCAATATCAATGGCATCATGAATCTGATCAATTAACCTACAATTTTAAGTATCATGAGTGGTAGACCTACAAATCTTGTAGTAGTAGGACACATTCTTCCTTATCATGTGTTTCAGCAATGTGCACATACTTGAATCATGATCCAAGTGACAATCTTGCAAATCGAAAAACATTGCACACACCGATTTACACGAGAAAACTAGCTTTAGTATGCCCTTATACTTCAAAATCTATGTACCAAATCCCACTACGCGTCTCATGTGTTGAATTAGCTGATAATTTCTCTAATTTTTGGCCCTAGCTATAGTCCAAGCCTCAAAAATGGGATGAATCCTATGTCTACACTCCCAACTACCTCAACACGCAGAGCTGATTCAAGTGCCTTACACAGATCAATATAAGTTTTATGTGAGAGTGCCCTCCTAAAATGTGTAATAATTCCTCCAATGAACCATTGAGCATGTTGAATTGGGTGTATATCATAAGATAACTTTGATAAAAGGGTCTTGAAATGAGCATCATATTCTAGAACACTCTTAGTAGTACCCTTCTTGATGTCCTTCAACACATTGATGCTCTTCTACTCAAATTCAGGAATGTAAAATTATTTTAAGAAAGCATCCCGCAATGCGGTATAATCCACACAAGTTTGGTATGGATGAAATTTCATGTACCATCTATGTGCGCGCCCTTGCAATGTAGTTGCAAAATGAATTTCCTTATGCTCTAAAGCTATAATCCCCTTCACGTGCCATAGTATCTCACACATATGCATGTGATTTTCTCGAATCTTATATTCCTTTGTATTCGGAAGATGAAGGGACATTTACATGTATATATTTTGGGGTTAGTGCGACCATGCCCACTAGATCCGAACCCGTATTTTCTCATGTGTTTCCTCCGCCCCCAAAACCACCTGATATTGAGCCACCCGATCCTAATGACCCCCTGAAGTAGGTAATGTACTAGAGGATGCACTTCCTTGTGCTCCAACAATTGTGCTAAACTAGACTCCTACAATCTACGAAGTTGTGTTACTTCTTGATGTTTTGCTAACATTCAGAACCCAAGTTCTATCTTTGATGAATTGCTAGAAAATATACCTCTAACCGGTCCTACAAATAACATAGACGATGATTGCACCGCCATAGATGAATAAGCTACCTGATTAACTCTTGAACTTGATTGCAAATTAACTCTATCTACCGCAACTCTACTATCCACACCTTATTACTTACTTCGTTAACTATCGTAGAATTTATAAAACCAAGTGCAAAGGCTACGTCAACTAGTAGGATCGATGTGCACCTACGGTTCTTAATATTTCTTCCAACATGCATTCATCCAAAGATGAAGAGGGTTCTCTTCCATGCTTTCATATATGGGAGAGTTCCGGATGCTCTGCTCCACGTCTTCTATGTGAGCTCCAAATACTTCATGAGCCACCTCCCTCTACAACACCCTTCTTTCCTCTATCTCTCATTACTTCTCCAAGTCCCTCTCACATGCTTCATTAAACTTAAGCTACCTTTCTTCTCTCTTACTCTCGACCACTAGGTCTCGCCACATTTCACCACACCTACTCCTACCCCCATGCATGGTGGAGTTTAGCTAGCCATAGTTTTTCTTCCAAATCCAGGGTCACAATCAAGATCTTAATTGTCAAAGGAATACCACACAAATAATATCCTCTAGGTTCACGCGTAAATAGGAACTCAACAACCTCGAACAAGAGTAAGTAAAAATGCATACTCCAAAATATAGCTATTCGAACACCACATAAGTAATGATCCAAAACGCACATCCATGTCGATCTACATCATACAAGGCTTGGAATTCTTCTTGCATCCAAACAAGTGTACAAAACCTCCAATTTCTCTTTGATGTGTAAGAAACCAACCACTCGTACAATTCTATAGGAAAGATGATGAAGAATGTATCATAAAACTCATGATACTATTTTTTTCAACCCATGTGCGTGTATTAAATTTAGGTCCAAGTGTTAAATATGCAAGCATAATCTTCCTCCAAATCATCTAACCACTCCTTATACTGCGTAGAGTCAACCAATATGTCTTCATGATGCAATATCTTGAAAAAAAACTGAAAAAGAGGTCTTGACAATGGAACCAAAATGTATCCTGGATTTTACCCACAAAAGCCCCAAGCGTGTTGACACATCACTTAGCACGGCCCGAGTGCTCACCCAAAACTCGAAAGGTACCATGTCCCTCTTTTATATAAGCTTGTTCAAGGATTGAGCATGATTATACATATATTTCATATTTATTAATAGATAAACACTTATGATGCAATACACAAACCAGATCTAGATCTTAACTAGTAACATGAATGATTAAATTTACCATACATGAATCATTAATAGATGTGTCTACAATCAATATCCAACCACAAAGATCCATTATATTAAATACTACAAAACACAAAAGTTGTTCACATACATTTGAGTGTCACCATGAGTCATGCACACATATAAACCAGCAACATAACTCTATTACAAAAGTGATGATCCTAACCTATGCAAATCACACACACATATATATAGGGGTGGGGACTTTCCCTTCATCACCTATGCATCTCCAAAAATAGGCTACATGCTAATAATATCCATGTGTCGCTACAAGCTAAGTACAAAAATCATGCAAGCTCTCTAACAATAGATCTTCTTCAGTTAACTCTTAGTTCAGATCCTATTATTAGCTCGGGACTATGCATGTCATTTAGTCTTCCCAAAATATCCTTTGTGTATTATTCAAGTCTTCTAGAAGATGTGCTCCACACTCCATGTCTATCTTTATCTCTTCATTCCAAAATTGGCTAAGTGTCAACCTGTTGCGCACAAACTTGTCCTATCTCCACGCACAAACCTTGTTCTCCCGCGCACATGTCCTCAAGTGCCTTTCTCCCACACACAAACCTTATTCTCTAGGACTTAGTCATTTTTCCATGCTCAACAAGATTTTATTTAGATAATTGATAAAATGCTATAGATTGCTCAAAGGAGTTTGTGGTTATTGGACAAATAGTTTCAAAGGCAAGGTGATAATGAGTTATGAGATCTAGGTTCCGTAAAGGGAAATATTTGGGATCAAATGGTCTAATAAACAGGATCGGCTGATGATTAAGGTGAATCATGGGTGATTGGGGCGATCATTGATGATTAGGGGGATCACCTTCAATTTCTTTAGAAATGTGTAGACTGATAAAGTACGGAGATGATTTTGGTTGAAATTTGTAAAAGATGAATGAACAAGATAATAATATGAAGCTAAAAGGTACTAACCTTGTCTGATCTGATAAATGTAAGAAGGAAGATGACATTACCCAAGAGAGGGAGGTTGTAGATGTACAAATATTATTGACTTGCTTCTAGATGTTTGAATGGACTCCAAAGGTTAAAGAATAAATTGTTGATGTATTCATTGTTACTATGATGAAGAGGGTTATGATACAAAGAAGATGTAAATTCCTTAGTCAACGTCTTGTTCTAAGACAAGCCCAACTTGAGGAAGCTAGCTCAAAATGAATGCCTAAAAATCATATATATATATAGGTTTACTCGTTAACAAAGGATAATCTCTGGTGATTCATTAGAATTGTCGGTGATCCATAAAATACAGAAAAATAGTTGAAACAACTTCCCAAATCAAGGCATTTGTTTGTTTTGACAAAGGATGTATGTTGGGAATAGGTTATATGGGTTAGGGATGTTGTTAAATGGTTGAGAAGGTGTTTATTTTGTTTTTTTATTTGATTTTGGTTAGAATGTGGTTTGAGTGGTTTAGGAAAGGATAAAATAGGATTTTACAACTGTAGAATGATATTTACAGGGAGTAAATATAAAGGGGGAATTTAGACTTAGGATAAGGATTTAATGTATAATATGATACTGATGTGATAAGGAAAGGGAGCTAGTAGACGTAGACACAAGGATTAGTGGTGCTAATTTTAGGTGTCTACAATTTCCCCTTTTTGTTTAGTGGTTTTAAGACGAACCATGAGACAAAAATAAGATATGAAAAATGAATGATGTAGAATTATATAATGAGGTGCTCCAAAATGTTCGAGATGTTTTTTTACCTTTCTACTCAAATTAATTTAGTGAAATAATAAAAATAGGACATACCTTAGAAGACACGAGGTTTACTAATACCCATAGAGATAGGTGTTGTAGATGATGGATGATTCGACATTGGCAGATCCTAGTGTGTTCACAACTCCCTCTTTCCAGTTGGATAAGTTACTCGCAATGCACAAACACTATGTAAAAGATAGGATTAGATAGATATATGGAAAATTGCTTGGAAAAGGCTAGTCCCTAAAATTTAATGGAATTCCTTGTAAGGATGTCAATCTGCGTTCAAGAAATTAATCTGATAATGATAAGATTAAATGATAAAATAGATGATATAACCAACAATGCAAAGGTAAAGGGACCGATATGGTCCAAGGCTATATAATAGTATGATGGTGATACTTGATCCAAATGGAGTATAGGGATTACAAAATGGCTCAAAGGAGTAAGGATGCAACTATATGTGCACTCAAAAAGGTGAGCAGGATGATAGATTTGATTTAGATAATTGACAAAATGTTATAGATGGACCAAAGGAGCTTGATGTGACTAGATAGATAGTTGCAAAGGCAAGGTGATAATTAGTTATGACATATAGGTTATAAAAGAGAAAGATTTGGTATCGAATGGTCTAATAGACAGGGATCACCGATGATTAAAGTGAATCACAATGATTGGGGCTGATCATCGATGATTAGGGGAATCACCGATGATTTCGTAGAAATGTGCATTGATAAATGATAGAGTTGATTTTGGTTAAAAATTGTAAAATATGAATGAACGAGATTATAATACAAAGGGAAAAGGTACTTACCTTGTCCGAGTTGATAAATGTAAGTAGGTAAATGGCATACCTAGGAGAGAGAGGTTGTAGATGTACAAAGATTGTTGACTTGCTTCCGGATGTTTGAATGAAATCCAAAGGTTAGAGAATAAATTGTTAAAGTCTTGATTTCTTCTATGATGAAGAGGGTTATGACACAAAGAATATGTAAAGTGCTTAGTCAACATCCTATTGTAATCTAATCCCAACTTGAGGAAGCTAGCTCGAAATGAAAACTTGAAACTTGTATATATAGGTTTACTATCAACAAAGGAGAAGAATCACCGATGATCTAGGAAATATGATAAAATAGTTTAAACAACTTCCCAAATCGAGGCATTAGTTTGTTTTAACAAAGGATGTAATTTTGGAATAGGTTATATGGGTTAGGGATGTTGTTAAATGGTTGAGAATCATTTATTTTTTTGTTTTATTTTATTTTGGTTAGAATGGGGTTTGAGTGGTTTAAGAGAGGATAAAATAGGATTTTACACCTAGAAATGGTATTTATGGGGAGTAAATATAAAGGGGGAATTAAGACTTAGGATAAGGATTTAATGTATAATATGATGGTGATGTGATAATGAAAGGGGGCTAGTAGATGTGGACACGGGAATTAATGGTGTTAATTTTAGGTGTCTACATTTTCCCCTTTTTGTTGAGTGGTTTTGAGACAAGCCACGAGACAAAAATAAGATGTGATAGATGAATGATGTAGAATTATATGATGAGGTGCTCCCCCTCAAACTAGGGATTGATGAACTAAAAGGGAATCGATCATGAGTTTGAAAGAGATATATGGATGAAATATTAAAAGATGAAGGATGAGAGATGAGAAAATGATGCCCCAGACAAGGTACATAAATAAGATGGGTTCCATCATAAAATTAAGTGATAGGGGAACCAAAGGGATTTTGTCCTATAGACATATGAATTAACGATAGTAAGGGAAAATAAAAAGATGTTTTGACGAGGTCAAAGGACCAATTATTAATGCTGCCACAAAGGTGGGCTTACGAGGCTGGGAAGTCAAGTGACAGGGGAAGTAAAGGGTTCTATCTTATAGACATATGACTTAACAGTGAAAAAGATGATGGTTTGACGAGGTCAAGGGACCAAAAATTGATGTTTCCACAAAGACGGGCTTAAATGGCCTAGACTTCAAGTCATAGGGGTCCCGACGGTGATCAAGGGTGTAGCACTCTGGGAGGCATCCATTTGACAAATGTCGATTTTATTGAATATATGTGATATTTTAGACACAATGATGTGATGCTTAGATTTGTTCAAGATTGTGTTAATATTGAGAGATGTTGATATGATGATAGATATATTGATAAATGTTGATGTGGAAAGGTTGAAAATTATTAAATTTATGTTTTAGACATGATGTGTATTTGATATTGATGTTAAAGTGATTTAAGTTTTGTCAAAACCATGGTCAAGAATGAAACGTGGATTGATTTATTTGTACTTGGATTTGATACATATGTGAAGGGAAACAATAGAGTGAAGGCTCTTACAATTTTGTCCTTTACAAAAATGTTAACAAATGACTAACAATGGGTAGTCTCATATAGGATCTTAGATATAGATAGAAGTGAAATATGTACCTTCCTAGAACATGGGAAGGGTTGACATATTTAGGTTGCGCAAGAGAGGAGTGTTCTCCTTTTAACAATTTCATAGAGAAATGCCCCAACTATACATTTTATTTTGACACAAACTGATCGATGCAGAAGTTTGTTTTGATGGGAAAGTTGATCAATGTGGGAAGCTTTCCTAGGATGATTTGATATTTTAAATTTTTTTGAAGGTTGATCAATGTGGGAAGCCTTTTTACATGGTATCCATCCTTCGAGGGAGTGGTCTATAATTTTTGATTTTTGACTTTGATTTTTTATTTTTACATATAGCCATCCTTTAAGGGATCGGTCTATGATTTTAACAGGTAGCTATCCTTTGAGGGATCAGTCTACATTTATTTTTGATAATATGTTTTTGATATTTGAATAGTTGTCCTTCAAGGGACCAGTCTATTATTTTTGATAATATGCATCCATATATATTTTTGAATTTATTTTGAGTTAAGGTAAAACCTAATAGACCATTTCAAGGAGGGGAGAAGAAATGTGTACATAAACTACACATGTGTGCCCTAAGACATGTATTTGGTCGGTAGACAAGGTGGATGGATGTAATAGTTGCAAGGTTCCTTCTAAGGAGGAACTCACAATGTGAAAGATGCGACGAACAAATCCATGGTGCTCATCTTTAAGGGTTTGAGGATAGTGATGGAAAACCACATGCTTTCAAATAATTATGATGATAAAATGACTGGTTGATGGTGGAATAATATCTTTGATGTGACTACTATCATGATAGTTGATGTGTTAACAATGGAAAAGGTCGTAAGTGTAAGGCTTTTAGAGGTTGAACCATGCTATATGGACTGATCTAGTTAGGGGAAAATTTCATGTTTACTCCTTTCCAAAGTAGTGAAATTTTGATTGGATTGAGAGGATAGGTTTGGTGAAGATGTGCTAGGGGGATGTGCACAAGGTAAGAATTTCAAATTCTCAGTAGAGAGGAGTCTCCTTAACATGACACCGTGTATATAGATAACATGCACTGAAAGGAACAATATCTTTCAGATTAGGATGATGGAATTTTTGATCTTGATTGATTTAGTATATGGTAAATAAATGAGCCCTTGATAAAGGATCCGTTGAAAATTTGGATGGGATATGAGAGGACAAGTTACAAGGATGGGTAGATGATGAAGCTTTGATTTTACCTTTTCTTCCTGTATGATGATTCCAAGTTTCCATGGGTGGGTGAACCATATTGATTTGAGATGAGGGACCTTCACTGGAAGGTGATGAGAAGAAATATGAGAAATATTTTTGAGATTTAATTGAGGATGACCTCCTTTTCCTACAAATGTTAGTGAGGACACTTGTCAATGACTTGGGTGTATATTTTGATGATATCGAGAGACCTTGATGGAAGGTGTGGACATTGAAAATATTGAGAGAAATTCAATGGAAGGTGCTGATGAGATGAAAAAGGTTTGATAATATGAGGTTGAGGATGTCCTTCTTGTCTTGCAGACATCGGGGTGGAGGTGTAGATGATATCAATGATGGATTAGGATGGTATTATTTTGGGAGAAGATCATCGATGAGAAAGATTTGTTATATTATGTATTTTAGTACTTTACAACTCTCTGTGCTATGTCCTAGGCTTCCATGACAGTGCACAAGTTTTTTTTTGATCATACTGGACATGCTTACGAGAATGTGGATTAGGTGTTTTAATGGGTGGTAATGTGATAAGAGAATATTACATGAGCCTCTCGAGGATGTCGATGTAAGTCCCTTTTGGGGGATTTTGATTAATTGATTTTGATTTTGATTTATGAGAACACTTGGTAGGATGCATCTTATTTTTGGATGGGGGTGGATTCATAGATGTCATATGGTGTTGAAACATCATATGGATGTTGTGAGGTTGATAAGAGAGAGGGTATGATGTGGGATTGATATAATTGGATGATGGATGAGGTCCCAAAATGGATGAGGAGGGACAAGTTATGGATGAGAAGGGGTACAAATGTGTGATATGATATTGAGATAAAGGATGGGGTCCCAAAATTGATGGTAAGGGTGGGACTGTAGATTTGATAGATTTGGATTGTGACAAAGGATGAGGTCCTAAAATTTATGGTAAGGTTGAGACCTTAGATGATGTGTGTTTTGATTTTTAATGTTTATTTTAGGTAAAGGAGGGGGTTTTATAACAGATGATGAGGATGAGGTTGTGGATGTGATAGGTTTCAATTTTGTAACATTTTCTTTAGATAGAGGAGAGGGTCTCACGTCAGATGATAAGGGTGAGGTCATGGATGTGATGGTATTTGATTGTATAGTGTTTGATTTAGGATAGGGTTCCATAGTAGATGACAGGGTAAAGAGTCGGTGATAGGATTGAGTCCGGGTTTATCCGAGGGAGATGTTGTTTCAAGACATGATTGAGGTGGGTTATATTTATGTGAGTTGTCTAATTCTTTGATTAGTTTAAAAAGTGGTTGGATGTCGAGATCTTTGATTATGAATGCCTCCTTAGTAACGGTCTCCAAGGTGGAGTCTAAGGGTTGTAAGGAGGTAATGGATGATTGGACAAAGTGGACACAAGTGATATCGATGTGTGAGGATCATCGAAAAGAGGATCTAGGGGTTCTGAGTTTTCAAGAGGAAGCATTGGTGATGAACAAGTCTCCTCATGGGGAAGATCATATGTAATAGTGTTGATGATATGACTCGAGGGATGTGCAATATCTATATGGAATGAATTTATCAAAGGTGTTAGGTCAAGAAGATAAGTAAAGACATCATGCATGATAGTCATATTGGGTTTGGAGGAAGACCTAGGAGAATTAGATGGGACATGTGTATATTGAGGATCGAGACAACCTTCTTTGAGAGGTTATATTTATAATTTCTTAGCCATGGTGAAGGCTTCGTCAAAATTCCGAATTTGTGGATATGGAGGATAGATGAGATGTGATGTGAACATAATCGAGAAAATAACTTGATTAGTTATGATTGATGCAGTGAGAAGGTCAATTGATTGATAATGCTTTGCCACCTAGTGAAAAAGTCAACAAGTGATTAGTTTTCGATTATTTGATTATAGAAAGATCGAAATGGTGATTTTGTGACTAAAATTTATAACAAAGTGATCAAGGGATAACATGGCTATCTACGTGAAAGATAATAGAGAGTGTCGAGGGAGGGAGTTGTAGCGATCTAAGGAAACTCCTTCCGGACATAGGAAAGGTTCTAAGAAGGAGATCTTGATCGTGGATAATGAGATAACACGAATGTCTAAAGGCTGGTATGGGATGCTAAAGATCCTCCTGCCATGGAAAATTGTAAACTCAAGAAATTCCCAATGTGGAGGATAGGGATTATATGGTACTGATGGATGGATGGGTTCATTACAAACCTGATCATAAGTGAGGACGTGTTTGGGTCCCTTGGTAGCGACTTCCAAATTTTCTAATGCTTTAATAAAGCTTACACACGATCATTTATAGGATTAGGCATGATGGAATTAATATGTGATTTTGGCTGAGAATGTGATTGATTTGATTGATGGTAGTGCATAACAAGATGGTTATGTTGTTGATGGGATTGAGTAGGTATGTGTGTATAGGTTTTGGATGTATGAGGTATCAAAAGAGGCATTGAAGTCGAGATAGGTTGATTAGATTAAATATGGGGAATGTTAAGATTATGATGATATGTAATGAAGGAGGGGATGTGGAAAGGACAGGTTGATGGGATACACTGGACGTGGGATGATAAGCGAGAGTTTGGAAGTAACTTGATTATAAATGATAGTCATAGGGTTTTTGGATAGTGTTGTTGTATGACTATATGATTGGTTGAAAGGTGGAGGTTCCATAGGGGAAAAAGCGATGGTCTAGACGTGAAGTTGAGTGGGACGTGATAGGTTGATAAGATTGATAAGGACTAGATCCTATGTAGGGGATATTTTGAAATTGATTAGGATGAAAAGATGTAGAGGTAGTGGATGAAGCAATTGAAGATGATTGTAAAAATGAAGCATAAGGGGTAAAATAATATACTGATGTAGAGGGTTGATCCATATTAAATGATAGTTAACTGACGATGATACAAAAAAATCCCTAAGAGAGCTACAAATGTAAAAAAATTCAAGAAGAAGAATTTTAATTATCTTGATTAGAATTTATATGTGGGGAAGAGGTTCAAGGGAACCTAATGATATGGATGTTCTAAGGCTGGTTTTAGGTTTTTTTAAGGTTGGAGTCCTCAATATACCTGAAGGTACGTGAGGCCCAAATATGTGCTTGGTGTCGAGTACAGGATTGGTATTGGGGCCTACCCCTCACTTCACTGTCTCGTAGTGATAAGGGAGTCATGTTCATAGCCAATATATCAAAAACCAGTTGTTTATACTTGGGCCGTAACACCAAGTTAGTTTCCCTATTGGGTGATGAAATCCCAATATTTATCACCTGGGTAGGAGTATTTGATGCAAGTTTGATATTTGATGTGGTTTGGCTATGTGTGAGGGAAGATAATGTGAATGCAATAAGTTAATCATTCTAATTAATATATGTAATCGATAGGATGCAAAGTTTGTTTTAAGCCCGAAAGAAAAGATTGAATTTGATAAGGATAAACAAAAAAAAGTGAAATGTTTGAAAACAAAAAGAAAGGAGAAGACTCACTTGCAAAACACTTCCTTTTTAATTTTTCAAAATTTGATGATTTTTTAGCAAAGTAAAAGCACAACAAGCCAAAAGCTACAAGAGCAAAAACATGCAAAAAGGTTAGTAGAAGGAAAAATAGTAACAGAAAATGGTGTTAGAAGATTTATGAATGAGTAATTAGAAGCAATCATAGAGATCATCGATATTGACAAAATTGCTAGTGATTCACACAATCGCTTGTGATTGAACCGGATTGCCAATGATTACAAAGTAAAAGGCCTAAAATGAAATAAAAATTAATTTAAATGAGATAAAAGGGGACTAAGGGTCCCATCGGACATGCCAAAATATTAAGAGATGTTTTTACCTTTCTACTCAAATTAATGCAGTGGAATAATAAAAAATAGGACTAACCTCAGAAGACATGGGGTTTACCAATACCCATAGAGAGAAGTGTCGTAGATGATGGATGATTCAATGTCGAAAGATGCAAGTGTGTGAAAAACTCCTTCTTTCCAACTGGATAAGCTACCTCAATGCATATACACTTCGAATAAGATAGGATTAGATAGCCATATGGAGGATTTCCTTGCAAAGGAAAGTCCCCAAAAATTAATGGAATTCCTTGTAAGGATGTCAATCCACGTTTAAGAAATTAATCTGATAATGATAAGATAAAATGATAAAATAGATGATATAACCAACAATGCAAAAGAAAAGGGATTGACACGATCTAAGGCTATATGATGGTCTAATGGTGATACTTGATCCAAAGGGAGTCTAGGGATCAAAAATGGCTCAAAGGAGCAAGGATGTAGCTAGATGTGCACTCACAAAGGTGAGCAGGATGATAGATTTGATTTAGATAATTGATAAAATGTTATAGATGGCTCAAAGGAGCTTGATGTGACTGGACAAATAGTTGCAAAAGGTAAGGTGATAATGAGTTATGAGATCCGGGTGCTAAAAGGGAAATATTTGGGATCAAATGATTTAATAGTCGGGATCGAAGATGATTAAGGTGAATCATGGGTGATTGGGGCCTATCGTTAGCGATTAGGGGAATCGCCGATAGTTGTTGTAGAAATGTGTAGATTGATAAAGGATGAAGATGATTTTGGTTGAAACTTGTAAAATATGAATGAACAAGATAATAATACAATGGGAAAATGTAAATACAATGGGAAAATGTATTTACATTTTTGAGCTGATAAATGTAAACATGAAGATGACATTACCTAAGAGAGGTAGGTTGTAGATGTACAAAGATTTCGACTTGCTTCGAATGTTTGAAGAAATTTTTGATGTCTTGATTGCTGCTATGATGAAGAGAGTTATGATTCAAAGAAGATGTAAAGTCCTTATTTAATGTCCTATTGTAATCCAAGCCTATATTAAGGAAGATAGCTCAAAATGAATGCCTAAAAATCATATATATATAGGTTTACTTTCAACAAAGGAGAATTGTCGACGATCTAGGAAATACGGGAAAATAGTTAAAATAACTTCCCAAATCGAGGCATTTTTTTACAAAGGATGTATATTGGGAATATGTTATATGGGTTAGGGATGTTGTTAAATGGTTGAGAATGTGTTTATTTTGTTTTGATTTATTTTATTTTAGTTAGAATGTGGTTTGAGTGGTTTAGGAGAGGATAAAATAGGATTTTATCATTGTGTAGAATGATATTTACAGGGAGTAAATATAAAGGGGGGAATTAAGACTTAGGAGAAGGATTTAATGTATAATATGATGGTGATGTGATAATCAAATGGAGCTAGCAGATGCAAACATGAGGATTAGCGGTGATAATTTTAGGTGTCTATAGAGGGAAGAGGTGAAAAGGGTTAGTTGTTTTCCGGCTCCTAACAAAATGAGAGTTAAGAGAAAATGGACTAAAAGGTGGTTAGATGTACTCTACTTGTTAAAATAAATGAATATTAAGGAAGGAGAGGATTGAAAAGGTCAACATGATCAAATCTTAACAAAATGAGTGGTAAGAGTGACAAAAAGGTGTGAAATATTAACTCTTAACAAGATAAGTGTTAAGGGAAATGAAGGAAGGTGCTAAAAGGCAACTCTTAACAAGATGAGTGTTAAGAGTGAAAAATAGATAATTCAAAACACTTAACAAAATGAGTGATGTTAAGGTGGAAGAAGGGATTAAAATGTTAGTTATTGGAATCTTAGAAAAATTAGTGCTAAGAAAGATGAAGAGGATTGTAACATCCTCATTTTAGACAATAGAACAAGTCAATTTTTTTTGATAATTGCATCCTGGTTCTAAATACATAATTTAGAACTCACAATTCAAATAACCATTCATATAACAGATAACCATATGCAGCTGTAATGACTCGGAGTACCTCCGATCTATTCATTCCATGACTCGGTAATCTACCGATCTATTCATGAGAAATAAGAGTTGGCATTTTTATTTAACACATCACTCTTGCGGTTCTCTTCCCTATTCTGGGATTCAGAATGCTCTGTCCAAGGAACCTAACTGAATAATTGTTACCATTATTCATCGGCATCTCATCCCTTAGACTAGGTGAATTAGGACAACGCAATCAGCAGCTTGCGATACTTTGGCCAAAGATTTGAAACATACTGCTTATGTCTCGTATTCCTTAACGACATACTCGTCAATCTGGAATACGTCCTTCACCCCATTCCCATGTTATGTAGAATGTCTTATACCGACTTCTGTCAGTCCCTTTTATCCCAGTTAATCACTCGGGAGTGGATTAGTAAGGTAACCACGTTATATGGATGCTCCCGAAGACTAGGGATAAGATGACATACTGGGTCAATCCTAATTAAACCAGTGTGTCAAGATACTCCGAGTCTCCTAGGCAGCCATATAATGTGACCACATACCTAATCGGTCCAAAAGTAACTTGTACGAGATCAAGTGTAAATCTTAGCGATCAATGCAAAGGGTGTCGTCAACCTTTAAATCCGCCTCGAAAAGATCTACTTAATACAATGTGTTACGCACGTTGAGTTTAAATTACAATAAAGACGTTCCCTTAAGGTTAGCCTTTCCCAAACCCGGGATTCCTCATCAAAGTATGATCTTTCTCAATTAAACCCACTACACAGATGAGTTATTAAGACCAAGGTCTCATCACGGAGCTCTTAGAATATATATGATTCTAAAACAACGGAATTGGTCGATATCTCATAAATTTCTCATGAGATAGCCATCTGAACCCCATTAGATTTATATCAGTTCTCATAACTGAATTTATATCATACTTATTAGCATCAAATAAAAATGATTCAGAATCCAATTAAATGTTGTCCTGTCATAATCAGGACTAGGGATTAATAATTTAATTCAGTTTGTTTAGCATTCTGCTTAGGTATATTTTAACCCTATCTTCCAAAAAGATAGTTACCTAAATTTCAATTTAGCTTCTGATAGAACATACCAGAACTGCTAAACAATCATAAGAATTCAATCTTATATTCTTGCAAAGCTTACATTGATAATCACAAAAGTCTCCAAATTATATAATAATAACAATGCTCTTTAGATCATTTGAACCGAAGAAGGTCAAACTATCAAGATAAGAATATAGACACATAAGTAACAATATCAATTTCCATTCCTTCAGAACTAATCAAATACATTGTATGCATTCCGCATACTTGATACATTACTCAACTGAAAAAGGAACATCTTTCCTTATTTAGAAAATCAAGATGTAATTCACTTATAAATCAAATTTATTCAATCTGATTATCCTATCAGATCTGCATGCTTTTACCACTTACGGCAACCATCTGCAAAAATAGTCAACATGAGTCAGTTCGATGAACTGAGCATGATAAGCACTAACTCTTAAAACAATTGCAATCCATCAATTGTTTTCATTAAACACCCTGTTTAAATGAGATCAATTCACCAAACAAGTAAACATATTCAGACTATGCCTTTGTAATACAAAAATGACTACAAATGTGTAACTTTATCATCGTTACAGAATAGTCCTAAACACTTCTCAAATATTTCATCAACATATTAGAAATCAAGAAGAACAAAAGTGTCCTAAGCAATTATTCATTGTAAATCCCAAGATGCACAAACATCAGGCAGTCATTATATTCAACTTAAAAAGAGGAATATCATATCAATCCTGAAACCGTCATTATGTAAAAACGATTACAGATGTTAGTTAAACAATTATATCAACTTATAATTTACAACAGAAGAGAAATAAACAATTGTACATATTTCCCTCTGAACTAGCTCATGACTGTACCGTCTTTCCAAAAGCAAGGCATTCACTTAATACACATGCAAATAAATCAGTCGAGTCCATCATCAGCACCACTGTTTTGAAACTTACAACAATGCAACTACAGTACAGTAGCTCCCATGCCAAACAACGGTGTCTATCTACCAAGCAGACTCAGAACGACCTCACGCAAGAAGCGACAGGCAAGAAGACAACTACTGCCGTTACCTGTTTAGGTACAGTTAACTCCTAAATTCATTCATACTCAAAAATGGATATCAAAGCAAGGAAGGCGTAACACGCCTACAATCCCAATAACAATCTACAGCCCCTTCAATCCTTTTCAACACTGTAAGGCTTTTGATACCCAAGGTCGAATTCAAAGGAACTCAATTGTTGCCACAGCCAACAAGAAACTCGAACTCCTTTGAGCAATGACATCTCCCTACGACTTAAGCAGAGAGAATTTTAAACGAAAACCATGCATCACACACAGCCACATCAACTGGCATGTAATCTAAAGAAAACACAACATAGAATATCATAGCTACTTCTGAATGAAATCAGAGTAGAAAGTATGGTATCCATGACCTACTTCATAAAGCCATTATACAAGATGTCAAGCTATTCACAGAAATCCAAAAAGGCCAAATAAACATCACATGTTCAATCTCAGGCTTATACAGAAATAGTGACACAGATTACCACTCAAGGACTTTAACTAAATCCATGCAAAACAAAGATTCGCAGATGACAAATTATACGAACCCAAAAGAAACAAGATATCATCCCATATTCAAGGAATCCACAGGGTCAAATAATAGAGTAAACCCAACAGTCATAATTGAAGCAGTTACACTGTTTATCTGTCAAGAATTCAACTGAGTCCCAACAACAGTATAAGATAAAAATAGTTAATGATTCTATCTATGCCAACTATAGTAAGCATTCAAAATCAGGTGTAAGCAAATCAAATACCGATTTCATAACAAGGAATTCAACTGAACCTCGTCAAAATTCTCGAACAAGCTTACACATAAGGAAACGTAAATGCATACCCAGGGGGTCTGTACCAAAATTTATTACAAATAACAGAGGTCGTATGACCTGTTACTTCTACAAGACTCCCACGGAATTCAATTTATCAATATTCAAGATGTATCTAATTCCTCAACAACGGATCATAATATACGATTCTTTCAGAGGACTGCAAAGAGTCGTTTCAATACAATAATCATATGTATTTATATATCAATACTATCAATGGGTTGAATCCCCATAACCTCCACGCAAGGGGAAAAACAACTCCAGCAAGGTCGTAAATGAATACTGTAACACAGTGAGTTACCTTTCACAATAACTATAAAATTTTATAACGAAACCAAACCAGAATCATTATCACCACTAGATAACAACCACGACAGAGCTTATAAAAGAAAAAGGTCAATTAACTGAACAATCAAACAATGTCCAACAGTATCTCTTCCGACAGTTTCCACAACAAGCATTGACGACAAAAATCGACAAGCATAACAGTGGCCTGTACCCCTCACAAGAACAATTTATGGGCTCTCGCCGAGCAGGCCGAGCATACATTCTTTTCATATATTTCGCATATTTAAACCAGAATGCAAACACAAAGAAATAAAGCCACAGTTCGAATTTAATAAACACCCATCAAAGGATAAATGAAAAAAATCAAACCATCATGAAGATACAGTGCCAAAATCACACAATGACATCCATAGAAAATCATCTATTTCCATAAATCATTTGAACAGAGTTGTTCTAATGAAATCACTTGAAAGACAACAAGATTTTTAAAGGTTAGGGCCTAACATGCCTGGATATTTGCTCAAAATTCCGAAGCAGACCACTGAAAGAGCTCGGACTTCCTTTTCCTTTTCCAAGTTAGAGCGACCAACAAAATTTTGCTTTCCCCATGACATATATATTTTCCTTGCCAGAGAAAAGAGTTAGATAAGCTCATACTTGCCATGCAACACAAAGAAGACTGGTGCGAAGAACCAGTGAACAGGCAGAAGACAAACTAAAATTCGCGATAAGCCAAACAAAACAACTTTCCACATTGCATGCCTTCTCGCGAATTCCGAGCTCGACTACCAAGCTCATTAATTGCATTTACTCCAAGTTTCCCGCTCAAACTCAACTGCCACCGACCGCCAAAGTTGGCGATAGACATATAAAATCTCAAGACCATTTTCAGTTTTGGCGACCTGCCACGTCGGCTTAGGTTAGCCGTTTCTAAAACCTCCGCCAATACCTGTCCTTCATACTTATCCATTGTATTTAATGACATAGAAAATGCCGCCCATGGTTCGCACCCCTCCATAGGTCCCCAAAATCCTTGTTCAATAGTTAGGTTAGTAACTTAGGTTAGAATTTAGGATAATACTTAGTCTAACCACTTTACACATAGATACTAACTTAGAACATTAGCTCTTAGCCTAGGTCTAGGTTAGATTAACACTAATCTAACCCCTAGATTAAGTTTAGTTTTAGGTTACTAACATTAATAATTCCAGTCAGGTCTAGATTCCGCACGCTCAGAAAAAGACTTACAACATGCATTCTTGAACAGGGTTAGCTCCTGTTCTGCCTTAGGATACAGAATCTTATGTAACTGAATTATTACCTGGCCCACGATCGAGACCTTCCAGATATACTTCGATATCGGGTACCAATCCATTTCACATGATCAACCTGAGTTATACTCCGGACTAGTTTATTCAACGAATTCAGACCTTACAACCTGTGAAAGGTTTATAATTTTCTTTTAATTCATCACGAATAACTTAAAGCAATACTTGGATCAATTCCACTGATCCAAGGCTAGATCTTATAGATGGATAACTCTATAATTCATTCCGAGATCAGATTAAACTCAGATGCAAAATGAAATAAATAAAAGAGTCTAATCATATTTAGACTCGACCAAAGATCTAATGCAAACAAGATACAAGTACATATCAAACATGACTCTCAACCAAAGGAACACATCCTTTTACAAAAGAAATCACATATCAACACTTGTATGCATAGGAGGAAGTAACATAGTTCAGGGTGTTACAAGGGTTGTAAAGCTTCAAAACTTGCACAAAGTTGATGTAAAGAGAGGAAGAGGTGAAAGAAGTTAGTTTTCTCAACTTTGTGAAAAAATGAGTCCGACAAGATGAGATTTAAAACATGATGAAAGATGCTTAACCCTTACAAAAAAATTAAGGGAAGAGACTTAGGAAATGTGATGATTTTTCTCCACTTTTAGCAAGATGGGTGTTAAAAGAGGAGACTTAGGAAAATGATGAAGTATGTCAACTCTTAACACATTTATGTTAAAGAATGAAACAACAATAAAGAAGTGGGGGTACTTAAAGAATGAAAAAGTGAATGTCTTTATAAGAAATGAAGAAATGACGATGAGAGGGTATGAATCTCATGAAAGTGGTGATATGAGATAAAGGGGAAGGTGAGTGATTAATGATCTCAAAGTGAATTAATTAAAGAGAGAAGTGAAGAAATGTTAAGGATTTCAAAAATACAATAACGATTGTGAAATACTACGATGTAAGATGATGGAAGAGAGATATAAAATATGTTGTAAATTCAACAAAGTGAATGTCAAATGCAATGATGTAAGAGTATGGACAAGAGATATATAAGATGTCAAAAATTCAACAAAGTGAATGTGAAGTTCGATGACATAAGGTGAAATGCTTAGACTTCAACAAGATAATGTGAAATTTAAGACCTACGAAATTGAAAGATCGGGGTGATCAAGGGGTGCTTGACTATGATAAAGTGATTATCATGATGTAGAGACTTAGATGAAGAGAATAAAAGTGATCAAGTATGGATATGGATGTCCGCAACCTAAGACTTAGAAATTTTTATCAAGCGGCAAGGTGGATGAGAGAGAAAATGTGAATGAAAAGAGTGAAACACAAGTGTGTAATTGAGAAAAAAAATGATGTAGTGAAAGTTGGCCTCTACCTTAGATTGGCTTAGAAAAGGTGTGACTTCCTAATTAGTTCACTTAACTAGGTCTCAAAGAAGATACCCGAGCAAGCGCGGTGCTATTTCTATCTACCACTTTACTTTACCCCCTTTGAAACAACGAAAAAATATCTTGCTCAAATGAATCACTCTAGGGTTGCACTAAGGATATCTGTGACTCTAATCTCACAAGGTGCACTAGTCAGTTGGGATGGGGGTTGAAGTAGAAGAATCCATGATAATACCTTCAAAATCAAATCCATTATTTCTTGGAGTCACTATGAATTGTTAAAGATATTTAGAGGTTTGAATGATTCATATGAATCCTTTCGTGCCGATAGTGAAAGTGGAAATTTTGAATTATCATCTCTTATCTAATTTCCCTCCAAAAGGGAATTTGAAAATTTAAAGGTATGTAATGAGGCATATGGAATTGTAAGGGTTATTCAAGTGTTATTAGGTGTTGTTAGAGTCTTATAGGTGTAATATTAGTATGAAGGAAATGTTCTCAATCCATGTGTGTGTTTTTGCATCATTAGGATACTTCAAAATGATGTTAAAAGTGGCGCTTATATGTCTAAGAGAGAGAGGGAAGATGAAAAGTCACAATATAAATGCTAGTTACATTGCTTGCAGAGGTTCATGCATGAAAATTTTGAGCATAGGATGAGTGTAAGTTAGTTTTGGAGTTATTCCTTGTGGAGAGGAGAAAATGGAGCTTTGAAGCAATGAAGATAGAGTATTTCATATGAAATTTGATGATGGAATATAGGTATACTTGTCTTAGTTCTCGCATACATATTGTTTTTTCAAGTATTCCTCAATTTTTCATCTATGTGTGAGATTACTAGAGATATTATAGAATGGACAAATCAATGTGGTTGATCTTAGAATGATCTTGCTTCAAATGACTAACATATGCTCTATTTTTGAGGTATAATTGGATCTTTGATTGATTTGAATCAAGGCCGTGTTCAATTTTTCAAGTGTATCTTGAGCAAGTTAACTCATTGTTCACATGTAGAAAGGTATGAAGAGTTACTTTCAAGATTTGAATGGATACATAACATGATAGGTTGAAGTGCATGTTGGAATCTCTTTGAGGGAGTAGTTGTGAGGTATCTCGTAACCATGCATTGCATTTTAGACCGTACACGTGAACATAGGAGACTATAATACTTAAAGGTTGTAAGGATTCATAAATTATTGTATGATATTGGAATGAAGGAAGGTATAATTGAGGTCCTTGAGTATAATACTTACTAGATACATGACTTAGCCAAAAGCGTGAGATGATGCTAGCGGGACAATGAATAGGTGATTAGAAGGAGGTTTTCACATATTCAAAAGCTTCTACTCGTAATAATAACCACTGAAAAAATTCAAGATAAATATTTTTCAAAAATTCCATGGTCTGAATCAATTATTGGAGAAATTTATTCATAAAATACCCTTCTTGAGCCCCTAAGGATGGGTTTCCGTGTGTGAATGTTAGGGTTAGTGACTTGAGGCACTTAACAAGGTTGTTTTGTTTTGAATCTTTCAATATATCATGGTAACTCATTAGGGAAAGGTATTATTAAAGAAAATATAGGAGTTAAGGGTTCAATCCTTAGATTTTGTTGATAGTCTGGGAAGAAGCGACAAAACCCACCACATGCTAATAAGAAAGGACAGTTTCCAAAGGAAGTCGAGTTTAGACTTTGAATATGACCTTAATGTTTTGCATGATTGAATAAAACCTTAATGGGTGCTTTAAATTATGAATATTCAGTTTGGATCATTCCTTTATGTGAAGATATAAGAAAATGTTGACTGTCCCATACCTAATGGGGAGTTAGGAAGCCACAAGGAAGGAAGATGGATTGTAAGATACGTATAAAGAGTAAGGTGATAAAATTTTGGGTGCATCTTGAGTGCAATGAGTATTCTAGGAAGGAGTAGAAATAAGTGAGTGGATTTCTATATACGTCTCATTGTATGAATGGTCCAAATAGGCTTTCCTTAAGGGAAATAAGTGCAAAATTAGAGAAAGTATGTGAAAGGATGAAGTCCTAAGTTATTTGAATTCGTATAAGGGTTTTCTAACATGTATATGGAGTTTTAGAACATGGAAGAAGACCCATAGATCACCAAAGAACCAAACATCAAAAGTTGTACCCTTGATCCAAAATAGCTAGTAAGAACAAGAAGTTGGCCTATTTGGCAAGTTAGATTAAGAGGACTATTTATTTCATTTTGAAGTAGTGAGAAATGTTATGTTAACATGGTGGGAAGGATAGGGGTAGGGTAAGATGTTGATAGATCCATTCCCGATGATATCTATTAATATTACAATTTTTAAGCCATCTAGACTAGTGTTGATCCTCTTATGCAAAGATAGAGTGGAGTTATTGTTTGTATTCCATTGAAAGTTGATATATATGCATGTTAGGAATATTTTCTTTGCATCATCGTGATACTCATTTCATCACCAACTCCCTTAATGTGCTGATTACTTTGGGGTTCCTGTGGTACTCCTCAAGCGTGTTTTATGGCTTAAGCCAAAGCACTTCCCGTAGTTATGATGGTTGGGTAATAGCCTTGTTTACGAAACCAATAAATATACTTGTGTAGTGTTAATTTTATCTTGATTAAAAATGTTCCCTGCACACAAAGTATTAGTAGTTTGACTGAACTGATGATCAAGGAAACATGTAGTTAGTAGTTTTGGTGTGGCCTTTGTAATGTGGTCCTGCAGAAAATTGTTAGTTGTTTTCCCGAGGTAGAACAAAGAGAAAAAATGAAAAACAACACAATCACGTTTCTGATTCTCAAGATCACTTGTAATAAGCGCAAGAGAAGAGCATACGCGCAAAATGTGTTGCAAAAAACTTCACAAAAACAAAAAAATGAAAATGGAAACACATGCAAAGCACATTACAAAGTGTTAGTCTATGTTGCAAAACGATAAAACAATGATGATAAAATGGCTACAAAATGACAAAAATTGGACAAAAACATCCAATAACCCTATTTTAGTAACCTTCACTATTAGTCAAATGGCAGAAAGTGAGGAAAGAGCTAGTTCAAAAGGGTCCAAAACTATTAATTGTTGATAAGAAATCCCTAAACGGTAAAATAAAGTGACTAAAAACATCTAGGAACCTGCGCGCATGTTCACAATTAGTCCAAAGGTAGTAAAATTGACAGAAACAAGGTTAATTTAAAGGTCCTAATTAAGGTTAAATAGGCCTAATTTAATAAACTAAATTAATTAAAAAATTAAATAAAACAAGATAATTTAGTGTAATAGGCCTATTGTCAAATAATTAATGTAAGTAATTACTTTAAAACAAACCTAATGAACTAATTAATTAAAAACTAACTAAAGTTAAGCTAATTAAAAGACTAGTTAACAAGAGGAAGATATAATACAAATATTAAACATAGGTTAATAATAAAAATGATTACAATAAATCCCTAAACCTAAGTTTGAACCTAATTTGATATATATTAAAACATAAGAAAACTCAAGAACGAAAAACAAATCCTAATCCTAAACCTAAATCTATTAAAATTATAAACCCAAGTTGAAATCTTATTGTTGATCGAAAAACAAATCCATATTAAACAAAGTTAAAAAAATTACCTAAAAATTTAACTTGATAGTTATGGGCACAATGGAACTTTTGGTTTGTTGTGTTTTTTTTTGGTGTAGGTTGGGCAAGAGTGGCGGCACGGTGTGGGACATTGGCGGAGCTGGTTTGGTGGTTTGGAGAGAAGAAGGAGATATGTGGGGAGGGAGGTGATCGGGGTCTCGGTGAGTCCGGGGTGTCCATGAGGGGAGTCGAGGGGGTCGAGTCCGAGTCCACGGTCACAAGGAGGGATCTACGTGGAGGGTAAGGTGTTTTGGGGGACGGTAATTTGGGGTAGGCTATAAGGGTAGTTAATATTTCTAACCAAAGTTTTTTTGTTTTTTTCTAATTTTGTTGTTGTTTTTGTTTGAAAGATGATTTATTTATTTTTAAAAAAATGGTTTTCTTGATTTATTTGTTTGCTATTTTTTGTTAACAAATATCTAATGATCACTCTTTATTTTTTTTTTTTTACAAGATTAGAAACTTAGCTAAATTTGGAAGAAAAACACATGCAAACGCACATGGTTCAAATTGGAAAATTGATTTTTACACTCGAATTTGCAAGCAAGACCTTAAATCAACATAAAATTGTTAAACAACAACAATAAATACGTTTTATTTTAATTTAATCTTGTAAACCACCGCTTCTTCCAAATTCTCCTAGGAACCTACACAACAACACAACACACACAACAAAAAACTAAAAACACACCAAAAAATGGTATAATATGGGTGTGGGTCCCACCAGGCATGCCAAGAAGACAATGAAAAACAATTGTAAATGGAAGATAAACAAACAACTAGAAACCTTCCCCGGAGTTTCCAATGCAACCTCAATGTAAGAGTGTGTAAAGCTTTGGAGTTTGTGTAACCTTGTAAAATTACCGATTGTGGGTGTTCTTGAGTGACGCCTAAAGTGGGGATGTAATTTCTACAAACACAAAGATTTTAGTCTTAAATAAAGATTTCAATATGAAAATATTGGAACCAAGTTGATGAGAGTTTTGTATAGTAAATAAAAAGGATTTATAAGAGATTAAGCCTACATTTTATAAGGCTAAAGTTGGTTGGAAGTTGGTTACAAATGGATGAATGCAAATGTTAATTTTAGCACTTGAGGAAGTTGCGAAGTTCCAGGAAGTTCAATGCCATTTAGGGAAAGAAAAGGGATTTAAATACAAAAGTTACATCCGAAAAGGTGGTTGTATGCGTGCAATTGAATTGTCCACATGTTTATAGGATTCTAGAATCTGAGTTGACTGGACCCGGTGAAGCGGAGTCCATGTGGAGTTGACTAGGTTTCTAAGTGGCAAGTGGACTAGACAAATATGCATATTTTCCTAATTAGATACCTAATTTAATTAGCTAGGATGTGCATATTAATTAATTAATCATTTAATTAATAAATGATAATTAAACTAACTAAATGGGTAAAAAGGTTTAATTTAATTAATCTAAAGGGTAAAATGTGCATGAATAATCAATTTAATTAATCATTCATAACATGATGAAATAAAAATCGGGATGTACATGGACAATACTAGGAACGAGTGTGAGTGATTTTGGGGTGTCTACGGGTGTAACAAGGGAATTGTGTGTTATGGCATGGGTAAAAATAAGTGTATGCATAGTATGTAACCAAGGATGGCCTATAAGGATAGTATAAGGAACATCATGAGGCATAACGTGACATAGAACATTAAGAGTGCAAGATCCCATAATAAGGGGAAGAGAGATTGTGCCCAACACTTGCTTAGGTATATTATCAAAACCATAGATAAAAAGAGTAGATGGATTGATATTTGTAGAAAAATTCCTATTTGATGGAGAAAGGAAAGATTACATACATTAAGACCAGATTCAGGATCAACTAGGACTCACTTAACAAGAAGATTATGAAGTTGAACCTGGATATACAATGGGGAAGCATTAGATTCAAAGGAATGGGAAGCCAAGAAAGATACAATAATGGGAATGTAAAGAAATGGTTCACCAAATGATTTAATATAAATGGAATTAAATATAATTACAATGTAACTATTGTAATGAATGATATATAAACAAAGAAAACGAAGTAGCAAACAATAGTAAGTAAAAGCCGAATGATATAGCCATGGTTGTATAGATCCTATAAAGCAAATGATTCACGTGAAGCACTTTTGTTAGTATGTTAGAAATATGTAGTATGTAAAAGTGTGTATAAATCGGTGAAAAGTATAGTGACAAACATAAATGATGTAATAATAGCACATGTTATGTGTAGAGTATGAGAGTAGCAAAAGTAGATGCCCCAGAGCCTAGGTGGGAATGGTAAGAGATTTAGTGTCGAGCATCATACATTTTGTAAGGAGATGTAATATATATGCATTCACTTTTAGAGACAAAGTGAACACACATATGAATATGATAAAGATAATGACATGCTGAATATATGTCTAGCATAGTAAGAAAAGTGCAAGATATAAGTAGTATAAGCTAGGAAGAATAAATGTAACCAAGATATGTAACTACCGTATGAGTGTGATGGTGTTGTATTCAAGGTGTGAATATTTGTAGTCTTTGTTTACCCCTAACTTCTCTTCAAACCCTGAGCACACCGACATATCACCAAGCCTAATTGGGAGCTCACCCGAGGCATGCGCAGGTGCCGATCCTCTCCTTTATATGAGCTTTATGAGAATGTTCTCCATTAATGAAAATGTGTTTACACAGATAGAAACTAGTTACATTCATTCTTACAATTTAGATCAAGAACTAGATCTAGGTTCAGTGCACCACATATGGAAGTAAACATGATCACATTACAAAAATATCATAGATAAACCCTAAATAATATAAAGAACACAAGGGTTTGAATTCATAGACAATAAAGAAAACACATACATCAAGATCCATAACACATACATTTAGAATCACTCCATTATATTAATTCATCACATTACAAAGTAGCCAAAAATACATTAAGGATTCCATGGATGGAGATAATACAACAACAAAGCCTCAACATGCTCTTGATGATAGCTTCATTACAGAGCTTACAATCACGTATCACACTCACACTCTATCCTCTCTCCATACACCCTCTTCCCTATATGAATATATGTAAAAACCATACAAAAGGAAGAATAAGAATGAATCTCCTCTAACCACTCATTATTACAAGAAAAGGCCTAAAGGAATCTTTCATGATCGCCTAACCACTACCCAAGAACATGCCAAATGTCATCATGTGTTTCCCTAATCGAGTATCCTCAGCATGAAAGTGCTAGCTATCTGTAACTAAATCCACCTTTCCAAATTTCGATCCTTTCATGATAACCATAATGATACCCAAGAATATTCCTTCCTTGAGTTGTAAGGATTCATAATTGACCTTATCAAGACCAAATCTAGTCGCCTTTCCATGTGTTCTCCAACGTGACTTTGATCAAGGGTCAAACGTGACTAAGTCCCGAATCTTTCCTGCCTAGGCGTGAGCCTTCACGCATATTGTTATCCCGTAAAATTGGCAAGGGTAATTTTACGGGTAACCATACCAAAAATATTTTGGTCCTCGTCAGGGACCCCTCTGCGTTCGGAACGTTGCAAAACCCCTTTTCCGGGAAATCTGGTTTTCCGAACTTAGCCATTTTTGGTCTTTTTTGGTCGGGCGCACCTAATGTCTATGCAACATAGGGTAAGCATGCGCCCCCTTTAATTCCTTTGGCACATGGTTTGAAGTGTCGACACACATTTTGGTGTGCCTCACCATGTTGTGCCTTTCTTGCATGCGCCAAGGTGCATGCGCCTTCGTGTCAACAATACTTTTGTTGCACCGTGTTTTGGTGCGCCAAGGGTGCACGTATTTCTGTGTTGACAACACTTTTGGTGCGCCAAGGGCACACATAACTTCATGTTAACATGTGTTTTGATGCGCCAAAGGGCGCAAGCTTTCCAGTGTCGATAGGCATTTTGATGCGCCACTTCAAAAAGTGGTTGGTGCATTTATTACAACTTTTCCTATATATAGGCGCATCCGCCCTGTCACTTTCACCAGTCAGAAAACATGTGATTGTTCTTTTTCCTCTGCACCTGTCAGCATGCCTGTCGTTCTCGTATCACATCGTGGACCCAGTTTCACCTCTCACATTATATATATTCCTGGTAAGTGGTCCTTATTGCTCTTGTGTTTTGTGTTTTGGTTATTGGCTGTTTGTTTGTGGGGTTGGATAAAATAGATCTGTGAAACCATGAAACCTCCCTTTGCTGTTTTTGCTGTCCTCCCCCATGCACTTCTCCCTCTTTCCAGATCTGCTGGTAAAGAGGACTCTGCCTCTGAAAAAATCGCTTGGATCTCTTTGTTTTAGCCTGTTCATCATCCAAGGAACCCTGCAGAAGAGGCTTAAACACATGTAACCCCTCCAGAGGAAGAACAAAGACTTAAAAATTGATAGACTACTTTTTTCCTCTTTGGCGCAGTCACCACCCTTGCAACATGAAGTACAGTCGCGCCAATGGCGCATCCACCATGCTTGCTGCATAAAAAACAGTTACGCCCTCAAAGCGCACTTTCCTTGCTTGCAGCACCCACTAACCCTGCGCCCTCTTGGCGCACCAAAATCATGTGTAACATTGCAAAAACTTACGCCATTGGCACACCTTGCATCCATGCAACACCAACCTTACTTGTGCCAAGTACAAAACTGTTAATGGCGTAGGCACATCCCTTATTACAGCAACATCATGTCATGTAGGCCTTCCATGCGCCATGCCAAGTTGCCCTGTGGCACACAAAAAAAATGATGTTACATGCATTAAACCTGCGCCCTTTGGCGCATCATGTACCCGTGTAACATGAAAAATATCAGCGCCCATTATAAAATGCATATATATGGCGCAGCGCACTTCCGCTTGCAACAACAAAAAATGTCATCTGCAGTGTCCATGCGCCTTGTGCCCTTTGGCGCTGATTTGTCCCTTGCAGCACCCCTTTTCTGTGTGCCATACTATTTAACCCTACAACCTGCAGTGTTCATGCGCCCTACGCCCTGAGGCCTTAAAATTGCTAACTCTTCCTTCTGTCAATGCTTTAATGGAAGATCAAACAGCTAATATGACTTTCCTGCGTTGGGTTTCACTTCTTCTTCTTGCAGATCAGCAACTGAGTTTAGAACTACATATGTCAACATCAAGCAAGAGACCTACCAAGTCTAAGGGAAAAGCCAAGCTCACAGAGGAAGAAATGAAGTACAAATATCAGAGGGTCAGGATGCCCGAATCCTAGGTAGAGTGTGACCTGGATATAAGAGACTCAGAACTTGGTCACATTGATATGGAGGATTTCTGGGCCAGAACCCGAAGGGTCACAGGAAGTCCGTGGATGGACAAACTGGTAGGCAGTGGACTACATTTTGCTGGGGGGATCCCAGTCAGTGCTGTGAATAACGAGTTCATGATGGTAGTAGCCCGCTGCTACAACAAAGACACAAGGTGTGTCCAGAATGAGAAAGGTGAGGTCGTGATCAACCTCACTACCTAGCACTTTGAAATAATGCTCAACATTCCTCACCACCGGCACTTTGTGGCCGTAAGCCAGGAAGATTGCACCAAGGCTTGGGATGATAATGAAGACCAGTGTATGTAATTAATGAATGAGGTATACCTGAAAAACAAGAAGGTGGTGACCAGATGGCCACAAGTCATTCATCGCAGCGATTTCTCAGAGGAACTAAGTGATACAATCACATTCCTAAGTAGAGTATTTGGGCTTCCTGACACCCACTACTTTCATAAATGGATGCTGAGATACTTGGAGATGATGAACAAGAATGTGCCAGATCAACGCTTCGAGTGGGTGGAGATCATAAGCAGCACTATATCTGAGCAGCTCCAACAACTTACCACAACGGGAGGTTCTATATGAACTCCTATGTAGTTTATGTTGCGGCCTCAGAAAGAGATTATCCAACATTAATGCAGTGTGGGGTTTGGCCCCAGGTAAAAATATATGAATACTATCCAGAGCTGAAATTGGAGAACAGTATTCCTCAGTTTACAAAGATTAACGATGCCTTCTTCTACGGCATTGTTTGCCTTTTGAGGCCAAACATGACTCACAAATGTATGACCAAGAGCATTGTTGAAGCAACAACAGAGAAATGGGGGCCTTGTTCACTCAATTCCCCACCTTCACTTATCTCGAGGGCATCCAATTTCTTGGGGGAACCAACCAAATTGCTAAGATATGCCGGCCCCAAGCTGATCCTGTTGGAGCTGTCAAGACAACTCATAACCTACTACGAAAAGTGCTTAAAGAGAAAGAAGGGTGGAACTCCTTTCCCCCTCACAGTGGGCAGGTACACTTGTCTTTCTCACCAAAAATCCCAGGAGATGTTTGCTGAGCTGGAGCTACTCAATCTAAAGCAAAAATTCCCGGTGAGGCCCACTTTCGACCCAAGGAATTTCCTAGCCTAGAGCCAAACTCGATCCAATCCATGTTCCATAGATCGAGGATATTTATATCAACCTGTATCATGAGGTCGAGCTCAGAAGGAAAGACCATTCCCACTTGGCCTTGGCTGAAATCATCCAGTACGGTGTAGCCATCGTCCCAAAAGGTTATCAAACTACTGATCAAGAAGTTGATCAAGTATATCTTGACACGGGTGGGGACGACAGAACCAAAGCGCCTCAGACAATAGAAGAAAGGGTCAAAGAAACTCTGTGGAGAACAGAGCACTGGTGCAGAATGAATGGCCTCATCTACCTCGGAGTTGATTTCACCACATCTCCATTGGGCAATGCACCTTCCAGAAAAAACATCTGCCAAAGAGCAAAGGGAAAGAAAAGGAGGGTGAGTCAAGCTCCACCCAAGAGGAAGCTCCTGAAAGTCCTCCTTCCGCTTCACAAGAACAGGTTGTAATCCCAGAAAGCCTGGAAAAAGAAGCAGCGGAAGATGTTCCAATAGGCACATCCACTCAGGATGTTGCCACTACTGTAACTATTGAAGTCCCTTCTATCCCTTCTCCCTCTCCTCCTTCCCCTCCTCAAGTGACCCAAGCGACCATTCCTTTGGTCGTATCCTCTCCCCGTCTTCTGCTGTTCCCCCTTCCTCATCGTCCATTTTCTCTTCTCTTGCGGAGCTGTCCCCCACCATTTCTTCCCTCATTTCTCAGCTCCCTTCCATTCCCATGTCTACCTCCCCTGCAGTATCTCTTCCTCCCGTGAGCACTTCCTCGGCCTCCCTCTCAATGCTACCTCCAAGTGTCTCCACACATTTTCCTTCTACTACTGCAGCTGCTCCCTTTACTATTTCCGGCCCCTCTCCCATAAGTCCAACATGGATCTCTCAGCACCTGAGCCAACAAAAGAGGAAATTTCCCATCACACCGATGGACTTCTCCGTCATCCCATCAAAGGGGGCCAAGAAGCAAAAGCCTATAACCCACTTCTCTCAGAGTGCGTCAGGAGAGAGAGTAATGGAGATAGCATACCCCAATCCTTTAAAGGATAAAAAGGATCTGTCTTCGACAGATTACACAGTGACCCAAGTCACAATGGGGACATCTTCAGAAAGCCTTCAAGGAGAGGCCCTATCTGCAGTTGACGCCCTTTGCAAGAAGCTCCAGGAAGCAAAGGAAGAGAAAAGGTTGTTAAAGGAGAAAAATAAACATCTTCTCCATGCCTTGCAGAAAATGGGCAGTGCGCCTCCTACAACTGCCGCCGAAACTCCTGAGCCTTTGAGCCAGGATAAGATTAATGAATATGCCAAAATCGGCGAGCAAGGCATGGTAGTTTCCGCCTGGAGGAACCAAATCCTCAAAGAAAGTGAGGGAGTGATCACCAAGTTCACCGGATTATATCAGAATATCAATCGGGTGAACAAAGAGCTCCAGGCAATAGCGGGACCCATCTCCGAAGAGCTGGACCATGCCAGGATGCAGCATGAGACCTTTTAGAAAATGCTCGACCATTCAGTCAAAGATCTGGTCAAGTTCGGCATCTTTGGACACCCCAGAGCCCTCAACAAAATCCTTTCTACTCTAGATTATCGGGTTGATCAGCTGGAGTTTGTCCTGGAGAAGATCGACAAGATAAAGGAGGAAGCCCTGGATGCAATGCATTAGATGAAGTAAATTGTCTTGAGAATGTCTCTGGGTTTGCTCACTCCTTCTTTCACCTTAAGAAAGGTGGATGAAACTATTCGGATCTTCAAGGAGATCATTACACGTGGACCGGGACCGAGAGGTCACTTTCAACACCGAATCCATCAAAACCCGCCGGCTTGTCGTGACTTCATTGGGTACCTGATAGAGGCAGAAAATGATTATTCCAAACTCCCCAAAAATCTAACGAAGAGCGGAGACTTGCAAAGCTATCAGTGATCGACACAAGGATCCTTCCCAGGATCAACTTCAACCCATGATCACCAAGTTCATGGAGTATCATGCCCAATTCCACATCTCGTCACCCGAGCAAGCGTAGCAAAAGCAGGCTACCCCCTTTCAGCAGTGGGACGACGATGAATAGTTTCCTTCTTCCCGAATTTCTCCTTGTAATTATCTAAAGTGTGTTGACACAAATGATGACATCATCCATGTTGCACCATGGGATGATGTCATCGAAAAGTTGTCAAAAGTCAATGAATAACTTTGAGACATTTTGTAAGATATTTTTGTAATTAGGTAGTTGGTTTGTTTTTGCTTTCTCTTCTTCTATTCTTCTATAAATACTTGAATACTTGTTGTATTCAGGTGTGGACATTTTTTAGATGAAAAATAGAAGTGAGGATAAAAAGACTTTGAGCTTTCTTGTAAGAGAAGAAAAAATTAATACAACTATTGAGACTTTGTGCTAAATACATGTGCTATATGCGTTAGATCTTTCTTACGTCAGATCTATGTGTTTATCCTGTTAGATTCATAAATCTACTTTTTTGTCATTTGTTCATCAAGTATTGCTTTGTTTGTCTATGCAAGTAGGTTCGGCTTTGTTTACTACCAGCCCAAAACATAGACTCTCCGACCTTTCTACTTGGAAATTCATTTCTTTTCTTCCTTCGATCCATCTTCCTTCCTTTCCTTCATTCCTTTCTGTTCTTCGTTGAAACACCTCTACTAGGATGATATCCCAACCCCAAGGCGCGAGAATATTGTGAGACTTGCACAAGATTCCTACCGTAGAATAGCAATAAACTAGTTTTTCTTTGCTGACTCAAAGAGGGGCTATGCCCCGCACAATCGCTGGCTCGCCTATCCATAGATCTATCCATTCGATGATTTTCAAACCAACACATACCCAAAGGATACTTCGTGTATACCTTCACACCTTATCCCTACATGCCATAACCCTTCACACCTCGGGTACTTGGTCATTTTAGGGGCTCAACATCACCCCACACTAATTTGATTGTTTCCCTCAAAATCCTCCGTACTTCCGAACAAAACTTCAACGACCCAAAAATTTGCTAAGGAAAAATGCTGCATGGTTCAACCATTAAGTGACTAATTGGAGGAGTTCAGGGAACTCTATGTCTATTTCATCCTTTAGCTTCCCCATGCCTTCAATTCTACTAAAGCCTTTCCTAGTGCCTCTCCTATAATGTTGGGCACTTGGTCTAAAGTCAATTCCTCCAATTTGATCTTGAGATCATTTATGGCTACCAACAGCTCTATGCAGATACCTTTGAACTTGTCCATCCACTCAGTGATGGAGTCCCAAAGTTTGCCAATCCTAAAATCCACTTTCTCACACTTTTTTATTTATTTTATCCTTCTACAAAGAGTGTCAACAATTAACTATGTGAGCTTGGTCTTGTTGGTAGGGATTTTCTCCTGTAATGTCTTGAGAGAGGCCTTTTCCTCAGCTACCCACACATTGATTATGGGCTCACACTTCTTGTAGCTGTTGAAACCCATGTGGGATAATGCATTTCTAAATAGACTTCTAATGGTTCTTCTTTTTCCACCATTAATCTCTTTGTACGAGATTTCTTGGGTGCCATCTCCTTTATATGTCATTCTTCCGTGCCCTAGGTGCTTCTAAATTTTCCTTTGTCTACCCTAACTTGATGACCTCCACAATTCTTTCTCACGGAACCCCTCTTGCTTTAATGTCTTCTTCCCTGTTGCTATACTGTAAGATCATGCCATGACTCACACAATCTTACTAGTTCATGACAAGTACCTCACTCTTCTTCGTAAAACCCTCATCGCACTTCAAGCTTGGGAGCACAAAAATTTTCTAAGGAAAAGTAGTCAAAATGACTACCTTTACCCTCTATTTATACTTTTTCAACACCTTAAAGTTCCTTTGACCACGTGTCTTAACATCTCTTTTTAATAAAGCAATTTATTTCACTTAAATCAACTTTCATGACTCCCCTTTGCGCGTCACCGTGTCGAAGTACATAACCTCTGTGCTATTCACCAAGTAGTTCCTCATGGTGTTGCCTTCCTCTTGTTATACTGCATGATTGCTTGTTTCTCTTTTGCATGGTCTTTAAACTTTTCTTAACACACCTTTATAACGACACAAATTTGAACACCTTATATATCATACTACTCGTTCTTCTACCTTTGCGCTAACAGTCCATATTCTCAAAGAATTTTTCAACCATACCCAAACATATCCATGATCCATCCTCCCCACATTAAATGTATGCACGGTCCTCTACACATGGAATCACTTATAATGTAATTATCTACTAGCGCACCAATGCGCAACACAACACTGAATAGAGAAGACAGAAAAATAATGAAAAAAGGAAACACGCAAAAGGGAAATGTGTTAAGGGAAACCTAATCTAACTAGTAATACTACCTTATTTACAACCACATAAAAGTATTCTTTATAGTAGGGATTCAACCTACTCTCGTTGAAATAACTCGAAACCATGTGTCATCCAAAGTCTTGTAACTGGGACGTGCCTGAATCTAGTATGAAGGATATAATATATGGCCCCAACCAATGGACTTTGAGCTTCCCAGGATGGTGCGAAACATAGAATCATAAAGTAAAACCATCTTCCCAACCTCAAATTGCTTATTCTTAATGTGATGATCATGCCATGCCTTTTCTTGTGCCTTCTCAGTCCTCTGACTCCATCTAATAGGGGATCATCTTTCATCTAACTACATTAACTTATCAATGCACTCTTGCAACATTTTTTCATCTTCCAATCCTCCCGTGCATGTAATATACAGAGAGGGTAACATGAACTCTTGGAAAAATAAATTTTGCACCAAATATCAATTGAAATGGTGTGGCTTTGTTCAATATTTTATATGTTGTTCTACATGCCCATAATATGACCAAGAATTTGTCATCCTAGTCCTATCTCCTAACATCAAAAATCTTGGTCAACGTGTGACTCAATATCTTGTTAAATGCCTCAGTAGTCCCATTATCTTGAGGGTGATAAGGAGTAGTCTTGTGATGAGCCACCATGAAATCTGCTAGAAAAATCCTGATGGTCTTATTCAAAAAATGAGTACCCCGATCACTATTTAAATTTAGAGGGCACCCATACCTACTGATTATATTTTCCCATAAGAATCTTATTGCTATGGACACCATGCAATCCCTCATAGGCATTTCCTCTGCTCACCGTGTTAGATAATCAGTGCAAGTAATGATGTACCACAAAATTGTCCTTCGTGTGGAAGGTGAAATAGGGCCTCCAAAGTCAATTGCCCATTTCTCGAATGGTTCAACACTAGCTATTAGTCTCAATGAAATTTCATCCCTTTTTCCTACCTTACCAAGGTGCTGGCAATGATCACAACCTTTGTAATACTCAATACAATCCTGGTAAAGGTTTTCCCACCAAAGACCTCCCAATAAATTCTTCTACACTTTGGCATTTCTTGCATGGTTCCCTCCTGCAATTCAACCATGTTATTCTTCTATGATTGCAACTCACTCATGTTCGAGTACACATCGGTGCAAGACCTCATCCTGTCCTAACTTGTATAAGTCTCCACTTTGATTCACATGTAGGGTGAAACTCATGCAACTAAATTTTTCCTCTCCAAGGTCTTCATCCCCTCTGTGCCACACCCATTCTTAAGAACACAACGATATCTTCCAATTTAGAGGGCATGCATTTGTAATCTAAATATATGTGCATCTAGTATTGTATCCTCGATGCTCTGCATTTCCTCTCTTGACTTAATCCTTGATAAATGGTCCTACCCCAATTTACTCTTTTTTTTTTTTTTTTATTAAGGGCAAATAGTTTTGAAGGGACTATACCCTGTATACAAAAGGGCTCAAAAGCTAGATAGTAAAGATGAGAGAAGCAGCCCAGAGAAGGGCAAAACAGTCAACCAAGGAAGGCTCAACAGCCAAATATTACAATATAGGTGAAAAAAGGATCTAAACGTACAAAGATCCAAAAATAAGAAGGCAAGATAAAAAAGAAACCAAAAGAGAAACAACATAAAGAGCTCCGCCAAAAAAAATCTCCAGAACCGCCCACTGATGACAGCCACATCGCAGCCAAAAAATAGCATCACAACAACCCGTTACTTGATGGCTCTGTCAATTTTGGTCTTGATAGCCTGCAGTGACATGAAGAAGGCAATGGCAGTGGCCTGAGAGGAGTCTTGCAAATCTGCTTGGGAAATTGCAATGTACCTTTTCTCTTTAGGGCCCCATATGTCCTCATTAATCCCACTTAAATTGCAAACACTGTGGACATTCTGTTCAATTAAATTATAAATGCTTTTGAGGGCAGACAATATGCAGTCATTGCGGCTTTTAGCATTCCCCAGTCTGCCATCTAAGGACTGTAGTTTCTTGAAGACTTCACCAATAACCCCCTCTTCCTCCTCACTTTGAAGGATCCTTTTACCCTTAGCTCTTTCCATGTTTTTTATAGCCCCTTTGAGCTCGTGCATCTCTTTTTCTAATTTGTCCACCCTATCCAGCAATTCCTCCTCTTTGGGCTCCTCCATCGGCTTGCTAATATGCGGGAGGTTTTCAGCTAGTTCCAAGTCTTTGTGGCTCCTTAGGACTCGTTGGGAAGCGAGGGATTTTATTTTTGAGGCTCTTTCTTTTCTTACTTTGGAGACAACATCTTCATTATTTCTTTTTAGTAGGGGGAGTAGGGGCGGTGTGGGCGGTGGAGGTATGGAGGAGGAGGTGGGATATGATTCATGGGAGGGCAGGGAGAAATGGCGGTGAACCAAGAGGATAAGGCCACAGTGCAAAGGGACAGCCCTAGAGTGGCTTTGAAGTTCCATTATAGATTTCTCCGAGAGAGTTAATCAGATAATGAGGAAAGCTGATAATGTTATTTCTACAAAAATGATTCAGAAAAATCAGATGCTTTTGAGGTATAGTCACATATCTTCCTTTAAGGGTAACATACCTTACCACCATTTTGGCCAGTTCATCAAAAGGTTCAGGGATCGACGCCACCTTGAGGCCAACAGTCACGAACTCAAGATTCTCCCCCTCTTCCAGAAATTTCTTGGTTTCCACCTCCCTGTCTACCTTCTTATTGAAGAATTTTGTGCCTTCCAGGCTGAGGCCCATGATCTGAGCTATGAGATCTTCTCGTGATTTCCATTTTCATGTTACTATATTTGACTATTCTATTCTTCCAACCCTAGGTGAATTTGATAGAGATGTCTTGGTCAAAGCCTTGGATCCTTTCAATGAAATTAGACAGGCCCCCAATTTGTAGGTAATCCCAAAGCTCCATGTTCTCTTTCCACTCAGGATTGTGGGTCGGTTCGGTTTTGCATGGTGGCCCCCATGTTTCCTCTACTCCTTTTCCTATTCTACTACACGGTAAAATAGCTACCAATGTGTGGGACAGGCCGAACTTTGATTTTGGTATTTGAATCTTTCCTTTCCATGAAAGTTGGTTTAATTATTATGCTACACTTGTTATTATTGCCCCGCTCCTCGGCTTTCCTCCTATGCCAAGAAATGATGACAGTCCAGCCTGCATAGATCGCAACAATCATCCAAATCTTTTGTGATGTCATCATCATGTACTTGGGGATCCACACATTAGCGTCTAAAATACAGCCGTTAGTTATGATTTTCACTGCCATGTAGATCAATGATAATGGCTTTATTGACATGAGCGGGTAGAACGTCCCCCCCAATCCAATTTTGAAAAGAATTATTAACACCGAAGTTAGCCAGACTGTCAGTGACCCTATTTCCTTCCCGGTAGGTGTGAGTGATTTGGACATTTTCAAAGTTTTTGTATATATCAATAGCTTCCTCAATATAATCCCTGATAGACCAACTGGGGTGTTACTTTTTATTCAGAAGATTGATAATATTTAGATAATCACCTTCAATTATGATATTTGGAATATTACAATCTCTGGCAAGTCTAATACCCCAAAGAGCCACCATGGCTTCAGAATAATGATTAGTCTATCTGCCCATTCTCCCAGAAAAAGTAGCAACATAACAGCCCTCTTTGATCCTCGATGATTCCCCACCTCCGAGTCACCGGATTGCCCTTAGAGGCCCCATCAAAATTTAACTTGTGCCCGATCGGTGGGGGTTTAATCCATCGGACCGTGTTTGTCATGGTACCATTTTTTTATTTCTATTGATGAAGTGGCAATATTCCATTCGATCGAATGCATTCTTCATTCTCTGGGTAGAGTCTATTTTTAGGGGTTTAAATCTAGCAATATTATCTTGAACAGAATGATAATTTCCTTATATACTTTATTCTGAGCACATCTATTGTTTAAAAATACTATCATTACGAGCCTTCCAGATTCTCCACATAGTGTGGGAAGAACAAGTTGCCATAGCCTTTTCACCATGCAATGTTTAAAGAGAGCTCCATTGCTCCCAAGCACGAAGGCGGTAAGGGGAAAAATCCATCTCAGATTAAATTTTGCAAAAACAAGCTGCCAAATTTTGGAAGCAATCTCACAATGAAGGAATAAATGCTTTATATCTTCAGCCTCTTGCTGACACATGCAACATCTATTCGGCATGATGAATCCCTTCTTGATGAGGTTGTCATTAGTTAGGATCTTGCCATTAATAATTAGCCACCAAAATAAGTTCACTCTAGGGGTTAGCTCCGGCATCCACAACTTGTGCCACTTAATTTCACTTTCCATGGATGCAAAGAAAGAATTATATCCTGATTTAACAGTGTATTCCCCATCAAAAGAATCTTTCCAGATGAGCTCATCCTTAAGATTTTGATTACTTATATGGATTAGGGAAAGTTGATTCTGGAGAGATATAATATCAGCCTGAATATTATCATTCTCCACTTTTAGCTGCTTCCATTTTCTTTTGTTTCCATCCCTCTCAATGTACCCCTGGATTTTGTGTCCATACTTTGCAATTAAGTTTCTTTTAATATGATCATAAGTAGAAATCTAGTTAGAATCCATCCACTTATCAGTCCAGAAGTTTATGTTTTGCCCATCTCCAAGCTTCCAGCTACACCCCTGAGAGAGAATGTGTCTGTTGCATAGAAGGTTGTTCCAGAAAATAGAACCACTCGGAAGGGACTGATCATATATGAAGGAAATCTTGTTTTGATTTGAAAGATATTTGATCTTAATCAGCTCTGTCCAAGGTCTGTGCTCTTTTATAAGCCTCCATCCTAATTTTGCAGTAAGGGCAGTACTCATATGTTTGATATCTTTGATGTCTAACCCCCCTAGTCTCTTAGGTTTACAAACTTGTTCCCAAGCCACAAGATGATATCTGAATCTGTCCTCAGTACCATGCCACAGAAAGTGTTTTTGAATCTTCTCAATACTGTTCATCATAGCTTTGTAGGCATGCTGAACATTGATAGTATGTAAATAGGCAAGTTTTGAAGCGTGCTTTTAACCAAAAGACACTTACCTGCACTTGAAAGAACGGCTCCTTTCTAGCCAACCAACTTTCTTTGAAATCTCTTAATAAGATCATTCCATACCTCCACTGAAATCTTTCCAGTACTTAAAGGTAACCCTAAGTAAGTAGCTGGTAGAGAATTAATAGTGCATCCTAGAATATTAGCAATCTTTCTTTGCCTCTCCTCAGGAGTATTGAAGAAATAAATAGAGCTTTTGTCAAAATTAACTTTTTGTCCCGAGGCTTCCTCATAAAATCTAAGGATAGTTTTAATGGCCTTTGCCTCAATAATAGAAGCCATTAGTAGCAGCAAAGTGTCATCAACAAACTACTGATGAGAGGAGATCTGATTACCAGTAGTTGGAGGGAAGCCTTTTATCATGCCAATGTCAATAGCTTTGGAAATAGATCTGCTTAAACTGTCAGCCATAATAATGAATAAAAGAGGGGAGATTGGGTCGCCTTGCCGTATACCTCTATTACTGGCAAAAAAACCCACAGGTTCCCCATTAACAACCATAGAGAATCTAGAGGTAGAGATGCAAGAGTGGATGATTTTTCTGAATTTGCTTTGAAAACCAAATTTGGATAGGACCTCATCCATGAATCTCCAGGAGACTCTGTCGAAAGCTTTATGCATGTCAAGTTTGATGGCCATCCCCACCTTTTTACTTTTATCCATAGAATGTATAGTTTCATGAACCATGATAATTCCATCTTGGATAATTCTTCCCTGGATGAATCTGCTCTCTGCTTGTTGAGAAATGATCTCCATGAGAATAGGTTGCATTCTAGTGGTGAGAATCTTTGTGAAAATCCTATAAATGACATTAACCAAACTGATAGGCCTGAAATCTTTGAAGTCTTTTGCATCCAAATTTTTCGGGCAAGCACAATGTGTGTATTATTTAGTTCTTTAATAAGATTTCCCGTTCTGTAAAATTCATTAACAACTTTCAAGAGATCTTCAGAGCATATTTCCCAACATCTTTGGTAAAATTTAGCCGAGAAGCCATCTGGACCTGGAGCCTTATCCCCTTCTAAAGCAAAGACAACCTTTTTTAATTCCTCAATGGTGACAGTTTTTGAAAGACTTTTAAATCTCTCAGTAGGTATTAGATTATTAGGAATGGAGTCTAAGAGGAAAGAGGCCGCTTGTTCATTGTAGGAGGTATCTTCAGTGAGGAGGTTCTTGTAAAAATTAAGCGCCTCTGTTTTGATATCCTCAGGATCCTTAGTAATGTTTCCATTTCCTTTAGCAACCTCAGAAATTCTGTTACAAGCTCTATGTTTGATGGCTGTCAAATGAAAAAATTTTGTATTTCTGTCTCCATCCTTAAGCCAAAGGGCTCTAGATTTCATTCTCCAAAAGGTTTCTTCATGGCTGTTTATATTATGCAGATCTGATAGGAGTTTTTTTCCCAGATGATCCTCTAGGGTCATACCTTTCATGGAGACATTTAGCTCAAGCTCTTCTAGCTGTTGCTTAAGTTCTTTCTTCTTTTCAAAAATGTTTCCAAAAACCTCTTTATTCCATATTCTAACTTTCTGTTTAACATTCTTTAACTTCAAAGAAGCCTAAATTGGGCCGTCCCTGTGCCTTCCCAAACCCACCACTCTTTAATTCTGTCCAGAATGTCTTCATGTTTGAACCACATTTTCTCAAATTTGAAATTACCATGAAAAGGTTTTGTCCAATTGAAGAAATTGAGGACTATTGGATTATGATCAGATCCCGTTCTGGGGAGAGTAGAAAGATGGAAATTATAGTCGAGTTTTACTCTTACCCAGGTTTACAACAACCATAAAATCAAACTCCGAAACAATAGAACACACTGTATATGTTCCCTTGCAAGACGAGCTTGTTCACCAACTATTTTAATGCCATGTGGTCCGTATAAAAGATAAAAGGTGTCACTAGAAAATAATGCCTAATTTTGCAATGCGTAGATCATCAATAATGCCTTGTGATATGTGGTAGTATAATTACATGTTATGCTAGGGTTAGCTTCCTACTAGTAAAGCACAAGGGATGGTCAAAAATTCCCTCTCCAGGTTGTGTTAGGACTGCTCCAATTGCCATCCCAGATGCATCAACATGCACGTGAAAATTTTTATCCCAAGAATGAAAATATAATATGGGCACATTAAGGATTTTATTCTTCAATGTGTCTAAAGACATCTATTGCGTCTCTCCTCAATGGAACATACTCTTGTGTTTTAGAAACTCCTCCAACTACTTGGGAATCTTGGCATAGCCCTTGATGAACTTCTTGTAATACCTTGTATGTCCAAGGAATCATGTGGCACCGTGATATGGATGGTAGGTTCCCCCAATCCCACAATAAAAACAACTTTGGCAGGATCCACCAGCAAGCATTCTTTACATATGATATGTCCCAATAGGGTGCCAAATGGAGTAGTGAAGACACATTTCTTAACGTTGAGGGATATAATTAATCAAGCTTTTTGTGTCTCTTAAACATCAACATAATGGTTCTTCACTAATCCATACATCATCCAATCATCTAGGTAGACTTGCAAAAACTTGTGGATGAAGGCCTGAACCACAATGCATGAAAATATAGAAGACACATTATTCAGTCAAAGGACATGATTGTATAGGAAAACATTTCCCATTCAATGGTGAAAGTTGTATTTTCTTGGCCCTCCTTTGTAATTCTAACCTAATGATATCTTGAGAGTCCATTTGTGAAAGAATAGATCTCGCGCCTACCTATTCCTTCCAAGATATCCTCAGTGAAGGGGGTTGGAAAAGGATCAATGACACACATCACATTCAAATCCCTGTAATCAATGCAAAGCCTTATCTTCCCATCCTTCTTAATGTTGATGACCATCAGACTTATCCACTCTAATTCCTTGACAACCTCAATGATGCATGATGTGATCATCTTATCAATCTCTTCCTTGACTTTGACGTGCAAATTTGAATTCATTCGATAAGGTATCTTATGAATTGGGCACGTGCCCTCCTTCAGTTTGATCCACATCTATCTTAAAGAGTGGTGAAATCTATCGAGTTTGTGGTAATGGCGTGTGGGAATAAATCTTGGAATTCATGCAACAGATCAATAATCTTTGAAACCTCCCTTTTCAACTAGTAATCTCCAATAGTATCTTCTTTAGGTTCTACCTCCAAGCTAATGTTAGCCTTCTTAGTTTTCACGGGTTTGTGGTAAGTGAGCGCTTGCTCATCAAAATTATCCATAACCTCACGCATACCCATATTATGGTTAACATCTAAGTTCTTCACCTCTTCACCATCTATCATGTAGACCAAATTTCCTTTCTCCTTTTCCATGTAGGTGTGCTCAAAATGTACCTCCTATGATTCTTCCTCATCAAGCATGCCTCCAAACAAGGTTCATGTAACAAATCCAATACTTTTTCCTCCGCCATGGCACTATCTCACATAGTTAGGCACTTAACAACATGTGGGCGGAAACCAAGGCTCTAGCTTAGGAGGGTTTGGTCCCCAACCACCCCCATAAGTTTTCTTTAAAATGTCTCTACATTTGCCTAATTATAGAGGTATTGAGGATTAAAATGTTCAAGTGTGAACTAATATTGCCTAATTATAGAGGTATTGAGGATGCTAAACATGTTCACAAGTGTGAACTAATATGGTGCGCAAAGGGTATCACAACCCTAGAACGGAAGGCTAGTCAATTTACAACCATGTTGCAAGGGTGCGTGCATAACTGGTATAGGAAATATGACCCTCATCAAATAGTGGTGGACTATACTACTTTAAAGAACACATTCTTGGTAGAATTCCACATTCTTGAGTTTGAGTAGAAGAGCATTAGCGCTTTGAAGGAGATTCAACAAGGAATGACAGAGAGTGTGTGGGAGTATGATGCATAATTTAAAACTCTCTTTTCTAAATTATCATATGATATTCACCCTTCATAGCATGCTCAATGGTTTTTGGAGGATTGATCACCCCTTTTAGAAGGGCCTTATCTCATAAAACTTTTATAGACCCGTGTGAGGCATTGGAAGCTTCTCTATGCACCGAGGCTGTTGGTAGTGTTGATACTTTGTTATTAGCCCATTCTTGGAGGCTCAGATTGCTGCTATGGCCAAGCAATTGGAAAAATTTCTGTGAACTCAGCCCATGAGACTCATAGTGGTTTATGGTGTATGAATTTTGAAGTAGAGGGGCACATTAAGGATAATTTCCCGAGGATAATACATGCCATAACATTAGATTGTGAAATTTTCATGGGGACCATGATGCAAGTAGATGCCCCTTGCTACAATGCGCAATCTGAAGAATGTGTCTTGTTACTACAAGATTTTCACCTCTACAACCCATGATACTAAGGACTATAGGCTCATTGATCAGATCCATGAGGCCATTGATCATGGGGTGTGCCAAACCAACATTGTCAGTAGTTCCAAGGGTGATGATCGCCATTATGAGGAGCGCGCAGATGGAGGTGTGTGTGGAAGATTTTTCGAGGGAGGATTCCATGGTCATGGTAACCATGGAGGAGGAAGGAGTGAGTTCCCATGGAACCTATTTCAATTGTGGATCTACAGAGCATTACAAATGAGAGTGCCCGACTGTTGTAGTGCTCATGGTGCGGAAAGAAGCATAAGTATGAGGAGTGCCTAGAGTTGTTTGAGCACATGAATCAACAACAGCACCGGAAAGACAAGGGCATTGCAATGGTCAGCATTAAGAAGGCAGACATATAGTGGATGCCTCGGGTAACATGGGATGTAGGTTTGGAGCCTATCTTGGTAACAACAAGGGCAGAAGCCACGCGTGCAAGAGAGATACCAAGGTAGAAGAACCTGGTTTCAAGGGAGGAAGTAGTTCATGGAAAGTACCTAGACCCCGCATCAAAAAGGAGGTATATCAGGACACCATGGATGTCATTTGGAGTTTATAAGGGGAAATCTAGTGTCTAAAGGAGAAATCCAGGAGGGAGGAACAAGGGAGGAGAGTCGAGGCACAAAAGGATGACCTGGATGAGGTCAAGGAGGTGTGTAAAATGCTAAGGCAAGAGAATATCATTCCCTTTCTAGGATCATGGTTGAGAGAGAAGGTACCACGCATGCTGGAGGAGAGCATGAGAGGTAGGTCTTACATGTAAACCTTCCCCCTCACAACCTTGACTATGACAAAGAGATCACATTGAATGCAGTTGTAGATGGATGGCTCCTTAGTAATATCCTCATTGACATAGGCACGAGGTTAATGTTCTAACTTTGGATGCATGGCATCAGATGGGAAGACCTGTTACAGCCATCTTCGAATGTGTTGTATATGGAAAACAAGACTAAGGTGATGCCCATCGGTGTCTTAAAGGATGTAGTTATCACTATCCAGGGAGCTAAGTTTATTGGGGACTTTGAAGTCTTGGCACTCACCGAGGTAGACAATTTCCTAGCACTACTTGGGTGCCCATGGTGTTATAAGAACAATGCGGACCTTTGGTTCAACAAAGGGTACATCAGATTTGAAAATAAGGAGGAATGGGTCATTATACCCCTGGCTGATGGGAAGTTAACACCCTATATTGAACCTTTGGGGAAGAAGTTCTGGACAGGATATATGTGTGCTCAATCAGGGACCTAGAGATAATACATCCTACCAGATGGAGTTATCCAGTTTGAGGATGCTCAGTCAGTAAGTGATACCACTAGTCTAGCATGTGATAATTGGGACATGGAACTTATGAATTGATGGGATGGCAGTTGAGAGGGTCGGTGACCAAGGTGATAAAAAGGTGCACACAGTTCGGTGCCTAGGAGGAAAGGAGCTACCTAAGTATTCAGGAGGAGCCTTCCCTGAGATATTTTTATAGGAAATGGAAGCTCAGTGGAAGAATGAGAAGGAATGAAGGGGATGTTAAGTTATGTCCTACTCGGCACAGCTGCATGGTGGTGGGCTACACATCAGGAGAGCCTTTTGGAATGGCATGAGGTAAGAATTGCTCTCTCTGTCAGATTCTCTAGGAGCAACGTGCCCACCACCATCAAGGACTACCATGGGAAGGAGCCCACCTCTTTCCATATCTAGGAGTGTGAAAGGATCTAGAGAGAAGGCATGAAGCTTTTCCACCATCCCTCTGGGTGCACAAGTTGTACTCTACACTGTAGGGTTGCGTGCACATGCATGGTACATTCATTCGGAGACATGCCGCCAGACAGGGAATTGGTAAGAGCTCGTGGCTGACCTCATTCAAACCTTTGAGTATCGGAGTACCAAGCCATCAGTTGATAAGGCCTTGTAGGGTATCAAGCACCTTACCATGGGGGATAGTGCCATGGCGGAAGATAGGTTGTTGGAGTTACTAGGTGGAATAGGTTTGGAGGTGCACTTTGAAGAAGTAGAGGAAACAAAAGAGTTACAGCTTGAGTGCACGTGTGTTTTGGAAAAGGAGAAAGGGAAGTTGGTGTATGTGATTGATGGGGAGGAAGTGAAAAATTTGGATGTTAACCATTCTTGTAGGGATGCGCGAGGTAGTGGATAGTGTTGATACTCACACGCGCACCTACCATGAGCCCTTAAAGACAAAGAAGGTTAACATCGGTTCGGAGAAAGAACCTAAGGAAGCTATTATTGGAGATTACTGGTTGGAGAAGGAAGTCTCTAAGATCATTGATCTGTTGCGTGAATTTGAGGATTTATTCCCACGCGAGTACCATGAGCTCAAAGGCGTTCACCATTCCTTGGGGAGATGAAGATAAAGCTGAAGGATGGTGCACACCGGTCGGAAGAGGCCCTACTGGATGAATCCCAATTTGTGTGTAAAAGGTTAAGGAGGAGATAGAAAAAATGATAGCTTCTGGGATCATTGAAGTAGTGGAAGAATCGAAATGGATAAGTCGATGGTAATCAACATCAAGAAGGATGGGCGGATTAGGATCTGCATGGATTATAGGGAGTTGAATGCAGTTTGTGTCATCGATCCTTTTCCAACCCCCTTCACTGAAGAAATTTTGGAAGGAGTCACTTGGGCACGAAATCTATTCCTTTACGGATGGATTTTAGGGTACCACCAAGTCCAGATTGCAAAGGAGGACCAGGAGAAGACAACTTTCACCACTTTGAGTGGGAAGTTTTGCATATACGGTCATGCCCTTTGGGTTGAAGAATGCACTACTATTTTTTTCATGCATCATGGTGCAAGCATTCCAGGACTTCATCCATAAGTTTCTTCAGGTCTATTTGGATGATTGGACAGTGTATGGTCTAGTCAAAGACCATTGTGACAATTTGAGGTTAATGTTTGAGAGGTGTAGGTAGTTGAGGATATCCCTCAATATTAAGAAATGTGTATTTGCTACACCCTTTGGCATGTTATTGGGGCATATCATATGTAAGGAGGGTTTGCTGGTAGATCCCACTAAAGTTGTAGTTATTGTGGGGTTAGGGGAGCCTACTAGCTAGAGCGTACAGTGCAGGATTCCTTGGGCATATGGGTTATTATAGGAAATTCATCAAGGGGTATGCCAAGATCACCACGCCTTTAGAGGAGCTACTCAGACATAAAAGTGCCTTCCATTGGGGAGAGGTGCAGCAGAGGGCATTTGATACATTAAAGGATAGGCTTGTCACCGCACCTATATTACGTTTTCCCTCTTGGGACAAGCCCTTCCATGTCCATGTAGATGCCTCAGGAACCACTATTGGAGCAGTGCTTACACAGCCAGGTGAAGGAATTGTTGATCATCCTCTATGTTTTGCAAGTAGGAAGTTGACACCAGCAGAGCAGAATTACACCACAACTGAGCACGAGGCATTGTCAATGATCTACATGCTTTTCAAGTTTAGACAATATCTGTTGGCAACACCCTTCATGTTTTACACCGACCACATGGCATTAAAGTATTTGGTGAACAAGCCCATTCTACAAGGGTGCATATGTCGGTGGGTATTGTTATTTCAAGAGTTTGAGTTCACCATAGTAGTAGTGAAGCTTGGAAAAAGCAATTGTGGACCTGATCATCATCAAGAATTGATTTAGGGAGGACATGCAGAGTATTGAGGAGATAATGCCAGATGTGTAACTATTTAGGTTACGGCGCATGCCCTCGATTTGGAGGAGATTGTGGTATTTTTAAAGGAAGGTGTGGCACCAGAAGGAATGAAGGCATTAGAGAAAAAACAACTAGCCATACGCGTCATGCCCTACATGTTGATCAGTGGAGACTTATACAAGTTGGGACGTGATGAAGTTTTGCACAGGTGTGTATTAGAGCATGAGTGCCTCACCATCATGGAGGAAGCACATGGAGGAAGTGCGGGTGGACATTATGTAGGTGATGCCACCACGTGTAAGATATTAATGGTAGGTTTGTGGTGGGAAACCCTGTACAAGGATTGTAAAGACTATTGTAAAGCGTGTGACCATTGTCAGCGCATTGGCAAGCCAGGAAAGAGAGATGAAATGCCTTTGCACCCTATCCCTAGCACGGAGCCTTTTGAAAAGTGGGCAATAGACTTTGTAGGCCCTATTGCACTAGCAATGGCACATAGGACTAGGTCACGCTATGTCATCACTTGCATGGATTATCTGACAAGGTGGGTGGAGGCAGCCCCAACTAAAGATTACACAGCAGCCACATGTGGCAAGATTCTTGTGGGAGAACATTATCACAAGGTATGGATGTCCTTTGAGTTTAACTAGTGATAGGGGTATGCATTTCTTGAATGAGACCATGAGGATCCTGTTAGCAGAATTCATGGTGGCTCATCACAAGACTACACCCTATCACCCACAAGCAAATGGAACCATGAAGCATTCAAAAAATACTGAGTCATACCCTGACCAAAATTTGTGATGTCGGAAGACAAGATTGGGATGACAAAGTATCAAGTATTATGGGCTTACAGGAAAAAATATAAAAGGTTGAACAAAGCCACACCATTTCAGTTGGTGTTTGGCATGGAAGTTATTCTTCGGTTGAATTCATGTTACCTTCTCTATGAATAGCATGCACGTGTAGGAGGGTTGGCTGATGAGCAAGTGCTGGAAGAAAGAATTGATGAGTTAATGAAGTTGGATGAGAGATGATCACTCACCAGGTGGAGCCAAACAATAAAGAAAGCAAAGCAAAAGGCTTGGCATGATCACCACATAAGAAACAAGAAGTTTGAGGTTGGGCAGATGGTCTTACTTTATGATTCTAAATTTTGTGCCATCTTGGGAAGTTGAAAGTCCATTGGTTGGGTCCTTACACAATCTCGTACATCCTTGATTTGGGCACGTGCCAGTTACAAGTGTTGGATGGGATGAAGTTTCCTAGACACTTCAATGGGAGTAGGTTGAAGCCCTACTATAAATAAGTCTTCTTGGTGTTTGTAAATAAGGTAGTTTTTCCAGTTAGTTTAGAATTTTCCTTTATGCATTTCTTTTCTTGTGTTTCCCTTTCGCGTTGTTGTTTTTTGTTTTGCACCTTGGGTGCTTGGTAACCTTATTACTACTTTTTGAGAATCTTGTGAGTGCGCAGAGGACCACACATCATTTTAGTGTGGGGTGGAGTAATGTGAAGGAGTGCATGGTTAAAGTGCCAAGGAAGTTTGTGTTAAAAATCCCGGTTGAATGGCCCTGGTGAAAGAGGTGTATGGAGAGAAAATATGGAAAAAGGATGGTTGGTGTCAAGATAAAGCTACTTGTAGATCCCACGTACAAAGGAGGAGAAAGCACATTAAGCAACATGAGGTAGGTGAGAGAAAAAAATCAGGACAGAAGAAGTGCCTTCGGTGCTTGGTTACATGTGCGCAAGAGTCTCCTGTCATGTTGGATTGGTTGCACGCACTAGAAGGTTGGAGGGTTGTCCAGTGCAGGTTGGGCACGTGAGTGAAAGCGCTTAAGACATGGGCTTTGTTTGAAAAATCCACATTAAATGAAAAAAATTATGGTGGTAGGTGAAGTAGCACTTAATGCTCAAAAAGGGAAAAACTATAAATAAAGGGGTCGAGGCACTTCATTTTTCACTTTGCGTATAAGGAGAATGAAGCACTTTTTGCACCTTTGCAAACTAGGGCTTCCAAAAAATTGATCCATGTGAAGAAAAATTTGGAGAGATTGAAGCGTGGGTAACTAGTTTGGATTTGCGAACCAGAGGAAGGGATTTCACGGGTGTAGGAGAAGTTGTGAGAAGGCATCATCTTGTGAAGGGAGTATCCCAGTTAGGGTTTGAAGAACTAGGGCACGGGTTTAAGAAATTTTCTTCACAAGTTCGAGATCTAAGGTTGGAGAGAGTGGAAGAACAGTAAGACAAAGTGATTGAAGTGGGAAGAAGACCTAGAAAATGGCACCCAAGAAACCAGTAGTACACCCAAGAAGGGAAAGGGAAAGGGCAAGGGCAAGTAACAAGAAATTGAAGCAAGCACAAATGAAGAGTGGTATGCAGAAATGTAGTACCCAGATGGAGTGTTGTTGGGGAAGGAGTGGGAGTCCCATCTTAGGGACATGTCATAAATGATTATAATCATCGACAAGCACAATCGAAAAGGAGTTGGCACTAGAGTTAGTGTGCCCAAAAAACAAGAGGACACTAGAGGGTTTTCCCATTTATAATGATGACGTGAAGGTCAAGTTGGAGAAGGCAGGGTTATTACAACTCTTTGAGTTTCCCTACTTTGGAAACTTGAGTGCTTATATCAATGGCTGATGTCATGTGTGCATGAGGACTATTTCCACTTCGTGGGGTGCAAGATGCACATAACTCCTCAGCTAATTTCACATTTCACAGGCCTCATCTGTGAAGGAGATGGGTTGGAGGATGACTTGATTGAAAAAGAAGCGATTAAGGAAACTATCACCACTTTTGCATGCAAAAAGGGGTCAAGGTATTATGATGTCACAGACATCAAGGATCCAGTGATGAAGATGGCCATGCACCTAGTGTCAAAGCTAAATGGCTAGGAGAGATGGACCCAAGTCAATAAGCCATGGTTGAATGTTTGTAGAAAGATTTTAGAGGGCACCATCTATAATTTGTCTCACATTCATCATGGATGAAATTATCAACTACTGAAGGAAGGTGATAGGATCCTTTTTGGAAATGTGTTGCTAACCATCATGTTTTTAGAGATCGGGGTACGGATGCATCAAATAAGTTTGTATGGGAGTACCCTGATGAAACCCCTCACCCACCAAAAGGTTTGAGAAATACGCTTGTGACACTATGACAACAGTGCACAAGGCGTGCTTGGAAAAGTGGTACACGTGCCTAAGGAATGCGTTCGGGGTAGAATGGAGAATTCTCAAACAATTACTAGTAGCCACCAGGGGAGAAGTGCAAATTTGTTGTGTACCAACATTTCTGTTTGGGTAGATTCAAACTATCAGATGGGACATGGAGCCCATGGTGCAAGCTCCCCTTTTCCTTCACAGCTCAATACTTCCAAGCGGGAGTAAACAGGTTCAAGGAGTCCAAAAATTTTAAGTTGGACCTTGGTAATCTGGACCAGGACCACATAGGAAATGCATGCAAAGGGTTGGTGTACCCTAGCAAGCACACGTACGTGGAGTGGTACATATCACATGAGGTATAAATGACAAGGCCCATGACTCTGCCCATTGCAAAAGGATCCACGGCGTGTGTATACATTCGCATAAGACCCAAGTCGAGAGAAGGGCACATATCTGGAGAATGAGGTATCTATACCTCAGGATCCAACTGGGAGGAAAATACCCACGCCCAATGGGAGGAAAAAGAACCAGAAAAAAGAAAATCCAAGTGTGGTGGAGACACAGGCAATAGGTTCCCCGGGACAAGTGCTAGAACCAGCATGTATGCACGCAAGAAAAATCCCATAGTAAAAGAGAAGACTCTAGAGCCAGAAGAGCCATCAGATAAGGAGTCATCAGAAGAAGAAGAAACAAAGTCACCTACACCGGAATCTCTAGGTTAGGAAGAAGCAGAGGGTAGAAGAGGAGACCACCTCGGAAGAAGTTGGAAGTTTGGACAAGTGCATAGGAGAGAAGGATGGTAGTGAAGAAGAAGTAAGTGGGGAAGAGGACCTAGGAAAGATCAAGGGCCACCTATTTTCAATATACATGATTCAGAGGAGGAAGGCGGAGAAGAAGAACAAGGGTTCCTTTTTGTGCGGCGCAAGGATAGCCAGGTAGGAGGAAGCACCCAGGACATGGGAAAAGATGAAGAGGCTAGCGCGCAGAAGCAAGAGGTTCCAAGCTCTGCACAGAGAGTAGATGGCCAAGGTGGTAGAAGAAGAGAGACAAGGGACATTGAGACCCTGGTGGAGGACAAAGTGGAACACGGTGGCTGAGCCAGTGTTGAACAAAGAGAAGGAGAGCGTGGAAGAGGAATGCGGCAACACTAGAGGCCCGGTTTTAACTATAAGTATACCCAAGGTACACACATGGGAGGAAGGCACGTAGGGGGGAGGCCAGAGATGGGTTATATTGATGACCCCAAGAAGGTGTTTCACATGTGGTTCCAGAGTACACTTCCGGTGGGAGCTTGTATGCATGTCATCTTTTGACAAGGAGGCTTTCCTATCCATGGACAAGGAAGATGATCTCTTGGGAAATTGAGTCCCACCTTGATGAGCTAGAGTTTGAGGTAAGCCATGGGGCAATAGTAACATTTCCAGGACCTAGGAGAAGATAACCCAGTGGTGGATACCCAGCAGCTCTCGGATGAACAACTGTGCAACGTGCTTAACAAAGTCTCCATTGAGATAGAGGCTAGACTCTTCGGGTGAAATGATAGGATCAAGGATCTGGAAGGGGAGATGAAGGAGAAAGAGGAAGAGCTAGCTACATTGACCAAGGAGCTGAGCCAGGAAAAGTTAATCAACACCCAGTGGCAGTGGGAATTGAAGGATGAAAAGGCCAAGGTGAGCGTTGTGTACAAGAAAGTAGAATCCATCAATGAGGCCATACTATTAAAGCATCCGGACCTAGCATCACCCGTACAGAAGTATGGATCTACCTTGGGATGCTGGAGGATTTAACAAGGGTCCTCACCATGGAAAGATAACCTACTAGCCTTGGAGTCTACAGAGGAAGTGGCCACGCACCCTAGAGAAGGAAGACAAGTTGAAGATCGTAGCGCTCATCATGAGAATACAACAAAGTGCTTGCTGATGTAAGGGCTGCTTCTGGACTATTTGAGGCCACGTATACAAAATTGTGTGATAGAGAAAAGTGGCAGGCACCTTGGTCACCACTCATGAAGTGGAACTCAAGGAGTTCTAGGAGAAAAACAAGGGGAATAGGGTGGAAAGAGACAAAATCCTTGCCGAGGTTGAGAAGAAATCAGAGGCCATTGAAACCTTAAGGGTTTCAATCAAAAACCGGTTGAAGGAGCTATATCCACGTATCACACGAAGAATGGATGCGTTGGAGGATATATGCAAGGAATTGGAGAAGATCACGATATACTATGAGCACGTAAGGAGATGGACTAAATTTTGGGGGGTGAGCGCCTAGTCGGTGACCTCTGTCAAAGAGCGCAGGATGAAGTCGATGCTTGGAATAAATTGGAGGCCGACTTGAAAAAGGATTTTCCCAGATCTTTGTAGTGATTCTTTCACTCTCCCATTCTTTCTTCTTTCCCCATTCTTTCATCCCCTTATTCTTTTCCTAGGCATAAGCCTATTGTATTCTTTCTCTCACTAAGAGGAGTGTTCCCATGGATGGAGAACAGGCGTAGTGTGGGGTGATGTTGGGCCCCTAGAATATTGACTAAGTACAAAAGGCACGTAGGCACGCAAGGTCCCAGTTAAGGAAAGGCACGCAAGGACAAAGTGCACAAGGTAGGGTTTAAGAAAAGGGTTTAAGGAAGCCCATGGCACGTGTGCATGCGTGCGACAGAAACCAAGGGTTTGGGACTTAGTCAAATTGGATGTTCGGGGTAGAACACGTGAAAATCATGACCCGGTTGCATGTGGATGGATAAGGTGCCAGCCTGGCGATAGGTTGGCCCAGGAAGGAGCATGCCTGCGGTAGAAGCTTCTAGAAGCACATCATGGTATAAAGTGGAAAGCTCAGGCCTGGAGGAGCATGCTCGCATGGAGGACCACATTCAGACACTTGGCATCGGATCTGAGGGCGTTGGAGGATGAGTTGGCAGCCCAAGAAAAGGCTATAAATACAAGCACCTACAGAGTAAACAAATATAGAGAGAGAGAGAAGAGAAGAGTGGGTGGAGCTCTGCAGAAAAATACTGCAAGAACTCTATTAGTGGGTAATTGTATTTGGGAAAGGATGTATTGGGGCAAGGGGATTGTAATTTTTCTTTTTGGTAGCATAGTTACATTAGTCCAGTTGTAATGCATGACTGCGGTTTGCTTCTCTGTGACACTCTGTAATGGCTCCATGGATGTAATGAGGTTACCGTTATATATATATATATATATATATATATATATATGAATATCAATGATTCTAATGCATACATCTTTTTCATAGGTTCTCTTTCATTTTATGCTAAGTATGGATTCTTGTATACTTCTTTTTATTATGGTACAAGTTATATAATTTGTTAAGTAAGTACTATCTAGAATGAGTTGTAAGGATCTAGAGGCCATTTTGAGCTCTATGGTTCTTGTATGTCTTAAATCCTTTTGAAATATCTTAAACACAAATCATAGATGATGGGTGATAGGTCGACGTGCATGGGGTTCCTTTCTTTTGTGATAGGGGTAAAAATGACTACACGCATTTTCCAAACCACCTTCCAAGAAGTCCCGAGTCGAACTCATTGAGGACAATAAACCTTCTCCACCCCATTCACCTACCTCACCACCTTCACCTACAGAGTCTATGGATCTAGAATCCATTCCTCCTAACTTTTTTTTCGTGAACACTATTTCCCTGGGACCTCTAACTTATCAGCATGATGACGAGGCTCCATCTTCTCTTCCTTTCCTATATCTTGTCATGATTGATGATGACATGCCTTCTATTAATGTTGTTCAATGTCAGGGTGATGAGTATATTCTCACCTACCTTGGTGCGAAATATTCTTATATTCACCAATCATTAACTTCGAGATGTAAACCATGTTGAATGAATTGAGTATCGAAATCAACATTCTTACTTAGGACGACCCACACATTCTAAAAATAGGCCAATGTTTAGATGTAGTTGAACATGAAGATTTCAACACTTTCCTCCGAGATCATAGTAATGCTTTTTCTTGGTCTTATGCTGATATGCCTAGTATTGACCCAAATATCGTGGTCCATAATATTGTAACTATTCCTGATGCCAAACCCATGAAACAGAAAATGAGAAAAATAGATCCTCGCATTGATCTTCTTGTGAAAGATGAACTCCAATGCCTCCTTTCTATTTCTCTCATCTTACCCATTGATTATCCCTAATGGATCTCTAACATTATTCTTGTCACCAAAGTGATATGAGGACTCTGCATTTGCATGTATTTTCATGACCTTAACCTAGCTTTCCCTAAGGATGAATTTCCTCTACCTAGTATTGACCAACTAGTTGATCTCACCACCGGACATGAGATATTATCACTCATGGAAGGTCTCTCGGTTATGACCAAATATTACTCACCTCAAAAGATGAACACAAAAATTCCTTCATCACCCCTTGGGGGACCTTCTGCTATCGTGTCATGCCCTTTGGCCTTAAAAACACCGGTGTTAAATATCAGCGAGCTATGACTTATATCTTTTATGACATCATGCATAACAAATTAGAAGATTATCTTGACGATCTTCTTTCCAAATCCAAATATCGGGGCGAACACCTTACAATCCTTAAGGTGTTTTTGACCGTCTCATAAAATATTGTGTTCACCTTCAACCAAGTTTCATAGTTTCTTTCTTTGCATGGCATTGAAGTTGATCCACTCAAATCAAGACTATTCTCAAGATGCCTCCACCTACCAACCTTCATAAAATTTATAGTTTGTAAGGAAAATTGTAATCTATTCGTCATTTTATTTCTATGCTTTTTAACCACTGCATCCATTTCACCATCTTCTCAAAAGGATGTCTCCTTTAAATGGGATGATGAATTTCACAAAGCCTTTGCACGCTTTAAAAATAATCCTCCAACCACCACATGTGCTCATTCCACCTTAGGACGACCAACCATTTTACCTTTCTATTTCTGCCACACTTTGACCATTCCTTGGGTGCCATGCTCACTCATCGTGATGAGTAACACAGAAGAAAGTGGTTTATTTATTATAAGTTATGCTATTTATATTATGAAACTTGGTATACTCATGTCGAGAAACTTTTCCTAGCCCTAGTCTTCATGGCCACTAAACTTTTCCATTATTTACTCAACCAATTTTTTTGTCACCAATACTAACCCCTTACATTACATATATGCTAAACCTTATAAACACCAACATACTTTTCATTCGGTTATGCTCCTTATAAACCTAGACCTAGAATTCATCCATAAAAATTATGTTTAGGGACAAACCATTGTTGATCAACTTGCAGACACACCTCTTTCTCGGAAATCAATCTTCTAACTTAGATTTCCTTGATGAACCCATCGCTACCCTCTCCCTTGACGAAATCGTTTATCAGCTGGCCTTATTCTTCAATGGTTTTGAATGTCAATGTGGGGGTGGCGTAGGGGTCATCCTTATTCTTCCTAATAGTGAGCCTCTTCCTTTATCTTTCAAACAAGATTTCAACTATACTAATAACATTTCCAAATATGAAGCACTCATGTTAGGTCTTCAGACCACCATAGCCTTATATGTTAAATCTATTAATATCTTTAGTGAATCCCAACTAGTTGTGAACCAAGTCAATGGTTTATACCAATGTATCATAATGAGATAATTCAAAAATATAAACATCACGTCAACATAATTTTGACTACCTTTGATCATTATGAACTTTAAACCACTCCATGCTCCACTAACAAATTTGTTGATACATGGCCTACCTTACTTCTTAAATACCTTCTTTTCCTTCGATTAAAAATTGCTATCACAATACAAAGGTTGAAATCACCCTCTTACTTATTCCAAGACATTAAATTTTTGGGAAGAATTGAAACCGAACCACATTACATTTGGTATAAGAAATTTTCCGATTACCTTTCCCTCTCAATTCTACCTTTGGACCTCACTCATAATGGCCAAAGAGACTTCCTAAAAGTGTCTCTCAAGATGTCATCATGGGGATTCTTATCTATAAATGTGGCTTTGACAATATCCTCCTATGCTATTACCTTACAAGTTCTGAAATCCCATACACCATTAAGGAAGTTCACGATGGTATTTTTTTGGTCATTTCAATGGACTCACTATCACTAAGTGCATCCTTCTCCTTATCTACTACTAAAAAAATCTAAACCAAGAATATTGTGACTATGTCAAATGTTGTGTGAAATTTCAGCAACACGCTAATCTTCACCACACCCCTAGTCACGCCTTACAGGTTTCCGAGACCTTTGGCCTTTCTCCCAATGGGGTTTGGATCTCGTCGGAGAGATTAACCCTCATTATTCTCAACACCATCAATAGATCATCACCATAACTAAATATTACACTAAATGGGTGGAAGTCATACCTCTCATTTCTATAAAATCTGAGAAAATTTATGAGTTCATCAACCATCACATCATTTGTTACTTTGGTGTTCCTCACCGCCTCATCACTGATAATGGAAAATAATTCAAAAACAAAACCCTACACAAAATATATGACACCTTTGGCATTCAAATTATTTTTCCTTCACCTTATTATCCTTAGATAAATGGCCAAGCCGAATCAACTAAAATAACTCTTAACAAAATTCTTATAAAAGTGGTTGACAATACTGGTAAGGATTGGCACATGCACATTATTTTCTCCTTATTGGCTTATTGCACTAGTATTCACACCTCAACTGCTGCCACATATTTCTATTTGGTCTATGGTATAGAGGTTGTCTTGCCTCTCGAGGTTTAAATTCCATATATTTGTATCTCACTTAAAGATATGCTCAATGATGATGATTTTCGCTAAGACTTCTTGACGTAACTTGAATTACTCAATGAGTGTTGCTTAAATTCTCTCGATCACCTTCAAATCTAAACAAAACGTATCAAATTTGCCTACAAAAACATGTCCAAGAAAAATCTTCAAGGTTGGTGAACTTGTCCTAAAGGAAAATCAACATGTAACAAAAGCTGAGAAAAGTAAAAGGGGAAAGTTTTCTCCTAATTGGCTTAGAACCTACATTATCACTCATACCTATCAATCTAGTGGTTATCATTTATCCTCTCTCGAAGGTAAATCCGAACCTGATCCCCTCAATGCCTTGCATCTTCGACCATTCTAACTTTGTTGAATCAAGTACTATATCACCTTCTATCTATTAAACACTCATCCCTTGAGAAACCTTCTCCTTTCACTTACTTATTTTAAGGACCAATGACTAAACAAGAATCATGTGATTAACCGATACCTTTTAGCCTTATCTTCAATATGAGTATCATGGCTCTACTCATGGCATGATTCTCATGGATACTTTTCATTCTTTTTAGGATGGAATCCCATGGTTGTTCGTCACTTAAAACCTCTCTTTCATAGTTAATATTTTGTGGGATATAGCTTTTCCTCCATAAAAGAAGCCTATACTCCTTTATAGTCTTTCCCATGACCTAAAAGTCCAAAAAGTTCAAAAGTAATATATGGGATTTTCAAATTAAACTCCTTGAGTCAAACTTCTTGCAAAATAGATGACTCCCTCAAAAGGACATCTATCTTTCTATCTTGTTGCTATAAATAGACTACTCCCTCGAAGGAAAACTATAAAAAGATAGCCATACTGTACATAGTCTATCAAAAAAGAAGACTATTTCTACAAAAATAAAAAAAAAATATTCTGAAGCTTCCTGCATCGATCAACTTCATGAAGACCTCAAGGAGTCATTATATTCATCCCACATAGACTTCCCACATTGATCAATCTATCAAACAAAAGTAAAAAGAAAATACAAAAATAAAGAAAAATACAACTTTTTCGTCATGGACTTGCCTATTTTGGTTTTGGGTATCTTGCAGAAGAGGCATGTTGTCTCACAACAAGGTTACACTAAACAACCCATTTCACCTCACCTTCTTTTCTTTCTAATATTCTACCTACTTAAGGGACATGCCATAAATGTGACATTTCATGATCATGTAACTTCCTTCACCCTTAGAACAATCAATCATGCACTTCCTTTAGGGGTTTAAGTTCATAAGCCCATCCTCGGTATGCTCATTATGGTCCTTGCCAACTATGAGGAATTTTTCCTCTTTTACTATTCACCTCTTTTCTTACTTATTGATTCTGCTACAAAAGACTAGACCTTCGACACCTACATTCTGGGATTTCTTCTCCTTTCACCTACCTCAACATTCCTTATCTATTTTTCATAAACTCATCTTAAAATACTCAACCATGCCTATTCAACCTAGACTCCACCATGCCTATTCAACCTAGACACCCCCATGCCTATTCCACCTAGATTTAACCATGCCTATTCAACCTAGAACTCAACCATGCCTAAATGACCTAGACTCCATCATACCTAAAATTGACCAACCCATTCATCTACCTCATCATATTCTTCCCTATCCTATGGGAGAACTACATCATCCTGAGGCCCCTTTTTCGCCGGGGTATGTAGGAAACACTCGAGGGCATGGGGCCTTGGAGGTTAGCTTGACCACTTTTACCCCTAACAAATTTTCCCCCTTTACATTCACATTCTAACCTAGTTAGTTTCCATTTACATAATAACTTGGAGATTAATATATCCCAAAAACATACATCATTTCACCATACCTACCATTTTATAACGTCAATTACATCATACCATACCTGAATCATTTAACATTTCCATGATATCAATTACTTGGAAATTTAAACAAAACATACATACAACACATCATTTCCATAAAACCAGTAACTTGGAAATTTTCAACTCAACCATGCCTACACCTAGACTCCACCATGCATATACTTGACTCCATCATGCCTATACCTAACTCAACCATGCCTAAATGACCTAGACTCAACCATGCCTAACTCACCATGCCTAACTCACCTAGTTTCCATAATAAACATAACAATAGAAATAAAACCAAGTACATCATCAATCCAATATCATCATCAACTATATAAAAGGGAATGTTTGTGTATCAATACATATATACACAGGGATAAATAATCAAATTATCTCAAAACTCTCAAGTACAATGTCAAAATATTTGTACGCAGGATACATATATATATATATATATATATATATATATATTATATATATATATATATATATACACATCAAAATACAATACCACATATCATAAAGTATCATCCCCACCTAAGGCCCTTATCTACGATCTCACCTCGTAGCCTCCTCTCACCCTCATCACTGCCCTCCCATCATCTCTCCACACTCTATAGGTCTCTGTTTGTTGAGCATCTCCTCTTCCTTTCCCTCATCCGGGCCTCGCCTATGAGAGCTGGTAACCTCACTCTGACCCTATTTTTGGGGCTGATGACCCCCTGTGCTACCTAAACTACATGTCCGAGACCTGGTCCTCTCACTTGGCTTCTGTTGGGCCCTATGCTCATGTATGATTGGATATCAATACTGTTACATCAATCGATTCCCGATAATAATGAGCCTCGTTTAGGGCATCCCTGAACCTAGCCATGGACATTTTCTAGGGTGGCATTGTTGCCCTAGATTTAACCTGTGAACCTTGCCCTAACAATAATGGCCTCTGTGCCTTTAGCAAAGGACCCATTATTGGTGTCGGTGCTTGTAAAATGTGACCCTATCCTGATGGATGTTCTCGGTGCTGCGTTGGTACCTGTGTGGCTACCTATTCCTATAATGTTGTAAATTGTACTTGGGATACAATCAGATAGACCTATAAACCTATGACATGTGCCTGTAAAGTAGTTTCCTGTGCTCCATACCCTATGAGAGCCTATGCATGTGCTTGTACTAGCTAACCCTATAAAGTATTCACCTTCCTTATCAAGATGGCCACCTGCGCATGAGCTATTGTCAATCTGTACACCTAGAGCAGTCACATATCCATGTGGTGCATCTCTTTGTACCATAACTGTCACCAAATCCAGCTTTCCCTCAGTCATGGTGGTAGTGCTTCCTATAACTATGTTTACCCACCACTATCTATGTGTTATAGTGGTCCCTGCATCATCAAGTTTTCTATCAACTGACACCTCCTCCTTCCCTACTGGGTTTGTAGGATGGGGTGGAGATAATGGTCTCTCCACATCATCTCTGCGGTACTATGGGAATGATGGAAACACATCATGATGTATTCTTAATCGGCGCGTCGACTGCGTCAAATGGAATCATCTCGTGCTCATTGGCATGCCTAACCTTTATCCACCTCAGTAGTTTTATCCCTTGTAACTCCCAGGCCATCCCTCTATATGTAGGAAAACCAACATAGGTTCTCCAACCTATGTCCATGGTGTATAAACCCTTTAGCTGACATCTGTAGTAATCCATGTTGTACATTGTCTCCTCGACTCGTGGATGACCACCTACTACCACTCATCTCCTATATCCATCCCTCTTCCATCATGATGCCAATCTTGTTATGTTGTATCGCCACATCACTTTGTTCTAGGCCCAAAGATACTTGTATGATGTATCAGTTCTCTAGCAGGCCCAAAGCTCCTGATATGTAGATATGCCCCATGCAAAACAAACCCGATCCTCTAGCATATCCCATAAGACTCACATTAAACCCTAAGTAAATATGCCACCCTATGAATATGGAAGTGCATAGCACCCCACCGCTACCATCATCAACACTTATGCTAATCGATTCTCATACGGGTGTGAAACATACATTGCTCCCATTATACGAGAATAGTGTTGTGCTCCATCAAGTTGATCGCCATCTCTCAAAATACTATAATCATCACCCCAAAAGCCTCATTCCACGATCTTGAATAAATGAGCTCCCAAAAATCAGTAACTACAAAATCCGGTATACATCCTCCAGCGTGATCATCATCTCATCGGTGGGTAGATGAAATGTTTTGTTCGCTGCATCCCATCTATCATGAGGGTGACCATAATACTGTGATCTCGTCAATCCACTTTTATCGGCTGATCCCAACCAATCCAACCTCTCACATGTGAGTCCACTCATCCTCCATGATGTTGGGTCACATCTCCCCCAATAATGGTGGGACCCTATCCCACATCATCAACTTGATGTCATGCCTGCATCCATGTAATTCACCAATGTCAAATACTTACCTATATTATTTCTTTTTCCCATCCCACATCTACACTTACCTACCTACCTCCTTTCCTACCTATTTCACTGACCTCTCATACCTTCTATCTCACCTCGCCAAGTACCATTCTTCTATTTGATCACTATTCTTCCTGCACTCTTTGACCTAATTTTTCCCTAACCACCTGCTTATCCTTACCTAATTAACCCTACACCCACCCACTTCTACCTTTACCTACCTCTATTCTATCTAGGCTAACCCCATTACCCACTTCCCATTTCTACCCTCTCATTTTTAGCCCATTTAGGCCTTCTAAATCTCACCTATTAGGCCTTGGTCACTTTTCATAGTGACCGACACCGGTCACCTATCTCCGATACCCACCTATCTCTTGCCCACATCGGTATGCCAAACCAATGTTGGCATCTTCGACCGACGTCGATCTCTCGGTTCGTCCCTAAGGTTGAACTCCCACCCCTAAATTCCAAAAAAATGAAAAAAACCTATTTACTACCCCAAACCCACCTCATCCCCACCCCAATTCATTTTTCCACCTAATTAAGCTACATTCCACCCTTCCCCACCCAAAATCATTCATTTTAACCAAATTTCAAACTTTCAATTTTAACCCCCATTTCTTCATTTTAACTTCAAAATTTAATCACAAACCACTACCAAGGATTAATTCCTACCTCAACATGCTACCTCCTCCTCACTAGAACCTCTGTCTTTGAACCGGTAGTCATCCAATGCCTCCTCTTATAGTTATGCCTCAAATCGATCTCTCATCCTCCTCGACCAATCAAATCACTCAATGATCTCGTCAACCCGACCACCTAGCTCCTCCAGCCACTCTGATGCCTCCAACTCAGCCTAGTACAAAGCCTCATCCTTTTTCCATGAAAAAGGTTTAAAACTCTTCTCTTTGTCATTTTCTATAAACGGAAAAGTTAAAATGAATCCGTAACATACATATTTTTAATTTTTACCCTACCCCCAACTTGACCAACGTCGGTTTATCTTGAATGGTATCGGTCATGTGCCCTAGTTTGCTTGTGGTCAGTTTCTCTTAACCAGAATTAGTTTACCATTATTGGTATAGGTTATCTGTTTGAGTCCCTTACACTATTTATCACCACATTTGATTTCCCGAAACCCTTTTCACCTTACCCAAGTTTGCACCCAACCTTACCACTCAACCTAATTTCCTTATAGCCTAAAACCAACCACCCTATCAGTTAGGTCATGTTTTTGCCTCCACCTGTGGCCTTACCTACGGCCTTTCCAAAATCACCCAACCCACTCTCACCCATTTTTTAGACTTTAATTCGCTTACTCGCTATACCTTGTGATGACGTTACTCATGTTGTTCAACCTAATGACCTTACCTTTCCTAATTTCATGTTGTTTATCCTAACCAAACCTTTGGTGCTTTGGAACACACCTACTACTCATTCTGCATGTTTCCTAGTTGTGTTTCAAGACCATATCCTATACCTTGTATACCTAAACCACATCAACGTTGTTTTGGATAAATTTCTCGACCTTAGACAAAGAATATTTTGGAAGCTCTTAAACCTAGTACCTTATTGCATTCTATACATATGCATGCATTCGAATGCCACTACTTATTACCCGAACTGATATCACCATTACTAACACCTCACCTATGCTTCATTTTTAATCACTTACCCATTTATCAAACTACACACTGATTCTGTTTACCACCTCATCAGTTCTTGGTTTTAGGGGGATCACCTCCACCCATATTTGGGGAAACCTAACATTCATTCGTACACTGGACAACGACCTCCTATTTTTGTCAAGCATCATTTATCAATACAAGCTACGTGACAACAAGGGGAAAATATAGACACCAAATTTGGATCACACTCCCTTGGTCCCCTTCATTAATTAACATAATGCATTTACCTAGCCACGATCCCTAGTCCCACATTGATATTAATTTAATTACTTACAAATTAAATTAATATTCATCCTCACGTTATTAATTAATTTAATTATTTTAATTAATTTAATTTAACCCTCACACATCCACCACATCAATACACCTCACCTGGACCCATTCTAGAGGCATTTAACTCATAGTGACCAAGTCATCAATCCTAGTGTTGAGTCACCACTTGACCTAACTAACTAAGAATTCTTCCTAAACCTAACTGGAATTATTTTATGATCTTCCTATCTTTTCTAACGAGAAATCCACTTCCCTAAGTGGACTCGACTTGTAAAGCATGCAAAATATGGGAATATCTTCCTCTTTTTAGGAAAAAGGATTATTTCACCCTAACTCGACATTGGTTTATCCTCGGCATATGTTGGTCACCTAACCACCATCATTTCCTTTATATATAATTTTACAACTCTTTACACAGGTTGGTCATTCAGTTATTGAAGTTCTATTACAATCGATCTCAAATCTTCAAGCCTTCTTTGCATCCAGATGATGAACACTAACAACCAAAATGCAAGACCAACAAATCGGTTCTCCTTCCAGAGCGTTGGAATACTCATGCGGCACATAGGTTGCACTTTGCCGCGACACTAGACCCAACTACCTGCTCTTTGATTAACCACCAGCCATCTCCATTCACAGGATCTACAAAACATCAAGTTAGTACTGTGATTTTAATCATTTATGCTTATTCCATTGTAGATCTCTTTCTTCATTCAGTATTTCATTTCTTTTATTACCCGTATATCATATTCTTCCCATCAACCTACTATTTAACAACCCCAAGCCATGTCACCTTTCTTAACCTCCTTCTTAGTATTCTTGAGTCTTCTTAGCCATATTATGACCCAAACCACACTACCCTCACTCTCTGCAAGCAAAGAGAGCCTAAAATCAAATTTTTAAATAGTTTGCTACTTATCTCCCCTACTCGATGTCGATTCCCTAACCGTCATCGGTTTCATCCCCATACTGGCATTGGTCACCCGAACGGTATTGGTATCTTTGTTATTTTATATTCTTAGTCCAGCAAGTCTTCCATTCATCCAAAACCAACCCAGACCTTAACCAATTAACCCCAGACCCTTATCAGGCCTCTAACAGACCTTCCTAACATGAACAAACCTTGGTTCTAATTATATTTAGTGTTGCATTTCATGTTTAACATTAAATCTAGTGTATTGTGTGTATGAGAAGCCTAAATCATTACATCATAATAGGACCTATTTATTTCACTTTCTTATTCACATTAAATTGTTCATAAACAAAGTGGATTAAAATCCTCTCTAGGAAGCACCACACTTCCTAGATCTACTAGCAGCTAGAGTCCAATTCCATATGCTATTTAATACTCTTTTGTGTTCTTGCTTTGCATATATAGGCGATCCTTCCCGGATAAAAAGGATTTCTCTACGATCAATTTTGACAACGTCAACAACGTGCACATTCTACCTCTATCTACATAATCATAAGTATTCCTCCTTAACCATTTACCTTCTATTTGTTTTGTCCTAGAAAATATTAGACTTACTTGTGAAACACTCAATTCTTGTGGTGACTCGACACAAAGCAATTTTGTAGGTGGATTTCATGAAAAGTGGAAGAAGAAATACTTATAGGAAGTTGCATTTGTTTTACTTGATGATGTTCATTTAATTTGGATACTTGAAAGTATTAAAAGTTTTGAAATGATTCTGTAGAAGAACCATGGAGGATTAATGATTTAGTATTTTTTAATGGATAAGAAATTTTGTGATTAATGACTGAAAAACATATGAAATATTTACTAAGTATGAAATAAAGTGAATTCCACTATGGTTATATTAACTTATTGTATTAATGAGAATTGATAATTAGTTTATCTATTTAGTATGAATATTGTAGATTCGATTGTTATTCCTAAGTCATAAACATTCATGACCTATTAGTTATCTAAGGGATTGAGAGTTTCTTGGATAAGGAACTATATGTATAAGTCAATCAATCTATGAGATAACAGTAAACTATTATGAGTTATAATCATGAATTGTCAAACCTTATTTGGAAGTGGAAAAAGTGTAATAATAGGTTATAAAGAATGATGTTGCATTCTTATCAGGGTTATACCCTTTATGTTATTATGAACTTATAATTAAGATAATAGTCTTTAATGAGGAAAAAGGGAAATTTTCTTATCACGATTAATAAATACATTGCTTATGATCCTTAACTTAGATTGATAAATTGTATCTATAACGTTGTAAGGGAAAGTGTTATATTTAAATAGGAACAATGCATGGTAATATAAAAGATAGTAAGATCATGCTATGATGGGGTTGAATGATAAAGGAATCATTATATCTAACTTATCGGTTATAAAACCTAAATTATACGCATTAGACAAACCTAATAAAAAAGTGACTTGATGATGTCCTTAATTCAAATTGAATTATAAGGCTCAATGAAATAATGGTTAATGAATAATGAGTTCATAAACATGAATGAAAAATTGACTTGCATACCTTTAATTGGTGTAAAGGTGCATTACGATCCTTTCTTAAAGGATTAATCATACAAAATTAGTTGACCCTAGGTATGATGCTTAATGTAAATTTAAGTAATTAATAAGTTGAAATTTTATAAAACTAATGAACTCGTTAAGTATGTCAGTTCCGTTAAAGGAACTTAGTGGGTCATTTGCAGTATAGTTTTTGCTACATAGTACCCACTTAATGATGAAGGTCATTAGGTGGATACTTTGTGAAGCAACCATTATGCCTCAATATCCCACTCAGCTCCTCTAACTCAACTATCATAAATTGGAATTTCAGTTCATTGTTTTACTCTAAACTAAGATAGGCATATAACCAAGTGTTTTCATCAACTTATGTTGACCTAAGGAAAATAAACACACCCGATTTGACGTAAGTCAATTTGATTATGTGTATTTATCCTTAGTCACCGAAGTAGACTGTCACACTATCTTATGTGAGCTATCCCTATTTAGTGTGAAACATTGACCTAAAATTGGTTGACAAAAGTCAAGGAAGTCTAATCTAGATAACATTTTTGAGTGGGGTGAAAGACATATTCCTTTCGATGAGTATGCCATCTAGGAATTTAAACATGGTAAACACATTGAAAACTTTTTCGAAAGTATCACAAACTACTGGTTGTGTTTTCTTATGTCACCTAGTCTAAGGTTGTGAGATTTCGATGAGTATCGATGTGTGTACTCGGACATGATTCTTAAACGAAACACTTGAATGACCCGTAAAGGGTATAGGAACCAAATTATACTTTGTATACACAAGAACAAGATAAACATGAGAGATTGGTTAATACTGAGTCATGAAATGAGAGATCGTATTAAACTAAGTCATTACAACTGCATATGGTTTTTTGTTATGTGATGGATTAACAAGGAATGTTTGTTCTAAATTATGTGAATTTAGAACAACAAACATTATGTTAAAAAAATGTTCCCCTATTTTCTAAGTCATAAATGAGGATGTTACATCAGTTTTGTGTGGTTAACTAAATATCAAAATGCTCAAGGGAAAAAATACTATTAAGAAGCCTTGACAAAAGAAAAAGACCAAAACACATAGTGAAAACCTCTTTGAGGAACTTGTGGAAAAACAATTGGAAAAATCAATGGACAAAATAGTTGACCCACTCGAAGGTGATGATCTCTCTAAAAACTTGTGGAAGTGGATTTGACTCTTCCTCCTAATCCTACATGGATGGAGGATGCATCGAAAATGTTGTTTGAAGAGACAATCAGTGTAAACATCGGGATAAAAGAAGAGCCTAAAATGATAAAGTTGGGAGCTTCACTCTCAGTACAAGAACAGAAGACCCTCGTAGCCCTATTATGAGAGTATGTGGATATATTTTCATGGTCATATGTAGATATTCCAGGATTGGACCTAGCATTGGTTATACACAACCTTGTTGTACACCCAAATGCCAAACCTATCAAACAAAAACTAAGAAAGATGCATCCAAAAATTACATTACTTGTCAAAGAGGAACTGGAAATACTATTAGCAGTAGGGTTCATCAAACCTATTGACTATTCAGACTGGATATCTAATGTAGTCCCAGTTCAAAAGAAACCAGTTGGTATCAGAATATGCACTGACTTCTGGGACATCAAAAATCATGTCCTAAGGATGACTTCCCTTGCCTAACATCGACATGATTATCGATTTGACTATTGGTTATGAGATATTATCTTTAATGGATGGCTTCTCATGTTATAACTATAGACACATCAAATGTGCTAACATATTTTTAATGTTAATACTACACTAATTATCCTCTTTTCCTTCATTCTCATAATAATTAGTTCTTTTCCACTAATTAGCTAACATTCCTCTTCTTATCCATTAATTAACGAACTTTTGTTAATTAATGAGCCTTCTTATCATTCAAAATGCTGATTAATAGGATTTCATTAATTAATGTCCACTTCTACCTAGGTCAATTAATTATTCTTAATTAATTACGACCACTAGTCTAAATACATAAATTACCATTTATTAACCCATTTCCCTCTATTACATCTCTCAAAATCACAATAATCTACCTCTAATCAACTTCTATAATCTTTCTTCTATCTATTAATTAATCACCCTTGATTAATTAAAACACCCCTCAACTCCCATGAGTCACTAATGACTTATTAATCTCTTCTAAATCAAGATTACTTTATCTAAAGAAACCTTATCCATTCCTAATCTTGTTTTACCCTTATCCTACATGCACCAAGTTGTACATATTTCTCCAACATTTAGGATATATAAGTAACCCTCTTGCTTAGCTTTCTACAAACACCTTTGTAATGCATATAGCATAAACTATAGGCATTTTCATCTTTGAGCATCTTCCATTAGTGTTGAGCTAGGTATCTTCATCTTGCATTTCATCCATCAAAAATTTTGAGTCATATGAAGGGAATCAAAATGGTCTTGTAGCCATGTCTTGATGAGCCTCCATTCTCAAACCCTTGAAGATCAAACAATCAAATTTTATTGCCATGGATCTATCTAGGTTCATTTTTAGTTGCAATCTAAAGAGTAGAGGTTAAATTCTTAAGATATTAGTTTTATTTTCCTTCAAAATTTTAATGCATAATGTTGGTATTTAGTCTCTTTAAGCTCTTAACATGAAGATATTTTTGTATTTATCTTTCTTTTAGAACTATTAATGTATTAGTTTCAATTCTCTTAGCATAGTTAATTAATACATTGATACATATGGCATGCCGATGGGACAGATTCATAGTCTCTTTGATTTTAATGAGTTTTACTAGTTTTTCTCAAGTTTTGCTAACCCAAATCATGCACATGTGAAATAGGTTAAAATTATTAGGTTATTTCACTAACTTTATATGCATTGAGTCTCTCTTATGGGGTTTATTATGATGGGTTGTCATTGGATTTGAGCTAAATTAGGAAAAAATTGATCTTTTTCAAGTTGCATATGTCAATACTCTGTATTTTGACGTCATCTATAAGTACACACACATGTAAATTTTGCAGGGGCACGTATACATCAAAATCTGCACACATGTGTTCAAAAGGGTGCATACATAATTATATCCACGTGTATGTATTTTGTCGGTAATAGTACCTGTGTCAATTTTTCATCAAGTCCGTGTATGCATTAAAAAGGACATGCACACATTTTTATGCACTTATAAATGAAATTTCATCCTCTAATTTTTCTTGCATTCTTCTTGTCCTCATATACACTTAAACCCGTCTGTGTATCCATATCCACGCATACACAACTACTAAGCCTATGTTTTGACTTTTTCTCGATAGGTACGCGCATGCATCGAATAACCCACGTACATAGCTCTCTGGGCGATTACATGCTCGGGCTCTTTGTCATTTTAGCGAGGCGTGTACCCATTCATATCCACACGCGCATACTTGAAATGGGAGAGCGACGTCATAGCACAAATTTTAGGTCTACTTTAAAAATTACAAAGGATTGTGCTCTTGATGTTCTAACTCCTTATATGTTTATTTAAGATTAACTTCTATTTTGTAGGGTATATTTACATATTTTTGCTAATTTGGTTTGTTTAAAGTTAATGGATGTTGCGTGTTTGTCTATGATATTAGAGTTGTGTATGCTCTTCCCTCACACCTTTTAGGTGATCTTGGGAATTAGAAATGATTTCTATATCTTTTCTATGCTTTGGAAAATGTCTCATTATACTTATTTGCTAAGGGAATGAATGTCAAAATTGATTAAAATGAACTATCTTGCACTTTTTTTTTGCAATTTTTTTCCATTTTTAAATTATTGGTGGGTTTTTCGTGTTGTGTATGCTCTTCCTTGTACCTTTTAGGTGATATTGGGAATCAAAAACAACACTTAAACCCTTTTTCATGATATTTTGATCTTGTGGAAAATTACTAATCTTTCGTGTGTAGGACCTAATTCACTTGTCAAAGAAAGGAGGTTCAAAACACAAAACTACTAATACACATGTGATTGCAGGTTGCCAAATGGTGAACGACTAAACCACATTAAGTCTAAAAGATAAAAACACACCACATTCATCACACTATATATGCAGGTTTAGATAAGGGTACACCCCATCTGCTTAACTAGGACATAACCCCTTTGGCATAAGCCTTAAGCTACAAAAATGGGGGTGGTCCTAGGAACCCCAAAGTAGTCCACACAAGAGGGAACCTTGTGGACGAAATGGGAAGTTCTCTGCATGCCTACTTGACTAGTTTTACCTTTGTGAGTTAGAGTCAAAGTTATTTGTATCGTGACCCCAGTGAGAACACATGATGAATGCATTGATTACTCACTATGTTTGAAGGGGGTAAAGTAAATCCGAGATAACCCAAGACTAGTCAGTGCAAATTTCTTGGTAAATCAAGCTTGCATTAGATAACTTGTGACACGTAGTTAAGGGAACCACCTAGGAAGCTATCTTGACTTGGAGCCAACTTAAGTGTACAAAACCAATCATTATTGAGAGCCTTCGCAAAGGGAGAAATTTTTTGGAGTCGAAACCTTGTTTATCGAACAAGGGGAGAGGTCATCATGAAAATTTTGAAGCAATACTTTTTCTTAGTTTTTCACTCACCATAAGATGAGGTGAAACTCTCTCAAGTAAGGCCAAACACTTTTCAACCTCACTTGATCTACTTCCTTTGCTTTATTTTGAAACTTTGTTGATCAAAAGGAGAGCAACCATACATGTGTTATCAATCGATCGTGTCCACCACTTTTGCACCCAGTTAACATTCGTCCTTGCTTGAGATTGGATGGTAAACGTTGAAAGTGTGTTGGTATGTTTTCATATCTTGATAGCCATTTGATCTTGATACCCAAGTCAAAAAGTCATTTTATTTAGGATTTATTATTCAATCGATTCTCCTTTGAAGTGTTACGTTGCTTGTATTGTATCGCAGATTTTTTGATACTTACATCTTGTTTCTAGAAAACTTGACCTAAATGTCTAGATTGTGATGTTACGCTACACGCATCTTAACAATTCCTTAGTATACTTTAGCCTTGGTTTGATTTTAAACATTACCTTAATTTTAAAAGGTGTTGTTGTTACCTTGTGCATATCATACTAATATTATTTTGATACTAATACCTTAATTTTCCGTAAATTTTGGTTAACGTATCTTAGTGGTATTATTGCATTGTTCATATTTGTAACCTCCACTTTTTGAGATATAGGTCTTTCTTGGATTTGAACTCATTTTAAGTATACTTTGATCGGAAATCACATCAACCTCTTGATATTACTTGCGCCTTATTCTTTTTTAGCTTGACATAAGTGGCGACATTTCATTGATCATCTTAAAATGCCAAAATACCATTTGAAAACACTTAGGAAGTAATTCAATGATTGATTGGTTTAAAAACGAACCTTGCATGATTGTGTCTTTTGATTATTTGTCATTTTGACTTATCCATTTAGGACAATCACTTTGATCCATTGATTCTTTATCATTCATTATTCTCTTGTCATTTTTATCACTTAAGTTTGATTGGTGTTGTTTTTTGAGCTTGCATGATTGTTCCTTAATCGTTTACCTTATAGACTTATATTTATAAGGACAATACTTTTGAGCCTTTGATTCTTTACACTCGTAACTTGTTGTCCAAACCTTTTTGGATTGTTGAAATTACGTTATCATGATGTATGTTTTCCTTAGATCCCTTTTGGAAAATCACACAAACATCCCCATCTTTACGAAATGTCTAGTTGGTTGTCGTTATGTTGCCCAAATTGACATGAAACCTTCTTCACTTTGAAGAAGTTTGATCATACAATCTAGGTCTAGGCATTTGAACCCAACACATGCCAAAATGACTAATTATCACAAGGTCCCTTATACATACAACAATAAGGAATCAAAGTTTCGGTGTTCACATCAAAAGACACCCATCATGACTAAACCTCATTTGGTTCTTTGCACTAGAGAACCCATCTGGCTATGCCTTTCCCCATCTTCATCTCATAGTCAGTGGTATGATTCTTCTATTTCTAATCCAAACTTTTATTATAAGTTTGAGGATTATAATCTAAACATTCCTTCCGATTCAAAGGCTCCTAATCCAAACTATTCGTCTAATTATTCAAATTCTCCTCGCCTCCTAAAATTCATCCAATCAACCTTCTAAGGAATAATCAGTTTCATAAACAACGTTCTCCTCATCTAAAGATTTGTGTCACCAAAAATTCTCCCTATCATTAATCTAATTTGACTCCTATGTCTCAGTCTTCCCTTTCTTTGCAGGGCCTCCGCTATCAAACTTATAATTCAAATTTTGAGTCATGGTCCTCCCTATCTTCATAGGACCTTCTTCATCATAAATATAAAGAAAATCCTATGTCACGGTCCTCCCTATCTTCACAGGACCCTATTCATCACCCATTTAATGTGAACCATACGTTGTGGTCCTCCCTTTCTTTACAGGACCTTTTTATCAGTCCACCTTAACAACATGTTCTTCCTTTGAAGATACATGTGACTCCAAATCCCTCCAATCAAACATCTAATATAATTTTTGAATCACGGTCCTCTCTTTCTTCGCAAGACCCCTTTTATTATTCATCCAATGCAATTCTTGAATCACGTTCCTCCCCTTCTTCGCAGGACCTTCTTCATCAATCACCCCCACGAATTATTCCTTCTTTGAAGATTCGTGCGACACAAATTCCTAGTAAAATGTCTAAATCGACTCCTACGTCACAATCTGCAGACTTGGACTTAATCCTACTAGTTTACAAATGATATACCATCATATAGGTAGGTCCACACTGCCTTCTTCTACTCCTAAGACATCTATCTCCACATCTACTTCGTCCCCCATGTCACCTTCTTCTATCAATCATCATCAAACATCTTCTCAATATTTCACACTAGTTGGCCCTTTTTCATCCAATCAAACCCCTTGGTCAATCAACAACCCATACCGATTGATTTCTTTCAGAACAAAGGAGTGATCATGGCCTTTATAGGGTCACACAAATATATCCCCCTAACAAGTTGCGAGAAAGAATTATCTTTAGAATTCTATGTGTCTGTGTATTGTGAGGAAAAGGCTTTTATCAAGAAACAAAGGAAGAGCCTCAAATCATGTAACTTGATCCTCCTCTTATTCTTCCATCCTCATATTCTTCATTACGTAATGAAACTCCTGGGTCTTTCATTGATCCATGGCCTATATTATCATCACCCAATCAATTTTTTTCTATCAAAAATCCTCAATCACAATCTCTTATGGGGTCAACGCCAAGTATCCCTTCATCTTCCTCAGTAGTTGTGGGTCACCTTCTAGTAACCCTCCCTCTATTATTTGTGGGACATTTTTGGGTATTCCATCATCTTCTATTCTTGGGCCACATCCTAGTATCCCATCATCTTCTAGATATGGGTCACACCCTAACAGCCCTTCTTCTTCTATTCTTGGGCCACATACGAGCATCCCTTCATATTTTATTCATGGATCACCTTCTCATAGCCCCTCTTCTTCAATTATTGGACCATGTCCTTTTCATCCATCACATTATTCTTCTATAAAAATTGTAGCAATCCCACCATCATTCCTCACATTCCTCTCATCAATTCTAAACGTCATCGTTCTCCTCCCACTTCTTAGGATCGAGACAAGTCAAGCATTAGCTTATAAAAACCTAGACGGGTTATTTATCCGATAAGATCAAAACTCCAAAGATCTCCAAAGATCCCAAAACTCAAACGATTATAAAATTCAACATCAAACCCGATTCCAAAATTTACACCAACATACCCATCAAGTATGGCACAAAGTGCAAAAACTATGGATAGGGAACTCAAGCTCCCGCATACGAAACCCATGTTTCAAAATAAATCATAGTCATTTGTTGAGTGAGAACTCACCACGATCATTGAGATTGGGGATAATATTACGTTTGATGAACAAACATGTTTTATCTCCCTTATCAAGGAAATTACAAACATAGTTGTTGGATCTTATCACACAGAGTGACATTTTTGGTCCTATCTTCCCAAAAATACAAAAAAATAAGAAAACATTAGAAAAACAAAATCAAAGGTACAAAGATCAAACATTGAAATAAGGTATTACATACACATGGGTGTTCTTTCTTCCCTTTCTTTCCATTCATTTTCAATTCATCCACCATTTTCATCCCTTCGATGATATTTTGGTTAGCTTATTTTGTACACATTTTACGACATTTACTTCTATGGTATCCATTTGACCTTTGTCTTTCATCAACTTGGTAAATTGAAGAACGAATGACCTCTTAGAGATCCTATCACAATGTCCATCTAAAAAAATTGTTGCGAAGAGATTTTGGATGTATTTGTTGACACTAGCCAATGTCGTCATCATAATCACTTCCATATTCTTCCATTAAGTCATCAGTGGTTCTTAACCCCTTGTCAAATCAAGAGAGTTGAAATAAAATTTTTAGAATGCAAAAAGCAAAAGAATCAATCAATTGAAATCAAAATCAAAAGAAAAATCAGATTGATATATAACTTTGTCTTGGGGTATTTCCAAGATTATCTCTATTGGGGCTATGAATGCCTCGATCTCAAGTAGAGATATGTTGTGATTAGAATCAAATACATCTCCATTTGGGCTATGGATGTTTGGATGATATCATAACAATTTATGGTTATCCTTCCACCCTTCATTCACAAATCACCTTTCAAAATAAATCATTAGTACATAGTGGCTAAGGTGTCTTCACTTGCTTTCTATCAAATCTTCCCTCCAAGAGGTAATTAATTTCCACGTGCACACATTGGATCTCTATGAGCAAACAGGTCTAGTATGTTACCAAGTGTCTTATTTTTTGAGCCTGTTTAAACTATTTCTTTAGTGCATGTCTTGTCTCATGATTTGTGCCTTCAGCTAATCAATTTTTCATCGGCCACCTTCTAGTTGCATTTTCCATATATTTTCATAGCATTTATATTCTTATACTTCATTTAGAATATCCATGTGTATAAGATTGCCTTTTTACTATGTTTGAGGGAAACTTTATCCCTTCACTCAATAAACAATCTTCTACTTCTTTCTATATGTGGCTTCTTGCTAACTTATGCTAGGGGCATGCTTGCTCCTTCTTAACACTTCATTGGTTTGTGTTCATCATTAGGTTGAACATATCTATTTTATCTTTGATCGAACCTATCCTTTCGTATATACGTGTAGGATTTTCCTTTATATATTCCCATCTCGTCTAGGGGAATCTTTGCATTTTCACCTTCTTGTACAGGTGCATCATATTATGCCATTGTACATTACATCTACCACCGGGGCATCCACATTTCTTGGTTTTACTGTACATAGATTTGGAAAACTGTTGAAAATCAAAAATCATTCAAATATGTTTAGAAAAATCCAAAACATTTAAACATGTTTAGAAAAATCCAAAAAAATTCGTATAACTTTTGAAAATTCATAAAAATTTCCAAAATCCTCTTATTTCTTCTAAAAATTGAAAATCACTAAAAATTTACAAAAATAAAAAAATCAATCAAAAATCCTAAAAATTGTAAAAATTCAAAAATTACAAAAAAATTGTAAAAAGATCATACGCGGCTGTAATTTGTGTCACATGCATGGTATTCATCACATATCTTGGTGGCATTATCATGTGTTCTTGAACAAAATGACTCACGGATCACTGGATCTAAATCCATTTTACAATGCTAGACTGCTTGGTTCATCTATACTCGGGGCACATCGAGTTTCTGATGCTTGTTTCATAGCACACAAAGCTTTATCATTGGACCTTACATCCTTCATCAATTCCCATCACATGAATCCTTGCTTGGAGCATCATTTTTAACCCTTGTCATCAACCATAAACAGTTGAGATATTCATCTTGATAACAAAACATTTATGCAGCCTTCTTGACCGTTGTTTGTTTGGGTATGTGTGTTTGTACTTGTTTCCTTATTAGATGAGCTTGTTTACTTCTCATATTGCAATGCATTATGTATGTTGCATTGATTTGGTGTTTTCATCAATGGAAAATTTTTTTGTATTATGGATTTTCATGTCATTCTACACTCTTTTGTATGTTTATATTTTTAATAAGGACCGATGATGTAGATCAGTGGAAATATGATGACACAAAAGTTGTTTACATACACTAGATGAAAGCTAGTTCATTTTATCTTCCTTCACTTTTCTTTTATATCATTCTCCTATCAACATTTTCCTTCTAATTCACTTAGGGCATCTTGTCCCTCTCCATTATTCTATCCATTTCCTTCGTCTTTTCGATTGTTGATCGACCTCTTTCATCACCCCATCGACACTCGAGGGGGCATCCTTCACTCCACTAATTTTTCTTCTATCCTTTCAAAATTTATGTGTTTGTACTTGTCTACTATCTTTGAAGTGGTGTTTCTTACACCACCCCAAAGAGGGGCAAATGTAAACGCCTAAAATATGCTAATGCAGTTTTAATGTTAAGACTACACTAATTATCCTCTTTTCCGTCATTCTCGTAATAATTAGTGCTTTTCCGCTAATTAGCTAACATTCCTCTTCATATTCATTAATTAACGACCTTTTGTTAATTAATTAGCCTTCTTATCATTTAGGATGTTGATTAACAACATTTCATTAATTAATGTCCACTTCTACCTAGGTCAATTAATTATTCTTAATTAATTACGACTGCTAGCCTAAATCAATAAATTACCATTTATTGACCCATTTTCCTCTATTACATCTCTCAAAATCACACTAATCAGCCTCTAATCAGCTTCTTTAATCTTTCCTCTACCTATTAATTAATCACCCTTGACAAACTAAAACACCCCTCAACTCCCATGAGTCACTAATGACTTATTAATATCTTCTAAATCATGATTACTTTATCCAAAGCAACCTTATCCATTCCTAATATTTTTTTACCCTTATCCCACATGCACCAAGTTACACATATTTCTCTAACATTCAGGCTATATAAGTAACCCTCTTTCTTACCTTTCTACACACACCTTTGCAATGCATATAGCATAAAATATAAGCATTTTCATCTTTTAGCATCTTGCATTAGTGTTGAGCTAGGTATATTCATCTTGCATTTCATCCATCCAAGCTTTTGAGTCATATGAAGGGAATCAAAATGGTCTTGTAGCCATGTCTTGATGAGCCTCCATTCTCAAACCCTTGAAGATCAAACAATCAACTTTGATTGTCATGGATCTATCTAGGTTCATTTGTAGTTGCAATCTAAAGAGTAGAGGTTAAATGCTTAACATATTAGTTTGATTTTCCTTCAAATTTCTAATGCATAATGTTGGTAGTTAGTCTCTTTAAGCTCTTAGCATGATGATATTTGTGTAGTTAGCTTTGTTTTGGAACTATTAAGGTGTTAGTTTCAATTCTCTTAGCATAGTTAACTAATACATTGATACATAACCAAATCAATATCGCAGAGGAAAATCAACACAAGATTACTTTTAGTATCCATTGGGGACATTTTTCTATCAGGTCATGCTTTTTGGCCTCAAGAATGTCGGGAAACATATCATCGAGCTAAGACTGATATTTTCCATGATATGATGAATGATATCATGGAAGATTACATGGATGATATATTAGAAAAATAAAAAACTAGAGAAGAGCATCCTGAAGTGTTGAGGCATATTTTTCAATGTCTTTGAGATTATAAGGTTCAGTTGAATCCCAAGAAGTGTGTATTTGGTGTACAATCGGAAAATTACTTGGGTTTCATTATTTCATAGAGAGGGATTGAGGTAGATCCCACTAAGGTCGTAGCTATAACAAAGATGCCTCCACCCACGAACCTTAAGCAACTAAGAAGTCTACAAGGGAAAATTTAGGAAATCTACCAATTTATATCATAGCTTGGATAAATTCCATCCTTTTACACATATATTGAAGAAATATTTTACATTTACATGGGGATAAAATTGCCAAAAGGAATTTGCATTACTCAAACAATATTTAGTAAGTCCACCTATTCTAATGTCACCTACCTTGAGTGAACCCTTGCTGCTATATATTTCAGCTACTCAATTTACTATTGGTGCATTGCTTGCCCAATATGACCTAAGCCATAAAGAATGAGTGGTTTATTATTTAAACCGTACCCTCATTGCATATGAGTTAAATTATCCTTAAATTGAAAAATATTTCATAGTTGATGTGTTCACCTTTCGAAATTGCACCATTATCTCCTAAATAATAAAACCAAGTTGATATCCAAGGTTGACCCTTTAAAGTACATCTTATCTAAACCTACCCTGATAGGATAGATGGCTAATTGGATCATCCTTCTTAGTGAGTTTAACATTGAGTTTGTAAATCGAAGTCCCTTAAGGGACATGTGCTTGCATATCACCGGCTAAACCTCCCCTACCAGAATGGAACCATTATGTCTGGATTTGTTAGACGCATCCATGATGTACATAGAATAATCTATTTTGTGGAAAGTCCACTTTGATGGATCATTCACCTATCATGGTTTAGGATCAGGAGTGGTACTCATCACCCCTATTGGAGAGATAATCCCACAGGCCTTCTGTCTAGGATTCCCATGCACAAATAACATTACGAGAATATGAGGCACTCATCTCTCGAGTTGAAGTTGGCCATCCGATGGAATATCAAACAATTACTATTCATTGGTGATTCACATTTGATTATCAGACAAGTCAATGATGAATACAAGGTCAAAGATGAGAAGCTTATTCCCTATAAGAAGTTGGTGGAAACCCTGAAAGAATATTTTGTTCAAATCACTTTTGAATAAAGACCAAGATCTCACAATAAATTAGTAGATGCGATGGATATGATTGGATCTCTACTTCGCATACCACCATAGGAAAACAAGATGCCTTTCTTTCTTGAACATCTACAAATTCCTGCGTATGACATGCTTTAGAATCATGTTTGGCATATGAATTTTTGGTTATTTCTCCCTTGGTATGACCCCATTTATAACTATTTACATGATGAAAATTTTCCCCAAATATCACCCATACCGAGAAAAAGACACTTATTCACCATATAACCCAATCCACCCTCCCTAGAGGTGCCCTATATTGGCATGGCTACGATGGGAATCTACTTCGTTTTACTGGATTCGACCGAGTCAATCCAATCACTTAAAGAAGTGCACAGAGGCATGAGTGGATCACACACAAGTGGAATGACCCTTGCAAATAAGCTATTGTGATTGGGTTACTAATGTCCCACCATAGAAATAGACTATTGCAATAATGTCAATAAATGTGAACTCTGCAAAAAATATGGCAACTTGATACATGTATTGGCACAAGCTTTGTAGCCCATCACAATACCTTGGAAATTTTACAAATTACGACTTGATCTCATAGGGAAGCTCACTCCAAATTCCTTACATGGCCACACCCATATCATTACTACCACTGAGTATTTCACCAAATGGGTAGAGGTTTTACCTCTAACTTATGTCACTGGTGCACAGATTTCAAAGTTTATCATGAACCACCTCATTTTGCAATATGACATATCCTTTGCCATTATTGCAGATAATGGAAATTCCTTTACGAACAAGACGGTTAAAGTGTTATGCCAATGCTTCCAAATCCAACTTAAATGGTCTACTTCCTATTACCCTCAAGGTAATGGACAAGAAGAGGACACAAATAAAACCCTTGTTTGAATAATGGATAAATTATTAGAAAAACATGCCATAATTAGAACCTCTAGATGAATCTCTCCTCCGGGATTATTGAACCTCCATTTGCACCCCTACTGGTGCTACTCTGTATTCACTAGTCTATGGCACTGAGGCCATTATACCCCTAGAAATTGAGCTTCCCTCCCTAAGAATATCTCTCTGGGATTATCTAGACAAGGATGAAGACTACAGAGTTTCTCGTATGGAAGAATTGGAGCTACTACATGAGAAAATAATGAGAGCCCTCAATCATTTAAAATTTTATTAGAGTCGGGTTTCACAAGGATACAAAAATGAATCATACCTCGACAATTTTAGGTAGGTGATCTCGTATTGAAAGAGAACCAGAGAAACATTTTTAAAGACATAAAAAGAAGGGAAAATTTAAAGCTAACTGGTTGGGACCTTATGTGGTCATAGAGAAATATGAATCAGGTGCTTACAAACTGGATCACTCAAATGGTGAGAAATTAAAGGAGCTGATGGACGTAATGCATCTCAAGTGATTTTATGCTTGAATAAGAAGTTCCTTTGTGGAAAATTTGGGCAAGTCCTTGGGTGAAAACTAGTTTTTGGCACATTAGGAGGATTCATTGTTTATAAGCACTCTCATAGCTAGACGAGTAATACTTGCTTTTCTTAGGGCTAGTTTACTTAAGTCTAGGAATCCCCTCAAGCCTATCCATTGTGGCCTTGATCTGGCTTGTTCTACTCCTATCTATCATTGTGAATATTTTCCTTTGTACATTCCCATCTAAGTTGGGGTAAGCTTCACATATTATTTCATGAACATAACGCATGAATTCTCCTTTATATATCCCCTATCTAACACTAGGGGCATCCACGCTTCTTTGCCTCACTTTGGAAAATATCTTCCCAAATACATAAAAACATTAAAATATGTTAGAAAATCCTATACATCGAAACTCCTTTTTCAAGGGATTAAATCAAAGAAATAGTGTGAACAATAGCCTTGAAAATTGTCTTTAGAATGACACCAAAAACATTAGAAAACAAATCAAAACTGTCCCGCAAAAACAAGGTAGTGGTTTGATTACTTTTAGTTGTCGGTTTGTAGAGTTTTGATTGTAGTATCTTTTCGTGTTGTATGATTTACAAATGGGATTCATTTTCTTGAATTAGATTAAAATATCATTTTTATCTGCTTTGTATATAGCATTGAGTTCATTTTAGACTGTCATACTTGTAAATAATGGTGTGCTTTCGTCATTGGTTATATGCATTTAGTAGGATTAATTCACTTACTTAGATTGAGTACCAATTTAATCTATTGTTAAGTATGCCTGAGTTCATTCTTATTTGCATATAGTTGTGTTGTTTTGTATGTGTATATTTTTTTTTTTTTTTTTGTGTTTTGCACATTTTTTGTTATCATCTATCATCTATCATCACATTTAAACATCATTACATCATATATATAAAAATGTTAAGTTTTACATCAAGCATGTATACTAAGCTAATCATCATGTACCGTATCATCAATGGGGCAAGAGGGGTTGCACATGATCACAAATCTATCCCCCCCACACCAATATCCATAATAAAAATATGGTTTAAATCACATAGTATCTCATCAAAAGGATTTCTATCATCTACTGCTACTACCTCATACACAATAATATGATAAAGTAAAGAAGTGAAACATATTATCAAAGCATATGATATCATCTAAACAATGTTATCTCATACATCATAAAACATATGATACATCATCAAAATCCATCAGGATACATACATAAGAAATAAATCATAAAACATCATGGTACAAATCATCATCCATAATCATATCCATCATCATAAGTCATAAAAATACATGGAAAATGTAACATTGAATGTCCATAACATGTATATAGTTTCTATCTCAAAATTATATACATCATCGATAAAAATATGCCATTAAGGGCATGAGTCAAAAATATGCCTTCATCATGAGGCATAATCAAAGTGATACATCATACAATAAAAAAAATGTTCCCTCATAAGAAGTGTACATCAAATTTGTCAATGTACATAAATAAAGAGAGTCATCCACGACTCTTTCCCTCTCCTAGACTTCCTGGCCTAGGGCCTGAAGGAGGACGTTGTTGCTGAGGAGATGGCCCTACCGAAGCTATAACACTCTATTGTACTGCAGGATGCTACACTGATTTGGATAATCGAGAGGTCCTCTAAGACCTAGATCTAGACCTTATCACATCTAACTAATCAAATGGAGTAATCCTATACCCATATGGATCTGTTTGGTGATATGTGGTCTTATAATAGGATGCCTCACCACTAGCTCTCATGATAACTAATATTATGTCCACCAAATCGATTGCTTTGAGGAGGCCCAAACTAAAGCATCATTCTCTCATGTAACCCTATCTATATCATACTAAGCATGTGCATGCTATGAGGTCAACTAATCTCTATCTACGGTAATAGTCAACACATATGTTTGGGCTGGTCCCTCTAAGTGGTCAACTATTGAACTCCGGGCCTATGATTACTACTATAGGCTCATAATATGGGTCATCTAAGTAGCCATCTATTATATCTGTTAAAACCAGGTAACACCATCTCGCTCCACCTCCTTAACTAGCCTTTGCTCTGGCTTGATCTCTCTCAGAGGTGACAACTTGTAGTTGTGCCCTGGTTTGATTTCTCTCGGCCCATCACCTAGAGCTGAATAGATATAAACTATCAGTAACTATTGTGGTAGTGTAGCTACCTTCCTCCATCTCCTTCATCATCTCCACCTCCTCCACCTCTTGATGGACTATAAGATGGGCTAAGAACTAGCCTCTCGCCATGGTACTCCTCCGGAGGAGGACCCCATGGTGCTACTCTCTCTGCACCGACACTCTGTGTAAAGGATCTTGTACTACAATTTCTATGCCCACTCAGGGCATCTCAGTATCTGATGGAAAATAGGAATCTTCTTTTTCCCTAGCCTGTTCTTGCCACTATAAGGGTAGAGGATCATGTCCACCACCGCCATCATGACCCCCGCCATCAAACCCATCTTTATCATCATATTCATCTCCCTCATCATCATTGTACTCCTTAGGAGGTGCCCTAACTCGACATCCTAGGAAACTTGTGGAATGGTAATGCGATGTAGTAAAACGTAATAAACCATGGAGCATACTTAATAGTAACTTGGGTCTTTGATCTGCGTCTCAAAGAGACTCATACCTGTGGTACCATCCCATCAAAATTGGCTCAAGCTCGATCTAGCTAAAGAGGTGGCCCCATGTCAAATCTCTCAGTAGCTCGGATGCATACCACATGTCAAGACCTAGTACATATTTTACTATGCCAAAATATCTCTAGCATCGGCCTACCTTGTAGAAATCTATAATATAACCACTAATGCCAATCAAAAATGCTCAACCAAGGGTATCTTGAGCTCATATCCATCCTCAACCCACTGATAATGTTGGTAAGGCCTCGACACTATCATATGTTGCACAATGTCATCAAAATGCTTGTGATAATGATAAAAATATCCTATATGCCCACATATATAATCTCCAATGAAGACCCATCCCATGACTGAAGGATCCTCTAGATCCCAAACTCAAAGAACACATGTAGGGTGACCAATAACTATGTGGTCCCATGCCCATATCTACAATAGCATGGTAGACCCACGGTCTTTTGACCATGGTATGTGATAAGATGTAAATCCCAATATAAATTTTCTAATATGCACCAGCCCCATAAGTATCGCTCACCACAGAATAACCCTTGTATAATGCTAATCAGGCCAAGAGAAAATGAGGAACTTGTCTTTTCAGTGAGAAAAAATCCACTGATAAGAGCCATCAAATATATCGGCATGCGATGAAAGCTCGGATATGCAATACATCGATGTAGGTAATCGGCATACCTCAACGAGGTATATCATCATGTCCAAATACCTCAATAAGGTAGTCTATAATACGGCATCAACACTGGTATACTCGATCAGATGTCCTTGGATAGGTATGTGTAGAATGCGATAGACATCCTCCAAGGTAAATTTCATCTCTCTTGTGGGAAGCCGAAAGCATTGGATCTCACTATGCCATCTCTCTATTAAATTTTTAAGAATCCCATGATACGAGTGATCGGTGGCATCCTAGCTACGTGGGCTAACCCATTCACCTCTAGCAAGATGTCCATCTTTCGTCTATGGAGTCGATGTAAGCACACCTTTATGGCCACTATATGGCCATGTCACTCCCTCACCCGAAGGGATGAAAATCGTATCTAAAAATTAACACGACATGTGATAGAACTAACTTTTCTTCTATATTCTACTTATTTTCTAAAAACCTAAGTAAAAATTCATCCACACTATCCTAGTCAAACTAACATTCTTGTAATTATAGGATCTCCTTTCCTCGAACCGCATGTCCTTTCTAGAATATACGCACCTAGGGCACATACGCCTCATTTTGGAAACCTACACACACATGTTTTGTGTGTTCACACCCCCTAACTAACCTACCTAACTCACACATGTGAACCCTTCATGCCGCATGCACGTGGGATTTTGTGTGTGCACTCACATGCATCCATTTCTCGGCCAAAGGTGCATACGTGCAGAGTTTTTATGCCTACACATGTGCGCAAGCATATTTTGACATATGTGTGTATGTGTACACATAATTTTTATGTGTGTGCACCATCGTGAATCCTGCACACCCCTAGGGCATGCGCACATGATTTTAACGCCTAAATGCCCTAATAATGTTATTAAAGTGCAAAAATTGACAAGGGTTTGGTACTCACAAATTGTACATCATCCTCATCTTGTCCATAATCCCGAATGATGTCATCCTACCTCATGTGCCTTTGGAATCATGCCATCTTTTTCTTAGCTCAAAATAACTTGCATGTAAAAATGGCAAAGGGTCACTATCAAATGAATTATTCGCATGATTCTACCCTCGGAGGGGTATATGTGAACATTTTTACCCACCGCGGTGCCCTCTCACCCGACGTGATGGCTAAAATGTGTCATTTCCTTGTCATGATCATTCTAACTTCCTCTATTACTAGTTGTGATGATTATTTAAAAAAAAAAATCATTTTTGACCCATTCTCTTCTCGTTGGGGCATGTTTTTACTACTTGGTGCCTGTTTCTCCGTCACAGGGCATTTTTATTTCTTTTAGGAAATCTTCCATTTTCTAAATGCTTATGACCAATCAAAACAATCTAAAACTTGCAAAAATCAAAATTTTCCTAAAAAATTATAAAAGTTTCCGATAAATCCAAAAAATCATCAAAAATTTAAAAAATCACAAAAATTGGTAAAACGTTGATACACAACTGAAATTTGTGTCTCATCCATGGTATTCTTATCATATCTGGCTGACGTTTTCACTTGTTTCTATCACAAAAACTCATGGATCATCTGGATCTACCTCCCATCAACAAAGCTAGCTTGTTTGTTTCATATGTACTATTTTGGCACATACAAATTGCCCGATACTATTTCATTGCACACAATGCTTTATCATTGGACATTATTTCCTTCATCAAACTCCCTCGCATATATCCTTTCTTGGGGCATCACTTTTTACCTTTTCATTTGTCACAAACATTTGGGAACTAAAGCTCAATAACAAAACATTTGTGCAACTTTCTTAAATGTTGTTGGTTTGAGTATGTGTGTGTGTACTTGTTTCCCTATTAGGTCAACTTGTTTGCTTCTCGTATTGCATTGCATTTTGTATGTTGCATGGAGTTGGTAGTTTAACAATGGACATCGTTCATGTTATGGATTTTTATGTCATTTTACACCCTTTTCGTATGCTTACATTTTTAATAAGGACTAATGATGAATATTTCTAGCAATATGATGACATGTTATTATTTACTATAAGCATTGGTTCACTGATAGCTCAATATCTCTTTTTTATCATTATTCTCCTCTATCCAATCCCTTTCCCATTCCCTTTCTTCTCTTCACACTATTCTTTCTTCTGTCATCTTTTCAATTGTCCATCGAGTTCTTTCATCACCCCATTGACACTCGAGGGGGCATCCATCCAACCTACTAATTTTTCTTCCACCCCTTCAAAATTGTAGTTGTTTACACTTGTCTATTTTATTTGAAGTGGCATAGCTTACGCCACCCAAAATAAGGAAAATGTAGAGACCCATAGTTTTATTAAATTAATATTATTCCTAACATCACACTAGTTATTTTGTTCCCTACAAATTGACGACACTTTGCCAATTAGGCTTATTTTCCTTTCAAAACCCCTTAATTGATCAATACACATTGATTAAGCCTTCTTATCTTGCAGCTGACCAATGGATCTTCTCATTATATAACTCTCTCTTCCAACGATTCTGAAATCTATCCAAACCCCCTCCTGATACTCCCAGAAATCTTCCTAAGCCTATTTGGGACCCCTAATTAATCCTAAGAGATTAATTAGTCTCTAAACCTAGTCAAATCTTGCTTTGACTTGCTAAAAGTGATTTTTAGACTTACCTTTTGTCCCACATGCACCCAAATCATTCCATTCTTAGAAACAAAACCTATAAATACAATCATACCCTCCCCCTTTTTGTTAAGAACACTCCTCCATTTTTAGACTAGCTTATGCCATTTCTAGATTTTAGTAGTTTTCATTGTTATTTGAGCTATTTTCTTTACTATTGCATCTTTCACTCAAAAGAATTGGGTAAATAGAGAGAACCATTGGCCTTGTATCCATTAATGGGGAGACTCTACTCTCAATCTTCTTGAGGATCCAATAAGCATAATTAATTGCTAGGGTCTTTAATAGGTTCATCTTTCATAGCTTTCATGGAGTAGAGAAACATCTAGATATGCTAGGGTTTGAATGTTTATTTCAAGTTTATATATGCATGCAAAGAGATAGTTTCTTACTTATCTCTAATATGATGGTTCATTATTGAAGTTTGTGACCTTTGAATCTTTTTAAAGTGTTCTAGGCTTCATCCCATAGCTACACCAACTTACACATGAATACACTATGGAAACTACAATTACATCCCTCAAAGTTGAAATCCAACATCTTAAGGATGCTTCTCATGCCCATACTGGTTCTTCTTCTACACCTCCTCGTAATCCCATGTCTATTACATGTGCTCATACAAGTGAAGCAAAATTATTACCGCTACCAAATCCTCTCAAGTTTGATCTAAATTATAAGCAACATGAAATTATTCCTGAGCTCCTCAATCACCAAAGTATATCAAATTTCCAACTACTCATTACTACCCTCCTTATCAGATTTCAAAATAAAAAGGTCACCCATTTTGTAATTTTCACAAAATTAATGGACATCATGACAATGATTGTTATGCTTTAAAATGAAGAATTGGGCACCTTAAGAATCAAGTTTTTATTTCATTTTCTACACAACATTCTGCTACATGCTCATCTCCAATTGATAAATCCCACTAGGCTCCCAAATCTACTCGCTCTATGTCTAATGAGCATTATTCCATAATTACTAATGTTCCTTCTCTAGTAAGTCAAGAGTCTCTATCCAACCCAGTGTCATACGACCTTTAAAAATACTATCCACGTTACCACCTCTTATCAAGTCCTCTACAAAGATACCAATTACGAATAAGTAACCTCATTTAAAAATACTAACCCCATTACCTCCTCTTATCAAGTCCTCTACAATGTTACCAATTACTAATAAGAAATCAAATTTAAAAATACTCATCTCATTACCTTCTCCTATCAAGCCATTTATAATGTTATGAATCCAAAATAATAAACCACTATTCAAGGAAGCACAACCAATTCACTTGACACAAGTTGTGATCCATCACCTACTTGCATTTCATCCATTAATCCCAAAATCTATTGTTGGTCATACTCTCACTCATACCTATCATTATGAAGACCATATTGTTTCTTATGACACATTTCAAACTCTGCCACCATAGCATGATCCTTCTCACATCATCAAATAGATCTTCATTACTCACAAACTTGGGGACATCATGCTTTCTCCCCCTCCGACACTATTAGATGTCTCTAGTGTTTACTACTACAATTCATAATCCACACTTCGTGTCTAATATTTTCAAGAATTATCACATCTTTGGTATACACATTGTACCATCATTGCCCGATGACAAACTCTTTTTTTATGGTTCATTCTTGATTGTTAAGGGGAATTTAGAAATGATCCTCATTGGATACACATTTGTAGGGGGTATGTGGCTCTCCTCCTTTTCACATTGCAACACACTATCATATTTGCACAACATCTACATCTATTGGTTGCATTTACTCTTGTTAGCTTATTCTACTTACATGTTACACTTTGTTTCCCATGCTAGTTGGATACTTAATATGTCATTATCTTTTTCTATATACACATGCACATTCACTTGGTATCTTGAGGTGAATGTAGGACCTTTCACATATTCATACATGATGCATGATTCTTGACACTACTCTTTACCAGTCTTGTTGAGGCTCCTAAGGGCATCTACCTTTACTACTCTCACACTCTACCCATCACAAGTTCTATTGTTATATTATTTACTACTTCTCATTACTGTCACTTTACCTTTCATTGATCTCTACACACTTTGACATATTATTTATCTCTCTAACATGCTAACGGGTGCTTCATGTATAGCATTTTCCTTGTAGGATTACATACAACCATGGTTATCTGTCATATTTTTATTTTTATTATTTATTATTGTTTACTACTATTTGCGGGCTATGCCCTATGTTATGCTTGATCATTGTTTGCTTATTGTCTCTTCGGCCATGATTTTCTTGTGACATTGTAAGAAATGTCCCATGTCGAAAACCCACTTTTTAGGGTACATATTACCTTCATAGGTGTTTCTTACATTTTTTTCTATTGCATGCTAGTTATTGTTATGTTAAAACTTGTTCCTAGCCCATCTTGATTGCATATGCCTTGGTTTCAACCATGCATATCCCCTACCCCCTGCAGAAATACATTATCATATATGTATATCATTAACTGGTCCTCTCATTTGGGATGCCTTCTCCTACTTTCTTTGCATGCACCCCAAATGATGGGGGTATTATTCAGGTGATGCAATCACCATTATAATATCACAAAGTTATAGATCAAATCGATCAAGACCCGGTCTGAATGGAAACATTACATAGTCATATAATGGCCCAGAATTAAACTTGGGTCACAAACATAGAGCAAAAACTAGCACCTTGATTAGAAAGTAGCAGTGGGTGCTTGTGTCTTGAGGAAAAAATAGACAATTTATCTCGTTTACCATAGTTTCCAGTAGTTCACAACATAGTTCTATAGTATAAGTCACTTTACTCCAGTTTCATAATTCAGTTTACAATTAGTCATAAATAGTTATATATAGTGATGTGCCATCTGCCTAGTGGCACTCTTTTGGGAATTGTCATGAAATGAGAGTAAAATAGACCTCTCCGCAACACTCTTCTCTTTACATGAGATCACCCACAAAACTCATTCTTGGCATGACATCCCCCAAAATACTCGCTCTTGGCATGAGATCACCCAAAAACCTCACCATTCAGCAAAAAATTCAACATCTCCAAGAAAATCAAGACAATTTTCTATATTTTACTCTCTTATACATGAGGTGTACACTTTCCTTTTACACACTTGTACACTTTTAGTTACTTATACACACATTACTTTGATTTTTCATATACACGACTTTAACAACTTTCTTTCTCTACTTTGTAGGTCCATCCTTATACACAAAAAGAAGAATCTCACATCAGCAAGGACAAGTTCCAACACATATGCTCCACCTCTAGGGTCTACCTCTCCTTCCTAGTTTCTACGCTTCACTTTGCGATCATTTCACGCTTCACTTTTCCACTCTTGCACGCTATCACTACACTCTTTTCTACTAGATCACAAGGTACACATATTCTATCTACTTTATTCTATTGAGTATTCAATCAACATCATAAAGTGGGGGAAAAATGTAGACACAAAATCTATGCACTTGGGAATATTTCTAGGTCCTAGAGAATACTAACATATACATGATTCGTAAGCAAGCAAACTAGTGATTGACAATGTCTTCTGGGCCTTCTCGCTTTTTTGATACTTTTGTTGACCTTACACACCCTACAACCCTATTGGTATTTTACTAATTTATATTTTATGGCCTCGAAAACTAGTACCCATTTAGGAAAGAGGTGCCCAAATGCTCATGTCCCTTATAGGCACTCATGGCCTTATTTGCTTCCTTCTTACTCTTTTGGGTCTCTTTTACTTTTGGGTCATCTTTTACAACTTTGGGTCATCCTTTTAGTTGTCAATTATGAAATTCAAACAAGGGAATCATATATATACATAGTTATAGCTCTCAAATAAGGGGCCAAACACTAAGCATTACCTATCATCACCTAAGCTTGCATTCAAAGGCACAAGAGAACTTCAAAAGCATCCATATAACACACTCACACAAGGGAAAAGGGTTATATCATTATGTGTACACAATATAGGAGGGGGAATTTTAAGTTAATTCACCACATACATTGTTACATACTAGATATATCTCGATATCAATTTACAACTTCCACAAGGTCAACCTAGGGAATCATTACACACACATACACAAATAACTACATGGATTCTGAAATGTAGTGCATCGCTCGGTACTAAGTTCACTCTTTGAGTGACCATCGAGGTCAGTTTGACTCCACAATATGCATATTTTTTTCTTAAATTTTATGTAGTTTGTGGACATGTGGAGGTAGATAATTTTTGTGCAAGTTATAGGTACAATCGACGATATAGGAGAGAATTCAAAGTGACAAAAGGAAACGTATAATGAAGCTTATCCTACACATAAAAGGACAAAACCTCGAGCATCTTTCTAGACACTAGTGCCCGGATCAATCACTAGAACCAAGGAGTTCGTGTCCTCCACATTTCTAAGTTCTAAATTCTTCATTGATCCTTGACGACATTGCTTACATCTGTTTCAACAATTTATTTTCCCAAATCATATCCATATTGTGTGAAATGAGCTACGTCACCTTCTCTCTCTCTCTCTCTCTCTCTCTTTCTTATGCTTTCATACTATTTATTGCTTATTAATTGTGAACTATTGTACTTTACTTCTTGTATATCATTTCTTACTCGAAATTGAATTTAATTAAATTTATATTAAATCGAAATCAATATTATATATAACCTAGTTGCACATGATTAGGGATTATAATCCATGTAAAATAATTGTTACCTTTGTGTATTTTTAAGATTTTTAAATTCTTTTGACTGGGGCTATTAACGGAAGAGTTGATGGGGCCCAACCTAACAATGCCAATGTCCCGAGACAAGATATAGCAAATTTCTACCATAGATATGTAACCAATGAAGATCATGACACCGCAAACGATGTAATTTCTACCACCACCGATGATGCAATTCTAAAAATTATTCCACCATCACAAGAGACACTATCTTCTGCCAATGTAACCATAGGTGATGCAATAACCACCATCACTTGTAAACCACCACGAAGGGGATCACACCCAGCTAGATTCGAACTAGGGTGGATCCGGACACAATAATTCACCTTAACCAATCCACCCTAACCCCAAAGTGGCTAAATTATTATCCTTTTTGTAATTTATTTATGTCATTTAATTGTACTTACTTGAAGTATTATTGATACTATTGCCTAAAAATCTATGTTTATTGATGTGTTGCGGTGATTTGATAGTGGATTGTGATGATTGATTTTTGGATTCATTATTTGACATGGTATTTACCTATGAATGTCCTTAACATGATCAAGAGAGAGAGTTTTTATGTAGGGGAAATAAAATATATATTTTAATATTAATAGATAGATATAAGAGTTATAAGTAAATTATGGCTAATTTGATTTAGGAGAAATAGTATATAGAAATGTAAAGTCACTTTGGGGTAGATAATACCTTGGCACATTTGGGAGAAAGATATGTTTGGTCATGGATGATTACAAATATGCACATTTATGTACAAATATATAAAGTATGCTAGTTTACATGGGATTGATTCAAAATACAACGTTATATCAATTGATTCTAGTACTTGAGTAATCTTGGAAGTATTTAAGTATGAATTTTATTTCTGTATTTCCAAAAATGCAATAGGTTCATGAATCCATCTCTTTAGCTATAGTCGTATTCTTGAAAATGCCTCTTTTTATTACTATGGACCATTTCAAATATTTTATAACTCTACCCCCAAACTAAACTATAGAGAATCATACTTGTAGCAATATTTTTATTGAAATAAAGATATTAGACAAATATTATGGTAATAATTTGTATCTAATACCATTATATTGTATCGAGTGAATTTAATTAGCCTTAAATTGATAGGTTTTTTTCTAAATTAGATAAGTAATTACTCAAAATTATTTGAAATGGTTTGTTACCTAAAATTAAAAAGGTTGTTAATCATATTGTTAATGTTTAATAAGGAAGTTGTTAGACCACATAAAATGACACAACATTTTATGTGATAGGGATACCATGTTTTTGGGACACTTTTGATGCACTTTGTGGAAGAAGCTAAACATAAAGTTATAATTTAAATTTTCATATCGGTCGTAAGTGGATGCTCAAACTAAAGTTGTCAATAGAAGCCTTAAAAATAAGTTGAAATGTATGATATGGGAGAAATAAGGATCGCGGGTTTCAGTTCTTATGTAGGTGGAATTCACATATAATAATTAAGTCAATAGAGGCACTAGGAAGTCATGTTTTCCAAGTTATGTTTGTAAAACTTCTATGATGAGCTAAAGTTTAGTGAGATATTTCATGAGAAGAAGTGTTAAATTTGAAGACTTCTGAAATATATGGAGGTGTACAAGAAAGTGTGTAAATAGTTATACAAGAACAATGTATAACACAAAGAGCAAATAATTTTGAGGAAGATTAAATTTTCTAATATAAGGTTATAAATTTAGTTCTTATACATTTGTGTAAAGGAAGGTTCCTACAATAAATGTATGATAAAATCAAGTGGAAGAATATTGGACCACATAGAGTCCTAAAATAATTTGTGGAGAATGTGTTTTAGATATAATTTATGGATGGGGTATACATCTCACATATCTTTACTATATAAGATTTATACTCATATTTTGAGGGAAAAAAATGGAGAAGTAAATTACATAGAATCAGATTGAGGAACACATTACTAGAATTATGGGAAACATAAATTAAAATCATTCTAATTGACTACAAAGTGAAGATAGTTCATATAAAAGAGCACAATAAGTATCTTGTGAAATAGAGGGAAGAGAATTTGAAGACATGTCTTGTCTTATTGAAGCAAATATTCCTAGAATTGCTTATTCTATCACATACCTTTAGAAATATTCATCGAGAGAGGATCAATTTACTAGTTACCTAGGGTTTTTGATGCAATAAAACTTAGGTTCACAAGAAATAATTTTTCACAAAAACTTGTTGAGATTTATTGAATACGAGACTTGTATAATGTCATGTCACTCCTAAATATAATATGTAGAAATTCAATGCCTTAACCATTTATTGTGGAAGCCATGGAAGCCTATATAAGTTGTAAATTATCTCACCAATAAACACTATTTAATTTGCATAACATTTTTATGACAAAAATATTGCCTATGCTAGAAGACCCTTTCTTTCCCATGTAACATTAGACCTATCGGCACATGACTACTAAGTTGCACAATACCTTTGTGCAACATTCCAAGCCGAAATTTCACTTCCTTGTGCGGTGAAGCCACATGAATCGTATATAGATCGCGAATGCTTAACCAATCCCAAAATACACTTCTATGTTGTTATTCACTAAAATTATATTAAAGTTAGAAATCATTTCCATTCATACAAAATCATTCCCATTCTTTACAATGATGAGATATGCATCTAACATGATATCCTATCAACATTGATAAAATTAGAGGGAATCATACATGGTTCTTGATTTTACTATCATGTTCAAGGAATTAAAAAATGATATGATTGAGCTCGATTGAATGTAGGAAAAATTCTAGAATAAATCAATGGAAATGTGGAGTGATTTGAGGAATATTATATAAGGTTTTGTTAACCAAAATAAGATCCCTCTTATTTTGGGTTAACTTACTCCATTTTTGTGCCTCAGTATAAATTTCACAAATTTCAGGCACTCAAGGATTTATAGAAATACTTCATCAGATAGAGAATTTCTTCCCCTTTCCAGAAAGGTAAAGAGATCTTTCTAACTCCTTGTATTTTTTGAGTTATGGCTCGACGGAGTTAGAAGGGAAAATTTGCCCAAGACGGAATTACAAGGCTTGGGAGAGATGTTTTCCAAGGAATCTCGGACGAGAGGACCTTCGAGGCAAATGAGATTTTTTGAATTTTTGTCAAAAAGTGTAAAATGGAAAAAAAAGGACCCTGCCTCCGCCGACCCAATGGATGCCACGTCATCAGAGGATTTGCGGGAGAAAAGTTCAAAATTTTCCCGAGATGTTTTTTGCCGAAAACGTTAAGGAAAAACTCAGAAGGCCATATCTTTTGATCCAAAGATTTATTTTTGATTTTCTTAGTACCAATGGAAATATCTGAAGATTCTCTTCATCATGGAGTCTTCGATTTTGGATTTTGGTAAAGATTTGGGGGAGAAATTTACAAAACATGTTTTGGCATGGAAAAGACAAAAACCAGTTCCAACCACCAAATTTAATGAAGTATGGGTCATTTTCTTTGGTCTGCAAAGTAGATACATGGAATTATGAGCTTTTGCATCGATCCCATCAATAAAGGAAGAATTAAAACACATTTTGAAAAGTGGTTGGAGCAGATCCCGCATTTTTTCTATAAAATGTAAACAGAGGCACATAATTAGAGGTTGTTCATTTTTCTTCTCTTCCTCTCCCTTCTTTTATTCCCTAGGGTTGAAATGGAGTTCAAACCTCTTCCCATGCTTTGTAAATGGTATTTTTGCCTCTTGCTCGTGAATGATGTTTTGTGCAAATGTATGAAGCAATAAAATGTGTTTTTGTGATGCATTTGTCCATCCTTTGCTCGTTTTTATTGCATCTTCTTGCCTCTCTTCATTTGCAGGGTATATGTGTATGTTTTGAATGTTTATTTACAGATCTGGGAGCTGTGTTCATGGATTTTGGAACATTTTCTATGTGAAATCCATCTCTGGTCTGTGATGCACTTGTCCATCCTTTCCATTGCTCACCTCTCCTTGTTTCATGGCAGTTTTAGTAGATGATCAACACTTTCCTTCTCGGTGTATCACCGTTTTAGTGTAGGCTCTATTTTTTCTTGTTTTCTTTCTCTCCTTGTCTCCTTGGAAGTTAGATTAGGATTATATTAGCTTTCCTACACTGGAATAACTTGTGGTAGGTAGATTAGGAAGAGGAACCAACCTTCTCTAGAGGATCATTCCCATTTACAAGTCCCACAACTTGGGAATGATCCAATGTTATGAAAATCACACCAAATGACCCTGCCTTAGAAAAGCAGATCTCATAACTCATTTGGGGGTGTTGTGATTTTGCACTAATAGTTTTGGCATGCCGGTGGGACCTTAGAGGTCTCCACTTCATTGCAACAAGATTGATGTGCACTTGTTGCAATTTCTAGCTTATTAGAAGCTTCAATTTGCACATCTGGCGACTCCATCTGGTAAACAACTCATTCTCTGAGTTGTAGACCTATTTTCCATTCACTTCCATTCATCCTTCTTTCCATATTCTTTCATTCTTTCCATTCCATGAAGTTGTGCAATCATGACTTCATTTCCACCATGGAATTCACATCTACAACAACAACAACACATTCCAACTCCAATAAGCTTTACAAATCCTTCAAATCAACATTTTGAGCAAATCCAAAATCAGCATGGTTACCCCTATGAGTAGTAGTGCCAAAATTAGTTTGGATATGGAACTTTCCAAGAGCAAGGGTATGCAAATAATGAAGAAAATAAAATGCAAGATGTTGGTCTACTGGAGAAGATCTAAAAATGGAGATTGGCATGGTGCAGTCAAGAGCTACAGCTCAAATGAAGGCATTCAGAATTGGTTGCAAGGCACCCTGTCCATGGGAAGGCCCTTTTCCAAGACACTACAACCCTCAAGAGAAGTGGAATTCATAATTGAGATGCTGCCCCAACTTGCACAATGGACTGAGGAGATAGAAGCATATGAGCAGAGTTTGAATCAACCTTGTCAATGGGTAAGTCATTCAATAGTTCCTTGTATTTATTCTTCTTCATCTCAAGCTTTACCATTTCAACAATGTCAAGTTGTAAACCCAGGCAATGCTGCTCCAGTTGTGAAAACCATCCCTCCATGCCCTAGTCTCCCATCCCATCTCAAATTTTCTACCCTCTTCTCTTCTAAATCCAAATCCCCTCCTCCAAGGAAACAAGAAGTTTCATCTCTTCCACCACCACAAACAAATGAAAAAATGGTTGAATCCCAACCCACTCCTTCTCTTGCCTTCCCAATTCCATGTGGAGAAGAAGAAATTTTAAAAATCAGTCATGAAGGATAGCAAGAAGAAGAAGTGAAAGAAGAAGAAATGGTTAAAATATTAGTGAGCTTAGCTCTTAGGTTTGGGATAACAAAGATTCCTTTGCTGGTCAAGCCTTCAGAGGAGAAGAAAGTTGAAGAGCCAGTGGTGGATAAGACTGAATTTGCAGTAGAGAAAGAACAAGAAAAGGAAGAAGAAAATTAGTAGTCAGTTTACTCAGAATGTAGTGTCCATGTTGGCACTTTAAGTGAAGAGAATGCTGATCCAATTCAAACTGCCCAATCAGCCAAGGAAGGAGAAAACAAATCAGCTCAAAGTCCCATTGGAAAGGAGCAAGTGGATGAGACCAAATCAAAGTTTGTAGTAGCAGAAGAAGAAGACATTATTGGTGTTTTCTTGCTTTCATTCGAAGGGCCTGTTTTGGTTGATGAATCCATTTTGGAGGAAAGCTCTAAAAGAAATCTTGCAGTCCCAACTTGTCCTCTAGAGCAGCAGTTTGAGGAGTTTGATATGGAAAACTTCATGCTAGAGGAAGAGTTCAATCAAGAGAAATATGGTCTTCAAACAATAGAGGAAGGAGAAGCTGCTCCAAATCCAAAAGAAGAGGAGTACATTCCAGTTGTGGAGGAGAAAAATGCAGATCCAAAGGCTTTGAACACAAAACAAGCTATAAAAGAACCTTCAGTTCTTCCTTCCACTTCATATTTCTTGAGCTCTAACGTTGGAGAAGAGTTTGATCTTTCAAAATTCATGTTGGAGGATGAAAGAAACCATGGTGAACAAGGTGCAAACCAAAAATACACCATGGAAGAGGTTAAACATTTGAAGTAGGACAGCAATGAAGTGGAGTACTTGTCTGATTTGGAGGACTGCTTTGATGGAGAAGAACCAGTTAAGTTTTTATTGTTTTCTCCTTCATTCACCCTTAAAATATGTGAACTTGCTATCATGAAGGAGAGCACTCATTTGCAGCAGTCTATACTTTATAGCAGCCTTTTGGAATCTAGTTTAGGAGACTCAAACCTTCCATGCTCTTCATAGGAGGAAGAAGAGAAACAATAGAAGAGTTCCACCATTCTTCGACGCCATTCACCCAAAGAGGTCTACAGGAAGACTCCATTCTTGGAGTTGAAATTTAGAGTAACAGACACATCCATCGGATCAGACCATGCCCAATCAGGTACTTGGCTTCATTAGAGCCAAGGAGAAGCAAAAGTCATGCCCACTCCAGGGGCATGAGGATGAGCTACTAAGTACCAAGGATCAGCTGTCATACCACTTCAATCCAAATGTAGAGCAACTAAAAGAGGTATTGGATTTGTCTTCAGTTATAATTTTCTCATTTAGGTGGAAGATCAGCTTGTAGTTAGTTTTTCACTCATCCAACCAGCCATGTTCGAGTGCAAATCAGTTGCATGGCTATCATTTTCGAGGAAGGAAGCTATTTCTCCTGCCCAGGTTGCTGGGTTTTGTTTGAGTTCCCTTTGCTCTTGGTTAGAGTAGTGTAGGTAGGTTTGTTTTCAGCAGAAGAAGTGCTTTTACACACTCTACATGTTCCATTTGGAGCATGTATGATTTTTAGTTTGTATATAGTTTTTGGTGCTGTTGTATTGCTCTTGCACAGTCCATTTCAGTTGGCTTTTGGTGAAGATCAACTCCAATTTTTAGTGGGTTCCCAAGTGATTCAGAGGTCAGATTTTTCAGAGTTAGATTAGAGAATTGGTTATCAGGCTTGACTCCATGCCCAATGGATGCAACTAAGGCCACTGATCATTCATCTAGCAGGCAGATGACCCCTGTGAGTCGCCAAAGTTGTTAACCAAAATAAGCTCCCTCTTATTTTGGGTTAACTTACTCCCTTTTTGTGCCTCAGTCCAAATTTCACAAAGTTCAGGCACTCAAGGATTTTGGAAATACTCCATCAGATAGAGAATTTTTCCCTTTTCCAGAAAGGTAAATAGCTCTTTCTAACTCCTTGTATTTTTGAGTTATGGCTCGGTGGAGTTAGAAGGGAAAATTTTCCCAAGGCGGACTTGTGGGGCTTGGGAGAGATGTTTTCCAAGGAATCTCTGACCGGTGGACCTTTGGAGGCAAATGATATTTTTGAATTTTTGTCAAAAAGTGTAAAATGGAAAAAAGGAGCCCCTACCTCCGCCGACCCAATTGGATGCCACATCATCAGAGGATTTGCGGGAGAAAAGTTCAAAATTTTCCCAAGTTGTTTTTTTGCCAAAAACGTTAAGGAAAAACTCAGAAGGCCATATCTTTTGATCCAGAGCTCTATTTTTGATGTTCTTGGTACCAATGGAAAGATCTAAAGATTCTCTTCATCATGGAGTATTCGATTTTGGATTTTGGTAAAGATTTGGGGAGAAATTTGCAAAACATGTTTTGGCGTGGAAAAGACAAAAACCAGTTCCAACCACCAGATTTAATGAAGTATGGGTCATTTTCTTTGGTCTGCAAAGTAGATACATGGAATTATGAGCTTTTGCATCGATCCCATCAATAGAGGAAGAATTAAAACACATTTTGAAAAGTGGTTGGAGCAGATCCCGTGTTTTTCCTCTCTTCTCGTGTTTTTTCTATAAAATGTAAACAAAGGCACATAATTAGAGGTTGTTCATTTTTCTTCTTTGCCTCTCCCTTATTTTCTTCCCCAGGGTTGAAATGGAGTTTGAACCTCTTCCCACACTCTGTAAATGGTGTTTTTTGCCTCTTGCTTGTGAATGATGTTCTGTGCAAACATATGAAGCAATAAAACGTGTTTTTGTGATGCATTTGTCCATCCTTTGCTTGTTTTTATTGCATCTTCTTGCCTCTCTTCATTTGCAGGGTATCTGTGTATGTTTTGAATGTTTATTTATAGATCTGGGAGCTGTGTTCATGGAGTTTGGAACATTTTCTGTGTGAAATCCATCTCTGGTCTGTGATGCACTTGTCCATCCTTTCCATTGCTCACCTCTCCTTGTTCCATGGTAGTTTTAGTAGATGATCAACACTTTCCTTCTCTGGTGTATCACCGTTTTAGTGTAGGCTCTGTTTTTTCTTGTTTTCTTTCTCTCCTTGTCTCCTTGGAAGTTAGATTAGGATTAGATTAGCTTGCATGCACTGGAATAACTTGTGGCAGATAGATTAGGAAGAGGCACCAACTCACTCGAGGATCATTCCCATTTACAAGTCCCACAGCTTAGGGAATGATCCAATGTTATGCAAATCACACCAAATGACCCTGCCTTAGAAAAGAAAACCTTATAACTCATTTGGGGGTGCTGTGATTTCACACTAATAGGTATCTTTACTTTTAAGGAATCTTTGTTCTCATGCAAGAATATTCTCTATTGAGTTTTATAAATAGAAGGTGTTGAAAGATTATAGGCATCAAGATCAAAATTGAAAAACCAAATGGCTATTCATTTCTTAGGGGTTATTTCAATTTAGTTATGTGAAATCTTTACAAAGTTTGCAAGCTTAGGATAGGTCCAGGATTAATATAATTGGATTGTAGTGCCATTGCTCCTAGATCTATAATATTTCCTTGCATTTATGAAAGTTTTGTTGTTCCTTGTTAGGAGTTATATTTAAGATCTTGTTTCAGTGAAGTATAAATTTGATATAGGTTGCATCGTGTATAGAATCAATTAATTGAGAAATCTAGCCTTAAATTCATTATGACTCAATATGCAAAAAGGTTGCATGTGTAGAATAAGACTAGATTTATCAATTATATTATTCATTTAACCATTCGTAAAGAAAGTTGAGATTGTAGGGTAAAATATTAAGTGAACAAGGAAAAAAATGAAAAGTCTCCCGATGAGGGTGCCTAAATTATTTATCATGACCTTAAATGAGTGTCTTCTAGTTTAGTTTTATTTAATTTTTTAATTTATAATTTTTCATAGAAAAGAATGAAATGAAAAATTGAAGTAGAAGTTAGAATTTAATAATTTATTAATGGGCATTGATCTCATCTATACTATGTCGATAATTAATATAATCTCTAAGTCAAAATAATTTTATGTAATGGCTAAATGAATAAAAATAAAAGGTTGTTAGGTAGGTCTAGCACATTTATTCTTATGTGATTTAAGACTATATTTTCCTATTATTAAGCTTGTAATGATTTTAGAATGTGTTTGCTTCATTTTTTCGGTTATTTGGCTCATTTTTTTAAGAAAAAGTTTGTTGATGTTACCTTTATTCTCTATCCGTTATCAAAGATTATTTGTAATAAATGATGAAAGCGCTATTTTTATAAGAAAGTTTCCCTTAGTGGTAATGAAATTGATAAATCATGTGTACTATGATTTAGTAGAAAGGAAAAACATTATAGGTTAAAGTGACAATTCTCTAACCTATGTTTAAGTACCTTACATGATAAGAGCAAATCCCACTCAAATATTCTATATTTTTTTAGGATTGCTATAACTAATTTGGCTTTGCTTTTGTTTTAGAGTCTTCCATTCTTATAGAAGTTAGAAAGAAAAACATAAATAAATTATATCAATATTTATAAGTGATAAAACAATTTATTGGACTCATAAATATACTTAGAGATAACTCAACTTTAAACATTATATTTTTCAAATTTAAAAGATTATTTTAGGTTAAAATTGAAATTAAAGTAAATGATTTATGATAACATATTTTTCTAAGAAATTATTCATGTCTATATAAATAAAGCTATGAAAAGTTTAATATATGATTCTAAAATTACATTATTGTCATAAATATTTCTTTTAATAAATTTAAAGTTTGCTAAGGTGAACTATTAGAAATAATATATTTAAGTGACATTAAATAATGAGTATAAAGTGATATTAAATAATATGTTTATGTAATTACATAGAAAGATAACTTAGTAAACTATTCATTTCGTACTTTTTTTTTTTTTTCTATGTATTCAAGATTAATTTCTAAATGCATGGAGAATTATATTACATATTAATATAACATAGAATTACATGTAAAATGAATCAAAGTATTTTGGCCTTTCAAATTATATTATTATATTTTCAAAGTTAAGTTTCCTCTAAAACATTGAATTACAATGTATTATTGTTGTAAAACTCAAGAACATAACCAAATATTCTTATGAAAACAAAGCTAATTGGCATTCTTTTTGCAAAGTGCTTCAAAATACAAAACTTAAAATATGAAATGACTTGTTATAATTATATTTTCTTATCTATGTACAACTTCAATATATGTAATGAGTGAGTCTTCAAAATAAATCATTGTTAAACTTTTTATTAGTTATAATGTTATTTTATATAGATGTTGATACACATTTGTTTAATAGTCCATGGTTTAGTGAAAAGGGAAAATATATATTTTATAATGATTTAGTTGATATTGCTTCACACTTACTCTTTTTATTAATATATTAGTAATCTTATTAAATGTAGAACTCGAGATATAATTTTGAATTTTAATTTAACGTATATAAGTTGTTTTGATGTTGATTTGAATTTAATTATTTCCTCTCACACATTAAATTGTTCAGGATACACAATTATCACGTGTTAAAACTAAAAAAATGTTATTTTATAATTTGAATGTCACTAACAAATCTAAATTCTAGTGTCCATTAAAAATAATCAATATAAACTATCGTAAATGATGATTTAGACAGAATGTAATGATATTGTGGGCCTAAAAAAACTTTTTCTTTCCTTTTTCAACATCAATCTCCATTTAATTTTATCACTTTATAAATTTAAAACAATAATAAGACATTTTGAGCATGTATTACCTTTACAAAACAATTATATGTGCAAAGAATAAGAGGACCACAACACAATATTATTTGTTATTGAATTTGACTTATTATTTAAACTAAGAAAGTACCCTCTAAACTAAATTTCTTAGGAATAAGAGTGACTTGTACGAAGATTCCGTTTGTTAGTTTCGAAGCTTAATAATAGGTGACATAAAGTGTCTTCTTACATATACCAAAAAAACGTAAACTTAATATTTCCCTTCAAAGAAAAATAAGCTATTCACACTCCACCATTTATGACTTCATGAAAAGTAACAAATTTATTCCTGTAAAATGTTATTTATTATTTACTCGGAACTTTATTTGAGGACGTGGACCAAGGTACCATGCTTAATTCTTTATCTAGGAAATTGTATAGAGCATTTCATGATACGCAATGTTATAATGGTATGTGTTTTATAGTGTATTGACATTTGTGGTGAGGAAATGAGTTAGTGTTGTTAATATTGGTTAACATGATACCATGATTATGTAGGTGGGGTTTATTGGATTGCTCGAAGACATTATTAGAGAGAGACTTTATGCAAGAGTAGATGGATTTCTCAATTGGTTAAATAATAGTGACATAGGGATATCATTTATTAAAGAAGATGCTTCAAATTTAAGTAGGGTATGTGAGGCTTGTTGATGTGGCTTGGAAAGAATATGTAGATCATTATGAGAGGCTTAAGGATGCCCGACAATTATGTCAACATCATTTATTGATATTGGAAATGGTTCTAGATTATTACTATATTTTTAATGTGAGCGAGTTTATCCGATAGTTTTGTGTCTAGAACTCCGGTGGGTAGTGAGGAGGTCTCTTAGATATGCATTAAGACTAGGAAAACAAGTTTTACCGGAAGCTAGGAAGTAATCTTGACTAATGATGATGAGGTTGATGAACCTATTATGAACCTATGTGTTGACAATGTTGGTGTTCTAGCTAAGTGATGTACGTAGTGGGCTAGAGCACATCCAACAACTTTAGACCTTATTAGAGAAAAGGTTCCCGAGGTAGGGAGCATGAATGAGGAATCTAACGATAAGACTTTAAGTGGTGAGGAACCCATGGAGGTTGATGAGATTGATCGGTGGTTGGCTAGGGTGAGGAGTTGTTATTGGTTATAGTCCCCTTGCATGAGATTATGGTGATGATCTAGCTTAAATAATCGTTACCTTTGTGTATTTTATTTGTGTGATTTACTTCTACTTATTGAAGTATATTGATATCATAGTGTAACAAATATTGTTTATCAATGTTTTCAGATGATTTCATATTGGATTACGATGACTAATTTTTTGATTCATCATTTGACATAATACTTACCTAAGGATGTTCTTGAGATGCTTGAGAGAGAAAATTTTGATGTAAGGGAGTTGGCATATATGTTCATCTTGTTAGTAGAGTGAGCACTTCATATCTTAAAATTAAGGGAAAGATAGAGGATTTATATGTAGATAATGGTTGATTCTACATGAGGCATATGACATAAACAACGAGAGACGTCCCACAATCCATTGTTTCCAAGCCCCACTAGCTAGTGATACTATATATTTTATGTTCTTCTAAATCATTATATAAATTCTATACTTCATATATATATATATATATATATATATATATATATATATATATATGTACCTATATGTATATGTATGTATGTATCCATGTTTGTCCAAGTAATGCATTTAGTAATCATGTGGTTTGCACCACATGAAATAGGCTGAGTCCCAATCGAATAGGTAATATAATACACCCGATATATTTTCTCAAATGAATTTGTATCATGGTGTATAAAGGGAAGAATAAGATAGGTCATCAACATTATATCGGATATCATGGAGGAATTGTTTTGTACGTATGTTCAATTGAGCACGATTTCTATTAATATTCCACTTCTCTTTACCTCCAATAAATTGTTGAATGACTCATTTTGAGGTAATCCTTCATTAGTAAATGTGATTGGAATAGATTTGGATTTTTCTTTGGAAACGTTTACCACTCCAATAAATCCTCTAAATGTATGTGTATCATATTTCAATGGAACATGATTATTTCTTGGGTTTTCTACCATGTCAATGTTTCTAGTAGTGGTCGACTTTGCTTTATTAGTAGATGGATCCATTATGGCGGATGAAGTTATATCATCTATTTTTATGTGAACAATATCAATAAAATACCAAATTTTACATCTTAAGGAAATTCATGTCTTAGTTTAATGTACCTTAGCCCTATGATAATCACAAAAGGTAATAACAATAAATAATATAGGTTTTAGCCTTGAAGTTTCATACTCCTTAATAGGTGGTAATGTGATCATATGAAACTTCAATAAGTTCTTCGATACTTATTGTGAACTATTATTGAGTATTGTAAATTGTATAAACTCTTTTTACACATCTATAATCTTGGTTTGTGTTTGTTCTATCCCATTGATCATTTCCTTAATAATATTTGTATTTTGTGACTTGTGGTCAACACTTGTATATTGAAAGACTATTTTTTTGGATTTCAAAATAACATCTCTAATATTCTATAGTTGTATGACTATGGAAGCTTGATCTTGTTGATTTTAACATGATCAAAACTTATTGAAAAGATGAGTACACATTAAAGAACACTTTGTATTTCAATATTGGTAATAGAATAGTAATATATAGTCTCGAAGGTTTGCATCTTGTGGTTTCTAAGTCATTTTGGTTATTAGAGTTTGAAATGTAAGAACATAGTCATTAATTTTGTTTCACTTGAGATAGCTATTAAGATCGATATTAATTTAAAATTGAGTGAATAAGACATCCATTAATGAAGAGAGAGATTATGGACTCACGAATGTAAAGAACCAATCAAGTGCATATATGATGTAGTCACGCTTAGGGTTCTTAATGAAGGGATGGATTACACCACACAACCACTTATTATAGTTTGACTTTACCAAATATATATTTTAGGAATGATAATTGACAAGAGAATCATAGTTCTTATTTTTGAGTAAGTAAAGATTAGATAATTAAGAACAATAAATTAACACTCTAATTACATTCTTGGAACAATACTCTACTAGAATTATTATAAGGATTCCAATCATAGACGTATCCTAAGTTTGCAGACTCTCTGAAGCATCAATAGAACCAAACTTGGCCTACACTTAACTAGGAATTTGATCTCAATGACTTTTTGTCAAGATTCACGAGATACTTTATAAGTTTGAATCTCCTGTTATTCATAGAATTTGTAGATTTTTAGGAAGGTAACAAGATGAATTCAATAAGAAAATGTTCCCCACATAATATTATTTAGGTTTTGTGTTAGATCTATTAATCATATCCTATAAATTCCCTTCTATTGGATTAGGCTCAAACAAATCATTCTATTAGTCCTTGACCAAAATAGATTAGATCAAAGGCCACATGTGATCTCTACTAACTATATTGATGTGAAAAGTGATCATTTTAGACACAAATCTTAAGGAAGTGGTCCCACAAGAATGTAGTATTTCAAAAAAAATCTAGTTTTTGTAAACTTCCTTAGTATATCACAACATTGGGAAAACTTATTTGGCTTCATGTATATTTCCACATCTTCCATAGTATTAAATGTATTTATTCAATATTGTGTGGAATTTTCAATTGTTTTTGTCTCGGAAATCTCTTTGTAAAACTTATAGTGTTTCATGGATTTGGAAATATTACATGACATTCTTAGTGTTACATGGGCTGGAAAGAATACAACATCCTTATTGTTTAGAAACATTTATAGTTTTACATAGCTTCAGTTATGATTTAGTAGCTTCTACAAAATGGATAAGGAAATAAGGTGTTTCATAGATTGTTTATGAGTGGTGTGTAATTGAACAAATATTTCTTTTCTAAATCTAAGTGTTTTAGGTGATGTAGGATATCTTATGAACATGGATGCTCCTACATCATTCATGTTGGGAAAGAATAAAATTCAGCCCCTTCCCAAGTGGCATTCTAAAGATTTAAAATGGAATTAAAAATGATAGAGATGTCTACTTCTACAAGCCAACATGCATATTTGAATTTTTTTCCTCTCCATTTTAGCATATATTCTTTATGATCTTTTTATATGTGTCTGTTTTGCAACATAGTCCTCTAAAATGCATTCAATTTTTATGCACCTTTTTAATGGTAGTTTATGTCTCCAATACAATTATATAATTACTTCTCCTTTACATGTGTTCCCCTCAAAATATAGGTATAGATCCACTATGTTGAAGATAGAAATAAAATTATCCCTTCTAGTAGCTCCAACTTATATGCATTCTCTGTACAAATTTCCTCAAGACTCGCATACAGTCAAATCTTCTTCAATTTGATTTTATCATATGTTTCCTATGGTAACCTATCTTTTTGCAAGTGCATAAGAACTAAATATCCAACTTCAAAATGCACGTGTCTCCTCAAAACAAATGCATGTTTCTCTTCTCCAAATGTCCAATGTGCAATTTCTCATGCACTTCTTTCATGTATTCTATGAAGTATTCTTCTTCCACACTTTTCCCTTATTCTCTTAGAAAGTCCCTTAGTTCTAAAATTCCTCACGAATTTTTTTAAATGAAATGTGGAAAGGGGAATTCTAGCGCTTCTATTGACCTGGTTGTTATCTAAGAAATCCAGATGTGAAAGAATTGAATCCCATCTTCCTTCCTTCTCTCTTACTAATTTTTTTAACAAATTACCCAGGATCATATTGAAAATTTCCATTTATCCATCCATCAATAGGTCATATGAAGAATTAAACTGCAAGTTCATGGTAATTTTATTCCATAACACTTGCCTAAAGCGGCGTAAAAATTTGGTATCTATGTAAAATATAATGTTGCATGATAATCCATGTAGCCTCACAATTTCCATGAAAAATAAGTTAGCAATATGTGTAACATCACTTATCTTCTTGAAAGTAATCTTATCAAATTTTCACTTCCCCAAATCTAGAAAACCTATCAAATTTCTAGATTTAGGAAGGTGTAAATTGATTAGACGTGGGGAAATATAGTTTTGGAGAATTCCTCTTCTCCTTACAAATCCATTTAGGCCCATGCTTAGCCATTTTCCATGTTATTGGGGGTCAAATATGGGTAAAATTTGTTCCCATTCGACTAAATCGGTCAAATTGGGAACACAAGGAACTATTCCTTTATTCTTTGTGTTCACCTTTGCATAAGCGAATCGGTAAATGGGATGAAAAATGATAGGAAAAATTGGTGTTGTGGCCAAGAAAAAGCTTGACAAAACAAATGGGATGGTGCAAGCAAGTCGATTATTCTCTGGTAGTTGAAATCACCGATCAAGGGATCAAAGTAGATAATTATCGGCCGGAGCGGTTAAGTTGGGCCCAAGTGACACTAGTGGAATGGTTCCACTCTTCATCTAAGTCCCCATTTGGCTAATTTATCTGCCCCAGTGAAAACAATGATTAAAGAATTATTTTAGGGCCTGTAGGGTACTTTGTCGTGTTTCTCCTAGCTCTATAAATCCGCATGGCCATAAATTTGTCCTAACTCCAAATATCACAAAATTGGTTTTTTTGGAACCATCTCATGAAGAAATTCAATTTGGCATCATAAAATTTATAGGTTGGTGGAGTTAGGTGGGAGAAAAAGGAAAAAAATGGTCCTGACATTGAAAATATAGTTCTAGGTTGTTCAACTACAGTTTAATAAAGTATGGGCTCATTCCTTATTCGATAAGCAAAGTGACATGGGGGAATGGTCTTGCAGGGGTGCCCATGATGGTTCTCATATATTTAATGTATGTTGTTGGTGGTTGAAGATTGAAATATGAATTTTCCTCTCTTTTTCATCCTCTTTCTCTCTCCCATTTTCTATATATTTGACACTTATGCTCATTTGTAAAGGTTAGACCCCCTCATAGTACAAGGGAATCATTTCAAGGTGTTGCACAAGTGTTCTTATGTTACAAGCATCAGATTTAGATTTTGAAATGTGTTTGTGCTTTCTTCATCAATGTTAATAGATTTTCATCTTAAAAAGGCAACAAAATTCATGTTTTTTCATTATTCTCTCCTTACTAGTTGTGTTCTATTGCATTTTCTTGCCTCTCTATTCATTGCAGGTATGTTGTGTATGTTTCTCCACCTTGTAGGGTTTATTTCTATTTTTTTTTGCATGAAAATGGAAGGTAAGGTGTTTTTATATAGCACTCATATCTACCATCTTCATTATCATTTCTCTCATTGAGAGTGTATTTCCCCCTTTACTTGGTGCTATCACCTATGTTAGCTTAGATTTTCCCCTTTCATGCATCTATCTCTTCTCATAGTCCCTTGGATGGTTAGAGTAGGATTAGATAGTTGCATTCCCACTAGTAGGAGTAGTTTAGCTTTAGGAATTGGTAGACGAAACAACCTTCTCTCGGAGGTCTGTCTCAAGAGAAAGTCCTGACAACTTGGAGATAGTCCCATGTTTCCTCAAAGCCTTGAATCTCCATGCTTCGGTGCGGGAAATTTTGAGCTCCAATAGTTTTGGAATGTCCAGTGGGACAGTTTGAATAGCTTTATAATTTCATACCAACATAATTGATATGTTATTGATGGTATTCATCCTTTGGAGGTATGTTCTCAACACATTTAGTGACTCCTCTATTCCAAAAATCCATTCTCTAGGTTGAAGAACTTCCCTTTATTCTTCTAGCCATTTCCATCTTTACATTCATCATTTCCATTTCATTTTCCTCTTATTCATGAAGTTGTGCAATCATGACTTCATTCCCTCATTGGAATCCTCATTTCTAAGAGTAGTATCATTACCCTCCACCTCCAAATCAGTTTTATGAACCTTATCATGATGAATATGTATATAACCCAACCCCAACTGAATCATATGGTTATTATTTTAACCAAAATGTTTGACAAGAACATGGATATGCATATGATGGTGGAAAATTCATGGAAGATGTTGATTTCTAGAGGAAATTCCAGGTTTTGGAGGAAAGCATGGTGCAAGTCAGAACTAAATTTTTAAAGAAGGAAGTTAAAATTGGTTTTAGGCAGCCCTATCCATGGGTGGCCCTATGAAAAACTAGTTCAACCCTAAAAAAATCTAGTTTTTATGGTTGAGATGACACCTCAAATAGAAGAGTGGGTTAAATGAATCGAAGCTCACCAATATATTGGTAGGAAACCATGTTAGTGGATAAATCCTACCCTAACATCTTATAACCATCCCATTGTTCTTCCCAAAGTTACACCATCTCCATCTATTTTACACGTTTCTAGATTTTTGCCTACTCCTCTTGTGGATTCCCCTTCTCCATCTTATTCCTTCCCATCTCACCTTCATTTCTCTCCCATCATTCCTCTCAAATATCTATCTCCTCCATAAGAAAATATAACACCTCCTCCATAATTTTAACCTTTGTAAACTCATACAAGAGCTAGGTACTTCCCTCATTTCACAAAACCATATTTACATGTGTTTGAGCCTCATGAAGAACCAATTATAAACCATGAAGCAACTTTGGAGACTAACCAAAAACTGATTGTTTGATCATTTTTTTTTCCTAAGGATCTATTCCTCACTAAACAAGATCTTGAATCTTTCATGGCAATAGGGGTTATTCTTCATTCTTTTAGACAACAAGATGCACATGCATGCCTAGAGGAAGGTTGGGAAGGAGCCAAAAAAATTAGATAATATCCAGATATTCAAGGATTAGACCCATGAGTTTGAAGTAAAGGATATTCATCATCAAGAACATATCATTAAACCTTATCCAAGTGTAACAAAATCAGTTGAGGTGAGTCCCATTCGAGAAAATCATGAAATATGTGTTGAAGAATGGACTGACTCTGAAAGTATGTATAAAGAAATGGCCCAATATCCTAAAGAACCTCATGTTATTATTCTTGATAAATATGAAATATAAGATGAGTTGGTTGAGATCAAGAAGGATGTGTTTTGAAACCGAAGAGCACAAGGTGAAGAGAAGCTTAAAAGTGAGAAAGAGTTTTTGACTAAATGTATTTACCATTATTGTCCTACATGTTTAGAAAATTCTACATTTTTAGAGATTGAAATTATATGCCAAGAACATCTTTATATTCTTAAAATACTCATAAATATATTCATGCCATGGAGGAGGATGTATTTCGGGAGGATTCAAAGTTTTTGTAGGGAAAGTAGAGCACATTCCAGTTATCTTGCAAATAATTTCTGTTGGACATACTTCCATTGTTGTTGCCATTGATGTCAAGTTGCATTAATGGAAAAGGGTGTACATGTGGCATAGGATTCAACATGAGGTGTCAATCATAAAGAAGCATGAAGGTTGAATAGTAGTTTCCTATTATGGTGTCATGATGTGTTGCATTGGTGAAGTGGCATGGTGTCTAGGGCTGAGTGCATGTTTTGATACATGGTTTAAGTAATCAATGTGTTGTGTATGAGATCAAAAGGTTGTTATGGTGTCTAATGTGTTCAAAGAGATGTGTCGAGGTGTATGTGTGTCCACAAAGTGATATTAAGGTTAGTTTCAGTATGGCATGGGTTGAAGTAATCCTAACTAGGCCTAGTCTTAGACCTAGTGCAAACATGACATGAGCTATGAAGAAAATAAGTCCAAGGTAAGTTGGTGCAAGAATTTGAGGATTATTTTGACATTGCAGGATCATGTGTGTAAGGCATACAAGGTAATGGTTTAGGTGTATAGTGCATATTCAAGGTCCTTGGAGGTAAGTGCAAGAAGGCATTGGCAGACCAAGTAACAAGATAATTTTCAGAGGTAGCCAAGCATGAATGAGCATTATAAATCATGGAGGAGGTCATCCTAGAGGTTTATGTAATGTTTCAGGTCAGAGGTCAAAGGAGGAATCATGAATTTTTTTTGAGCTATATTGATCTCTAAAAATTGCCTTTCCCATCTCGATGGTCAACTTTAAGTACTCACCCACACGTGTGTACTCATGGGGACCTAATATTTTTGGATGTTAGGGCATGGAGATAAGAATATTTTCCAAGTGGAATGGGTTCATTTGGTTGTCATAATTTTATGAACCATTATTAAGAAGACAAGTGGGTTTAAACCCTATTCTTGTATTAATGGAAAAAATATGAAGTGTTTGGTCTCTATATGGCATGGGAAGGCTTGTATGAAGGTTTAGGCATGTAAATAATTATCCAAAGATCATTTTAGTGGTAGTTTCATGCTCTAGGTGTGATGGTAAGCTACAACAAAAACTTTTTTTGCTCATATTTACATGTACATGCATGTGTTTTATGTCTCATGGTGAAAGATTAGTTATGGAGAAAGCTTGAGATGTGTCTAAATTTCCATCAAAATATTTTTATAGGTTATTTGTAAGAAATTGTTGAAACCTTTATCCTAAATTTTCCTACCGTTAATGCCCTCAAAGGTGCAAAACCAGTCATGGAGGTCCAAAAGGTTTTGGTATAAATGCATGTTGTAGTAGTGATATATGAGCATGGATAGGTTTCGGATGTCCGGAATTTTTGTTTGAGCTCTTATTTTGATCACAAGTGGTGTATTTTGGCTTAATTTCTAATGGCCTAAATTGCCCTATTAGGCTTGTTAAGAAGGCCCATAGAACATGTATGCAATTGCAATATTCTACATGTGAAATATGCATATGAGTGCTTAAGGAGGAGTGTCACGATGCCATTGAAGTTTTCCAAGTGGTGGAAGTGTCTGGAAGTTTCCCTAAATATGGTGGAGCTCAGATACTTCAATACTGGTTCTTGAGACCTAATAGCATGTTTGTGTAGTTCCAAAGAAGGAAGTGTTTTGGGGTGTTATGCCCTAAATTGGAAGTTTCCATGAGTCTTGTGAGTTTCCCGAGGTTAATAAATTTATTTTGATGTGCCACATGTTACTTGGAGAAGAGTTTTTGTGTGTAAATTTGTCCACTTTTGGAGAGTGAATAATTCGGTTCTTAAGACCTAATTGATGGAGTTTTCCAAATGGAGTGATCCATCTTTGAAGATGGATGGTGCAGAGTTTTCAAGCATGAATATAGTATTGAGAGAAATTTTTATGAGTTTTCTAGAGTGTATGGAGTAATGGTGAAGCTGTTGAGTTCCCTTGAATATCATAATGCTCTTTGTTGGGATGTATTAGGCCTAATTGAGAAGTATTGTATTGTTTATGTTTGTAAGGCTTATGCCGACCTATAAGGTCCCTTTATGTAACTTATATGAATGTGTAGAGTGTGTATTCATGTTTTTATTACCAAAGTTGCACGTTCTAATGGTATTTTCCAACCTAGAGTGGTTTGTGGCATGAGTCATGTATATAAAGCAAAGTGTAAAGCTCATTTGAGTAGAGAGAGGAATGGAGGTTTGAGCGAGCAACAAGAAGTGTGTGCAGTGGTTAGAGGGCTCTAGAGAATATCATAGAAGATACATGAGAAGTTAAGGAGAGCAAAGGAGAAGAAGAAAAAGTTCATATGACCTAATGATCACACTTTGGTGCATTCATGAGCGAAGAAGGAGAGAGATCTATTTGATATAGTTTTCAATGAAGACAGAGTGTAAAGAGTGATCACAATTAATTGGTTGAGAAATATGGTCATCAAGTGATATTCATATTTATGTGGCTAAGTATAGGTTTTATAATATTGGGGGTTTTTATCCTCCTTTTAGAGCAGGTGATCTACTAAATAGGGATTGGTGCTCATTGTGAAGTGGGTGAATTTTTAAAGAAATCTCTTGTGTTTTATGATATACATAAGAGTCATATGTGTTGAGTAATATATGTAGAGGTTCAATGGGTTTTCTTTCCCTTAAGGGTTTCCCACATATATCTTGTGTCATTGTCTCATTTTCTCATGTGTATGTTTTAATATGCATGGTTTAATCATCTTAATGCATAAAGGTTTAGAATTATGCATGGTTAATTGAAGGAAAATTTTAAAGGGCGATTCAATCTCCTCTCGGTCATTTTGCTTCCAAGATTTCCTTCATGATGAAATCATGTAATAAGATCCCATTCATGTGGATGAATTTCAAAGAAATGGGAAAATAACAAGGATCATACCATATCCAATCATATATTTTTCTAGTTTAGAGAAAAATGGAGTTATGACCGGTCATGCTCATTTGAAACATGAGAATGATCATCAAAGAACCAAAGGTTAGTTGTAATGCCTCTCGAATCCGGATACAAAGAAAATAAAAGAATTATTTGTTATTTTTTCAACTGATACTTTGAAGAATAGCGTGGGTGTAGACACCAAATTTGGGTCACACTCCCTTAGTCCCCTTGATTAATTAACATAACACATTTACCTAGCCACGATCCCTAGCCCCATTGATATTAATTTAATTACTTACAAATTGTATTAATATTCATCCTCACGTTATTAATTAATTTAATTTAACCCTCACACATCCACCTCATTAGTAACCTCACCCTTGACCCATTCTAGGGGCATTTAACTCATAGTGACCAAATCATCACTCCCAGTGTTGAGTCACCACTTGACTTAACTAACTAAGACTTCTTCTTAAACCTAACTGGACTTCTTCTATGATCTTCCTATCTTTTCTAACAAGAAATTCACTTCCCTAAGTGGAATCAACTTGGAAAGAACACAAAATCTTGGAAGATCTACCCATTTTTAGTAAAAAGGACTATTTCACCCTAACTGACGCCGGCTTATCTCATCGATGACATTGGTCACCTAACCGCCATTGATTCCTTTATATACAATTTTACAACTCTTTACACAAGTTGGTCATTTAGTTATTGGAGTTCTATTGCAATCAAGCTTGAATCTTCAAGACTTCCTGCATCCAAACGATGAACACTCACAACCACGGTGTAAGACCAATAGTTTGGTTCTCCTTCCGAGCATTGGAATACTCACGGAGCACATATGTTACATTTGTTGTGGCCTTAGACCCAAAGCACCTCTTCTCCGATTAACCATCAACCATCTCCATTCACAGGATCTACAAAATACCAAGTAAGTACTATGATTTTAATCATTTGTGCTTATTCCATTGTAGATCTCTTGCTTCTTTTAGTATTTCATTTCTTATGTTACTTGTATATCACCTTCTTCCCACCAACCTAATATTTAACCATCCCAAGCCTTTTCACCTTTCTTAACCTCCTTCTTAGTATTCTTGAGTCTTCTCATCCATATTACAACCCAAACCACACTACCCTCACTCTCTGTGCAATCACAGAGAGCCTAAAAACCCATTTTAAAATAGCTTGTTACCTATTACCCCTACCTATGACGTCGGTCCCCTAACCGTGGTCGGTTTCATCCCCATACCGGCATCGGTCACCCAGTAGTATCGAGTCTCTATGTTATTTTATATTCTCAGACCAGCAAGCCTTCCATTCATCCAAAACCAACCTAGACCTCAACCAATTAACCCCATACCATTACTAGGCCTCACAGGACCATCTTGACATGAAAAAACCTTGGTTCTAATTAGATTTAGTGTTTCATTTTGTTTTTAGCATTGAATCTAGTTTATTGTGTATATGAGAAACCTAAATCATTACATCACAATAGGACCTATTTATTTTAGTTTATTATTCACATTAAATTGTTATTAAACAATGGATTGACAACCTCTCTAGGAAGCACCACACTTATTGGATCTAACATACATATGCTAGGTAGTTCATTGCCATATGTTATTTAATACTCTTTTGTGGTCTTGATTTGCATCTATAGGTAGTCCTTCCCGGAAAAAAACATTTCTCTACGATCAACTTGGACAACATCAAAAACACACATGATTCTACCATCTACCTTCATAATAACATGTATTCCTCCTTAACCATTTACCTTCTATTTATTTCATCCTAGAAAAGCTTAAACTTATTGGTGAAACATTTTGGCATGCCGGTGGGACCCCATTTGGGTTCTTTTGCATTATTCATTCTTAGGGAATCATTGTGTGTCTATTTCCTTTTGAAAGAGTTTACATTAAACTTTATCCCTTGGAACATTCTTCCTCTTCTACTTGTCTCAGTGAAACTTGTATTTTGGACTAAAAAGAATGCTTCTTTTTATTAATAAAAGACATACTCTTTCCTATTCATCATTTCTCTCATCAAATTTCATTGTGGATTTGGGTTTAAAATCTTTGCATCTCATTTCTTCCTGTTGCATTTTAGCTCATTTAAATTATGGGAAACCTATATGCTAGAAGTCATGACCAGCTGATGGTTGAAAAATTGAATCATAGTTCACTTTGTGCACACACTCCCAAACCAAATCACTGAAACAAACAACTCACTGCTTAAACATCTTCCCTCCCGATATTTACCGTTAATGACTAATAATCGGATTAGCGGTGGAGCCAGCTAGTGTTTTGGCCAATCATCATATCAAAGTAGGGCCTCGCATATTGTGAAGTATATATTGGGGACCCCAAGCCAAAATTTACCTAAAACCAACCATAGTTGTCAGTTTCGTAGGGCACCTTCGTTAACCAAAAATTCTATTCTATTCACAAGTCAGTCCTAAATGGCATAAGCCACAACATAAAATCTACAACATATGATTTTGTGTTTGTTAGCTTTTTCTTGATTTGTGTTTTGAGGTGTGAGTTCATATTTCTCCATTTTCTCTCCCCTATATACTCCACATCATAGTTGGTGTATTCGACTATTTCTGAGTGTGTTAGGATCTATCATTGCTATACTCATAAGTTTGGGTTAGCCTTTTATTTTATCTAAATCACCAAAATTCACTTTTTCCATCTCTTCATAGATTTCACAATGAACTTGTATCGGTCCATCAATCCGCTATCGTTACATAATCATATTGTCGTCGATTAATTGACCTCGGTTAGTTTTGTACTTTTGTGGTTATTTTTGCTAAAATAGCATTCAATCTACATTTCAATTCTTTATGTGACTTATTTTGTCACCTTATCATATTTTTGTGTTCTATTATCACCTACAAAGTTTAGATCCATCTCATTCATACCTTTTCATCTCCATATTTTAATATGTTATTCATTCACGATGTAGTGGTATCGGTCCAGTGAACGCCATCGGTTAATTTGTCATACCACCATCAATTTACTAACCATTGTCGGTTCCTTTCTGTTTTGGTCACTTAACTAAAACAATGTTTCAAATCACTTCCATCACTTGTTGTGACTTCCTCTATCACTCCACTACATTTCTAGGTCTTTTATATCACCTTCAAACCTAGTTTCACTGATATTCACCATTTATCTCCACATTATCAAAACTTTCTATTTTCCACAAGAATAAGCGACATCGGTTCATCCACGGACATTGGTTACCTAATTGGTGTCGGTTACCTAACCGTGTCGGTCTTTGTGTTTTGGTTTTTCAATCAAAATAGTAACCAAGTTCTACCTTTCAGATCCATTTTCTCCATCTTTCTGTGTTTCTGTATCATCAACAGAGCTTAGATTACCAGTTCTACTATCAGTCACATGGTGATGACTCATAGACAAACCAAAGGTATTGTGTTTCATGCTAGCCACAAGCCGCTCCCACCTAGACCATCACCACCTTCCATTTCATCACCTATGGATCCCAACCAACCTATTACCATACATATCGGTGACGAGGAGTTCGAAAGACTCCTTGATCAAAACCCCACCGCACTGTAGTATTACCTCTCTCACTCATCCACCCATGAATCATCTAGATAGCTCCTATATGACATGCCTATATCTATTCCTCCCCACATTTCCCCCACTTTTGCATCATCCACTACTAGCACATCATTACCCGCTTCTACCTCATCACATGTGGTTTCTCGCTTGACCCCATATTATTAGTATCTATCGTGCCTACCTACGAAACTACCACGCCTTCGACATTTGTTGCTCCTATGATGTCTACCATATCATCATCCACTACCCTTAGTGTAGGCATACCTACATCATCTGCTTCCCATGTACCTTTCACATCCTAGCCACCTTTGGTGTCGGCAAACCCACACTCCCTTCTAAAACTTGGTCCTCTCCATCCCGTAGTCTCTCCCACCAATCGCCACGAGAGTCTTTATGTCCATCCACCTACCTACACCTATCATCAACAACCACCTATTTCATCTACCACTTATCTTGGGTATTTTCCCGTGACATCCATCCCATCCTATATTCCTCCATCATAGTTTTCGTACTCAGAACCACCACATACTAGAGTGTCATCCACATCATACCCATCTTATCTCCCTCCTTATACTATAGGGGGTGCTTTGTCATCACATGCCACAAATGATCTTATCAAAATTATTATGGAAAAGATGCAGACATTAGAAGCATTTGTCTTTGGCTCACAAAACTCTTTGACATACAAAAAGATTTATAACAAGCCTATGCACTTTTCCATTTCCAATTTGTTTATACCCTACGCATTGGGAAATGCCTAAATTCAACTGATTCAATTAAAAAGTGTACCCACAACAAGATTTGTGATCTTTTAAACATGTGTGTTATCTCATCGCTCACAATGACGCTTTGTTCTTGCGGACATTCCCAATGTCCTTAATGGGAGCGACTTTAGATTGGTATAGTGCTCTACCTAGGCACTCCATATTTTCATTTAATCAGGTAGCTCAAGATTTTATAGACCAATTTTATATCAACATTGTCAAGAAGGTCACAATGACCGACTTGTATGAAAATGCTTTTCTCGATATGAGGATGAGTCTATCGCGAGTTTGTCGCTTGTTTGCGTAGCCTAATTAACCAAATCACATTCCAACTGCCTCAAACCGAGTTAATAGAGTTTTTTACCCGAGATTGTGTTAGAAACATCTCACCAATTTCCAAGTTCAAATTTCTGCACATTCGATGAGGCATTCATAATGTGCCATAAATTTGAAATCCATGCTTATTAAGGAGAAGAAGTTGCAATTACGTAACAAAAACACTCCTTTCAAAACTAATGACTCTTCTTATTTGTATAAATAAAAAAATAATTATTCTAAAGAAAAAGGATCTTCCAATGTGGTGGTTTTAAAATCTGGCCCTTCTCATCCATCCAACCAATCAAAACCATGTTCTAACCTTTCTCTATTAGAACTTTCTAGTTTAAGTGGGAACAATGAAAATATACTCCCATTGGAGAACCTTATTCATTTGTTTTGGAAAAACTTTTAAAATTTGTAGCAATCACTCTTCCACTTGTCAAAACACATACTAGTTTTGACCCTTCTTTCCTATACCTACATGGTATAAGGAGAATGTTTACTGAATTATCGCCGTGTTAGAGGTCATGATGATGATAATGAATCGTATAACTTTCAAAAAAATCATCCAAGAATTGTTAGATAATGGATATCTCATCTTGGATAACCCCAATGCACCGCTAACCAAAACCTCCACATCTTCAAGAAACCATTTCCAAATCATACCCCATCATCCAACTAAGCCGACAAAACCTCAACTAATGATACCAATGTTCGAGAGGTCCATGCCATTTTGATTTCATATTGGTTCCTTCCGTTCAATTTCCTCCCATCCCATCTATTGAGGAAATTCTTGCATGAGCTCCTCCACCCATGGAGGCACATTTCATCTGCTTCTCTACCCATGGAGGAGTCTACCTTACCTTCTTCTCTACCCATGAGGATTCCACCTTACCTTCTTCTTTACCCGTGGAGGATTCTTCCTTATCTTCATATGCATTTATCCCACTCATCTCGCCACCTGTCGAGCAATCCACATTACCCATTCTTATCCCTATGGAAGAGCCCAATGTAATCTCTTCTTTACCAAAGGAAGATCCTATACAATCAACTTTACCTCCTCCTCTTCCCACAGAGGACCCGCTAGTGGCATCTCTTCCTATTGAAACAATTCCCCACTATGGCTTTTAAAGACCTTGTCGATTTACTATCGTCTCTTCTACTCACATATTATAAAGTCAACCATTTACCTATCTCATAGATATTATTTATAGGGATTAATACCAAATCAACATCCTCCTCCTCTACTTTGGTGTCATTCTCATGTTTGGATTACCCCTTGGATTATGTTTACAATTTCATGCTTTGGGGACACCTTTAGCTTCCTGTCTCAATGAAAATACATATGTTATCTGCTGACACTTCCAAAATCTATCCAAATGTGTTTCAAAAACCAAACCCACCATGCCCATGCCAATTTTAGCTACCCCTTCTTCATCACCCTCACCCACACCTAAACTGTTACCATCAAAAAAACAATTCCTATGCCTAAAACCCTACCTATACCCATATCTTCCTTTGCATATAGAACCATTACCACATTGGTAGTCATGCCGACATCAAGCCTAGTCCATCCTCTTGTCAAACTTGATTTAGCCACATCCTCAAAATTTGTCTTATTCCCCACGTAAGAGGAATACACAACATCTTAGGCTGCATACACCAACTTTCTCCACTACCCCTCTGTCACCTTCACCACTTCCATCTATCCTAGGTTTGCACCCATCAACCTTGGTCAAATAGCCTCTTACCCAAAGTAAACCAAAAACACAGCAACCCACCTCCTCATCACAATCTTCTATTCCACCCAAAGTACCTACACATAACCTACGCCTTCATCATTAACCATGCCATTCCCTTCTCCTCAACTAGTCCTTTCCACATTGTCTCCTACCACCATCTTCACCACACCTCCATTATCACCTTGGGTAACCCATTCCCTTTTTCCATTTTCATTCCCTTCTACCATTTTCCTTCCCTTCTACATCATGCACTCCTTCTTCAAATTTATCCAGGAAGGTGCAACCCAAGTCCAACACTCTACTACCTTCCAAATAAGTAGTTGAACCTACACCACCTCCAACAACCAGCTCATGAGCTACACCTTTACCCAAGAAGGTGCAACCCAAACTTGAAACCATACTATCTACCAAATTACTCAACCTTCAATTCCACCTCTAGTGATGCCTCTCCCCCGAAGTCGCCCAAACTACCATATAGACCCACACTCACTTCACATTGTGATCCATTAGCGGGGTCTTACGCCAAAATCTTAGCTAACCTTTTGGAAAAATTTGTCATCACATTACCACTTTGCTTATACCTTATGACCCACTCAAACCTAAACTAGAAGGATTTGATGATACCAAAATCATGTGCTTACCATCGTGTACAAGGGGCATGATGTAGAAAAATGTAAGGATCTTAAAACTATTCTTCTCCAACTATGTCCTCTTGAAAATAACTTTGATAATGATGATATTTTAGATGAGGAACCTATTCCACCTTCGCCTATCACCACAAAACCTCATATCATACCTATTCAAAGCAACCTCCATCTCCACCTCCATAACTCTTTTATCCTCCTCCAACATTTGAGATCAATACAATCCACATCGAGATCTAGCCAAACCTCCACCAAAATGCCAATGCACCGCATTTATTTCACAAAACCATTATATTCAATCACCATATTTTTTCCCATCCTGTCGTTACACATTTCACAACTCACCTTCTCCTTCACCAGATGTCAATATGGTTCAATTTGCCACTCAATCCCAAAAGGAAAAAGGAAAGGATAAAACAACCAAATCATCTCTCTGCTCCTTTTACCCAACATTCCATCTACACTTTCCCCTAAGATCACCATTCGTGGACTTGCATACCCCATTTTTGACACAGGGGTTTCCCATCCTACAACATTTAAATTTTTCAATAATCTCTTCTTAAAATGAATTTGTATGACCTCATCCATACTTTTGAGTCTCATTGTCAAGCCCTCAATGAGGTCCTTCAATATATTTAGGTTCTACCTAATGACCCCACACCTATTGCCATCATTATCACTCTTCATCATGTGGACACTCTCATCACTTCGCCTCCATCTTCTTCTCACACTACCATTCATCAAGTCTCCTCTCATAATTTCTCTCGATAAAGAGGTTCTCCCTCTCCAATCAGATGATCCTAACCCCGCCCTATTCATTTCCTTCTACATTGATAATATACATGTCTAACACATTATTATCAATAGAGGTTCTAGTATTAACATCATTTCCTCCCATGCGTACTAAAAAATGCACATCCATGTCAATTACATGCATAATAACCTAGTTATGTTACGTTCATTTAATGATGTCATGAATTCCACCCTCGCACCATCATTATCCACATTTGCATGGGCCCTCGTGCCATTCTTAAATTATTTTGATTCTTGGAGGGGGAATTCCAATACAATTTGTTGCTTGGCTGACCTTGAATTCCTACTATGCATTGTGTTCCTTCAACCTTACATCGTTGTTTAAAATTTGAACATGAAGGGAAAAACTATACCATTCTAGCCAACCCTTCACCATTTAAGACATGTAACATGTTGTATCGACCCAATGATGTCCTTATACTAGTTAAGGCATCTACCACCCCTACCTCTTCTTCTTCATCTACTACCTCATCCACCACTTCTGCCACTACTTCTTCCACAACCAACTCCTCTATTCCCACTGCTTCCACAACTTCTACAACTGACCCATCAACTAATCCATCTACTTCTCAAACATCCGATGGGTCTTCTTCTCATCATCATCCAATGATTTATCCATTTCCGCTACCTACATACCAACTACGATTCCTTAGAAGATGTTTTTCAACACCTCACTTAGGGGAGTACCGACTTTATAACATTGACACATTCCTTACTCCTAAGGAGTATGGTAGCCTTCACCAACATCCTCGCTATGATCACCGTGTAAGTGAATTTTTCCCCTATGGTCCTCCCCAACTTCGTACCAACTTAATGTATGGATAAATTTATGCTTCTACCTACTTGCCCAAGCCACCTTTTAAAACTCAACCATTTTCCTTCAACCTTCAATCTCTCACCAATTGCCACTTCACCCACACATTCCTCCGTCACTGTGCTTGGAAGGGATTTAGATTTGGTTTCGTGAACAAGGCCTCCATACTATCATTCCTTTCACCACCCATAATCATAAAGACCACAGTGGTATTGGATTTTCCAAACCACCTTCCAAGAAGGCCCGAGTCGCACTCATTGAGGATGATAAATCTTCTCCACCCCATTCACCTACCTTACCACCTTCACCTACGAGTTTATGGACCCATAATCTAATCCTCCTAATTTTTCTTTCATGAACACCATTTTACATGGGACCTCTGTCTTATCAATGCAATGGTGAGTCTCCCTCTTCTCTTCCCTTCTTGTATCCCGACATGATCGATGGCGACATGCCTTCTATTAATGTCATTCAATGTTAGGAAAATGAGTCTATTCTCACCTACCTTAGTGCGGTATATTCTTATATTTACTTTGGTCGTTACCTTCTGAGATGCAAACCATGTTGAATGAATCAACCATCAAAATCAACATTCATACTCAGGACGACCCGCACATTCTAAAGATAGGCCAATATTTAGATGTTGCTGAACATGAAGCTTTCACCACTTTCCTACGAGATCATAACAACAATTTTGCTTGGTATTACAATGATATGCCTAGTATTGACCTAGATATCATGGTCCACAATATCGTAACCATTCCCAATGCCAAACCCATGAAACATAAGATGTGAAAAATGCATCCTCATATTTCCCTTCTTGTGAAAGAAGAACTCTAGTGCCTCCTTTCTATTTCTTTCATCTTACCCATTGATTATCCCCAATGGATCTCTAACTTTTTCCTATCACCAAAGTGACAAGAGGACTCCACATTTACTTGGATTTCTGCTACCTTAACCTAGCTTACCCTAGGACAACTTTCCTCTACCTAGTATATACTAATTACTTGATCTCACTTCCACCCATGACCTTACCTTATTATCCTCGGAAAAATGGCCAAGCCGAATCAACTAACAAAAATCTTAACAAAATTCTTATGAAAGTGGTTGACGATCTTGGTAAGGAGTGACACACACATTCCTGTCAACTTATGGGATTATTGCACTATTATTCGCACCTCAATTGCTGCCACACCTTTCTCTTTGGTCCATGGTACAAATTTTATCTTGCTTCTCGAAGTTCAAATTCCATCTCTTTGTATCTCACTCAAAGATATGCTCAATGATGAAATTTTTTCACCAAGACCGTTTAGCGCAGCTTGAATTAGCTGATGAGCGCCACTTAAATGCTCTCAAACACCTTCAAATCTACCAAAAATGTATCAAACATGCCTACAATAAAGGTGTCCTAGAACGAACCTTCAAGTTCGGCGACCTCATGCTGAAGGAAAATCAACATGTAGCCAAAGCTGAGAAAAGTAAACGGGGCCAGTTTCCTCCAAATTTGCTAGGACCCTACATTGTCACTTATACCTATGGATTGTGCACTTATCGTTAGTCCTCTCTCAAAGGTAAACCCGAACCTGAGCCCCTCAATGCCTTGCATCTTCGAACATTCTACTTTGTTGAATCAAGTACTATATCACCTTGTGTCTATTAAATGCTCGTTCCTTGAGCAACCTTCACATTTCACTTACTTATTTTAAGAACCAATGACTAAACAAGAATCATGTGATTAACCGATACCTTTTAGCCTTATCTTCAATATGAGTATCACGACTCTACTCATGGCATGATTCTCATGGATATGTTTCGTTATTTTAAGGATGGAATCTCATGTTCATTTTCACTTAGAACCTCTATTTCATAGTTAATATTTGTGGGCTATAGCTTTGCCTCCATAAAAATCCTATAATCCTTTATAGTCTTGCCCATGACCTTAAAGTCCAAAAACAGTTCAAAAGTAATATATGGCATTTTCAAATTCAACTCCTTTAGTCAAAATTCTTGCAAATTTATGACACCCTAAAAAAGGACATATATCTTTCTATCTTGCTGCTATAAATAGACTGCTCCCTCGAAGGACAACTATAAATAGCTAGCCATGATATACAAAGTCTATCAAAAAGAAGACTATTTCTACAAAATAAAAATAAAATATTACAAGCTTCTCGCATCGATCACCTATCAAACAAAAGCAAAAAAAGTAAATACAAAAAAAATCAAGAAAAATATAATTTTTTTGTTATGGACTTGCCTATTTTGGTTTTTGGTATCTTGTAGAAGAGGCATGATGTCTCACAACAAGGCTACGCTAAACAACCCATTTCACCTCATCTTCTTTTCTTTCTAATCTTTTACCTACTCAAGGGATGTGCCGCAAATGTGACATTTCGTGATCATGCAACTTCCTTCACCCTAGAGAACAATCAATCATGCACTCCCTTTAGGGGTTCAAGTTCATAAGCCCATCCTTGGTATGCTCATTATGGTCCTTTCTAACTCTGAGGCATTTTTCCGATTCTATTTTTCACCACTTTTCTTACTTATTGATTCTGCTACACAAGACTAGACCTTCAACACCTACATTATGGGATTTCTTCTCCTTTCACCTAACTCAACATTCCTTATCTATTTTTCATCAACTCATCTTAAAACACTCAATCATGCCTATTTAACCTAGACTCCACCATGCTTATTCAACCTAGACACCCCCATGCTTATTCCAACTAGATTTAACCATGCCTATTTAACCATGCCATTCAAATGACCATGCATGATCTCAACCATGCCTAAAATTGACCGACCCATTCATCTACCTCATCATATTCTTCCCTATCCTATGGGAGAACTACATTGGCCTGAGGCCCTTTTTTCATCGAGGCTATGTAGGCATCACTATAAGGGCATGGGGCCCTTAGAGGTTAGCTTGACCACTCTTTTCCACTTTTATCCCTAACCAATTTTCCCCTTTACATTCACATTCTAACCTAGTTAGTTTCCATTTACACAATAACTTGGAGATTAATATATCACAAAAACATACATCATTTCATCATACCTACCATTTTATAACCTCAACCACATCATACCTGAATCATTTAACATTTCCATGATATCAATTACTTGGAAATTTTAAAAAACATACATATAACACATCATTTCCATAAAACCAATAACTTGGAAATTTTCAACTCAACCATGCCTACACCTAGACTCCACCATGCCTACACCTACATTCTACTCCTAGACTCCACCATGCCTATGACTCAACCATGCCTACACTCAACCATGCCTAAACTGACCTAGTTTAACCATGCCTAACTCACTAGTTTCTATAACAATAGAAATAACAAGTACATCATCATTTCAATATCATCATCAACTATATAAAAGGTAGTGTCTATGTATCAATACATATATACATAGGGATAAATAATCAAAGTATCTCAAAATCTCATGTACAATCTCACAATCTTCATCACGAAGGTATATATATATATATATATATATATATCAAAATAAAAATACAATACCACATCTCATAAAGTCTCATCCCCACCTAAGGCCCTCATCTCCACTCTCACATGTATCCTCCTCTCGCCCTATCACCTACCACTCATCATCTCTCCACCCTCTAGGGGTCTCTATCCACCCACCATCTCCTCCTCCTTGCCCTCATCTGGGCCCGGCCTATGAGAGCTGGTAACCTCACCCTTACCCTATTCTCTGGGGCCGATGACCCCCTATGTTACTTGAATTGTGAGTTTAGGACCTGGTCCTCTCACTAGCTACCTATTGGGCCTTGTGCTCAATGTATGATGGGACATCAATACCTTGTGGCCAACTTATCTTGATAATAACAAGCCTCATTTAGGGAATCCATGAACCTATCCATGGACAATGATTGGGGTGGCACCATCACGATGGCTCCAACTTGTGAACCTTTCCCTAACAATAATGGATTTTGTGCTTGTACCAAGGGACCCTTTCCCACAGGCGATGCCTATAAAATGAGACCCGGTCCTAAAGTGCCTCGCATCGAGTGCATGTGCTTGGTACTTGTGTGCTATAATGTCATAACTTGTGCTCGAATAGTTATAATTAGCAATGACCCTCGTAAACTAGTGACATGTGCCTGTAAAGTGGCTACCTATGCTCCATCCCATGGGAAGCCTATGTTTGTGATCTGCTAGCTGCCTCTGTAAAGCTAGTCATCCCTATAAAGTAGTTAGCCACTTGTGCATGTGGCTACTTGTGATAACTCTACACCTAGAGCGATCACTGTCTTTGTAGTGCATCTCTCTACACCACAATCATCACACAAATATGGCTGCCTTGGCCGTGGTGGTGTTTCTTGTAATTATGTTTCCCACCACTTTCTATGTGTTACCAAAGGTGGTCCCTACATCATCAAATATGCTATCGACGACACCACCTCCTCACCGTGATGGGCTTGTAGGATGGGGTGGAGACAATGGTCTCTCCACATCATCTCTGTGGTACTTGTGGGAATGGTGGTGGCACATCTTGATGTAGTCTAAACGAATTGGCGTGAGACTCTATCAAATAGAATCATCTCGTGCTCACCGAAACTCCTACCCTATATCCACCTTAGTAATTGTATCCCCTATAACTCTTGACCCATCCCTCTATATGTAGGAAAACCAACATAGGGTCTCCAAAATATGTCCATGGCGTATAAACCCTCCAGTTGACGTCTATAGTAATCCATGTTGTGCACTACCTCCTTCACTCGTGGATGACCACCTACTACCACCCATCTCCTATATCCAACCCTCTGTCACCATGATGCCAATATTCTATCGAAATCCCCATGGGTGCACAATCACTATGTACTCATGTGCCCAATGCAGTAGTTGTGTATGTGCATACAATGTTGTATGTATGTCTGCATCCTCTGGTAGGCCCAAAGCTCCCTGTATAGCTGTGCTAGATATGTAGGCACCCATGTAAAACAAACCCGATACTCTAGCATATCCCGTAAGACTCCCATCAAACCCCAGGAAATCAGCCACCCTCTGAATCTAGAAGTGCATAACACCCCACCACTACCATCATCAACACTTGCCAACCGAGTCTCCTGCGGGTGTGCACCATACATCGCTCCATATACGAGATTGGTGTTGTGCTCTGTCAGTCACTCGCCATCTCTCCAAATACTATAATCATCACCTCAAAATCCTCATTTGCTGACACTGAATAAATGGGCTCCCCAATAATTGGTAACCATAGAATCTGTATACATCCTCCAACGTGATCGTCATCTCGCCGGTGGGTAGATGGAATGTGTTGGTCACTACATCCCATCTATCATGAGAGCGACCATAAGACTATGATCTCATTGGATCTGCCTGTACCACCTAATCCCAACCAATCCAACCTCACATGTGAGTCCACTCATCCTTCATGATGTTGGGTCGCATCTCCCCCAATAATGGTGGGACCCTGTCCCGCATCATCAACTGATGTCATTCCTACATCCATGTAATTCACCAATGTCAAATACTTACCTATATTATTTCTTTCTTCCTATCCCACATCTACACTTACCTACCTACCTCCTTTCCTACCTATTTCACTACCCTCTCATACCTTCTATCTCGTCTCGCCAAGTACCATACTTCTATTTGATCACTATTCTTCATGCACTCTTTGACCTAAATTTTCCCTGACCACCCAATTATCCTTACCTAATTAACCTACACCCACCCACTTCTACCTTTACCTACCTCTATTCTATCTAGGTTAACCCCATTACTCACTTCACATTTCTACCCTCTCATTTTTAGCCCATTTAGGCATTCTAAATCTCACCTATTAGGCCTTGGTCACTTTTCATAGTGACCAACATCATCACCTTGATTGGTACTAATCATCTATCTTGACCACCAACCCATGTATGCTGCCACCGAAGCGTCGACCACCGCCGATTGGCATCGGTCTGCTGGTTCACCCTAATCTCCGAACCTCGACACCCCTAAGGCCGAACCCCACACCCCTAAATTCCAAAAAATTGAAAAAATAACCTATTTACCACCCCAAACCTCATCCCCACCCCAATTCATTTTTCCTTCTAATTAAGCTACATTCCACCCTTCCCACACCAAAATCATTCATTTTAACCAAATTTCAAACTTTCAATTTTAACCCCATTTCTTCATTTTAACTTCAAAATTTAATCACAAACCACTACCAAGGATCGATTCCTACCTCAACACGCTACCTCCTCCTCATTGGAACCTCTGATATCTAAATTGGTGGTCCTCTATCACCTCCTCTATTGCAACCATGCCTCAAATCAAGCTCTCGGTCCTCGGCCAATTAAATCACTTTGAATAATCTCATCGACCCATCCACCTAGCTCCTCCAGCCACTTTGATACCTCTAACTCAACCTGGTACAAAGCCTTGTCCTTTTCTCCATGATATTTTTTGAAAATTCTTCTCTTTGTCATTTTCTATAAATGGAAAAGTTAAAATGAATCCGTAACATACAAATTTTTACTTTTTACCCTACCCCTGACTTGACCGACGTTAGTTTATCTTGACCAATATCAATCATGTGCCCTAGTGTACCACGGTTGGTTTCTCTTGACCGACATCAGTTTACCATAATCGGTATTAGTTAGCTTGTTTGAGTCCTTTACACTATTTATCACCACATTTGATTTCCCAAAACCCTTTTCACCTTACCCAAGTTTACACCCAGCCTTACCACTCAACCTAATTACCTTATAGCCTATAACTAACCACCCTATCAGTTGGGGCATGTTTTTTCCTCTACCTGGCCTTACCTATGGCCTTGCCAAAATCACCCAACCCAACCTCACCCATTTTTTGACACTTGAATTCACTTACTCGCTATACCTTGCGATGATGCTTACTCATGTTGTTCAGCCTAATGACCTTACCTTACCTAATGTCATGTTGTTTATCCCGACCAAACCTTTGGTGCTCTAGAAACACACCTACTTCCCATTCTTACACCTTTCCTAGTTGTGTTTCAGGACCATATCCTATACCTTGGATACTTGAACCACATCAACCTTGTTTGGATAAATTTCTTGACCTTGGACGAAGTAGAGTTTGTAAGCTCTTTAACCTAGTACCTTGTCACATTCTATACATGTGTGTGTGTTCGAATTCCACTACCTATTACCCAATCGATATCACCATTACCAAAACCTCACCTATACCTCATTTTTACCACTTATTCATTTATCAAACTACTCATTAATTCCATTTAGCACCTCATCAGTTCCTGGTTTGAGGGAGATCACCTCCACTCATATTTGGGGCAACCTAACCTTCACTCATCCACCTGGGCAATGACCTCCTATTTTTTCAACATTACTTATCAATACAAGCTACGTGACAAAAAAAGGGGAAAATGTAGACACTAAATTTGGGTCACACTCCCCTTGGTCCCCTTCAATTAATTAACATAACACATTTACCTAGCCATGATCCCTAGCCCCCATTGATATTAATTTAATTACTTAAAAATCGAATCAATATTTGTCCTCACGTTATTAATTAATTTAATTAAGTTGATTTAAACCTCACACATCCACCTCATTAGTACACCTCACCCTGGACCCATTCTAGGGGCATTTAACTCACATTGATTGACCAAGTCATCACTCTCGGTGTTGACTCACCACTTGACACCACTACCTAACTAACTAAGACTTCTTCCTAAACCTAACTAGACTTCTTATATGATCTTCCTATCTTTTCTAACTAGAAATCCACTTCCTTAAGCGGACTCAACTTGAAAACACACCAAATTTGGGAAGATCTACCTATTTTTAGTAAAAATGACTATTTCACCCTAACCAACGCCGGTTTATCCTCGGCTGACGTCGGTCACCTAACCACCATCGGTTCCTTTATATACAATTTTATAACTCTTTACCTGGGTTGGTCATTCATTTATTGGAGTTCTATTGTAATCAAGCTCGAATCTTCAAGCCTTCCTACATCAAGATGATGAACACACACAACCACAAGTGCAAGACCAACATCCGGTTCTCCTTCCAAAGCATTGGAATATTCATGGATCACACAAGTTTCACTTTCACACCACTAGACCCAACTACCTCTCTCTCTATCAACCACCAACCATTTCCATTCACGGGATCTAAAAAACATGAAGTAAATACTATGATTTTAATCATTTGTGCTTATTCCATTGGAGATCTCTTTCTTAATTTAGTATTTCATTTCTTTTTGTTATGCATATATCATCTTCTTCTCACCAAACTACTATTTAACCATCTCAATCCTTATTACCTTTCTTAACCTCCTTATTAGTATTCCCGAATCTTCTTAGCCATATTATGACCCAAACCACACTACCCTCACTCTTCATGCAATCACAGAGAGCCTAAAAACCCATTTTTAATAGTTTACTACCTATTTCCCCTACCTACATTGGTTCCCTGACCACCATCGGTTTCATCCCCATACCAACATCGATCACCCGACCAGTACATGTTTGTGTTATTTTAAATTCTTAGACGAACAATTCTTCCATTCATCCAAAAACCAACCCAAACCTCAACCAATTAACCCCGAGGCGCTTTACCAGCCCTCGATGCACCTTCCCGACCTTAAAAAACCTTGGTTCTAATTATTTTAGTGTCGCATTTCATTTTAGCATTGAATCTAGTGTATTGTGTGTATGAGAAGCCTAAATCATTACATAATAAGAGGACCTATTTATTTAGGTTTCTTATTCACATTAAATTGTTATTAAATAGTGGATTGACAACCTCTCTAGGAAGCACCACACTTCTTTGATCTAACATACGCTAGGCCGTCCACTACCATATGCTATTTAATAATCTTTTTTGTCTTGCTTTGCATCTATAGGTAGTCCTTCCTAGACAAAAATGAGTTCTCTACGATCATCTTGGACAACGTCAACAATACGCACATTCTACCTTCTACATAATCACAAGTATTCCTCCTTAAACATTTACCTTCTATATTTTTTGTACTAGAAAAGCTTAAAATTACTTGGTGAAATACTGGGAAACAAGTCTTTAAACAAATTTCCACTCTCATTAAATACCATGTCCACTTGTAAAATAAATTACATGGTCTAATTTGTTGAGAAAGCAAAGTTATTTATCCCAACTCGTTTAAGGTTTTATTTGGCTTTATTTGTATTTGGTTAAAATAGGTGAGTGTAGGTATTTTTATTGGAAAACAAGTTCTTATTCACACTATGCATGTTCCATTTGGGCATGTATGATTTCCATGTTTCTACATAGTTTTGTGGGCCTTATGGTTGTTACACGGTTCATTTTAGAGTGATTCATGGTGGCCTTTAGAAAGATATGCTTCGGGAAGAGTTGTAAAGTGAAAAGGATGAGTTATAACATGGAAATGGGTGGAAAATCAATTTCAAGATAGTTTTCCATTCTCATTAAATTTTATTTTAGAATAGTTCTCATGATGAAAATGACCATTTTAGGCGAAAAATGTCAATACCAGACAATTTATTCTTCAAGGCTGCTAATATCCTATCTAATCGGAAGATAGCCTCGTTGAGTCACCAAACTATTATCCAAATTTGCACCCTTGCAAATTTGGGCAATGTATCAAGTTATGGGATCTAGGTAGGTATAGATTGATCAAAAGTGGGAAAATACTAGTTACGGGGCATTAATCTTCTCCTTATAAATCCATTCAAGTCCATACTTATCCATTTTCCATGTTTCAGGGGACAAAATTGGGAAAAAGTTTCTCCCAATAGGCTAAATCGGTCAAATTGGGAACACAAGGAACTATTCCTTTATTTGTTGTCTTCGTCGCATAAGTGAATCAGCCAATGGGATGAAGTAGGGTAGGAAGAATTGGTGTTGTGGATGAGGTAGAGCTTGATGGAATAAATGGGATGATACATGTGGTTTGACTATTCTTTAGGTGGCCTACATCACCGATCAAGGGAGAATAGTGGGAAATTATCAGCCCGAGCGGTTAAGTCAGGCCAAAGTGACATTGTCAAAATTACTATGCCCTTCCTCCACCTCCCCTAAAATTTAATTTATCTTCCTTAATTTAAATAGTGATTAAAGTGTCCTTCGATGGCCAACAGGGTACTTTGTCATGTTCCTCCCAAGCTCCGTAAATCAGTATGGCCATAACTTTGTCCCCGTAACTTCAAATCTCATAAAATTAGTCTTGTTGGAAACATATCATCAAGAAATTGAATTTGACATCATAAAATTCAGATGTTGGTGGAGATAGGTGGGATAAAAAGGTAAAACATAGTCTCAATTGAATATGTAGTTCTAGGTTTCTCAACTACCATATTGAGTTAATGCAGGGAGCATCATGGTATATAGTCAATTTTGGTTTACTTGCACATTTGTGGTTTTGATGGGTCTATTAGGTGTGTGTTGAGTCCATATGGAGGTTCATGTGTTGTAAATTGTCAATTTGGACTAATTTTATGTAATAAAGAGGTTTCCCTCCACAACCTCATATTTAAAATTTCAAATTGTTAGTTTGATGTTCTTAGGCCTAGAGGTTAGAAAAGTGTGTTATATAATGTTAGTAGGGTCTAGAGACCTAATTCCTATCCTAACATGATCTCATCAACCTACCTAAGTCCTAACTCAACATGAGTGGTTATTCCATGGGTTAGAGAAAGAGTTATAACCCTAACTAACTCATATTCGTTATGAGTGCAAGATATGTATTCGAATGTAAGATATGTTATGAGAGAGTAGGAGGTTGTGAAAGTAGGAAAGGGATTTGGAGGAGACCAAAGAATCTCAAAGAACTGTGTAATTAATGCATTTTGAATGGATAATAAGACTTCTTGAGTATTTTTACTATTTTGCAAGTAATTAATGTATTGTATTACATATGAATATGATTCATAATGAAGTCTAAATTATGGATTGAATTTTGTTCTTTGTGAAAGGATATTTGTTCAAGTTTGTAGGCTCATGATAAATCTTTGAACAAGAATTACAATACATCAAGGAGATTTAAATGGAAAATTTTGTGAGAAAAGTAATGAATCTTTGTATTTTAAGCTTAAAGATTGTTTGTAAAGTATTCATGTAGTAGAGAAAAGGTTTAAGGTATTTTCAAAGGATTTAAAATTATGATGATGAATTCTAACAATCATCCTAGTTACTGTGGTGAGAAAAGGGTTTGGAATAGTAAACCCTCATGTGTTTGTGAAAATGAGAGAGTGCTTTGGTTGTGAAGGGTGATCATTTGTTCTGAGAAGAGGGTTGAGACTATGGGGAAGATAGTTCATGAGGATTTGGGAAGAGTGAGGAGAGTTTGAAATTATGAGTTATCCCATTGTATGCAAAACTGTGAGAATGCTCAGACTGAGATAGTTATTCAACTCTATGTTAAGGGCAGGAAAGACCATGTAAATATCATTTCAAGAAGAAATATAAGCAAAAATATATTCAAGGTTAAGTTGTGGAGATCCATTTGAAGCCAAGAAAGATCATTTGGCATCATGGAAACAAAACTAGTTCAAAATACCCTGTCTCATTGTCTTGAGACCTTGACTAGAGTTTTGAGAGTCAATAAAATTGTATAAATTGATATTTAATAGTCAAAGAAACCTATAAATTGGTATATATATGTAAACACATGATATAAATGTGTAGTCAAGTTTTCAGGAAGATAGAGAAAGTCTAACTATGAAAAAATCTTGATAGTCTAGTTTGAGTAGATGAAAGAGAATTTTTAAAATGCATTGAATATTTATCTAAGAAAAAATCATATGGATCCTTGGATTCATGAAAATAGTCATTAATTGGATAATAGGAATGTTCTTAGAATAAAACCTAACTGTGGAAGATCTTTATTCTAGCAAAAACAATTGCTCAACACTATTAAAATATGTGGATGCTTAGTCTTGGGGCTGATAAATCATATTTTAGTAAGAAATGACCATATTAATACTTCTAAATGATCTAATGGAGTGAGAAAACTTTTTATATGGGATTAAATATGAAGCACACACTATAACCTAGAAGAAAATCATTCATAGATAAAGACTAAATGTAACAGTTAAGTGGCTTTCAAAGGAGTCTCGAGAACTAATAGGATAAAGGGTTTAAGTTCAAGGTTAGAAGTATACTCTTTAATCAGTTGTGAGGGGTAATTTGGATCTTTCTCAAAGTATTATAAGTGTAAAATTTGACAAAGTTAGCTACGATCTATAGGAAAGAGACTAAGACAGTGATTCTTTGTGAGCCCAAAATAAACCATTACTCAAGAGGTTCATAGGAAGAGAGAAAATGGGAAGTTTTAAGTAATACGAGAGATGGGAATACGACAAGCGAGTTTACAAGAATGGAAAATTATGCCAAATAAAGTTGAAGTGAGACATGACAGTGATAAAGGAATGTGCGCGGAATTAGGAACTCAAGTGAGGCAATAAGCCTAAGGAAGTGAACTAGTTTAAAAGAAAGAGAATATGTATTTGATAGTAAGATCGGAGATTAAGATTGATTGGAAAAGAGGTCGACGAGAGAAACATTAGGTTTGGCCTAATTTTGGAAAGGAGTTAAACAAAACCTAAAATAGTGAAGGGTTAGAAGCTATAAAAACCCCTAGAAGTAAAAACAAGAAGAAATGAGTAAGTAAGGTAATAATGAAGGCTTGAAAATGGATTTTACATGTGAAACAAAGGTGAGGGAAGAAGTTCGAGTGATTAAAAAAGGTGGGAGAAGTAAGAACCCAAGTATTTGACTTGAAACCCTTGGCTAGGGATAATTACAGGACCTACAAGAAGAATGAGAATAGATGAAAATTTGAAACTTGTTCAAGCATTCTTACATGATTGGTTAGAATATTAGAACATGTGTGGAATGTATTTAGGCCTGGAAATAATGTATATAGAAAATTTGTTGAGAAATACTGGTTTTGAGTTTTGAGAAAAAGTGAAAATTGGGATGACTTTTGAATATTGATTTCAAATGAATGTTCTAAATTTTGATGATGATTAAAGTTTAATTGTGACTACATCATCTGGTATCATAGCATGAGAATAATATGGAAGAAATAAAAAAATTGATAAAGAAGATGAGAGAGGAAAAATAAAGGAAAAGAAAAGAAGAGAGAGATGGAAAGAAATTATGATTTGTGGTATGAACAAGAACTCAAGGAACTTAGGAAAGATGTTGAGAAGTTAGGGGAGTTGATAGATGCTTAAAACAAGGGGATAGATAAACATCCTTTTTTCGAGATGAAGAAAGGAGTGAAGTGCACATTAGAGCTACTTGTGAACAAAAGGAAGAGAGAGCAGGTTGTGAAAAGAGATAAGAAAGGAAGAGAGAAAGTTGAGACAAGAAGAAAAGAGGATGAGAAGGAAAGAAAGAGAATTTGATAAAGAGATAGTGTATGAGGAAATACAAAGTTTGGATGAGGAAGAGGTGATTGTAATATTTTTATCTTTCCTTGGAAAAGAAGAAGAATGTGATGAAGTGGAGCAGCAGGTTGAAGAAGAAGAAAAGCTCATGAATGGAGCTTGTCATGAGGCTACAAGGCCTCCCTATTTTATTTATAATATTTCCTTTGAATGTGTGAATGCATGTGATAAAGATAAGAACCAAAAACAAAGAAAATTGCAATGAAAGAAAGTGAAGAAACTAAAAATGTAAGAAGAAAAGAGGACGATGAAGTGTTCTTATAGCGAGAAAATCTGAAGGAACCTGAAATTTCAGACTTGTTTGAGGATGATGAAGACTATAAAAGAGAAGAGAAATAAATCTTGATAATACTATATGATGAAGAAGGAGAAAAATACTATGGGGAATTAGATGAATCATATTTGAGAAAGGTATTGGATGTTGAAGAAGAACCAGATTTCTTGAAGCAACTGAGAATTTAAGAAGTAAAGAGAAGGAAAAGTGAAGACAAAGCAAAAGAAAATGGAAACAAATAAATCAAAGGAATAATGAATAAGGAAAGTAAAAGAGAGAGTAAATCCAAGAAGATTAGAGCCCAACAAAGGAGGAAGAAGATGAAGTTAAAAAAAAGAAATCAGAAGACAAGAAAGAAAATAAAATAGAGCTCAAATCTCTCCTCTTGGGAAGTATGATGCAAAAGCATCATGGTATATAGTCAATTTTGGCTTGCTATAATTTTTTTGGTTTTTGATAGGTATATTAGGTGTGTGTTGAGTCCATATGGAGTTTCATGTGTTGTAAATTGTCAATTTGGGCTCATTTTATGTAATAAAGAGGTTTCCCTCCACAACCTCATATTTGAAATTTGAAATTTTAGTTTGATGTTCTTAGGCATAGAGGTTAGAAAAGTGTGTTATATAATGTTAGTAGGGTATAGAGACCTAATTCCTATCCTAAGATGATATCATCAACCTACCAAAGTCCTAACTCAACATGAGTGGTTATTCCATGGGTTAGAGAAAGAGTTAGAATCCTAACTAACTCATATTCCTTATGAGTGCAAGAGATGTATTCTAATGTAAGAGATGGTATGATATATTATGAGGTTGAGAAAGTAGGAAAGGGCTCTAGAGGAGACCCAAGAAGATCAAGGAACTATGTAATTAATGCATTTTAAATGGAAAATAAGACTTCTTGAGCATTTTCACTATTTTCCAAGTAATGCATGTATTGTATTATGTACTAATATGATTCATAATGACGTTTAAATTATGGATTTAATGTTTTTATTTGTGAAAGGAGATATGTGTAGGGTTTTTTTAGGAAAATTATAACTATAGTGTGAACTATAGGTTTATTCTAGTGTGTGTATAATGAATTGTATCACACAACTCATCTAAGAGGGATAATAGGGATACTCTACAAGATAAGCCTTGAATCCTTTTTAATAGGATCAAGCTTTGTGTATTAGTATCCTCCTACTATTGGATTAATACACCCAAGTTATTTATCATATTTGTTTTCTTTTTATCTCCCGTGTTTGGTGTTCTCTGTATATTTTTAGTTTTTAGATTTGGGTAATCAACTTTAGGTTTTAGGTTCATGAGAAAGCTTTGAACAATAATTACAATGCATCAAGGAGCTTTAAATGGAAAACTATGTGAGGAAGGTAATGAATCTCCATATTTTAAGCTTAAAGATTGTTTGTGAAGTATTCATGTAGTAGAAAAAAGGTTCAAGGTATTTTCAAAGACTTTAAAATTGTGAAGATGAATTCTAACAATCATCCTAATTGCTTATGGTGAGAAAATGGTTTGGAATAGTAAACCCTTTTGTGTTTTTGAAGCTAAGAGAGTTCTCTTGTTTTGAAGGGAGGTCATTTGTTACGAGAAGAGGGTTAAGACTGTGGAGGGTTAAGAGTGTGGGAAGCTAGTTCATGAGGATTTTGAAGAGTGAGTAGAGTTTGAAATTATGAGTTATCTCATTGTATGCAAAATTTTGAGAATGCTTAGACTAAGATAGTTGTTAAACTATGTATCAAGGCAGGGAAAGACCTTGTAAACATCAATTGAAGAAGAAATGGAAGAAATAATATTAGAGGATGTTTTAAGAATTAAAGGTTAAGTTGTGGAGATCCATTTGAAGCAAAGAAATATCATTTTGCCTTGTGGAAACAAAATTAGTTCAAAATAGCCTATCTCGTTGTCCCGAGACCTTGACTAGGGTTTTGAGAGTCAAGAAAATTGTATAGATTTAGATTTAACCGTCAATGAAACCTATAAATTGGTATATATGTCTAAACCCATGGTACAAAGGAATAGTCAAGTTTTTAGGAAGATAGAGCAAGTCCAATTAAGGAAAAATCTTTATAGTCTAGTTTGAGTAGATGAATACCCTGTTCAGAGAAGTTTGTTAAATGCATTGAGTCTTTATCTAAGAAAAAATCATATTGATCCTTGGAGTCATACAAATAGACATTAATTGGATAATATGAATGTGCTCAGAATAAAACCTAACTATGGAAGACCTCCATTCTAGTAAAAGAACTTGCTCAACACTGTAAATTTTGTGCATGCCTAGTCTTGGGGCTAATAAATCATATTTTAGTAAGAAATGACCTTATTCAGGCTTGTAAATGGTGGAAAGGAGTGAGAAAACTTGTTAGACAGGATTCAATATGAAGGAGACACTAAACCCTAGAAGAAAATCATTCACAATATAGTACCAAATGTAATAGTTAAGTGGATTTCAAAGGAGTATGAGAACTAATAGGATAAAGTGTTTAAATCAAAGGTTAGAAGTATGAGGAAATATTTAATCAGTTATGAGGGGTAATGTGGAGCTTTCTCCAAGCATTATAAGTGTAAAATTTGACAAATTTAGCTACATTCTATAGGAAAGAGACTGAGACAGTGATTCTTTGTAAGCCCAAAATAAACCATTACTCAAGAGGTTTAGTAGGCGAGAGAGAAAATGGTACTTTTAAAAAATATGGAAATGGGAATATAACAAGTGATTTTTCAAGAAGGGACAAGTTTTCCAAAGAAATTTTAAGGGAGACATGATAGTGATAAAAGACTGTGTGAGGAATTAGGAACTCAAGTGAGGCAATAAGACTAGGGAAGTGAACTAGTTTGAAGGAAAGAGAATATGTGTTTGATAGTAAGATCATGATCTTAAGAGTGAATGGAAAGAAGATTGATGAGAGAAACATTAGGTTTGGCCTAAGTTTGGAAAGGGTTAGACAAATCCTAAAACAAAGAAGGGTTATAAGCTATAAAAACCCCTAGAGGTACCAACAATAAGAAAGGAGCAAGTAAGGGAATAATGAAGGCTTGAAAAGGGATTGTACAAGTCAAATAGAGGTGAGGGAAGAAGTTTGAGTGATTGAAAAAGGTGTGAAAAGTAAAAACCTAAGTATTTGTCTTGAAACCCTTGACTAGGTCTAATTGTAGACCTAAAAGGAGAATGAGAAAAGATAAAAAGTTGAAACTTGTTCAAGCATTTGTACATGATTGGTTATAAGATTAGAACATGTGTGGAATTTATTTAAGCCTAGAAACAATGCATATAGAAAATTTCTTGAGAAATACTAGTTTTGAGTTTTGAGAAAAAGTGAAAATTGGGATGACTTTTGAATACTGATTTGAATTTCAAATGAATGTTCTAAATTTTTATGATGATTGAAGGTGAATTGTGAATACATCATGAATGAAGTATGGGCTCATTACTTATTTTTATAAGTAGAGTGACATGGGGAATGGTCTTATAGGGGTTCCCATGATGGTTTTTAGATATTTAATGCATGTTGTTGGTGGTTAAAGATTGAAATCTGAATTTCCCTATCTTTTCCATTCTCTTTCTCTCTCCCATTTTCTATAAATTTGGCATTGGTTCTCATTTGTAAATGTTAGAACCACTCGTAATACATGGGCATCATTTCAAAGTTATGCACAAGTATTCTTAAGTTGTAGGCCTCATATTTGGATTTTTTAATGTGTTTTTGCCTTCTTCCTCCATTGTAAAGGATTGGGCATCCTTATAAAGCAATAAATTTTTTTGTTTTGTGGCTATTATATTCCTGAGCTATGTTATATTGCATTTTATTTCCTCTTTATTCATTGCAGAGATGGAGTGTATGTTTCTCTGCCTTTCAATATTATTTTTTTCAGTATTGCATGGAAATGGAAGGTAAGGCATTGTTTTTATCTGTGGTACTCATGTCTGCCCTCTTTATCATCATTTCCTCCCACATTTTCCTTATTTAGAATTTCTTTCTCCTTTACTTGGTATTATTACCTTTGTTAGCTTAGGTATTCCCCTTTTATGTATCTCTCTCTTCCCTTGGTCCCTTGGATGGTTAGAGTAGGATTACATAGTTGCATTCCTAGAAATAGGAGTAGTTTAGCATTAGGAATTGGTAGAGGAACCAGCCTTCTCTAGACGTCTGTCGTAAGAGAAAGTCCTAAAACTTGGAGATAGTCCCATGTTTCCTCAAAGGAATGAATCTCCATGCTTCAGGTACGGGTACAATTTTGAGCTCCAACAGTAACAAAATGAGATTTTTTAGAATCTATGTACCATGAAAAGATATAGTCACAACCCTTTTGTGTTTTTGGAAAACCTAAAACAAAAAATATACTCATGTGATCCCAAAATCTCAAGTATTGGTAATGGTCTATATAACCTTGTTTTCCAAGTCATTCATTTTTTCAATTGACATACTTGTAATGTCCCTCTTTCTCGAATAATTTTAACGAAGACCTTTGGCCCATTTTGTCTACCCGACAGCCAAAGGATGAGCTCAAGGGTGACTTAAGATTTATTAATTCTATTATATTGTGCAAAAAAAAGAAAAACATTATAAATACACATATAATAAATTAATAGGCTTAACATGAAATTAGAACCTAAAAAGTGCTTTAAAATAAAGCACTTATTAAATTTTATTTCCTAGGGAGAAATGCGACTTTCTCAAGGAGGATAAAAAAATAGAAAAGAAACACCACAAGTTGTTTGGTGGCTTTTAGGTTTCGTTGGGTCACTTCTCTTTAAAAGGTGAAGAAGTCGATTTGTAAAGGCATTCTAGATTATTTGATATTTTATTTCGGAAATTAGATCTCAAGAGCTTTGTAGACAAAATCCAAGCATAAAAACCCTATGTATATTCCCTCTTGTGGATGAAAACCCCAAGAGAAGTGAGAGGAATTTCTATTCAAGAGATTCCATTGTTATTCACAATTTTTATTATTCCGGTAGTGTTTGTAGAAGAAATAAATTCCAACAAAGTAGATTCCAAAATCTTCTAGGGTGGAATGACTCATTTTGTGAAGGTTTTATGCTATTAGAGAGGTATTTACAATGAAATTTGTATTGCCACTTTTTCAGTTTGCTAATATAGAAAAAATCGACTTAGTTTTTATTAAGTTTTGGAAGGGTCTAGGCAATACTTCCTAGTCTTTTCATTTGTAGAATTCTAGTTATTTTACAATTAGTATTTATCATTAAAAATATAAATTTTAATCATGGCTGAAAGAAGTGAAATTATTTATAAAATATTTGTGAAGGGTTATCCGATAAAACCCTAGGTGCATTTCCTTGTTTGTTATCTAGTTCAAGTAGAATTTGTTTTTATTATATTGTGTGCAGTGTGTGAATGGTATTCTATTATTATCTACTGACATTGCCAACAAAGATCCAAGCCAAGGTATTATAATATATATATATATATATATATATATATATATATATATATATATATATATATATATACAGACAACAGGGTTGGGATCTTTCAGTGGTATTAGAGAAATGTTCCTCCTACCTTAGGGTTTTGATCTAATTCTATGCAACCAAAGGAGGTGGTCCACACAAATATTACACATAGAGACATGCATGACTTGAAATAGGTGCTAGAACTAAACAAATGGGTGATAGACAAGAAATCCCTTCCTAGGATGGGAAGGTGGATCCATTTAGGACTATGGTAGCCACTCAACAGTGGTTGATTCATTCCATGGAGTGTATGGGATCTACTTTGGACATGTTGGCCTTGGATAAGAAAAGAGATAGATATGACAAGAGAGATAGATCCATATCAGCTTCCAGTAGTTACAATGGGCACAATAGATCACCTTCGGAGATTGGTAGTGTGAGGAGATATCCTCACCGAGAGAGAAGGCACACTCATATAGATGAGAGGAGGCCTACCTAGACAACAAATAGGCCTATGCAACCCAGTTTCTTGTCTAAAATGAACCACCAGAGGTTGAAGAAACACTTGAGGAAGTGGCCTTCTAGGACAATGTTATGGTAGCTAGTAATGAGTGGAGGAATTTACCACAACATGTGAGGGATGTTTTTCCCCTTTCGTGGTATTGTGCAAAAATAAGGTATAGCTTAAGGGCTAGATAGGATAGGAGGCCCAGAGCATAATAGAATAGGGAGTTGCAGCAGGCTACCAACAAGGTGTATCTTTCCACTTTTGATGGTAGTGGAAAAATCAGTACTAGAGATTGGATCCATAAGCTTGACATATATTTTACACTCAAGCTTATGCAGGAGCATGAGGCCATTCAATTCGCTACTTTGCACCTTGAGGGAGTAGCATATGATTGGTGGCATCATGGTTTGGTAACCCAAAATCATGATCTCTTATGGTCTTACAAAGAATTTAGTGAGTGGTTGATTGCTAGGTTTGATAGGAAGGATGTGGAGTTGTACTACAGGGACTTGGCTCAGCTCCGCTAGATGGGACATGTTGATTCATACATCAATGAGTTCCAATGCATAGCAGTGATGGTTCCAGAGATGTCGAAAAAAGTGTGTGGTGATGCTCTTTATAGAGGGACTACATGATAGATTGAGGGGTTTTGTCAAGGCTCTTAAGCCTAGAACTTTGCATGAGGCCATTTAGACAACATTGGACTTAGACACTACTCCTCCATTTCAGCCCCAAAAGAAAAATGTCAAGAATGAAAAATCAAAACAACATGAAAGTGAGCAGCCCACTTCTTCAAAGGTTGAGTCTACACCAAAGATGGACCTTGATACAAAGAATGACCTTCGTAGAAAAAACTTATGTTTTCATTGCAAAGATCCTTGGGGACTGGGTCATAGGTGTCTTGGAAAGGGTAAGATACATCTCATTGAGGTTGTTTTAGATGTGGATGATGATACTAATTCAGAAAATGAACATGGACAGCCAACACCAAACATTGTAAATGATGGTAGCCTCACTTATCTTTCAGGAGCACCAAGGTATAATCCATTCATGTTTGAAGGTACAATGTTCGGGTGTAAGGTCATGGCACTTCTTGATAGTGGATCTACACATAACTTCCTAGATGAAGGTTTGGTAAACAAAAGAGGTTTGCATTGTGATAATTTTGAAGGCTTTGATGTAACTACAACAGGTGGTCTCACTATTCCTTGCAAGAAGAAAGTAAACAAAGCTAGCATTCTATTTGGTGAGTATACACTTTGTGATGACTTCTATGTTATTGACTTGAAGGATAACAATGTTGTGCTTGGTATGCAATGGCTACATTCACTAGGAAGAGTCACCCAAGATTTGCAAGCTATGGAGTTGAGTTTCCAACATGAAGGGAAACAAGTCACCATGAGAGCACTCAAATACACGTTGCCCCATCAAATGACAGCCAAGTCTATGATAGTTATGGACCAGAAATCATCTCATGAAGACATCTATGAGGATTTTTCATTACATACCAGTATGGGACAACAAGGACATGATGAAGAGTATGGAAAATTGGGGGCATACTTGAGGAGGATCGTGGCACTTTTCATAAGTAAGTTGCATAAACTTCCTTTTGCAGACTTTGAGCAGATTGGTATAGTGTGTATGAGATCATTCAAAAATCTTAGGTTGATTTGGGATCCGGGATTGATTGGAATGCAAATTTGATATTGCTTGGGGGCAAGCAATCTCGGGAAGGGAGGACTGTAATGTCCCTCTTTCTCGGATAATTTTATCGAAGAACTTTGGCCCATTTTGTCTACCCTATGGCCAAAGGATGAGCTCAAGGGTGAATTAAGATTTATTAATTATATTATAATGTGAAGAAAATAAAGAATGTTATAAAAGCACATATAAAAAATTAATAGGATTAACATGAAATTAGAACCTAAAAAGCGCTTTAAAAATAAAGTACTTATTAATTTTTTTTTCCAAGGGGAGAAATGTGACTTGCTCAAGGAGGATAAATGAAATAGAAAAAAAAAGCACCACAAGCTAATTGGTGGTTTTTTAGGTTTCCATGGGTCACTTCTCTTTAAAAGGGGAAGAAGTCTACTTGTAAAGGCATTCTAGATTATTTGATATTTTATTTCCGGCAATTGGAGCTCGAAGATTTGTAGAAAAATCCAAGCATAAAAACCCTATGCAATTTCCCTCTTGTGGAAAAAACGCCGTAAAGAAGTGAGAAATTTCTATTTAGGAAATTCCATTGTTATTCACAAGATTTTATTATTCAAAGCAGTGCTTGTAGAAGAAATAAATTGCAGCAGCAGATTCCTGACATCTTCTAGGGTGGACCGACTCATTTTGTGAAGGTTTTAAGCTATTACAGAGGTAATTACAATCAGATTTGTATTTCCAGCTACTAGTGTAGAGAAAATTGAATCATTTTTTATTAAATTCCGTAGGGTCTTGGCGATTTCTTCCAAGATTTTCATTTGTAGATTTCTCGTTATTTTGCGAATATATTTATCATTAAAAATATGATTTTTAATCATGGCTGAAAAGAAGTGAAATTATTTATGAAATATTTGTGAAGGGTTATCCAATAAAATCCTAGGTGCATTTCCTTGTTAGTTATCTAGTTCTGCAAGGTTTTTATTATTATATTGTGTGCGATGTGTCAATGGTATTCTATTATTATCTATTAACATTGCCAAAGAAATATCCAAGCCAAGGTAACACACACACACACACACACACACACACACACACACACACACACACACACACACACACACACACACACACACACACACACACACACACACACACACACACACACACACACACACACACACACACACACAGGTTGGGATCTTTCAAATACTTGATATATTTACACATATTTGAGAATGTTTTTAGTCATCAATGACTAAAAACACCTCTCTTCTAATTATGCCAAGTTCTTTTTTATTCCAGGTATTCCCGACATTCCTTCATAATGATTTTCTTAGATCAAACAATCTCTCATTGATCCTTATGATACACACAACTATGTGCCTATAAAAAACAATCCTTCCTATAGGAAGTACTCCAACCATGGAATGAATTTTATGTTCGTTGAATCTACACAGGGTCTCCATGATTTTACAAAATCTCCATATTTTGCATAGATATCATTTATTTATTTGAATCCTACCACACCCACTTACACCTTAACCAAAAGGATGCATCTCCCACTTAATGAATCTAGAACTATATTGTATTTGCAGCTCTCATGTTTAAGGAGAAATAAGTAACTATATAGGAATTCAACACATTTCATCTATATAATTCATTTTCTATTGGTTATTGATCAATTTAATTGTCCGGTGATAGGATACAACACAAAATATTTTTGAAACAAATATTTTGTAGCTTTAATTGATGATGTGAAAAAAAGAGGGGTTGACCAAGGTACCATGTTTAGTTATTTATCTAGGAAATACTAAAGATAATTTTGTTTATAGAATGCTTACTCCAAGACAATTATAAATTTATATATTTTATATCACAAATATTGACAATAGTGTTTAGTGAAGTGAGCTATTCTTGTAAATATTTGTTAACATAATACCATAATAATGTATGAGGGTATTATTATATTTTCCCAATACATTCTTAAAGATAAAATTTATGCCCGATTAGATGGTTTTCCTAATTAGTAGAATAATTGTGAGAGAGGGACAATATTTAGTGTAGGAGATGCTTGGAATAAAAATAGAGTATGTGACACTAGTTGATGTGGTTTATATGGAATATTTATCATCAAGTAAGGCATAAGGATGTCGGCATGCTTATGTCACATTCATGTCATCTATTGATATTGAAACTAGTCTCAAACCATTACAGAGTGTTTTTATTGTGAATGACTCCTCGATAGATTTATGTCCAACATCATGGGTACTAAGGAAGTCTCATGAGATGCATTGATACAATTAGAGCAATATTTACCGAGAAGATAGAAAGGTCATTGTTGTCAAATAAGAACGTGTGCTTATTTGGGAAACTTAGTTAGAATACAAAGGGAATCAACACATGCTTAAATTTCCATGGATCCCTATTTTTCTATGGATCCTAAAAATCTGCGACCTCTTATTCTACGATCTTAAAAACTTGTGACCTCTTTTTTATAGATCATAAAAATCAATGACTTCATTCTTTTTATGGGTCCTAGTTTCCCGTGACTTCCTTATTTTCCACCGATCGGTATGTTGACATGTTGTTGTATAGGTGTTTTCATTGATGAAAAACCTCATTAATGAAAAAGTGGATGATGGAGTAGGGTTATTGCATGTTCAAAGTGATGATGACATGTATAATCGGTATGTTCTTGGTTGCACATGTTGATTCGGTGAGAATGGCTTGTTCTTGAAGCCCAAGTAGGTCATCTAGCTAACCTATGTGACACCTTTGCATGGTGGTATGAGATTATTGGAAGCTTGAGAAGAATTTTGGCATGATGGAGAGAATATTTTGGGAGTTCTTGGCCACTCACATGAGTTTTAGGGTGTAGATACATGTTAGTGACCATGATTCGAGATACTCATATATAACGAGATATGGATGTTAGGAGGCATGAGGTTGAGTTCTAGAGCTATAAGAGCTCATGGATTCATGTATGTAGTTGGTTTATGATGTAACAAGTATGTTAATACCACCTTGAGAGATTTCATGATTTTTATGAGGTTTTTTCAGTTGACCCTAGTCTTTATAGTGTAAAACCCTAAGGGTTCGCTATGCAAGTATCAGTGGCTGAAAATATTGAGAGTTTATTATGAAATTATTATTATTATAGATGTATATAGGGTGTTCCATAGCGTTTTGGGAAAAATTTAGGTTTCCATGATGATTATTTTGCATGTTATGTCAGTATTTGTGAAACATGGTCAAGAGCAAGGTCATTTCTAGCTTGAATTGGGTATTATGATGCTCACCTTGAATTGTGTGCTTTGCATGGGAACTTGTTGATTTTAGGGATTTTTCTACATTGAGTCTACAAGGTTTTAAAAAATAATGAGGTCATTTCATTTTCATGTTTTTATGAATGAATGTTAAGAAGGCAAACAACTCATTATGTGTTTGATACCCTAGTTTGAAATTGGTTTGATATACTTTCTTCCTAATTGGCCAAAATTACTTACTAGTGCATGGATTATGATTATAAAATTTATAGGACTCCTCCAGGTTTCCATAAAGGTATGGTATAGGTTTTGGTGATGAGTGGACCCCACTCAATTAGGTCAGTTTTTGAAGAAGTTTGGTTTGGGACAAGGTTGTCGAAAGGATTTGTAAATAAAATGACCATTACATTATGTATGTGATATTTTATTCATTTACATTATGTTTTTAGTCCATTATTATGATAATTGATGGGAAAGTATGCTTCATTTAGGTTGATTGGTCAAAAGGTGGTTTTGGGGCTGTTAGAAGCAAGCTTCGGTAAAGTTGACATTACAGGAGCTACAGGAGGAGTTAGGAGGTGATTAAGGTTGTGTTGGAAATATAATTAAAATATATTTATATTGATATAAGTTTTATCTAATGATCATGATTTTTGATATGGTTTCTAAGTCATTTTTTTGACAATAATATTTTTGGGTTTGCAAGACATGATAACTTTTGCTAAAAGATTGAGTTGGTTAATTTATGAAATGGATTGGGTGATGATTGAAATCACCTGGAATGTGAATAGGGATGAATTTATCATCCAATAAATCCATTTTTATTTCTTTAATGTATCAAGAGGGGTACAAACTAGTTGTATTTGTAAAAATACTTTTGGGAAGCTTGTTTTGGTGAAGGAAAAAGTTGATGTGGTTTGAACATATGATTGTTTCATGAGCTCTAAATTTATTATAATTTTTCTACAGGTTTGTAAATTTCCATTTATTTGTCACATTCCATAGTTTATGTGTTCTTGGGTGATCTTGAAGCCAAAAGGTGAAGACAGGGTGCTGGAAATAGGTGTTTTGTGAAGGAAATGAGCCACTGGGCCCATTAAACGAAATAATTTGATTAGTTCATGTAAATTGTGACTATTTATGATGTTTAAATATAATTTTAAACATGTGTAGTGATTTTTAGATATTTACTAAAAATATTTTTGGTGTTAGGAGATTTTTCTCATTCCAATGATGGGATTTTGAGGATTTTTGTGCATGGATGAAGGGTTTTGGCTAGGCCGGCCTACTTGGGTTACTTGTGACTATTATGATAAATTTTATGGTATGTTTTTAAGATTTAATGGTCAAGATAAATGAGGTAAAAATACCTCTTTTGAATTTGAATCGTGAAGAGCTTATAAAAGCATAGTTTTGGATGCTTTTGTGAGCTAGTAGTGTGTGTGTAAGAAGTGTGACGTAGGTGTGATTTTTTTGCAGGTGTGTGACAATGAATTAAGAACTGATAAAGTGTATGATAGGTTGTATAATGATAGAATTTTTAAAAATGGTTTAATTCTTTGAGAAGTGAAGAAAGTGCTAGTTTGTGAGAGTTTGAAGACTTAGGGTTTGAAAGTGTTGTGAGATGAAATTGTGATCCCTATCAGTTGGGGCAGAAAAAATACATCAAATATCTTCTTCATAAGGAATTTTAGTGGGTGATTGATAATAATTTGGGTTTTTATCCTCCTTTTGGATTTGGTGCTTCACAAAACCGTGGGTTAGTGCTCCTTATGGGGTTGGTGCCTCACTAAATTTGAAACATATCAATATAAATATTGTGTTTTAGTGGATTTTCTTCCCCTTGAGGGTTTCCCACTTATTTATTGTGTCTTATGTTTATTCTCTTCTTCATGGTTCATTGCATACGTGATATTTGATAGTGTGCACACATTAATGGATGGTTAGGTGATTTTATGTTTTGAGTAAGCATCTAAAATATGATCTAATTTTGTAAGGAATGATTCACCCCATCTCAGTCCATTGTGATTCCAACAATTGGTATCGAGAGAAGGTCCTTTTGGATAAATTTGATCACTTGAAATTATATCCTTACAGGAAAAAAATGATGAGTAGTTCCCCTTCTAGCAAGGCACTATTGTTTGATGGAATAAACTATGCTTTTTGAGTCCGAGGATGAACACTTATATCATTTCTACATGGTTTTATGTTTTGAAAGTTGTGGATGATGGCTATACTCCCCTTCCACTCCTCCTAGTAGTAAAGCATGCAAGGATGCATATGACACCAACTCTAAGGATTTTAATGCTATTATACAAGGTCTTGGAGAATCTGAGTTGGGAAAAGTGATGCATTACAAGTCAACAAAAGAATCATGGGAGAAACTTCAATTTTTTTATGAAGGTGACTCAAAGATAAAAATTTCTAAGCTTCAAACCTTTAGAAACAAGTTTGAGATTCTTAAGATGAATGATAATGAATCCAATACTGCGTTTATTGTTAGAGTAGATAAGATTTTCAATAACATGAAAGGGTTAAGAGAAGATGTGAAAGAAGAAGTTATAGTTCAAAAGGTTTTGAGATAACTAACCCCTAAATTTGATTCTAAAGTACCTTCTATTGAAGAGGAAAATGATCTAACTAATTTTAAGTTTGATGTGTTTCATGGTACCTTGACTTCTTATGAAATATGGATAGATGACTCTAAATCAGCCAAGAAAGAGATAGATTTCAAAGTGGAGAAGATGGAAAAAGATAAGAAGGTAAAAGTTGATGATGCTACTCATGAGCTAGATGATGAAAAACTATTTTCCATGGTTTCTAGAAGGATGACTATTAGAACTGGTAAGTATAAGGGTAAAATTCCTTTCAAATATTTTATTTGTGGTAAAATAGGTCATTTTGTTATTAAATGTCCTCATAGACATGATAAGAAAGAGAATGATGATCATGAAAGTGATCATGAGAAGAAAAGTCAAAGTATGAAAAAAAAGAAAGAATTCAAAAAGGCATATTTTAGGAAGAAAGGCAATAAGAGTTTCTATACTAAGGAAGAGGCCTATTCCTATAAAGCAAGTAGTGATGTTGACGGATCTGATTCTGAGTTTGAATCTAATCACAAAGATGTAGGTCATGAATTCTATTCATGACAAAGGAATATATGATATCCTCTAGTGAAGGTTATACTTTGTGGGGTGATCTTACACTTGATTATTGCAAGGAGAATGAAGGAGATGATAATGGCTTAAATCTTGAGTTGACATGTGTCCAATCAAAGTTGGAGTATGCTTGAAAAGAAAAATGAGAAAGTTGTTGAACCCTGGTCTTTGGTGTTTTTATTTATGTCAAGTGGAATTGATGTCAAAGGTTTGAATGGTGAAGTGAGGCTCATTTCAGGGACATGATGATTGATTGGTAATGCCCTATCAAGTTCATTGAGCATTCACGATGGTTTCAATGTGTTTGCAAGCTTGGTCACCGGGGTAGGAGCCACCAAGGTATGGAAATTCTTCGTAATCTTATCTTAGGTGTTCTACATGTAATACATGTTATTTATATCATGTGAAAGATATTTTGGAATGAGAAACATGTCAAATGTTGGGAGTCACAGTTATAACTGATTCATTTAGGCCTAGTTCTAGAGCCTGATGAGGTGTAAGAGTTAAATGCAATGCATGAAAAGACTAGGTAAGAATGGAAGGATCCTAGGAACACTTCTTAGGAATGTGCAAGGATTCAAAAGGTTTGATTTAGCTTTTGGAATAAAAAGTCAAGTTCTAACCAAAACTACCTTTGAGGACTAGCAGTACAGTCATGGGAAAATGAGATTGGTCTAAAGAGAACAAGATCATTTATTAGAAACCAACCTATGGAGAATCTAGAGGGATGTGCTTTAGTGCTTCATGTCATGTTTCATCAAGTTTTTAAGAATATTGTGGAAGTTCTGCAAGTTTTTCTAAATTTGGTATCTTAAGGAATGTAAATCGAGTACCATGCATTCTTAGCATTAAAAACAATTATGGATCCTCCTTTGTATAAATCATAGAATTAATTTTTGAAGATAAATCCAAGCCTAAAATTTTGCAAAAAAATTATGGTGTGTGGACAAGAAAAAATAAGTTATGATCATTTTTCGAACAAGGTTTATCTCTCTCCTCAAGCGACCTTATTGAAGTAGTAAGCACAAAATGAGTTGTTTTGAATTCAAATGACTTGTGAAATTAGGTTAAACCTCTCAAAAGTGTAAATGAATCCCTCCATGTCAAAATTGAGCCATTTATGGTATTCATTCATAGCTCTTCCGTACTAGTCCATCTCAAATTTCTTGTAAGAGTGTGATCATTCGGCTTATGGTGTTTTTTGAGGAATTGACGGATGAATAATTAAAAATTATAAATCCACAATATAATTGCCAAAGATTATAGATTATGATGTACAATTAAATTAAACATAAATTTAGATGATTATAATGCACATTATAGAACATGAATGGAAATTGAATGACACGAGAACACCATATTTATAGTGGGGAGATTGGAAGGAAAAAAACTTAGAAATAAAACAATGAATTTATTAATAATTTCACAAATAATTTTACCCGGTACTTCCACTTATCTCCTTGGTCTCACGAAAAAATTGTAGAAATTTTTCTCATAATTTACAATACAACGATCATACCAATCTGATATATCTTACATACATATATACAATACTATGAGGGGTTGCCCTATTTATATAGGATGGGTGAACCGATCAAACTGTTTCATTCTCAAATGTGAAAGACCGACATAAATTTTATTAAATCTTAAAAAAAAAGGGTTCATGAAGTGGTGGTCCACCCAAAGGTATCCCCACTTGACATTATTACCCCAACACTCCCCCTTAATGTTAAGTGGGAAAAAATGCCAAATTACCTTTTTATACAAAAGGATTTATAGATCCATAAATCATCAATGACGATTCAAGATAGCATGTAAATAAGGAAATCATATAAATCTTCCCATACAAAAATAAACAAGGGAAATCATACAGATGTTCCCATAAAAAAATTCTCGGAAAAGTGATTTATATATGAAGATTGATATCAAATTATGGAGCCTTTTATAAAATAAGGCATACCAATAACTAATGATTCATTGGGATTTGCAAGTAAATTCACACAGCGTGAACATTTACTTATCACACAATGAAGGAAGTATTGGAAGTTTGCAAGATCTATTAAGAGGTGGAATTTTCATGCACACTCCCCCTCACCGACAACTTTGATATTCCCAACAAGGCACAAAACTTACAAAACTTCACAAAGACATAGTGGCTTGATGAAGATATCTGCAACTTGATCTTCATTCGAACAGAACTTGAGATCAATATCACCATTTAGGACTTTCTCTCAAATAAAGTGCATCTAAATCTCTATATACTTTTTCCTTTGACATTGAATTGGATTGTTTGCAAGAGAAATGTAATTCTTGGTATAACATAGAAGAGTAGTGCTTCATTTGATGCCCCTATGTAGTTCATCCAAAAATATTTCAGCTACATAGCTTCCTTTTCCACTTCCATAACACTTCTATACTCTACTTCAATAGAAGAGATAAAATTGTTGGTTGCTTCTTGCTACTCCAAGTGATAGAACCTACACCCAACTTGAAAACATATCCATAAGTAGATTTTATATCTATAACATCACCAACATGGTTGGAATCAAAATATCCAAATAATTTTTCATCATGAAAAGAAGAATAAAACAAACCATAATTAATTGTTCCTTTTAGATATTTCATAATTATTTTTACCATTTTCCATGATCCTCATAAGGATCCTGCATGAATCTAGAAACAACTCGTAATACATATGAAATATCATGTTGGTGGTGCAAATTAAATTATAACAATTAATATGTTGTTCATTAATCTACAATCATTTAATTATCATACCTAGGGACGTAAAATTTCAATATTGCCAGTGTTGTATGCACAGTTACAGATGTTTGAGGAGTGTAAAGGTAAATTTTTGTCACTACAATTAGGAAATAACAATATTAGAAATAAACTATATTATAATTGAAAGCAAATATTGTGTCTATTGCAAAGCATGTAAGAACAAAATACAAATAAAGGAAGAAACTGTTGCAATTCTAACCATGCAATGAATTAAACAACAAACAAAAGGAGAGGGTTAGAAAACCACAAGTGGGCCCTGCCTTGGGTGCTAATCCCTCCTAAGGCACGTGTCTATAATAAATTAACATAACTCATATTATTATTTCATCATCATGAAGATTACAAATGAAATAACACAACGACCTTTCTATATATGGATTGATCTACCTCTGCATATCCCTTACAACATTAATATTTCCCTTTTTATATCCTTTATTACAACATTGGCATGAAGAGACAGAGTCATACTAGGAGTTACTGTTGGCTTCGATAAAAAGATTCTAACCAAGCAATCCAGAAATTTTCATACAATAGAACTATTTAGGACATGTTATAATACAATCACATAATTTAAATAACTAATCAATTGAAAAACCAGTTATTAAATTATAAATTCATTCAACTAGTTCTTTGTTTGGGTTGCAACGCATGATCAAGTGATGGCATTGAATCTTCTTCCTATTCACATTACTTGATTTTCTATCAACATGTGCAAGCTCGGAGAACTATCCACATTGTCAAGATCCTCAAAATTATGTTTTTATATATGTGTGTGACCTCCTATGGTTGTAGGTATTTGGTTGCGAGATGGATCCCTTTAGTTGTATATCGGTTGCTACGAATGAACTCTACACTGTGAATGAGTTTATTTGGCTACATATTAGTGGATACACATAAAAACTCTTTGGAATTCAAGGATGAAATTTATTTAAAGAACTACTTAACATCAAACCGCATCCAAAAGAATAAATGCATACCCATAATCCACAAAATAAAGTAAACTTAGTAATAATAATATTAACTAATATATGTTTCATAAGGTCAAGATGTAGTGAAAATGTTCGAGTATAACCAGGAAAAACAAGTTCATGGGTACACATAGATTAAAAAAATACAAGAGATGAGGTGTTTAAACATGAAATAAAATGACTCATCACAACCCCGGACTTAAGTTCATGAATATCCTTATTTAAGATTCTTTGGGTTCCTCGGTGACTTAAGATCTGCTGAATGATGTTGCATAGACGCCCGAAGTTAGTGGGTATAGATGTTCCTGCTTGGATCAATTAAAATTAGCCTGTATTCTTTCGGTATCTTTCCATTATCCTATCATGTGTGTCCTCATCCATCTTAACTATCAAACCTTAACAGTGGCCTTTCCATCCTTGAATGTGGTAGCAAAATTTATCACCATGGACTCATTGAATCCTGAAACTTATTAATATATTCCATCCATCCGATGTAATAGAAATGCTGCAATATTTTTAGCTAACTGTGAAGTTGTGTGTTCTATAGGCTCATTTCAAATCAGGTATCCTCCCATTTTGAATTTGGAAAACTTCTTGTGCTCTGAGAGGAAAAATCTTACAATTTACGGTGATTATGCAAAAATTTAGGTAAGTGTAAGGTTGTTGAGTACTTGATGTTTTCAAATTTTGCAACCAACTCACACACAACATGAAAAGGAATGTGTGAATTTCATTTGAGGGGTGCAATTAAGCGGAGGTGAGGCCATGTGACGAAGTGGGATGACGTGGAAGAAAACTTATATAATGAAAGGTGGTTGCATATTATGGCTTATAAAGTAACTTATGACATGACACAAATATTAATCACATATAATTATGCTATCATTACTTTATTAAAGTTAATTTAGTGCACTTATCTTGAGATGTATGTTAGATGATGGTGATATGTGTTTCATCATAATGTGTGCTTTTGGTTGTAGGCATATTTATCATGGTGTTCCAAGTTAAGGTACTACAATGTTGCAGGCATTGTATAGAGTACTGCAAGTGTAGGTAGAGACATGTTAAACGATCATTAGTAAAATCAGTTAATTCGTGGAAAGAGAATGTTATATTTTCCTCTCTTGTACTAATCATCTCCATAAGTACTCATAGGTGTAGTTTTTCCCTTATTTTCTTCATGCAATCACAATTTTTGCAGATGTGAAAACAAAACAGGGCTTTGTTTCATGTTGTTGCAAGTAGACATTTAGTCTTTGCACCATCTCCTTATGTTAGAGACCATGTACTTCTTGTAACAAATACAAAGAATCCTACACAAAAAAAATTCTAAGAAAACAAAACATGTTAGTTGAGTGGTGTTGATCACCAAGAGGACTGATCACATCACTTTTATTCACCATTTGAGTATTCGATAAGTTGAATATACCAAGGCCAAAAATTCTCATTATTTAGAAACTTCGGAAGGTGAACTGGTAGGTTTAAATTCTAAGCTTAACTATAATGTTCTCATCTCCATCCTTCTTTGACTTCCTATGAATTGTTGTGTGAAGGTGCTCTTATCAGTTGGATTTTTGTACAACTATAACCTATGACCATTCACCAAAAGTTTGAATCTCACAGGATCTATGGTAGTGAGTTTCACATCTCTATTGGGAGATATTTTCTCAATCTCATATGGCCCTAGCCACCTAATCTGAAATTTTCCCATGTGGTCCTTGTACTTGGAGTCAAATAAGAGAGCCCAATCACCTTCTTGAAATTTTCTTGTCTTGATGAATATTTCATGTCATTGATCCTCTACTTTTGTACCACCTATGTATTATGCATATCCTATCTCCTCATTTCATCCAGCTCATTGAGGTAGATAATCCTCTTCCTTTGAACTTTAGAGAAATCTATGCCTAGTTCAAGTGCAGTTCTTACTATCTTATGCTAAAATTCAATAGGGAGAATAACAGTCTTACCGTACAAAATTTTGAATGGTGTAAATTTTGTTGTTGTATTGAATGCCCAAACTACCTCTAGAAGTCTATCTCGCCCAATATCTCCAAAGTGGATTGTAATTGTTTTTGTCAAGATGGCTTATATTTCCTTGTTTGTTACCTCAACTTGACCATTAGATTAGGGGTGATAAGGTGTAGACTTCATGTGTCTAATTTCATATTCCTTAGCTAGATCGAAATAACTTCAACAGTGAAGTGTGTACCTTGATCTATAACAAGTTCTCTTGGTACTCCATACCTCGTGAAAATGTGCTCATATAACAATTTAGTAAATTTCTCGGTCTTTTGATTTGGCAGTGCTTTCACTTCTACCCATTTAGTGAGGTAGTCTGTACACACCAAAATGTACTCTTTCCACTAATATTTTGGATCTATTAAACCAATGAAGTCCAAACCACATTTATCAAATTGTTGTAATACTAACTGAGGCTGCAGCGGTGGCATTTCATCGACTTGGTAGGATTACCCATTCTTTGGCATTTATCACACATTCTTCTATAAAATGTTGTATCCTTATGTAGTCTAGGCCATTAATACCCTATTGTCAATACTTGACGTGTTGTTATTTTTGTAACAAAATGTCCTCCACATGGTTCACTATGGCAGGATTTTAGGACATCATATATTTCTTCATCATCTATGCATATCCTCATAACATTATCTTGCCTCGTGTGAAATAGAAAACCAATTATCCAAGAAAAATTCACACTTTTTTCAACAATGTATTTCTTTTCGAATATAAATAGTGTGGAGGTGTCTTACATGAGACCAAATAATTAGCTATATCAGCATATCGGGGGTGTTCTAGTGGAAATGGAAAAGAGGTGTACATACAAAAATATTCATCCACTATGTGTTCTTCATTATTGTTCTCCATTCTTGAAAGGAATTCAGCTACAACGCTGTCCTTACCAGGCTTATCCATGATGGTGACATAAAACTCTTGCAAGAGTAGGAGCCATCCGATTATTCTGTTACTTACAACTAGTTTTTTGATCAAATATTTAATTATTGCATGATCATCATGAATGAATACTGGATAACCCATGATGTAATGTCTGAACTTATTAATAGCATAAACCATTGCTAAGAATTCTTTCTCTATGATTGTATAGTTGAGTTCAACATGTTGCAGGTTCTTACTAGCATAGTAGATTATGTAGTTTGGAATTCCATCTTTCTATCCTAGAACAAATCCAATGGAATAATCTGAGGCATAAGTATGAATGTGAAATGGAAAACTCCAATTTGGTCCTCTTGACATAGCTGTTAAAGTTAACATTTTCTTCAAAGTTTAGAATGCAACCTCACATTTCTCATTCCACTCAAAGGCAACATATTTTCCTAGTAGGAAAATAATGGTGCTGCAATCTTACTAAAGTCTTGTATAAATATTCTATAATACCTAGCATGCCCTAAGAATCTCCTTACATATTTTTACTTCTTTGGTGTTGGAATATTTACAATCACAAATATTTTGCTAGATCTACCTAAATTCTAGTAGTTGATAGATAATGTCCCAACACTATTCCTTCAGACATCATCATGTAGAATTTTTTTTTCTTAAGGACATGTTATGCTCCTTGCATCTCTTGAGAAATTTATCCAAATTCTTCATTACTTCATCAAAAGTACTTCCATATACTATAAAATCATCCATATATCCAAATTCTTCATTAGTTAGATCTAAAAAATGCTAAAAGCCGCTCCCGAAATATAGCAAGTGCATTGCACAAACCAAAAGGAAGAAAAGAATATGCAAATGTTCCCCATGGGCACATGAATGTGGTCTTGTCCTGGTCCTTTGGTTTAATCTGAATTTGGTTGTAGCCACTATATCCATCCAAAAAATAAAAGTATTTCTTTCAAAAATTAGTGTCGGTACCTAAGCAATGAAAGGAAGTAGAAAATGATCATTCGTTGCTACTACATTCAACTCTCTATATTCCACATAGATTCTCCATTTTCCATTCTTCTTAGGTAAAATGACAAGGGGTGACACCCATTGACTGTCTGAAATTAGATATATGAATCCACCATCCAATATTTTTTTCATTCTTCTTTCACTATATCCCTCACTATTGGATTCATTCTCCTTTGTGGTTGTCTTATTGGCTTGTAGCTATCTTTAATGTATATCTTATTTGTACAAAGTTTAGGGTGTATCCCATGCATATCTCCATAGTCCCATAAAAATGTTGTCTTCTTTTTTTATAGAAGAGAAATTAATATATTTTCTTACTACATGTTCAACATTTTGTTCACATTAAGTGGATTTCCCAGAGAAATTTACACTTGCTTAGAGAGATCGGTCATGGAGCATACACTGTTGCTTACATAATTTAATATACAATCATGTGGAAGAAGTTGGTGGAGGATGCAATTCTTACTTGGAATGTTCATAGTTCTTTACTGTGGTAGGATTTGATTTTCAAGATAGCTTATACATCGTAATTTTCCATCTACTTCTTCATTCTTCCCATAATTATTTTGTAGGACATTAGAAATAACAACATATTCTTCTTACCCTTCAATTGTGCAAGAATTATCCAAAGATCATGAGTTGTTAGACTGAGATTTGATCTTCTTCTAGCTCTTCAACCCAAACGGTTTGGTCTTCTTCATTGAATGCTTGTACAGGGGGTAAAGCATGAGTTTTTGTGTCACTTGTATTAGTGATAATCATATTACTTGATCTCGCATCCTATGAATGCATCAACAATTGTCAACCATGGGCTTCCCAAGATGATAGGATATCCTCCTAAGATTTCTTTTTCCTAAAGAACAATAAAATCATTAGGGTACTCCCAAAAGTCTACTACTACTACTATGTCCTCTAGGACTCCTTCAGGCTTAACTTTTGATCTATCTACAAGTTACAAGACTGTGGTTGTTGGAGTTAGTCCCTCTAACTTCAAGTCATCCATAATTTTTTTCATTACATTTATTACCTTTGATTCAATCAGTGTGTTCTTGATCAATGTGTCATTGATTATGACATTTACCAAAGGATTTCTTGGATCTATGTATTTGGGAAGAATTGAGTTCCCAAGCATAATATCAACTAGTTGTCTAATAACCTACACAGTAGTTGGATCTTTCCTCTTTCTGGCTGGTTTCTTTATGCATATATCTTTAACTAATTTTTTATATATGGTAACATCCTTAATATCTTGAATCATTGGAATTTTTACACAAATTTCTTTTAGCTAATTAAAAAATCAGAATCATATTTTGACTTGAGGTTAATCTTATTTTCTTTTAACCTTTCGAAATGGTGGCTCATTGCCTGCATTTTACCCTTACTAGATTTTTCTCTCAAGTTGTTGTGGGTCAGTACGTGCAACATATTCTACTATTTCTCTAGATATCTCTGCAGTGTTTTATTTGTTTTTTGTCGATCACCTCACAATATCTGTGATTCCTCAATAATTTTTGTTATGGTGGGTCCAACTGGTAGAGGAAGTGCTCTTCTTGAGTGAAGATGGATATTGTTCATATCAATAGAATAGGTAGGTTATTAAGTTGGTTCAATGGAATAGGTTGGTGAGCATCTTTATTTTTGGGTTAGGCATTGGTTGAGCTAGTAGTTGTGTAGCTTTTGGTTGAGAGCCTACTTGGGGTTTGACATCAAAGCTTGTTGTTGCGGATAGGGAGGTTAGTGATAGGATTGTTTCTAATTTAGAGGTGGATTATTCTAATATTTTCCTCCTCTCCAAGGATGCTACCATGATTGAGGAGGTTGTTTCCATTATTGTTGTAGTTTGCCTTGGAATTGAGGTTACCACTATTGTTGATATTGGTTAGGAGATGGGGCCCAACCTTAAGGGTTAGCCCAAGGTGGGGGTTGTAGATATGAATTATTAGACCAATTTTAAAATGAATGCATATGGTCTTGTATCATACCTCCTTGCCTCGGTGGCCATGGTTTTATTTAAGAAACATGAAAAATGTCCCATCCTCTGTCTCCAACATCTTGAAATTAGGTGAAGCCTCCTTTTCTTGAGTAATTCGCCAATTATCTCGCATATACAATGTAAATTCTTCCTTCTACATGCATGGCAATACTTTGTGAGTTTTGCTTCTACATCCTCCTTTTCATTTTTGGCATGTAGAGAATATAATTGATTATCCATGTCATTGAAAATATCCTGCTTCATGTTTTTAAACATGTTGACAATATCTAACTTAGATTTGTCACCAATTGTTTTGTTAGCTGATCCACCTCTTCATCTTACACTTCTTACCCTCTTCATAGTAGCTCTTGAGTAATTTTTACAGGTGTCAACAATGTCTACAAAAGTATATTTTGAAATGTATCTTGCTCCTATCATATCTAAAGAATCCATGTTCTCCTCACTGAGTCCCTTCAAAAAGAGTAATTTGAGAGATTCATGTGGTGGTTTGGTATGCCTTGAATTATGAATGCGAGAATAAGAACCTTTCCAAATAGTATCCCAATGGTTCATCCTCTTTTTGTGCCATTCTGTAGATCTCATCACCTCCTTTCTTGCTTGGTGTGCAATAATCCACGGTACTTATGGAGGAATTTTTCATAGATCCATGTTAGAAGACCCGGATACCTTTCTGTTTGAGTTTGATGTTTTGTGTAGGAGTTATGATTATACTATTGATGCACATAGATTGAAGCTATTTCTTGTTACACTCAAGGATGAAACCTTGAGATGGTTATGAGGAAAAAAATTCTTCATGCCAGCGATTGCATTATTTTCATTGATGGGGAACTCAAAGGTGGTTTCCCCATTTCGAACATTCATTATGAGTATATTATTGATGCACATAGATTGAAGCTATTTCATGTTACACTCAAGGATGCAACCTTGAGATGGTTATGAGGAAGAAAAGTTCTTCATGCCAGTAGTTGCATTATTTTCATTGATGGGGAACTCAAAGGTGGTTTCTCCTTTGAACATTTTGATTTACTTCTTCTTCCATCTATCGTTACTTAAGAGCAGCTACATAGCCTTCACTTGGATGATTTTTTTTCAAACAACAATATGAGTACAAAGGTTTCTTCTTCAGAATCCTTAGAGGTATATGAAGATATTTTTTCTGCCAATGGACTAGGAATGAATATACCATGGGCATCCCTTAGGGGGTGCATACATCAATTACTCAAGTCTATCAATTGGAAATTACTTGAGGGTGCTTGGAGGTGAATTTCCTAAAACATAAACTTTCTAAGAAAGAAAGAAATATTCAAAACCTTATAACTTGGTAGTATCCCCAAAAATGATGCCAAAAATGGTGGTATAAATTAACTTACAATAGTTAATATGTTTTTCATTAATCTACAATTATTTAATTATCATACCTAGGGACGTAAAATTTCAATATTACCAGTGTGGTATGCATAGTTACAAGTGTTTGAGGAGTGTAAAGGTAAATTATTGTCACTACTGATTAGGAAATAACAATATTGAAACAAACTAGATTATAACTGAAAGTAAATAGTATGGCTATGGAAAATCATGTAAAATTGTACTAGAATACAAATAAAGGAAGTAATGCGATAATTCTAACCATGCAATGAATTAAACAAAAATAAAAGGTGAGGGTTAACAAACCATAAGTGGGCCTTGCCTTGGGTGCTAATCCCTCTTAAGGTCCGTGTCTACAAAAAATTAACGTAAATCATATTCTTATTTCATCATCATGAAGATTAAAAATGGAAGAAGACAACAAAATTTCTATCTATGGATTGATCTACCTCTGCATATCCCTTATAGCATTAATCTTTCCCTTTTTTATATCCTTTATTACAGCATTGGCATGAAGAGATAGATTCATACTAGGAGTTACAATTAACTTTAGTAAAAGATCCTAACCAAGAAATATGGAAATTTACATGCAACGAAATTGCTTAGGAGATTTTCTAATATAATCACATAACTTAACTAATTGATTGAAAAACTAGTTATTAAATTATAAATTTAATCAACTAGTTCGTTGTTTGAGTTGTAACACATGCTCTGGTGATGACATTGAATCTTCTTCATGTTCGCATAACTTCTTCTCTAGCGACACATGCAAGCTCAAGAGAAGTGTCCACATTTTCAAGATCCTAAAAATTATGGCCTTATATATGTGTGTGAGCTCTTGTGGCTACAGGCGCTTGTATGTTGATGGGTCCCTTTAGTTGCATATCGATTCTACGGATGACCTTTGCATTTTGAATGAGTTTCTTTGGATGAATATTAGTGGATACACATAAAAACACTTTTAAAATCAAGGATTAAATTTATTCAAAGTGCTATTTAACATCACATTGCATCCAGAAGAATAAATTCATACCCATAATCCACAAAGTAAAGTAAACTTAGTAATAATCATATTAACTAATATATGTGTCATTAGTTCAAGATGTAGTGCAAATGTTTAGCAAGATAACTAGGAAATACAAGTCTAGGGGTACACATGGATTAAAAAAATACAGGAGATGAGGTTTTTAAATAGAAAATAAAATGACTCATCATATGCCTAGTAATACTAAAATAAATTAGACTACCAATTACAGGATCAAATTTAGCACATGCGGGTTTATAATCTAATTCCACATAAAAATGTATAGGAATAACAACTGGAATCAATCATTTTAAATCTTCTAATTAAATTAGTAGCATATTGAAATTGAGATGCAAAAATATATTTATGACCTTAAAATATAACCATGCCTAGAAAATTATTCAAAGAAACCTAAAACAATCATTTCAAAATGATGTTTTAATATTTCTTTGATTCTAAAAATTAAATTTTTATCACTTCTAGTAATCAACAAATCAACAACATATAAGACAATAATGATAATATTATTATTACCAAACTTAAAAAATTATTCATTATCATAACAATTAGAGAAACAAACATCCCGAAAGAAACTATTAATTTTAGCATACCAAGCTCTAGGACCTTTCTTAAGACCATACAAAGAATTTTTTTAGCTTACACACATATAAGCTGAAAAATTCTTACAAAGTTCTTCAACAATATTAAAATGTTCTTCTAAACCTTTGGGTTGATGCATGTACATTTATTCTTTTCAGTCACCATTTAAAAATTCATTTTAAACATCTTTTGGTGAATCTCCCAACCATATTGGGTAGCCAAAGTAAGAAGAATCCTAACGGTGCTTATTTTAGATACAAAAGAAAAAGTTTCAACATAGTCAAGGATGGGTTTCAGAGTGAAACCATGAGCTACTAACATTGAATTTAATTTATATATTTCTCCTACAAAGTTATACTTGATTTTATACAACCACCTAGATCCTATAATGCTTCGTTTAGAAGGAGGAGAGACTAGTTCGCAAGTGTTTTTTAATCAAAGCATTGTATTCATCTTTCATATTCTTAATCCATATTTCATCTTGATAGGATTATTAAAAATATTGTGGTTCAACCTCATAGAGGGTCATCAAGGCATACTAATAATGTTGACTATGAGTTACCTTTCTAAGACTAACAGGGTGAGAATCTTGAACAAGATTTTAAGCCCATTTAGGAATCTTGAGATGAAATACAATTTGAGATGACTCCCCCTCAATATCCATAATATATAAATTAGGATAATTATCGTCTTGAACTTTTATTTCCATATTGTTAGGAGAAGGATTATGAGGCTCTACTTCAAGAGAAACAAAGGAGGGTTCATAAGAAGCATCACAAAATGTCTTTTCTAAGACATGAACATTCTTGTTTTCAACTATGTCATGCTTAAAAGGGTCATAGACTCTTAATCATTTAGTTCTACAGCCATAACCAACAAAAATACATGAATAGGAGGTTGGATCAAGCTTATTCCTTTTAAATTTTGGAATGAAGATAGAATCATGACTACTAAATATTCTTAAGTGAGAGATATCTAATTTTTTCTTTGTCCATACTTCATGAGGAGTAGTTTGATGAAGAGATTTAGAATGAAATATATTAAGAATATAGACTGCAAATATTCATTATTTCTTCCCATAAAAACTTAGGCACATTTGATGCATGAATCATAGTCCTAGCCATTTCTAAAACAGTCTTATTTTTCCTTTCTACAATGCCATTTTATTGTGGGGAATAGGGAGTTGTCAACTCTCTTTGAATCCCACATGACAAATAAAACTCATCAAAAATTTTGCTAACATATTCACCTCCATTATCAGTCCTAATTCTTTTTATTTTTATATTAGAATAATTTTCAACAAAGGCTTTAAATTCTTGAAATTTAGACAAGAAATCATTTATTCTCTTAACAAATAAGACCAATTCATCCTAGATAAATCATCAATAAAGCATACAACATATAAGTCTCCACTTTGAGAGAAGGAACTTATAGTGGACCTATTACATCACTACGAATCAACTCTAATAAATGAGAAGAATTTGGATCACAATGTTTATGAAATGGTTCAATGTGTTCCTTACCACACAAGAAAATTTCACATGTTTCATGATAAGATTTCATCTTAGGGAGACCAATTACAAGATTTAGTTGAGACATTTCATACAAGATTATGAAATTCACATGTCCTAGTATTTCATGCCAAAGTTAAAGATCATTTCTAGATGAAGAAGAAAAGCACAATTCAAAAACAAATCCAACAAAAATATATAAACCATTTTGCTGTATACTAGATGTAACAACATTACGAGTTCATTTTTCACATACCATATACCTTACAACAATACAACCTTATAGTTTTCTTTAGTTAGTTAAGAGAAAGATAAAAGGTTATTTTTCAACTGAGGAACATATAAAACATTCCTAATTATTCCATTATTCAATTTAACTATTTTCCCAACTAAATCCCCAAGTTATTTGGACAACTTATATTTTTATTTCGACTACGATGTCTCACATTTCAGGTTACACACACTCTAGAAGTTTCCACGGCACTTTGGCATAACTAACCTTCTCCCACACACCCTTACACGTCTTCTTATTTTCTTCCTTGTGCTTCCTCTCTCCTTTCATTTCCCCTTTGTGCCTTCCCTCTACGCACCCATTTTCATTCCTAGTATATCATGCACTTCTTGCATACACCTTTGCAGACTTGCCTTCCAATTGGCTAAGTCCTTGACATGTCTTCCCACATGATTTTATTCCCTCCTATGCACTTAAGTGCTGCATGCTTATTTCCTTCATGGTTTTCCATACATGCCCCTTTCTTCCTTGCCATCGTGCACCCTCATTTTAATGCTCGCCCCCTTACATACTTTTCTTTAGAAATTATGCATCCATTTCTTCTGCAAGTGTTACATTTGTGTGTCCCTCTTCTCGACTTCATGCCTCTTACTCTCGTGCTTTCTTTTATTCTTCTCGTTTGATCCACCGTGCCACATGGCAATATGTCAAACTTGAGTGTCTTACACACAACCAATCAAAGCATGCCATTAGGGATCTGAATAATTGTAACAAACCAATGCATGACACATGGCATAAATGAAAAAAATAGTTGGCTGAATGATTCAACCAATCAATGCACACCATGTGTCCTTGTGTGGTCATTTTGCACTTTGTAGATATTCTGACAACCATAAATTTTGTTGTAGTACTCGATTCTCATGCACCTAAGTTTGATGGAATTTTTTTGACGTGGGCTACATGTTGTACTTTTTAAAATTATATTTTGGTGGGATTCGGAAAGTGGAAAATAGGGAAACGTATTTTTGGTCATCAATGCAAATATCTAATCATCCCAACCACTAGATTTCTTCTGCATCCTTCCCTCTTCCTTCTTTTACACACCAACTAGACATGGGAGGAGCATCGCGACAAAGATTACGGATAATATTTCTATTAGTTATGATTGGTTATTAGTGATTGAAGATTTGAATATGATTTTCCCTCCTTTTCTCCTCCTCTCCTCTCCTTCTTCTATAAATTGTAGAGATCTACCCATTAAAACGGATCCCTCTTTGTTGTAACGGAACCATGCAAAAATGGTGGCTGATTACCCATGAGTTTTAGACCTTACATTTGGTCTCTACAATTTATTCTCACCTCTTACCACCAATGTAATCAATTGTGCATTCCTTAAGTAATAAAATTATTTTTGTGGCACTTATGTCTTCCCTTTTCTCATTTATGTTTTCGGCATGTTGTGCATATTTTTCAATCCCGAGTTCCATCTTCATGTGTTATCCACACATGAAAAGTTGTTTGCATGGTTTTTGTCTATGGGGCACTTGTCTTCCCTCTCTCCCATTCTTTCTCCCTTTCCAACCCCTTGTGGAGAGTAATCGACCCCCTTCTTTCTCGGTGTTATCACCTTCCTTTTATCTTAGGATTTCCTTCATTCATCTCCTTCTCACCCTAGTCCCTTGGAATCGTAGAGTAGCATAGATAGCTTCATTTCCAACATTAGGAGTAGTGTTAGTGGTAGAAATAGGTAGAGGAACCGGCCTTCTCCAGAGGTCTGTCTCAAGCATGAAAGATCCCACAACTTGGAGATAATTCCATTATTGCCTCAATGTCTCGATTCATCCCGATATGAGACGGGTGGAAGTTTGTGCTCCAAAATTAACATTTAAACAAATTATAGATCTAATTATAGAGTTATCCCCTAGATATATATTTTCCTCACATTTTACAACATTTAATAGGATACCATGAATATAATTCATGGGCACCAATATCTAAGATCCATTCATTTTCATTTGAGGCTAAGAGAGTAGTATACAAGGAAATAAAATGCTCAACATTATTTACATGATTATTCTTCTGATATTTCTTTTGAGTGTTAAATTTACTAGTTTTAGTTTTTTTATAAAAATTACACGACAATCAAACTCTTTATGACCAAATTTTACACATTTGTTACATGTTCCATTGAATTTTACTTTAAAATTCTGATTGTTTCTAACAGAGTTAGATTTAGGATTGGGTTTAAATTTTGATATGATATTAGAATTCTAATTAGAATTGATATTATTCTTCTTTTGAGAAGGTTTATGGATCTAAGAGAACAATGCCTAAGAGGCAAGTCCCTATTGAATCAAAATTTTCCATTACATGCTCTTCTTAAATTAACAAATGAAGACAAAGTATCCAAATAAGGAAGATCATTCTCATTTTCATATTTAGAGTTAAGAATGGAGATATAGTTCCTAAAATTTTCATGAATATTTATCTGAATAATGAAACAAAGAAGGTTATCCTAAAATAATTCACAATTACATCCATCCAATTGAGCTTTAATGTTCTTAATTTTAGCTAGGTAATTAACAATTTTCTCATCCCCCTTCATGGATTTGTAAATAATTCCAAAATTAGTTTAATTATCTTGGAATTTTTTTACTTCATGCATGGTTTCTAATTGTTTCCATGCATCAGCAGGAGAATCCATATGACCTATATGCATTAAAAATTCATCTCTTATGCTCTGCAATAGGATTGATAGAGCTTCTTGTGATCTTTGAGAGAAAGAGATAAGGTTTTCAAGGTTTGTATGTCTTCCGGTGGGTCATTTTTCCACACCAGTTACAAGATCCCATAATTTTCTAGCCATAAAATAGGATTTTAACCTAACTCTCCAAATACTATAATTTGTTCCATTTAATAACTGAGATTTATCCATTGAGAAACTAACATTACTTGGCCATTTTTAATAATAATAATAGGCACACAAAACAACTATGAAACACATATTTGACTAAAATTAACAAACCTCCTGCAAGAGAGAGAAAATCGAAGTCAAGATCAAGCTCTATTATCATACTTGACACATAACCAACTCGACACACAAGACGCACATCTCGGTAGTCTTAAAAAACTTTTATTGGGTGAGTTCACAACAAGGCAATTGATCTCATACTTGAGTCAAGATATAAAAACATGAAATAAAAAACAAAAAAACATGTAGGATGCGAGGAAAAAGTAGGTAGCAACATGTGGTGAATATCAAAACTACACAATAAGGCACGTGTCGGCTTTTTGAAAAATTCTAATGTGGATATTCTGGTAGATGTGAAGTCCCCAAAATTAGCTAAGAAGTATGAATTTTTGGGTCCGTCACATAGAGCAATGGAAATTACTCGAACATGAGGTTGAAGCAAGTGAATTCACTTGGCCAAGGTTAAAACAACAAGATAATACACAAAAAAAAAAGGAGGTGACACGTGTCGCAAAACTAAAAACCCAAGAGGGCATTTGTCGACCTCACGGAAACTTCACAATTTGATGATTCTCGGCGGTGTGAGGTCCCCAAAATTTAACCAAAAGAAACAAAACTATCAGTCTATGATAGGGTTGAACAAGGTCAACTAAAAAGAAAACGCAACGATCGAACAAAGAATTTTTTTCACAAATCTAGACAACTAAGAGGGACAAGTGGAGGAGATCAAAGATAGCTTAGGGACACATGTCACCTTTCTAAAAAATAGATAAGCCCAATAGATTTGAAGCCCATGAAATAAACTAGAGATGATAGCTTTTTGAGTATAAGCATGGGAGAGAGAAGAAATGAAAGAAGAAGAAAGAGATAGAAAGACTAATCAAAAGGTGTCACTGGGCAATGATCTAACAAATGAAGGAGGATACTTGGAAATTTTTTTCCAAACTTTTAAGAGATGGATCTAGATGGATGTGAAGTCCTGAAATGAGCCAAAATAAAATGAATTTTAGGTCCACTCTTCCTTTCACAATCAAACGAAGGAAAACACGCAACACAGGGTCAATGCAATTCAACATAGACACATGTCACAATTTCGTCACACTTTAAAGAAAAAACACTCAGCGGTACTCAAACCCATGAAACAAGTATAAATTAAAGAAATTTGAAGTCTACTCGAGAAGAGAAATAACCACTGAAAAACAAAAATAAAATAACTTATTCAAATAAGTCACACAACTATAATGGATATAAAGAGTGTGAAATAATTTAAATAACCTACAGACAAATCCAAACAAACAAGGTTGTAGATGGAGAATAAACATAGATTTATGCACGAAATGCACAATCAATATCTATTCAATAAATCAATCAAAATTATTATAATATTTTGGCAGTTTTTAGAATTTTCACTTGATTAACTTGAAGTCGATGGTAGAACAACCGGGTTTCGTAATTATGAAAAAAACCTCGAGTTATTTACTTTTGCAAACCTAAAACATCCAGATCTATCTCTGTAAAATATTAACCACCTGCTTCCGATACCATGCAAGGTAATTAAAGGGATGAATAATTAACACATTATAAATCCACAATATAATTGTCTAAGATTATAGATTACGATGTGCAATTAAATTAAACATAAATTGAGATGATTAAAATCCAAATTACAAAACATGAATGGAAATCAAATAAAAGTAAAGTAAATGAAATAGGAACACTAGATTTATAGTGGGGAAACCCGAAGGAAAAAACCCCACTTAGAAATAAAGCACTGCATTTATTAAGAATTTCACAAATAATTTTACCCAACACTTCCACTTCTCTCCTTGGTCTCATAGAATAATTGCGAATAGTTTCTTGCAATTTACAATACAATGATCACAATGATCATACAAATCTGATATATCTTACATACATACATATAATCTCATGAGGGATCACCCTATTTATATAGGATGGATGAATCGTTGAACTATTTCATTCTTAACTATGAAAGACCGACATAAAGTTTATTAAATAAACTTTAAAAACAAAGGGGTCGTGAAGTGGTGGTCTACCCAGTGGTATCCCTACTTGACATTATCACCCCAATAGTTTGAAATGAACTATCCTAATGGTGTTGTACAAACATAATGTTAACATAGAAAAGGATCTCAATCTCTTTCTACAAGTCAAGGATATCTTGTTAAAGTTCTCATTTGATGGGTTTTGAAGTCATAGGGTCACCTTCCTCAAAATTCCATGTTCGAGTCTTGTCAAGAATTTTTTTCTGAGATTTGCTTGTAAATATTTCTCTCTACAAATCATACGTCTTGGTAGAGGCAATGTTGAGCTCTTCTTGAAATGTTTTTTTACTATTTTTTCAAGGATTAATGCACATTCCCATTTTTTCTTTCTTTTGATAACCATTATTGATTTGATGTTTTCTCCTGACATATTGGGTAACTCAAAGAGATAACATGCTTGGAGAGGTTCTTCCTAAAGTTATATTGCTAAAAATTATGGAAAAAGTACTCTCCAGAGATAGCAATAAGTCTATAATATTGACTACCCCGCACAGTACCTTGGGATTTAACGCAAATCAACTCCTAAGTGTACAATATTTATGATCAATCTACATCATTTTGTGATGAAAACTAAAGTGGCAATTTTTAAATAAATAACCTTCTCAAAATTGTGTTTTAGATGCCAATTATGATGCAAATTGTGCCATCTTGAAGGAGTGTCTGTGTTTTTGAGATAGTTATGAACAACTAAATTTGTGACTCAAAACCTTGGTCATCCCCTGTCATTCCATGAAAATAAATGATAGAAACTTGTAGAGATGCCAATCCCTAAAGTTATCATGTTATTGCAGTGGGTTAATAATTAAGAACAAGGTTGTTTAAGCTCTAAGATAATGAGATAGGGTTTGAATTCTAAAACCCTCTTTGTGCACAATATTGAAAGATGAAGCTTGTCTGGTCCTATTTTTTTGAATACTAGACCATTTATGGTTATAAGAGCTAAGAATGTGCTCTTCTCCACATGGTTATATGTCTCTAAAGAAATGGTTGATCAAGTTTTCATGTGTTTTAGGTTTTTTCTAGATAGTTTGTAGATACTCATTTGTAAGGCACAAAAAATGAATGTGGTTGGATATGCAAACATATTGACTTCTATAAATGATGAATTACTCATTCATCAATATCCTTATGATGTGAAAAATCCAAGCATGCGCTCTATATGGTTTGATAATATTCTTTATGACTTCATTGATAGTCTATCCAAGGCTATAACTCTTTGACAATGAAACAAAGATAGTAAATTTCTCCACATTCCTTTTTGGTTTATCACCAGATCTTGGATGTTGATGAAGACCTTATGTAGCTCCATTGTTGACATTATTTTGCAAGGAAAATTTGAAGAATTTATAACATGCTCTTACGATGACATTTTCTTATATACACATCCGTTAGCCCTAAAATTAGATTATCTTGGTGAAGAGGCGCTTAATATCAGTGCAACCATTATAGTCATGTGTGAAAGAGTGCTAGAAAGTTTAGGGGTCACTTTTAATCATCATTATACTATAGAGAATCAGTAAGAACTTGAGAAAGATAAAATGAAAAATGATAAATGACAGTTTCCTTAATGACAACCAAAAAGGAGTTACACTTGAAATATTTATATCTTACCTTGTATAAGTAGTTAGGTGTAGTATGTAAAATGTATTCAATTTTTGTAGGTGAAAAGTCATGAAAGGTAAGTTTGTTTAGAAAAGAAGGATTTTTAATTCTTATAAATAACTTCTATTGAAATTTTGTAAAGTGCTCATTGCTGATATGAGTGAAATGTAGATGAAGAATATTTATGAGAAAATTGATAACGGATGATGAAAACTAGATCAATACACATGAGATGAGCTTGAGTAAAAAAAGAGAAATAATACAAACTATTAGTGCATCATTCTCATAAATAGAATTACATGTATTAATAAGTTAGATCAACCTTGAATTCATAATCCCGATATGTGATCTCAAAAGTATCAAGATGTTGAAGACATTGCAAACTTGGAGTCCCGAAAAGAAGAAAAATGTGAAGGTATTGTTGGTTCTCATTTTGAGCTAGAACCTTGACTTATAATGCTCTCCTCAAATTTTCCCTCCTTTTCAAAAAATTGTTTTATATAAGTGTAAAATTCCATAATATTATCGATTACCATAGTTCTCCATACCCAAATGAACTTATACCAGGTAAAAGATTGCAAGATCATTTTTGGATAACTCCTTTGTAAAATAATTCTATATATATGGGGCAATCATGATTGTATTGGTTTGAAAGGAACTGGTCTAGAACACAAGTAAATTAATCATGAATGTATATAAGTCCATCAAAAATTATTTCTTATCTTAACTCTATGCTCTGTCTGTATGTAAAATGTAAATTCTTCCTCGTCACCCAATGATGTGGTGCTCTCTAGGGAACTTCATGATGGTGGAACCTACATGCCGAGTTCACAATTTTGGTAAAGCCAATAAATACAAAAAATGGCTCGAGACCCAACATGGGAATATTCCATTGAATATTCTAAAAAGAATCGGGGCCACTTTACAAGGTTGCACTTTGCAATATGTAATTCACAGGTGAAAATGTAAAGTGCAACCTAGAACCCCGTCCTCGAAAACAACACATGTCTCTACGAAAAGGGCATCATGGTGTTAGGAATTTCATAAAGAATTACATTTTGTAGTTTTACACCTCGAGAAAAAAGTAAAATTGCATTCAAACTCCTGGGCCTGATAAAGAACACACATCATCATAAGAACACGAGGTGGTGTCGGGCATTTCAAGAGTAATATAACTTTACAATTTAATAGTTTAATAAGAAAGTGAAAGTTGCATTCAAACCCCGGGGTGAATAAAGACATGTGGCTTATCATCGGGCACATTGGTGAACTATGCATTTTTTCGATTATCATGTTAAAAGTACAAATTCAAAATATTACCTAAGTCCCATCACCCATAAAAAGAAACACATGTCTTTGTCATTATTCATGAAAAGAAAGGGAAAAATTAATGGTTGATTTTGAATATGATGCATTTATGGATTCTACCATTAATATTTCTCGAATGAAGGACTAAAGGTTCAAAATTTTGGTAAAGAATTCTACATTCTTACCTATATACGACAAAAAGGCATTCTCGAACCCTAAAAACTAGGATTACGGATTGCGGAATAGAAAGAATTGGTTGCATAAATTAGTTTTTTAAGGAAATCAAAGTAAATAATGTGCTTGAGTGACTTGTGTATTGAAGTAATTTTCAACAATGAGTAAGTTACCCTGAAAAATATTTTGTTATTTGAATTAATGTTTGAATATAAGGGTTTTTCAAGAAGTTCCTTTGATTTGTGTCCTTGTTCTTGTGCTTGGTTATTTTCGTAATCCCTATACTATTAGAAATAGATAATTACAACTAGTTTTTCAAAACAAAATGAGAATAATGGAGACTGGAACCCATGTCACTTCACATATCACAAGTAACTTGGATGAAGTGATGGAAAAAAACCTAGGGAATGCAGAACTAGTTGAATTCTTATAAAGGCGTATGTAGCTAACAGTGATTATATGGCATAAATTGGCGCTTGATAATATTGCTTTAGATGTCACTTTCCTTTTGTGTATTGCTCGGAATTAGTATGGGTTTGTGCTGAAAATTATAACCTAGAGAAGAGGGATATCTTGGATGGAAGTTGTGATAGGGTTCTCTCCTTAACACCTAAGGCATTTTGGTTGATATTAGGGTTAGCCCATGTTTAAAAGGAGGTAAAATTGACAAACACAAAGCACTAAACCCTAGAATGTTGAACGTGATTAATACACCAAGATTATGGATACTCATTATTTGTTTAAAAATAGAGGGTCCTCTTCCTGAATCCCAAAGAAGTTGATTAGATCACTCTTTGTGGCAGAAATCAAGGACATAATAACTTTCTTGAGTAGGATTGTAGACTTGAGATTAGCTTATGGCTTCTAATAATGGATGTGTAGTTATATCAGATTATTTTGGATAACACTGAGAAAATTTGTTGGGAAACCTTCATAGCCACATCTATTCATGAACAACTCCTTGAAATGGTTGTAAAAAAAGAGAAGGTATCACTTTCAACTATGAATTCTATATGATGTCATATCTGGTTTACAATATTGCATGCCACAAAAATTCTCACCAAAATTTTCTTTACTATATAATCAAGAGCTTGAACCTACTCTAATACTCCAACCAACCCCTGTCCTGAGGATCACCATTTACATGTTTTATGGCCCTTGGTGTCTATGGAGGCCTAATGCATGTTTTGTATGAAAGAAAAACCCTTAAAGGACTTCCTTGATCAGAGATGAGCTAAGGTGATCATTTTGTGACCATAGACACAATGTATAATAGATATGTAATGCTCCTACATTCATATACATGACTGTCCCAAGATACAAAATCTATTGATAAGGTATCTAGCATATGTTACCTTTTGATATTTCTTACCATACACTTTACTCCCAATGGAGTTATTCTTTACTACAGTCACAAGCTCTTTCTTAATTGATTGAACATGACCAAAACAACAAACCAATGTTTCAAGTTCCTTTATGGATGCTCAAGCATCTCTCTACTAGTGTGCAGTCCCAATACTCTGCCCTCAAGACTAAACTTTTAGAGCTTCATGAATACCCAGAAGGTCTAACAAGATTCATTGGCTCTAATTTTCCCATAAAACCTTTCTCCTAAAGTTTCATGGCTTAAAGTTTTGTCTAACTCCCTCTATCTCATTTGTTTTTGTTATTTCTTGCTCTTAAGAAACCAACTCGTTTGGGACAGTCCTAAATCCTTCATAACTTTTCTGGGTCTTTGTTTTAGGACTCCAAATTTTTACACAAGGTCTGTATATTCTATAACCCTCTCCACACAAAATTTTAGATCTTTAACATTCATCTAGCTCCTTAAATCAAGTGTTTACCAGTCTGATTTCTGAATCTTAACATTTAGATCAGCCACACACATGTTTTCACAAAATGAAGGCAATATCATTAAATATTTCTCCTTATAGGTATTAAAACATATTATTCATACTGGATAGTGTCCTCTGAGCCTTCATGGATTGGTTCTTAACTCAAATTCTCCTTGACATTATCCCTTTGAACATTTTATTGTGGACTAACACAGTCCTAGACCACTGTACAGTCTACTTATAGCTAGAGGGAAGGAATTTCCCTTATACCTATATGCCCAATGTCATTCATATTCAACAAATATACCTGGATAAGTACCCTCCCATTCCTTATCAGTGGATTTTCATCATATTGTATCTATCTCCTTCATGTTTACAGTCCTCTTTTCTTGCCAAATACAGTCCTAATCCTGTGCAATCATCTTTTATATACTAACAAGGTAATAACTTCATGCATTCAAACCTGAGATCATGCAAATACATCCCATATATCCCTATTTTGTCCATCTTATCAATCTATCATCATGATTAGCAATGCTATAAAGCAAAAACTGTGCATGTTCTTTATTTGACTGTAACAATACATCACTGTTGTATCTCGAATACACAGTCACCTATAACTTGAGCGACACAAGATCATTCTTCACCAAATTTGGATGGTCTTTAGATCATATCAATGCAGAGATATTGTAAAAGTTTCAGGTGATTCTATCCATGGAATGAAAAGATATACGAAGCCCTAGTTCAGGCCCGAGAGGCAATAATTTGCTATAAAATTCAAACTATACATTTTCAAAACATACAAAATTTATCAATGTGATCCAAATCACCTGTAGAGTCTTTCCATACTGATAATCAAGAGAATTACATCATTTGAAGGTCATGGAGGGTTTTGACCTTGCTGTCCTGCCAGGGTTCTTGTACACAGTCCACTGAAACAAGCTATTTCATGCATTCCAGAGTATAATATCTTCTTCCAAACATCATACACATGTTGTTACTCATTGTTCCATCCTCCAAAACCTTGAGAACCCCCTGTCCTGCTTCATCTCCATCGAATCACCTATGAAATAGGTATTCATTAGCTAAGAATAGACCCTCTAAAGCTCCTAAACTGACTCCTAAGCCAACTCACACTCCTAGGAAGACTCAACCATCTTCTCAACATAGAAATCCTGTATATCACCTTGATACTCTCCTATAATCCGTACAAGGAAGCTATTACATGATGTCAAGGCTTAAAATGACCTTAATTAGCCTATATTACTCCTTAAATGCCAAGTCAAGTCACCTTACCAACTTCTTACAAGCATATATTCATTTTTACAACATATTTAACTCTAACACACCTAAAAACATGTATCATGGTCTTATATGACCTTATTATGTGTTGTTCCTTGATGCTCCTGCATCAGAGTGCCCTTGAGAGAAAGAATTTGAGCTCCTGCTCAAATGGTTCTTCTTCTTTCTTGTCTTCCAATTCATCATTATTGACTTTGCTGGTATAGTTTGTCTCCTCCATCTGCTCTTGCATTTCCTCTCCTCAATTCTACTCTTTTTGCTTGCTCCTTGCTTCATCTTCCTCTTCATGGTCTTTGTCTTCAATTCTACCTCTTGTTGGTCTTCTATCTCCTTCACCAAGTATGTTAACTCTGGTTTGTGTTCATAACAGCATGTAGTTACAGCTCCTTGATCATTGCTAAGAATGTTCTCATAAGACTTAATAGTCTTCTCCACCTGCTCTAACAATAATACTCTTTCTCTTTCATTTTTGGCATTTTGATAAGCTTGCTTCACCTTAGGAATGAAGTGAAGGTCTGCAATGCAAAAATCTACCTCCTCAGCCTGTTTTGAAGGTTCATATGCCTCCTCAACTGCAATCTGATTCTCTTCTACCACCTCTTCACTTGTCTTATCTTTATCTCTATCTACATGAGTATCCTTGTCTTGATATATGACTTCCTCTAATGCTTTTAGTTCTTCTTTCAGCTGTTCCATGCTTATGTATTCAAAATCATACTTTGGTGCTTCTCTACCTTTAAATGCCTCAATTTCATTATCACATGTGTCTTCTATATCTTCCTGTTCCTCTTGTCTCATGAACTTTCTCATTGAATCATACACTTGATTCATCTCTTTGTCTGCCAAACCTGCATTCACAATATTAACAACACTATTAGAAGTAAAGGGTTGAGGACATGAAGCCTCTTGAATGTCTACAGAGTGCTCTTCTTCTCCACTTCTTTTTGTTTTTTCATTGACCATTTCCAACTTGGTCATTTTCATTCTTTCTCTCTCTTGATCTGCTTCCTCCTCTGGTTCCTCTTTCCTTAATTGTTTCATTTCTTGCAACTTTTCATGCTGCTCTATCCTTGGCAACACCTCTTCTCTCTCTTCTTCTCACCTGTTCTCCTTCTTCTTCTCTCAATTTCCTGATTTCTCTCTATTTTCGCTGTCATTCTCTTCATCAACTCTTCTAGTATCTTCATTTCTTCTTCCGAGTCAGCTCTATCAACTTCTCTTTCATCTTCATCATATAGGACCTGTTTTTCTTCATCCTTCTCTCGAACTCGACTTTCTTGACTGTACTCAACTCTTGCTTCACCACATTTTGAAGACCTTCCACTTTCCATTACTTCATGTTTGATGACTTTGTACTGCTGCTCCTTGAAGCTCTTAGCTTTCCATACCTTGTTCTGGATGACCTTAGGTTGATAAACCATTTGTTTTTCATGTTTTCTTCTCCATTCATGAGTTAGGCCGTGTTTGTACTCATTTCTACTCTCTTGTGCACCTGCGCATACTTGGACTGATTTTATCTTGTAAACTGAATTTTCCTCCATACCTTGCCTTGGTTCTTCATGACTGAGCTCCAGTTTGATGGTATCTTTCTTGGACTCTTCCTTCTCCTCTTTGTCCTTAGTTTTCTCAAGCCATTTAGGCATCACATAATTATGCTTGATCTCTTTGGGTAGCATATACTTCTGATGACCTGCTGATTTATCTTCATTCTCTATTTCCTTGAGCCTTCTAGGCATTACATGATCACACACATCTTCTTGTGTTAACCTCTTATCATTATCTTGCTCTAGGTCTTCTTTAATGTCAGAAACATCACTGTCATAAATCTGATCATCATATTCAGTCATCATACTTACTTGTTCAATGGCTTTTAGCTTGCCTATATCCTCCTTAATGGCTTCTTGTCTGGCTTTACTCTCTTCCTGGACTTCTTCTTCACTTGGGATGCTATCCAATGCATCATAATACTCCATGTTCTCTGTCATGCTTCCCTTGTCATCATGGAAGTCTTCATTCTTTTCATATCCCTCTTCAAGCTGGTCCTTGCAGTTGTCTTGTTCATTTCTCTTCATGGGTGCTTGGCTTACCCCATCCTTCATATTTCTCAAGCTCTTAAGCTTAACCTGCATCAACAAGTTCTTCATACCTACAAACATAAACACAAGCTTAGATATAAAAACAAGAGACCATAGTGTCTCCATGAGTGCTCCTTTCCTTAGCACCTTCCTCTCATTCTCCTTTCCTTCCTTAAGTGCTTGTTCTGGCACTTTTTCTTCTTTCTTGTTCTCTACAATGAGAACTTCTTTCACCTCTTCTTGTTGCTCATTTGGCAACTCTTCTTTCTTCCTCAAGGCATCCTTTCTGTGCCTTCTATCTCTTTTCACCAATGACCTCACAGGCCATTTCATCTTCCCTCTCAATACTAGGCCACTCTTCTTCTGATGGCTCTCTTCTTCCTGCAACTGTAACCACATGGTGGTCACTTTCTCCAAATCTCTCTTCACTTCATCTATTTCTTTTTGAAGTGCCAATCTTCCTCTCATCTTCTCCTCTTTCCTCTTTTTCTCTTTCTTTTCATGTTCCTTTTGATAGCTTAGGAACTTAACCAATTCACACACTGCTCCTACCTCCATGACTGATTCAATCACACACTTTACAATATGGAGTTCTCTGTAAATTATAGAAATAAATAGCTTGAAAACATGTGTTTGTTACCTTGAACTCCTTGGTATTGGATCTACCTTTTGTTTCCTGTTATGGCTGTCCTTTGATCTCCTATCCTGCTCTGATACCAAATAATGCAGGGGTCAATACCAAAATTTTCTTTACTATATAATCAAGAGCTTGAACCTACTCTAATACTCCAACCAACCCCTGCTTGAGGATCACCATTTACATGTTTTATAGCCCCTTGGTGTCTATGGAGGCCTAATGCATGTTTTGTATGAAAGAAAAACCCTTAAAGGACTTCCTTGATCAGAGATGAGCTAAGGTGATCATTTTGTGACCATAGACACAATGTATAATAGATATGTAATGCTCCTACATTCATATACATGACTGTCCCAAGATACAAAATCTATTGATAAGGTATCTAGCATATGTTACCTTTTGATATTTCTTACCATACACTTTACTCCCAATGGAGTTCTTCTTTACTACAGTCACAAGCTCTTTCTTAATTGATTGAACATGACCAAAACAACAAACCAATGTTTCAAGTTCCTTTATGGATGCTCAAGCATCTCTCTACTAGTGTGCAGTCCCAATACTCTGCCCTCAAGACTGAACTTTTAGAGCTTCATGAATACCCAGAAGGTCTGATAAGATTCATTGGCTCTCATTTCCCCATAAAACCTTGCTCCTAAAGTTTCATGGCTTAAAGTTTTGTCTAACTCCCTCCATCTCATTGTTTTCTTGTTTCTTCTTCTTGAGAAACTAACTTGTTTGGGACAGTCCTAAATCCTTCATAACTTTTCTGGGTCTTTGTTTTAGGACTCCAAATTTTTACACAAGGTCTGTATATGCTATAACCCTCTCCACACAAAATTTCAGATCTTCATATCTAGCTCCTTAAATCAAGTGTTTACCAGTCTGATTTCTGAATCTTAACATTTAGATCAGCCACAGGTCATGTTTTCACAAAATGAAGGCAATATCATTAAATAAATAGGTATTTATTCATACCTGGATAGTGTCCTCCAACCTTCATGCATTGGTTCTTAACTCAAATTCTCCTTGACATTAGCCCTTTGAACATTTTATTGTGGACTAACACAGTCCTCCAACTGTACATACTTATAGCTAAAGGGAAGGAATTTAGATTATACCTATATGTCCAATGTCATTCATATCAACAAATATACCTGGATAAGTACCCTCCCATTCCTTATCAGTGGGTTTTCATCATATTGTATCTATCTCCTTCATGTTACAGTCCTCTTTTCTTGTCAAATACAGTCCTAATCCTGTGCAATCATCTTTTATATACTAACAAGGTGATAACTTCATGCATTCAAACCTGAGATCATGCAAATACATTCCATATATCCCTATTTTGTCCATCTTATCAATCCATCATCATGATTAGCAATGCTATAAAGCAAAAACTGTGCATGTTCTTTGTTTGACTGTAACAATACAACACTGTTATATCTCGAATATACAGTCACTTATAGCTTGAGCGACACAAGATCATTCTTCACCAAATTTGGATGGTCTTTAGATCATATCAATGCAGAGATATTGTAAAAGTTTCAGGTGATTCTATCCATGGAATGAAAAGATATACGAAGCCCTAGTTCAGGCCCGAGAGGCAATAATTTGCTATAAAATTCAAACTATACATTTTCAAAACATACAAAATTTATCAATGTGATCCAAATCACCTGTAGAGTCTTTCCATACTGATAATCAAGAGAATTACATCATTTGAAGGTCATGGAGGGTTTTGACCTTGCTGTCCTGCCAGGGTTCTTGTACACAGTCCACTGAAACAAGCTATTTCATGCATTCCAGAGTATAATATCTTCTTCCAAACATCATACACATGTTGTTACTCCTTGTTCCATCCTCCAAAACCTTGAGAACCCCCTGTCCTCCTTCATCTCCATCGAATCACCTATGAAATAGGTATTCATTAGCTAAGAATAGACCCTCTAAAGCTCCTAAACTGACTCCTAAGCCAACTCACACTCCTAGGAAGACTCAACCATCTTCTCAACATAGAAATCCTGTGTATATCACCTTGATACTCTCCTATAATCCGTACAAGGAAGCTATTACATGATGTCAAGGCTTAAAATGACCTTAATTAGCCTATATTACTCCTTAAATGCCAAGTCAAGTCACCTTACCAACTTCTTACAAGCATATATTCATTTTTACAACATATTTAACTCTAACACACCTAAAAACATGTATCATGGTCTTATATGACCTTATTATGTGTTAGATGGGTCATGCGAGTTCAATCCTAGGGAGATCATATGAACATGAGGCCCATTATGAATATTATTGGATGGACTACAGAGATGAGTAAGAGGTCAAGTTAAGATATTATTCCAGAATGACCCTTTGGCAAATCATTGACTACAAAATTGTAGTTGTGCCACAAGGTTTAGATGATGAAAAACAAATAGTAAGCCCATATTATTATGAGATGAAGCTAGCATCATAACCAATTGCACCACTAAATTGGAATGAAATAGAGTCAATTAGTCTACATACTAGGACAACACATGTGATGAGAAGAACATTGACATGGTTAGTAGTAAAATACTACGGTATTAAAAGATTAAAGGAATATATGAATATTAGAAGAAGATATCCCTCCTTTGAAGGAGGAGTTGATAAAAATGACCCCTTGGAGGAAATACCTTCGGTTTCCATAAAAAGGCCAACCAATAGGATCATATAAGAATGGACTACAACTATAAGAAGAACATGAACTCCCATGTCTATCTTAACTCAAAAAGCTAAAGAAATGCTAATGAAAACCATGAAGGATGACCCCATTACTCAAGAAGACCCATCGCAAGTCAAGGGGGAAAGTACATCAAACCCCATAACTCTAGTAATAAATTTTCGTGGGTCATCAAGTATAGGAAAAATAATGAGGGGAATCCTTCCAAATATTGACCCACAACTCAGGGTGTAGAGTGCTGAGGAGAAAGATAAAATTGATCTCAATTATTTTGAGAGAGCTAAAATATCCAGGGTTATATATCCTCTAGAAATAAATACAAAAATATCAAGGAACAAGAGTATCTAGTCTATGAAAGAGTATAAGAAAGGAATAAAGGAGCCTAAATTAATTGATATATTCCTTTAAATGATACTTAAAATACTCTTATTATAAAATTGGCGCAAGAAGTAGCAACATCACATCTTGAGGTAGGGAATATCATTTTGTCATCTATGGTGCAATAAATCCCAATTGCAGCATCAAGTCCTCGAAGATTTAGAGCTAAATTTAACCACAAAAAAGATATTGTTGATACTCCTATGGGCGATCAGGTCCACTGGAAATTTCAGGACAACATGAATAATAAGGACTTAAGGTAATCCAATCATGTTCACAAAGGGAAGGGCATGAAGTTGTTAGGGCCACTACACCTCAAGGAGTAATTACATCGAGTTGAGGTAATAAATGAATATGAAGGAGAGGAAACCCATGCACCATGGTTCTCTTATCTATTTCTTGGGTTGCCAATAGTAAAATAAGAAAGAGTTACCTCAATGGATGCCCAATTTCTAGGATCTCCCAACCTCTAGAATTCCGAAACAAGTATAACATTCCAATATGTACACATTGATGTTATAGCACAAGCGGTTGTAAGAAAAATCGATACATAAAAATTACTTGGTGAATCATCGGGAGAGATGACTCTTTCCATAGGGAAGTAGCCTCGAAGAGGATACATGTATTACAGTGATTGAGAAACCATATAATATTGCAATCCCTACAAATGAATCATTGAAAGAGGTCACTGAGGCAGCGGTCATAAGTCTATAAGAGGATGGGGGAAGGGGAGAACCGTTATCTCATGACAAGACCCTTGAAGAAATCATTGCAATAAAAGTGAGAAAAGAACTTGAAGTTTAAAAGAAGGAAACATAGCAGAAATGAACATGTTATCTTTATGTTGAACAAAAGGAACTAACAATAGGAATTGAAATCCCATACATGGTAGTTCCAGTTCCAAAATACCTTAAGTTACTTCTCGGAAATAGTAGTGTACTCAAGCACATCACAACCTATATTACAAGTATCAAGTGAGGGAAATTTCCCCACAACATGATGGTTGGGAACACTCCTAATAAAAGAGAAGGATGTGGTTCAAGTGGAGACTATTGACATCGAGAATATTGTGGTTTCAATACCCACAAAAGATCCCAAAATGACTAATATATTATCAAAGACTCGTGTTGATCAACAGGGATACAAAACATTGGAAGTTGTTACCCCACAAGGAAATAAGTTAAGAATCAGTAGTTCTGATGAGTGACTACTAAGTCACACATATTCAATTAGGGAAATCAACTACAGAGAACATGAAGTAGAGGATGCAATGGATCTTAGAGGCCTTATCCAAAATATTGACAAAGATAAGGAAACTAAAAAAATTGATGGAAAAAGTTGAAGTATTGTCAACTTATGTGCAAAAGTGGATACATCCCTCTATGGAAGGACAATATATCTCTCTTAATAACACCGAATCCTTTGATACAACTCACGAGTCAAAAGAAACAATTGATGTTGAAGCCACATGGAAAGAGGAATTATCCAAGAAAGGGAACAAGATCATAAAGGATACTGTGAAATGCTACAACCAATTGTCTAAACAATTGAGTGATGCAAAGGATCAAAATGAAAAATGTGAGGATAAATTTCACTATTGGGAAGGAATCCTTCCCAAAATTGAAGCAATAACTTGACTAGATGATCAATTGGTGGAAAAAGAAGGGATTGTCCCCCTAAAGAAAAAGGAATACAACATACCTATGAAGGATCCATTAAATTGAGGATAAAAACTTTGAATCAAGTCATTAAAAGGCTTGTCGTGGAAAAGGAAAAAATAGCAGAGTGCATTGATGATCTTGATAAAAGACTTGGGAAACAATATCAATACAAGATAGGATCACTTATGGAGATCTAGGTATCGACAACTTGATACAATCCTTTTATCAATACATTAATGGAGAACCCAATACTATTGCTTCAAGTTTCAGTTATGAAACCATCCAGAAATTTGTTCGCTTGGAGAAAAAAATGGCCAAACTATCAAAAAGGGTGAAAAAGAACAAAGGTGCAATGCATAAGTTTGATGAATTTCTAAAGGAACAAGTATTGATATTCATGTTTCATGTTGGACCTGATGAAGAGTACATTGTTCAGATGTTCCATAGATATGATGCATACAAAAGAAAGAATAGAATAAGCTAAGATTTTGAGCTCGATCAATCCTAGGCCTATTCTCTATCTCTCTTTTCTATCTCAAATTATTCCTTATTTTTACTTTCCACATTTTGTATTCTCAAGACTAAAGTGTAAAAATTCTAGATAGTAAATTGGCTAGGTTAAAGTTATACATAAAACATATTACAAAATTATGTATTGTTTGTATTTACAAAAAAGGGACAAAATGGGGATTATATAAGGGCCCTTGCCCTTGGAAAATTGCACTCATACATAGATATACGTACTACGAAAAGGGAATTGTGTAGCTAGCATATGATTAGTCAATGCCTAGTATTTCCTCACCGAATAGAGGAATACAATATAGAAATTCTCTTTGCCTAGATTCGTATGTTATATGACTATGAGCTTGGTATATATATTGAATAATTTTGGCTACATCATGAGACATTACCCTATCCAGAAGTTATTCCATGATTATCTATGGATTCCCTAAGATACTAATTAATTATGTTTTTTTTGTGTAAGAAGAGACCCACTCCAACAGTCGGATGTAGATGGTGGGAAAAATTGATTGGCCTTTTATAGGACACACTAATGCCTGTGAAGACTCTAAATCATATGACATGAGAATGGTGACTATGATATCCTTTCCCATCAATTCATGGGTGAATAAAATTGAATAAAATCGGAAGTATTATAATTGATAGTTGGTCTATAACGAAGCTAAAATTTCTTCAATTTATCAAGAGCTTGATCATCTTCTAGTCGGAAAAGTGATGTATCATAATATAGAATGGTGAGAATAAAAAGGTTATTTTTTCAAGATTTCTCATCAAATCCACTTTGATAATACAGGAGTCATTAGTCCTTTAGAATCCTCTTTGCTCTTCAAATGAGAATAACATCCTAAAAAATTATCATCTGGACTGAAAGTGTAAAAATAGAATGAAGTACTTTAGAGGTAAAATATTTAAAATTCCCTTGAACCCCACACCAGCCATTTCTCAAGATATTGCTTATATTTCTACAAAATATCTCACAAGTAATTTCATAGAAATCATGCAAATTCATGGCTACAATTGAAGAGTTTATAAAGAGAAAAATTCAAGAGAAATCTGCATACGAGACATCAAGGTGAAATTAATGTCGGGATTTAGTTGGATGTATAACATGACTAGAGTAAAGGAAAAGAAAAATGAAATATGGCGAAAGGCATTTCATTAAATCTAACTAAAAGGCATAACATGAGTTAAAACATTAAATTCAAATTTTTTCCCAATATTTTTCTCATTCCCTAAGGTATAACTTTTAAAAAGAGAGAAATCAAATTAATAGAATAAGTGGCGTCGAGAGGTAGGAAGAGGTGATAAGATACCTATTTAATTGCGAAAATATAGAAATTCCATAATCACATCTGACAATATGAATTGAAGGTTTTGCACATGTGGTAATAAAGGCATGGAACTAAACCCAAAGATACTAATGTAAAATAGGATATTTTCAATTAGACAATGTACATCCTCTGCTCCAATCAAAGTTCCTTCTTTATAACCATATAAATATTATCTTACTAGTTTGGGGGAATTGAATCGTAAGGCTTCACCAAAATTGTATTTGTATGAGGGTCTATTCTCATATAAAGGGGTGTAAGTTTTTCTACTTCTGAAAAGGTCGATAGATTCAATTGTGAATACTGCATGTTTCCTTTGTGAAATGCATATTGATCTCAGTTTCCCAAACTTTTGTGTCAAGGTGGTTGTAATGTACAACCATTGAAAAACTTTGAGAGAATTTGTTTTATGTTCCCTTGCTAAGAAATTCTAAGATCTAAATGAAATATGTCCATTTTTGAGTTTAAATTTTGTCTTCTGGGTTCTATATGTTGAATTGTTGATTAATGAGTTATATTTTCTGCTATAGTCTTGTGTTTGTTGTTTCTCTTTAGTACACTAGATCATTCCTTAATGGTTATGCTTTGGTCATTAGTTTGATATTGTGTTGTGAGCATTTACTTTTCAATATTGAACTTAATTGTAAAATCCTTACTATAGCCATTTTGTTGAAGTGATTTTTGTTAGCCTTTGAGTGTATCTTGGGTGTACTAGAAGAGATGTAGTAAATACTTCATTAGAATACTCACACGATCTTTTGTGTTCAGTATTTTAGAGATTGAGTTGGAACTTTGCATCTATTGGCTATCAATGAATGCAAATCTTCTTTTGTATAAATTATACCTAGTTAATCCAGGTTTTATGTATTTTCTAGAATTACAAGTTGCTCTAAGTGTTAAATGTTATGTTGCAAAGATTATGTCATCCTATAATCCCCCTCTTTTAAAAATACATAAGTGATCCTACCCCACACTAACTTCCATTCATTTCTTTTCTAATTTTTCTCTAATTTTTTTTTTATTAAAGGAAAATAGTTTTGAAGGGACTATACCCTGTTACAACAAAGGCTCAATAGTCAAATCAACAAGAAAAGCATCAAAATAGGATCTGAATCCAAATATTATGATAATTCCAACAATAGTAAAAAAGAAGCTACTAATATAAAGCAAATCAAGGACATATTGCTACTAAACAACAAAAAAATAGCAAACTAACAGAAATAAAACAACTTGAACTCCTTGATCAACACGAAGGTATTATTTCTTTGAGGCCCTTTCAATCCTTTTCTCTAAATTTCATTGAAAATGTCATTTAAATTTTATCAGGAGAATGCAAGAGCAACCAAATTCTACTGTCTATAGTAACTTTTGTTTGGTAAAGTAAGCATATGCAACATTTTGTGTGACAACTTGTGAGAGTGAAGTATTGTGTCCATGGCCATGCTTATCCCATACTTGACCCATTATTTGAATAAATTGAGGGAACAAAGACTCCATCTCCCACTCTGCACTCATATCACCCAGGGTCCTCTCACCATGGTTCGAGGAAGGACCAAAAGTAGCCATCCCCTTTGTATGTGCCCCTCAATCATCCTAAGGATAGTGTTATACCCTTACCCGGATACAAAAAAAAACATACCAATGTGATCTACCACCATTCAAGCAATTCCACCTCCCTTAGAGAGAATTGTTGTCAATCCACCAGGGGTTGTAGATTTTAAGGACCAACAAGTACAATAACTTAAAGAGCATGAAATAAGTTGAGTGAGATCTTGATTAATAGTTATGATTTTAAGGAGCACATTTTTTTAAAACAAAGAACAATATAGGGTATGTATGTCGAAATGGAATACTTGAGAAAATGAATTCTTTCAGAGAGAAAATCAAGAAGATACTTGTGTCGAGATTACATGATTTAAGAATACCTTGTATCGGAGAGATTGCAATAGGTTGAATGAGTTAGACCTTGTATGACGAGAAATTGATTTTGATAAGATGAAGAGAATGAGTGAAAACATGATATGAAGATTCTAGTGAATGTGAGCCTTATATGACACCGATTGAATGTTGATTAGATGATCAAAATAAATGGGAATTAGGATAATAATTAAGAAGAGAAGCAAACTGATTTAGTGGTCACCATCATTTATTTGTGATAACAAAGTAAGTGTGATCAAAACTTTGAAAAATTCTAAGTTAAATCTTATCATGTGGGGATTTTTGCTTCCTTGTTATTTGAAGCTTACTAAAAGTCAGTTGTTGTTTGAATAAACTTGAGAATTGAAGCTTCTAGACAGGTTGAACCTTTCCAAAGGCTGGGTAGCATCTTGGTTGAATCTTGGAGTTACAGCTCCATGTTGAGTAGTAGCTCAACTTTGAAATCAATGTAACAGATACATGACATTCTTTTCCTAAGCCTAGTTCTTAGTTTCAGTGGGTTTTTTTACCTAGTTTGGGTTTCCCACATTAAATCTTATCTCCATTTGTTTCCTCTCTCCTTTTAGCTACTTGTAGATGTTGTTTTTATTTTAATGTTACAAATTAAGTGAACTAAAATCAAATTTAAGATTTGAACATAAACATACTCACCCCCCTCTTAGTGTCCTGATTTCCAACAAAATTAACTTCTCAAGTCAAGGAATATGAGGCAAATATTCAATAACTTGAAGGGAAAAATTGGGATATTACTAAAAACTTAATGAAACTTTGAAAAAGATATGAATGTAAATGAGTAACATTAATCTTAGATTGCAATCTAAGGAAGAAGAAGTAATAACTCTCAATAAAGAGCTATCGATACGTAAACAAGGTAAAAACATATCATAAATTTGAAGAAATCTCCAGGGATCTAGATGATCTCTTGGGAAATAAGAAAGAACAAGGTGATAAATATGGTTTAGGCTTCAAATATGAAGTTAAGGACAATGCAATGAAGCAAGAGGACCTAGTTTAATGCAAAGAAGGTAGTGAACCAAGCATCAATTAATAAAAGAAGGTGTCACTCATCAAGAACATTGATAATATTAAGACTATTATGCAACATAATGCCTCATGGTATGAAACAACCTTCAATGGATATTTTTACTCTTGTAATTCATTTATTCATAGGGCTAAAGAATGTAGAAGGTCTTTTTGGAGCTAAAAATTGCACCCCCCTTAGTCATAGAAAACTGAGATTTTTAGGCAACATGGAACTATGTCCAAGTTGTGGAACCTTACGAATGGAGATAGACCTCTCTGAGAAGGTTGGTTCCTCTACCTAATCATACTACTAAAACTACTCCTATATCTGAAATAAAATATAATTGATCCTAATCTACACATTCTTAAGGGACCAAGGTTAGAAGGAAAAAGGGTTAGAAAGATGCGTGAAAGGGAAATCCTAAGCTAAAAGGGGTGGTGATAGCACCAAAATGGGGTTGATCTCTCTCCATGAGGGGAAGGAAAGATATAAAACATGAGAGAGAGGGTAGGAAAATGAGCTACATAGAATAACCATGCAGATTGAACTTTCCCATGCATTGATAACATAGAAAAATGGAACTCTAAGTAGGAAATACACACAACATGCCAAAAATGACAAGAGAGATAAGATACAAATAAAATGAGAAAAGGGCATATAAATGCACCACAAATCCTAATTTTATTGCTTAAAATATACACATACCATTACATTCATAGCAGAAGGTGAGAATACATTACAGAGACCAAATTAGAGGTCTGAAACTCATGGGAAGTTATCTACCAATACATTTTGTCATGGTGTCGTTACAACAAAGAGCACTCCCTTACAAATGAGAGAGTTTTACATTATATAGAGAAAGGGATTATAACCACCGACAACATGCATTAAATATCTAAAAGAGGTATGGGAAACCTTACAAATGTGTTTCCCAATGGTAATTTGTCTAAAAAATAAGACATGTGTGCCATACCTAATTAATACTAGATGTTGAGCTACCTCAGTATTGCATTCCATCAACCTTGGTATCGACCGAGCATCATTCGGTTCTAAGTGGTAGCACAATGTTCCTTCATTCGTTCGATTACATCATAACCTATTTTTTGGTAGCACTATTCCTTACTATCGACCAAGGTAACATTTGTAATGTTTTCGACCACTGTCTCCTCACCTATACTAACCAGTAAAGAATAAAATTTCTACCGATTTGTAGCATACATACTTACTACTTTGGTCGGTAGCATCTTAACTTGTTATTTTTGGCAAAAGATACATATGATGCTATCGTATTTAATTTGGTTCCCTATCCGCTCCAAACTTTGTAACACATTCTAACCTCTCGAACATCCTGGTGACCACTAGTCTCTAAAATTTTGGCTATGTCCATTTTTATAAGTTATCCAAATTTGAAAAGGGTACAAATTTGGAATAATAGTTTGGCAACCTGCAGGGACATCCGATCATTAGATGATGAAGACTAGTTACCTTGAAGCATCCATTGGGCATGGAATCAAGTCCAACCTTGTAGAAACTGATCTTTTCCTTTGAAAAGTTATCTCCTTCCGTATGAACTTAGTCCCAATTGGAACTACCTAGTGATTACTAGCCAAATTGATCTATGGAGCTTTGAATAAGCTTAGGAAATACTCTAACTATTTTATTCCACCATGAAACCTTTCCTAAAACTAGAAAGTGCAACAACAAAAAGGCACAAAACTATGTACAAACATTAAAATCATACATGTCCCAAGTGGAAACATGTAGAGTGTGCACAAGAACTTCTTTTACGAAAACAAACCTACACTACCCAAGGCCAACTAGAGGAAAAGGAAGTTAAAACAAACCTCTAATGGGTTGTGAGAAATAGCATCCTTTCCTCACAAATTAAGACCATGTAATTGATTTGGCACTAAACATGGTCTTTAATGAGAGTGAAAACTATTATGAAATCGGTTTTACACCCTTCTTCCCAAAGTATCAACAACAAAATAAATAAATACCTCCTTTAGTTTTTTTGCATTTAGTTGGAGTTCTTGTAGCTTATCTTTGGCATGTTGAAGCTCTTCCTCATGCCTTGATATCAGCATGATAGGTTACAACTCCATTTTTGGCTCCAAATTATCCAAATATCTGATTAGGAATGTGGCCTTGGGAACCATCGGGTTGATCCTAGTGATTTTACCTTTTCTTTTAAGCTCAATACCACATATGGGATCATCATGTAGACTTTCCTCATAAAGGAGAGTGTTTACAGGCTGGTTTGAACTTTTTGGTTCTTCTACAAACAACTCTGCCTCTTGCAAAACTACATCCTCTGAGTCTAACTGACTCCCTTTTGAAGTAGATTCAATCCTTTGTTAACTTTACATAATCTCATCCTCCCAATCAGATTCATACCATTATTCAATGGTTCTAAAATCATCATACATGGTAGGACTTGTTAGATATGATCTATAAGTGAGGGGATGTTGATTACTAACATTATTAGACACAGAGGATTGAGAGGGAGAGGGAATAATGTGATAAATAATGATAGAGAAATGAAGTTGAGATGGAAGGGAAGAAGATGAAGAAGTGGAATCCTTTGGAGGAGAAGTTAGAAATCTAGGGACATGGAAAATAGGCTGAGATGGTGTAGGTTGGAAAGGAGGAATGGGGGCTTTGAGATGGAAATGTAGGATTTCCCCATTAACAGGGTTTCCTTACACTAGATTCATGAGCATCCATTAACTCAGCCCATTTTATAATTTGGGCAGTATCTCAACCATAAAATACATCTTCTATTGACTGTTGAACTAGTTTAGCATAGGGCCAACCCATGGAAAAGGGACCCTGAAACCAATTTTACATGATTTTATTTCACATGTAGCCCTGATTTGCACTATGTTTGCCTCCATTTCTTGAACTAGCATCTAAAAATCAACATTTGTCATGAAGATTATGCCATCACCTGTATAACCTTGTTCTTGATAAACATTTTTGTTAATGGGATAACCATATGAATTAGTGGGGGTGGTTTATATGTATTTCCTTCATTATGAGGCTCATAGAACCAATTTAGAAGAGGATTTTGGGAATATGGGGATGGAGGGAACTAGTACTACTACTAAAATGAGAGTTCCATGAGGGAATGAAGTCATGATTGCACAACTTCATGAAAGAGGAAAATGAAGTGATGGAAAGAAAGGAAATGGATGAAAGAATGAAGGGAAAGGTTTGCAAATGAGATAATGGGTTTTTTTGGAACAACGAGTCACCAAATATGATTAAAACTACCTCTAAAGGCTGAAATTTCACAAAGAACACATCAAACTTGGTGAAATGAAGATGTAAATCTCTTCAAAATCTTTCCCATTGGGTGTGCCATAATTGTTAGAGCTTAAATTGCACCCTACCTCCAGGTATAGAAAACCCGAGATTTTGAGGCAACATGGGTCTGTCTCCAAGTTGTGGGACCTTGCAAACTTTGACAGAACTTCAGAGAAGGTCGGTTCCTCTACATAATCCTAATGCTAAAACTACTCTTATAGCTGAAATAAAATCTAACTAATCCTAATCTACACATTCCAAGGGACCATGGTTAGAAGGAAAGAGGTTAGAAAGATGCATGAAAGGGAAATCCTAAGCTAAAAGGGGTGGTGATAGCACTAGAAAAAAGGGTTGATATCTCTCCACGAGGGGAAGGAAAGAGAGAAAACATAGGAGAGAGGGAAAGAAAATGTGCCACATATAAGAACCATACAGAATGGACTTTCCCACACATTGACAACACAAAAAAATGGAACCTGTAAGTAGGAAATACACATAACATGCCCAAAATGAAAAGAGAGGCAAGATATAATAAAATGAGAAAAGGGCAAAAAAATGTGCCACAAAGATCAATTTTATTGATTAAAATATGTACATACCATTACATTCCTGGAAGAAGGTGAGAATACATTGCAGAGACAAAATTAGAGGTCTAAAAATCGTGGGAATTCGACCACAATTTTTGCATGGTTTCATTACAACAAGGAGCACTTCACCCTTACAAATGAGAGAGTTTTACATTATATAGAGAAAGGGCTTCCAAAACCGATAACATGTATTAAATATCATAAAAAGAGTTATGGAAAACCTTATAAATGTGTTTCCTAATCCTAAGTTTCTTGTAGAAGAAGACATGGGTACCATACCTCATTAATACAAGTTCTTTGAGCTACATCTTTGCGTTCTATCAACATTGGCATTGGTTGGTAGCACTGCCAGCCCGACTGGTAGCACCATGTTCCTTCGTTTGGTTGAATACATCATAACCTATTGTAATTCGGTAGCATCTTAACTTGCTACCAGCCGGTATCATGTGTACGACACTACCATATTGAATTTGGTTCCTCCACCGCTTGAAAATTCGCAACACACTGCTAACCTCTTAACATCTTGGTGATAGCTAGTCTCTCGAAATTTTGGATAAGTCCATTTTTGATAAGCTATCCAAATTTGAAATGGGTGCAAATTTTGGATAATATGTCTTCTAAAGATACTCACTCATACATGGAGATATAATAAGAGTGAATATGCTAAGAATTTGGTATGCTACAAGTGTAATGAGGTAGTTCATACTACTTAGTTTTACTTATATGACTCATCTAATTGTGGTAACGGTTTCAAGAGGAAGAATGTTGTGATGTGCTATTGTTGTAATAAATTTGGTCATGTGGAAAGGGATTGTGACTCGATTCTTAAGGAAAAATAGGATTTTTCAAGGCCATGGAGTGTAAGGAGATATCCTTCATAAAATTAGAATGCATGGAAACATTATAAGGACTTGGGAGTGTAGAAAATATCTTGGTGTCTCATCAAGATGTGGTGATGATGGAAGGAAAGGTATAACATGGAGCTAAGATCAAAAGAGAGAAGGAGTTCTAAATGTGTCTAAGAGGGCTTGAGACCTCTTCAAGACCTTCTTTTAGGTCTTCATGGTGTTCATATGCCTCTACTATGATTCTTAGAGGTATATCGGTTTATATGAAGCATTGGAGTGAGGGGGAGTTATCTAAGTCAAAGTTTGTCTCCTCCATGATGTCAAGGTATGTCATTCAAGTCATTATGCATGTTCTTATGGTTCAAATTTGGTTTTTCATGTTGTAGATGTCAAAATCAATGTCTTGTGGTCTTTAGTGTGTGTCTGAGTTCTTGAGGTCTAAGTTAGCATTGTCTAAGTAAAGGTGTTAGTCCGAGATGACTCGGTGTGTGAAAAGAAGCATGTTGATGTCATTTAAAGTGGTTTGCGGTGTCATGTCATTCATGTAAAATGTCTTCTTTTCATCTGCGTTAGTAAGTTGGTATGGTTGTCAATGAGTCTATGACTATGATATCTCAAAGGGAAAATTATGAGTTATTCTATTTGTCATAAACTATAAATGCATGCATCATGTGTGTTCAAGTGTCTTATATTTTTTTGAAGCTATGAATGTGTCTTAGAAGTTGTTAAAGGAAATCAAGTGTCTCAGTGGATTCATTCTCCTCAAGTAGTCTATTTTGGTCATCATGTGTTTGTCTAAGGGTAAATTTTGGCCATTAAGTGTGTCGCTGTGTCCTGTGTCATGAGTTTCAAAGGGAATAAATTATTCTCATAGGTTGTTTTAAGATGTTTATAAGTCATCAAGTATGATGAATTGATCAAGTTATTAATAGGATTTGTTTAAGTGTTCTTGAAGGTTGTTTATGCAAGAAAAAGTGGTTTTAGGTAAGAAAATGTTAATCATGCCTCCAAATCAAGTCAAAAGGTTCTTAGGAGTTTGAGAAATGTTATTTCAGTATTGATGATCATACTTGAGCTCATGAAAGAAAAAAATGAGTATTTTTGTTGCTTCTCTATTCTAACTGGGTTCTAACTATGTACTCTAAGTGGTATGGATGAAATGATGAATTGGAATGACCAAATGGCGGATTCTAGTTCTAAACATCTATACAAATCATCTAGACTATTTAGGCCTTAAGATTCAAGTGTTTCTAGATCCCGAAGTAGTTCAAATTTCTTGCAAGCTTTGATAGTATAGTGAAATTGACAGAGAGTATGCAAAAGACCTAATTGGTAAATTGGGTAAGTGAAAATTGGGTAAATTATCTTCATAAGCTTGATTCAAGTATTAAGGTGGTGATACTAGGGGCCAAATTGGTATCCATATCAGGTGTGATATCATCATGAATGTTTGTGTACCAAAATTTATGTGTGATTCTTTAGGTGTCTAGGGCTAGTAGGGCATAAGTGTGTATTTGATGGTTTGAAGAAGGTATAGTGAGATTTTGATGAAATTTCTATGCTTTTAAGTCATAAATGAGAATTTTTAACTCTTGAAAAGTATTACATGGTCATATGAAGGTCAAACTATATGAAGGTATTATCATGTGTACTCTTGGAGCATTATGAGTTATGACTTGTCTTGGTACTAGCCTATAAGTCTATATTTTATATCTTCTCGAGGTCCTTCAAGGCTTGTGTATGGATATACTGATCTTAAGATTTTGTCTTTAGTAAGAGAGTATGGTTATTCATGCATCATTTCATTCATATATGAATTCTATGTGAATAAGTATAGTTGACTATATGGTAAAAGTGGGTCACAAAGGTGACCGGTTTTAAGAATATACATGTATAAGAATTGATCTCCATCATCTTTTGATGGGTCCAAGCTTGTTAAATTTAAAATTTTCTCTTGCTAACAGGGATTTTGAAAATTTACTTGTATCTTTTGACTCATACCCATTTTAATTTTCCCATAAATTTGTTTTAAAATTTCCTAAGTATCAATATTTTGCAGATTTTAGATTTCAAAAGTCAACATGCGGTTTACATGCAAATTGCAAGTTGAGTTATGAAATTGGAAATGCACCCCAAAAATAAATTTGGAATTAGAAGTTAGAACTCATGATGCATTTTGCATGAAAACGCATGCGGAGTTCCAAATTCTAATCCTCGCTTATATTTCAAAACTCGGAGTCGATATGCCGTTTGAAATCAAACCGCACATCAACTTCCGACTTCCAATGGGAGATCAAAAATAAATGCCAACCACTCACATGTACCAAATTTGTAGTAATTAAATTTTACTTTCCTATTTAAAGGTGAGTTTTACTTTTCATTTTCACTTGACAATTTAGTATGCTAACTCATTGACATTCCTCTGAACTCCGACCATACTCCTTAGGCATATTTTAAGGCATTTTTGTGATTTTTCTTGTTTCATATTTGGTTAAGTTTTCAAGATATCCTTTGTAAGTAATTTTTGTCTCCTTTTAGGGTTTTCCTTGTCATTTTTCATTTCTTTCATGGCTACCTTTCACACTTCCTTCTTCGCATCATTTTTCAAAGTTTTTAATTTGATTTTTGAACTCATGGATTTTTCACCCTCATTGTTTTTCTTGTTCTTGATGCCTAGGCTTCAAATCTTCATTTTCAAAATACAAAGGAGAAAAGACTATTTTCGGAGGAGAAAAGGTTTTTTCAGTATAGCGAAACAAGGCTCAACTTCCATCATTGGAAGTCGAGGTTAATGAGTACATTGCACATCTAAATTCAGGTCATACTTTCTTTTTAGAACTTTGGAGCTGCATTACAGTCCTAAGTTCCACCAATCAAACTTTGGGTCAAAATTGCATAAAGAGACACAGTCAAATTTTCGTGAGATGTTTTACATGGTTGTACTTCCACCTCCAACCTCTGATTTCGATTTCAGTGAGGTTTTCTAAATAATTCACCAAGGATAGATGTCTGGATCCTATTCTAAGGGGAAAGAAAATATGAAGTACATTTTTCAAGGGAAAATCCCCCTTCAAGCATTACTTCGGAGATGTTGACAACAATGGAGACACAAACCTAGGGCATATAGACCACCCTTAATTCTGCAGGAAAGAGTTAAAGCTCTAAACAAGTAGCCATAGATGTAGGGAATCTTTGATTGTGGACTTTCCTTGGCTTTTGATTCCTCCTCAATCAATGCGATGCCTAGATTTTGTGCTTGTTGTTGCCACACACTTCAACAAGGACTTCAAAATAGTAAAATAAAATGACAAGATGGTGGTGATTAAACTAGATAGTGACTATTTTAAGGAACTATTGAAGCTTTTTGGAATCGAGGAATATGCCAATATTTCCCGAGAATCTGATCTTGAACACTAGGATGCGGAAATCAAAACTTGTACAAATTTTTCAATAAGAGTTATTTGATAAATTCTAAGGGTTAATTATCTAGGTTCCTAAGATTTTTCGTAGTCTAATTTTATTTAGGAGGTAAATGATATCATCATGTTGTTGAGTAGATTTACGAGACTTAATTATTCTATGGAGTGTCAAGAATGGATATATTTTTACATTACCACTATTTGGAAGAATGCCAATTTTATCTTATGATCGAGAATATATTAGTAATGTTATTTCTTTCCAATTGTCGGATGTCCTAACTTCTAGGAATTTATTTAAGGATTCCTATCTTGTATATGTGGTTGCATCAATGAGAAACTATTCAGGATTTTCATAAGTAGGGTCAAGAAGTGCTTCTCATATTTAAAATTTTACCCTTATCTCATGATGAAGGAAGACGCTAGAAATTTTCAAAGGGTAAATGATGTCTTCTTTGTCATAATTTTGTAGTTTTTTTATAAGGACTTGTATAAATCTGAATGATTTCTAATAATTCTGGAAGGAAATCAAATAATGGGGAGGTATGTTTTTGTAATTCCAAACATTTACGTACATCAAAGTACTCATTTCCACATGTTATCCTTACAAGCTACCTAGGTGCCCCATGAATAAGTGGGTACTGATAGTGCTGGTTTGGAAATTGTTACATTATCAAAAGATCCAACATGACAGACACAAGATGGGAGATCATTTTCCCATAACCTTGGGAAGATATACCTTTGCTTCAAGATACAAAGTAAAGAATGTAGAAGGGGAGATGAAGCGAGATGACCTTGAATACCTTTCACTCGTGCATTTGTTTTGATTATTGGGAAAAATTTGGTAGACACATGCTAGTTGGAATTCATGTACCACAATTAGAGTACATCTGGTTCAACTACAGGGATGAAATCACAGTAAGAGAAAGGGACTTCAAAAGTTTGATCCTCCGCAATGTGATCCAAGACAAAATTACAACTGTCCTCGAAGGTCTCCAAGATGATGGACAGGTTCTAGATCCATTTTATATGCAGAATAATATTAAAGATCAATTATTGTCATGGATTTACTGGTCACTTAAATAATATAGTAGTAAAAAGGAAAGTGTGGGTCCTATTCTCATTCAGACATACAACTGTTTGATGTCATTAGGGATCATGCCAAACATGTCAGAGCAGCTCACTATGGATACCGTTCAAGTATAACCATTGGTGGGCCATACCACTCATTCTAAGGGAAGAAGAGACACTCTCAAACCTACTTCAAAACCTCAAAAGGTCTCTTTCATCTATAGAGGTTCAATATCTTCCTCTTAAGTCTCCACAAAAGGAGTTGCATCTTCCAAAGTTCCATCTACAAAGGTCATTGACCTAAGTGTTTCTCCTATAACTTCCCAAGCATTACAGACACCATCTTCTCCACCTCTTCCCTCTTCACCATTCTCAATCCCTCCTTCCCCTCCACCTCTCACTCTTCCTCTGACCACATCCTCCATTTCCTCCATTCCCATTTCTCCTACACTCCTTACCACATCTCCTTCCATGGCTCAAGTCTTCTCTTCCCTTCCCGCTATTTCATCTAGAGATGTTCTAGATTTAGGATCTCCTTTTGGGACTCCTCTTCCTTAACAAGCTCCCCCATTTCCACTCCCATCTCATCGATTCACCCGAAATTATCGTCACTCCACCTTTTATTTTCACCACATCGTTTCCTATCATAGTGAGTGAAACAAGTGCTTTAGTAACACCAACTTAACATATTGCCACAATAACAATGCACATGTCATCTATTGAAGCTTCTTATTCTATCCTTGCATGGTTGAACATGAAAACCCTGAAAAATAAGAAGGTTCCAATTATTGATGTTGTTGATCTCATTATCATATATCCAACCCCTGGAGACAAGAAAAGAGGTCAAAGGTCATTTTCACATTCAAACGATCAAACTAGGAAGAGGTTTTGTCAAAATAACCTCTCCGGATATTGGTAAAACCAAGGAAACTATCACTGCAGAAGATTACCAAATCTCTACCCTTTGGAATCCTACTCATGAGGGATCCAAGCATGATGTTCAAGTTTATTTTGATTATCTTTGCAGATGAACCATCAAAGTTGTGGGAAATCTTAGGGATGTGGGACTTGATCCCTAAGATAACCTCTAGGTTTTATAGAAGTTGGATCTTCTCTTATTTGGATTAAGATAAGGGTTTAGAGAGAAAATGAAACAATATGTAAATCCTATCTAACGATGCGTCGAATCTTTACTAAAATAACATAGAGATCGCTATTAAAATAACTACTAGATTAGTTGAAGAGCATCAAGCATGATCAACTATTTCGAAGATATTTCAGACCATCAAAGGCGAGATGAAACTAAAACATAATCATGTGCATAATGAATAGATTTATGTAAAATATCTAAGGGCATGCAACATGATAGATATTTAAACATTTATCAAGAACTGAATTAAAAGCAAATATGAAGAAACAAAGGACACATAATATTGTGAACTTTTCGGTGCACAAGAGAAAGAACTCTTATTTATAGAGAAAAACAGTACATAAGGTTAGAATGGCATAGATTATAGTATTTCCTTACAACAAATCCTTGCTAAGGCCAATGAACACAATGGATTGAACCTAAAATATTCTCATATGAAGCTCGGAACTTGATTTTCTTGTCCTTTATTACTAGGATAAGAACATTATCTTATAGAACCACTGCGACTCTTGCTCCAACGTGCCTCTAATCAATAATTCCACCGTCCGCATTTATTTTCTACCTACATGATCTTCGACCTTGGAGAAAATCTCAACTACATGCTTTGGGCCCCAAGATCACATTCAATCTTCCAAACCTCGAGTCCTCTACTTCTTTAGTTGGTCCTTTTAATGGTGGTATCTACCTTGTATGACACGTGGAGACCACTCACGGTTTTGGGGATTTTCCTATTCTCTCTCTTTTTGAAACTCGTATGCTCCGGTAACACGTGGAGGCTTGTGCATTCTTCTCCTTTATCTTGACTTTTCACCCACTTGGGATACCTTGCCATGCTTTAGCCACATGGTCAATTCTCATTACTTGAAGGCTCTCGATTCTTTGTGATTTCTCCAAAATGTGCCAAGGGACACATGGATACCCTTTGCATCCAGTTCCATACTTAGGAAAATTTGAGTCCCACAAAACGCAAAATAACACCAAAAGGAAAAAAGGGGTTGAGGTGAAAAAAGATAGTAGGAATGGAAGAGCCCCAAAATAATGTAGAATTAATTCTACAGTTATGGTGACTCACCAAGGGACTCCATTCTAGTCATGGAAGAATCCAAAATCCTTCCCTACCACAAAATTTCAAAATGTGGCTCAAAGAGATGCCACTCGAGCTTTTTTAAAGCATCTTGGTACCCAAGTCATTTATCCTCTATCGTAATTTCATCGTTGTAGATCCTGAAAGGCTCTATCTAGCTCAATTATCTCCTTATGAGAGAATGTCTAGAGATCTTACACCATTGCGTGTAGATGGAACTCCAGTTTTACAATTGGGGTCAAAATGGCCTCCACCTCGGTGATGTTAGAGTCATCCTTTATTTATTTAAAGACAATGTTATCTTGCTACTTTGGTCATTAGTAGTTACTTAGATCCAGTCCTCCATTAGGACAAAGTGGAGTCATTGGGAAAGGGAGAGGGAAGCCTAATTGAACTAATTCTTCTATGCATTGATTCCTCTCTTTGATCCCTAGTTGGAGCTAGGTTAAGAGATTTTGGACTTCATAATTTCCTTGTTAAAAATTAGAATCTCGACCGATCTTTTCTACAACCATCTCTTATCTCTGTAATTCCAGCCCCTTAGAGGTAGAGTCTCGAAGAGTCATATAATTTCTACACCAAAGCATCTATGATTCAGGGACCTTGATAGATACAAATAAGTACGATGGTGGAGGCTGAGGAATCCTTGTTGGCACATAGGATTTGTGCATCAGATATGAATCTGAGTGTGGGCCCTAGGTCTATTGACTTGGTGCAAATTATCTTACAAAAAGAAGTGTAAAACCCTACACCAACGTGACAATCCCCCTTTCTAGGTTTTTGAGCTACCTTCTAAGTTAAATCCTTGACTGCATCTTCTATTGTCTTGCACTTTATGTAAGCTACCTTTCTCTACTTCTAAGGCACACAACTTCACTTGAAGCATAGTAACCTCTACTTTCTTGGAATCGATCTCTTGCTAAAGGAGCCTTTTCTCCTTATCAAGCAATCTGGACGCAGATTTTGGATGCTTCCCACTTGGATTCTAATGTATTGTTCTTTGTTTGGGAAGTTGCAAGAGCTTCTTGTGATGCCACCTCTTTTAACTCCTTGTGGAGTTGTTCTATTTATTTTCCTTTTCCTTTGATTTTAACATTCAGGTGGGCCACAATATTCTACATCTGTAGGAGGCTAGCCTCCATTTTCTTCAACTTGTTGTTGAGTTTGAGATAGCATGTGGTGACCACAACAGTTGTTTCATTCATCAATTTGACCTTATCCTAAGGCTAGAACTGAGTAAGGTCTTCCACAACAACATGATGGAATAATCATCAGGTTGCATTTTCTCAATGGGCTTGGAGACATGGGGGACCATCTAGGAAATGGTTACAGAGCTCTATTGATGGCCATACAATGACCGCATCTCAGCTTAGCTCCTTCTCTCATATCCTTTTTCTTCTTATTCTCCCTCCTTTTATCTTGGGATGCTTTGGTCATCTTGTCTTGATCCAAAACCTCTGAGGAGGAAGGGACTATTACACCTACAAATGGGAATCTTGGTGGTAGGCCGTAGGGGATTATAACTGGTTATGGGGGTTGAGAAGTCATGAGAGCCAAATAAGGGCCTAAAAAAACTCGGGGAGAGAATGTGGGAATGGTGGTGGGTGGTGGAGGTAGGAAAGGGGAGCCAGGGGGAGGAAGAGTGTGGGTTGGGGTGACCAAAATGAGAGTGCCCTCGGCTGGGGTAGTGAAGGGTGGAGTGGAAAAAGATGGAGGAAAGGGAGGAGGTGAAGGTGTGGAGGAAGAAGAGACTTTGACTGTCCTCAACTTCTTCTTTAGAGGGCTATGGGGTTTAACGGCTTTACTAGCTATTGTAGAGGGCAATATTGATGGTTGTGCCAAGGGGATCCCATGGGCTAGGTCTGAAACTAGTTGTGCTACTTTCTCCAAACCATGAGGGCCCAGGTGTCGTATGAACCATGGACATGTAGCCTTGAGGGATATTGCACGACGAATGGAGGGAGGGGGCCATAGTGGTGCTTGTTATGTATAGGGGCCAAGGGAATCCATTGTATTCCATGTGAATTTCTCTTTAGATACCTCCACTATCTCTTCCCTATCCGAATCAAACTCATGGTCAGCTGTCGTAATTCCTCCCACAGCTCATCGGTGGGCATAGCCTCAAAATTGAGGGTAGTCTACCCGATTTCCTACCTATATTTCCAATAGGTTTTTATTTTCTCTATGTTTTAGCCCTTGTTACATATAAGGTCTCCCTCAAGCCCTGGTCATTGTTATGGTGGGGTCATATTTGTACAAGACCGGATAAAATGAATCCCATAGTGGAGTCGGGATGTCACTCAAACCAAAATATTAGGATTCTCTTCTTGGGGAGACTCTTGTCCTAAAGAAACTTCTTATGCTCATGCTAGTAGGAGTCTAAGACTTTGTTTCAAGACAAGGTGGTGGTCATCCACCCGTCCGGGTCATACCTCCATGTATCCTAAATCAGGGCAAAGTAGTGAAGGTCAACTTTTGTGTGAGTATATGCTCGGCATTACATTTTAAGTATAGTAATCCCTCCCCTATGTAAGGGGAGGTCGAACAATGCCTTCTTTTTATGTCCGGATCTGTACTCTACATCAAGGAGCACCAACTGCCTGGTTATCTCCAAACCCACCACTCGCGACATGAGGATCCTTGGGAGCATGAAGGATTCCTCTCAAAATCCATACAACCGGATCATTGAATGTGTTGCCCCAAAGAAATAGTCGTAGGGATGCAGGGGGTCCGTAAGGATGGCCCAGACTAAATCATTCATTCTATTATCGACCCCTTGTGGGTCAAATTCATGTAGAAGAGGTACAATAAAATAATTAGTGAACTTATATGTGTCCGAGGAGCGAGACAACACATGATTCCATGCGGACACTAGGATGAACTTTTAAGGGTTCACCTTCATGTCCCATAGTTCTAGGGTCATATATTGGCTAAAGAACTGGGCATTCTAATACAAAATGAGGTGGAACAAAAAGGAAGAGTACCTGAAAGTGGATTTAACAGAGAAATAGGCCAACTGCTCACAAATAGATCCTGTTATGGCCTTAGAGAAGTCAAAACGATATGCTTGGTCCTTCTTCACTTTTTCATCCTTAAAAGGGCCATAATTTTCTAGTCATAGACATTTTTGTCTCGAGTCTTGGCCAAAAATAAATGCCAACATGGAGCAGGCATCCTGAGAATCTAATATGAACATTTTTAGCGAGATTGGGAATCCCTGTGCTCCATAACTGCTTGAATCAAATTACCGTAACTCCTATTGATGAATGTGGCTTTATTCTAGCATTGAGCCTAGACTCCTTGAGTTTGTCCATGTCATAAAAACTGGCCAATTTTTCATAGGGTAGGGCCAACATATCCCTGATGGCCCGTATTGTAATCACCACCTGCATGTTTTTACCTTTGATGGTGTTAGAATCAGGGTCAAACAATGTGCACACATTTACATGAGTTATTGATATGGGTGCACAAGAGGGGTATGTAATGGGTGAGTGTGGAGGTACAAATTCTAGCGCAAAAAGATTCATAATCCCCAAATTCAGGAATTTGACGTGGGCATCCTCTCTCGAGCCTTCGATTTCTTGTTTAGGACGGGATCGAAGACCCCATCTGTGAAATCTATGACCATGAAAGCATTGCTGAATTGTGTTCCTTTTTCAAGGAATATTAGCCTTGGGTTGTGAGAGCGATGTGGAAATGGGTGTCCTACATAAGATTTTGGCTAAGGTAGGGAGCCGGAAGCTACCATGGCTACTCTAAAATCTGGGCAAATATTTGGTTCTTTGAACTAGGGACTCGGGAATTCGGGCAAGAGACTCTTAGCACTCAAAATGAATCTTTGGTGACTTCAAAACTTGCCTCAAATAGCCTCCTTGACTCATGTGAAATAAAGGCTCACACATACATTGGGTCACATCATATAACAAAACCTTGGTTGCATGAATCTTAGTGTTGAATTTTTTATTTCCCAAGAGATTTTTCATTAACAATCTGATCCTTTTCATTAATTATTCCAAAAGAACGTTAGGATCATTTATTTCGGAAAAATAGGAAGGTATAATACCTTTCAAAATTTCAAAAAGGGGCAGAAGGGTCTCCACTGGAGACACATGTCCAAAGACACTTATTCAAAGGGGTGACACTACAAAACAAGGAAAAAGACAAAAGAGGGGGACTATACATATGGTACAAAATTTACAATATTAAGAAAGATTCAATGGAAAGGTTTAAGGTGGATCCCATTTACCGAATCACCAAGGATCACCTTCCATAGTATCAAGCTTAAAAGCATTGTGTTGTTTGCATGCAATGATCTTGAATGGTCCTGTCCAGAGAGGGTCAAATTTTCCATGATTTTTGAGCTTAGCGCCCTCGCGTCCCACTTTAAGACTAAAGTATCGACTTGGAATTCAGGTTCTGAAGTCTTCTGATCAAACCAAACCTTGACGGATGTTGACGGTTGATCATGGATTCATGGGTTGCCTCCCATTTTTCTTGAAGATCTATCAACTCCGTGAGTCTTACTTACATCGATCCATGTTCCTCGATCTTAATTTGCTTCAATAACTGCAAGGTTGGGACCTCTGGTGATAGGCATTATGGTGCTTGATGCGAACCTGGAATTTACCAGTAACAACCTGGATGCGCTGGCACATCACTCAGCCTAGACTGAGAGCTCACCCAAAGCACGCAAAGGTACTAGGTCCCTCTTTAGGGTTGTTGTTGTAGGTTGTTAGCATGATGAAGACTTAGCACATGCAGTTCCATTACTAACACATCATTCTACAAAGCATACCAGATCTATATCTAAGGGAGAGTAGACTTTAAACAATAATCATGATGGAATCAAGTACATGCAATATCCAATTACACACAAGAATACACTCAGATTCAGCCAATATCCTCCATTATATTAAATAAGTATATAGAAGCTTCATTACAATAATAGTAGTATGCGCGTAACAAATTTAGCAACATAATCTCACTATATCTCTCTCTGTATATTCATCATCATACATATATCTACTACGTAGTTCACTACATATATATAAGGGTGGGGACTTTCCCTTCACCGCTTATCTAATCCAAAAATAGGTCGCATGCTATTATTAGCCACACGCCGTTACAAAAATAGCCACACATGCAAGTGCGCTAACAATAGACTACTGGTAGTTAATTGACAGTGATAAATCTATTTCCAGCCTATGTCCATGCAAATCGCTTCATATCCAATCCTCCAAAAATAGCCAATGTGTGGCACGCACATCTCTGCCTTGTTTGTGTGCTTTACACGCCATCTCTAAAAATAGACCTTCATGAGTGAAAATGGCTAAGTCTTGAAAGCTGAACTTCTACTCCACACACATGTTCTCCTATCCATTCACGCCTTTGAATATGACTTGTTTTCCCATGCGGACTTCTTGTGTGCTTTCTGTCAAGTGTTCTCTGATCAACATTACCCCACACTAATTACATTGTCTCCCTAAAAATGGTTATCTCCAAAACAAATCAAAGAATAGAAGAATAGAAAGAATTTGAATGAATGAAAGAATGTTCTTATCCTGTGGTTTCTTCTTCTGTATCCTGACAAATTAATTCAGGATATTCCTCCTTAATCTTGGCCTCCAAGGTCTTCCACTCAATGAGTGCTTCCTCTGCTCTTTCTAGAATTTCCACAGCAATAGACTCCAGTTCCTCCTTCGTAATTTCTCCTTTCTCGTTCTGCAAGACCAACACAATGCTGACATTGCAATCATCCTTCCCTCAAGAAATCCATCTTCTACGCGATGAGTTTCCCAAGCTCTTCTAGCTGATTTTTGTGTGGTTCTTGGGCTACTACTAGGGCCTCACACTTTTGTTTGATCAATGCTAATATATCTGTGTGGCCCAACTTTTCATCTTTCATTACTTTCTGGACCTCATTGCTCTCCTCCGGGTTTTTATGTTGATGAGCGCCTCTAGAGCTGTACAAATGTTCAAGGCTTGGTCTACCTTCTTCAGTACTTCTTGCAACGCTTGTAGAAATCCTTCATATGATGTAATATTCTACATCATGGAAGCCTTTTCTCACTCTGCATCTTGTGTTGGATACTTTGGCACTGGCATGCACAGAGGTTCGTCTTCAAGCACTAGATCCACCAATGTACCTACATAGTGTATTGCCGAAGGAAATTTCTTTAGTACCTTTGGCTCTAAGTGCAGCCTATCTCTTATGACATGATCACCAATTTCCTCTACGATGATGATAAGTACAGATTTCTTTTTCTATGCTAAGTCTCTTTCCTACGTTAGGTGCGTTATCTCCTTATCCTTAGTTTTTATTTCTTCCCTTAGCGCCCTAATTGTGGCAACCTTGTCCATATTCCGCCTTGCCACCTCTGTTGAGACTTTAACCAATGCATTTCTCACCTGTTCATCTCATATAACAAGAGGATTTATTGTTGTGTCTATCCTGAGGTTTCTTTTTTAACCTCCTCGACACACATGACTCTTGACACACATCAAAATTTGGTTCATCCATGTGTGTGTGCATCAACCATGATAATTACTTCCTAGTGCACATTGTTGCCATATCTTCATCCATTAATTCCCAACCATATAATTCCTTTTGTGTCAGTGTGCTCTGGAAATGGGTGTGGACAATTTTACTTGCATCCTCAGCATAACCCATGGCTGGTGGAATGTGCTCTCCACTTGTTCTTCTTGACCTAGGCTGCTTAGGAACTTGAGCCTCCAGATTTGGAACTTGTGTTCCCATGTCCTGAGCAGTCTCTGTAGTTGTCTCATCTATTCTCTTTTCTTCCTCTTCTCCTTCCTTCATTTCTTCACCTTGTTGTCCTTCAACGTTCTTAGGAGGTGTAGGAGAATTAGGCACACTTTCCTCTAACTCTTCCACTTCCTCATTCAATTTTAGTTTCCTCCTTATTTTTGTGGTTGTCTCCTGTGGAGAGATTCAGGTGATCTATGCACTATTTGCGGAGTAGCACCTTGGGTCCTTGTTCTCCTGAACACTCTCTTAAATATGTGCTCTCCTTGACTGCATCTAAGTCCTCTTCATCCCCCTCTTGTGGCTGAGGTGGTGTAGTTACGCGCTCAGCTTCATCCTTATTCATAGGATGTCTTCTACCTCTATGCTCCAAACCCCCACTATCTTCATGCTCATCCTCCTCATCCTCCACTTCAATTGTCTCTGCGGGCTTAGGTGTTGGGATGTTCTCCATGGTATGCTTACCCTTCGGCGGCCCTAGGGAGCACGAACTCATTCTCCATGTACTTGTTATTCTCCAACTTGGGCTTCAGTTGAAGGTACACTAGTGCTGCTCCAATATCTCCCATAACCAAACTTATTGGTTTAATGCTCAATACATCTAAAATGAGCCTTTCAATATATGCACCTCGTCCTAGATACACATATTTCTTCCTTAGTGTGTGGTAGTCACAATCTACCTTGTCCGCATTGAACGTTAGTCATCGTGCATTTGAGAACCTCGTGTATTGATGCTTGGAAGTACCTTCTATGAAGGCATATGGTAACTTACACCAAGGGCTCCATGCTCCATCTATCATGGTGAACCGCACTATGCAAAAGTGTTGGTATATAGTGAACTAAATTACCTTTCCAACCACCGAAGGCAAGTCCTTAGGGATGTGTCATTCTTCTTCAAAGGTCATGTGGAACCTATCCATCATATAGGTATTTGTTGAACCACTCCACTGGTGACTTATGCTCCATGGGATACTCCCATATCTTCTCTTTTGGTCCATCAGGTACTCCAATCTCCACGAGCACCAATGAAAATAGAACAACTCCAAATGATCTTTCCTCTTGTGTGCGCTTCTTCAACAATAGTTTCTATAATGTAGCCTAAAATATTGTAGACTACCCCTTCGGACATTCTCTTTGCAACATGCAGCCACATGGTGTTCACTTGTGACCACCTTTCCTGGTCATTTAGCTTCATCACAAGGTGTGTAGATGCCTACACAACTAGATACTTCTTCAATTTATCAATGTCCATGCCACACAGATCCTTTGTGTACCCTAGCTCCTTTCTAGGTCTCCAAGATTATGGCCTTGTCTATTAAATCATTCTTCAAATCTTCTCCTATGCCCTTCAATCTTGTTACCATGGAGATTAGTGTGGCTGAAATTCTAGCTCTACATCCTGCAAAGTAGAAAAAATATTCATGCACTCTACTCATGAGCCACTAGTACAAGGGCTCATATTTCCCAAAGTAAGGAGATCATATAGGCTGATAAACTAAAATCTTCTTTAAGAGCTTCTCACCAACATCGTTGTACACCGGCATGTCTTCTGCTATGCGTTTATTTGTCTTTGTGTTTAGCAAGGCATCAAGCTCCTTCTTATTCTCTATGGTACGGTGGTTGTACTCACTCACCTTGCTTCTCCTTATGTGAGAATCCCACTCCTAGCCTACGATGACCCCTTTTGGATATTGCATTTTAGAAAAATTGCTTTCGGGAGCCATCTCCTCTTCTTCTACGACCACCTTCTTCTTTCCCTTCACTCCTGCTACAACTACTTTCTTGGGTGCCATTTCTACCTTGAAATCCTTTATAAATACTCACCTCTTGAATTCTGCAATCTACGAATCAAACCCTAGCTCAATTTAGCATGCCCTAGGTGAAATTACATGCCCTCTCTCCTCTCTATCACCTTGCTTCACTCAAACCCTTCACCACTAGGGACGTAAGCTCTTTTTGTGCACATATCTCTTCGTCACGACTAGACTACACACCTTTCGCACCTTAATTTGATCACTTGGCTCTTTTCACTTAGCCCCTTTTCAAATACTCTTAATTGTAATGGTAAAAATGAAATTACATCCTATCCTTATATAAATTTTCAAATTTTTGATGCATTTATTACTCCTTCACCTACCAAATATCCTCTCATTAATTGAACAATTCCATTTTTTCCACACGGTATATCTTCACGCCCCAACTACCTTCTAGCACGCCTTCCTACCCTTTGGTCATAGAATTCTCTTCAGCATACTTCCTTGCACTTGAGTACCTCATCGTTGAACCTTCTTCTATTAGTTGTTATGGCCTCTACTTACCTCGCGTTATACTATCCCTTCATTCATCTCCATCTTTGGTCACTTTTTAGAGGCAATCCTTTGACTTGAAAAGAACCCATAGCAACTTATTCCTTTCACCTTTCAATTCCCACAATCTTGTACCTAGATATCAACAACCACCCCACACTAAAATTATGTGTAGTCCTCTACGCATAAACATGCTTCATATAGTAATTAGCTTCATGCATATAAGTGCGCTTATTACACAAGAACAATAACTAAATTGAAAAAGCATAATGAATAAAGAAGGAAATACAGAATTGAAAACCTAATCTAAATGGCAATACTACCTTATTACAAACACCAAGAAGACTTATTTATACTTGGGCTTCAGCCTAATCCCATTAAAGTAACCGGGTAGCCGTGTTCCATCAAGTGCTTCTAACTGGAAAATGCCTATTTCAAGGATGTAAGTGATAGCATACGGTCCCAACCAATGTACCTTAATTTTGCCTAGATGGCACAAGAACTTAGATTCATAGAGAAGTACCATTTTTCCAATCTCAAGCTTTTTATCCTTGATGTGCCTATCATGCCATGCTTTCTACCTGGCCTTTTCTTACTTCTGACTCCAACGTGTTATGGCTTATCACTCATCCATCTTAATTATCTTTTCAATCCATTCTTCTAAAGCTTTCTCATCAGCTAGACCTCTAACGCATACAATATGCAAAGAAGGTAACATAAATTCTATAAGAAGAACTACTTATGTGCCAAACACTAATTGAAATGGTGTGGCTTTGTTCAATCTCTTATATTTTGTCTGATATGCCCAAAGTACTGCAGATACTTTATCATCCCAATCCTTTCGTCCAACATCACAGATTTTTGTCAATGTTTGGCTCAAAATTTTGTTGAAAGCCTCAGCAGTTCCATTTTCCTGAGGATGATAGGGTGTAGTCTTATGGTGTGTAATCATTTACTCATCCAATAAATTCTGATTGTCTCATTAAGAAAATGTGTGGCCCTATCACTGGTCAAACTCAAAGGACATCCATACCTTGTAATAATATTTTCCCATAGAAACCAAGCTATTGTAGCCATTATACAGTCCTTTGTAGGTGTTTCTTCTACACTCTCGTCGATAGTACATGCAAGTTATGATGTAGCATGATCTAGTTACTGCGCGTAGATAGTGAAATAGGACCCACAAAATCTATAGCCCATTTCTCAAATGGTTCTCAAGCTAAAGAATAGGTCTCAAAGTCATTTCATATCGTTGAAATGGTTTTCTAAGACATTGACAATGATCACATTCCTTAAAAAATTCCTTACAATCTTTATAAAAGGGTGTCCCACCATAATCCAGTGAGTAGAATCTTGCATGTTGTGGCATCACCAACATAGTGGCCACCTACAATACCACCATGAGCTTCTTCCATAATATCCATGCACTCATGTTCCAATACACAATGACACAATACCTCATCTTGGCCCAATTTTTATAAGTCACCACTAATTAACATATAAGGTGCGATGCATATAGCAAGTTGTTTCTTCTCCAAGGATTTCATTCCTTCTGGTGCCATCCCTATTCGTAGAAAGACAACAATGTCCTCTAGTTCGATGGCATGTGTTGTAACCTTTATAACTTGTGCATCTAGCATGATATCCTCAATTTCATGTGCTTCTTCTCCTGACTGTATTATTGATAGATGGTCTGGTCCAAAATTACTTTTTCCTAGTTTTACCACAACTGTGAAATCAAATTCTTGAAATAAGAGCACCCATTGACATATGTACCCTTGTAAAATAGGTTTATTTACCAAATACTTCAATGCCATGTGATCTGTATAAAAGATGAATGGTGTAGCTAGTAGGTATTGGTAGAATTTATGTAGCACATAGATCATTGACAAAGCTTCGCACTCTATAGTTGTGTAATTCTATTCTCAGAGAGTCATCTTTCTACTAGAAAAATAGATAGGATGATCTACAATACCTTCTCTAGGTTGAGCCAACACCGCACCAATGGCCATGCTAGAGGCATCAATATGTACATGAAATGGTTTGTCCCATGAAGGAAAACGTAGAATAGGCACGGTAGTAAATTTCTCCTTCAATGTCTTGAATGTGCGTTGTTGTTGTTCTCCCCAGTAGAATGTACCTTTCCCTTTCAGTAACTCTTCTAATGGTGTGGAAACTTTTTCATATCCTTTGATAAACTTTATGTAATATCTTGTATGACCCAAAACACCGTGCACCTCACTTTGACTGGTAGGCCCCTTTAGGCCTATAATGACTAACGAACCTTTGTTGGATCAACAAACAAACCCTCCTTACAGATTGTGTCCTAAAAGTATCCCAAATGGTGTAGCAAATATGCACTTCTTGATGTTCAAAGAGATACTCAATTGTCTACACCTTTCAAACATTAAGCGCAGATTGTCATAGTGATCCTTAACTAATCCATACACCATCCAATCATCTAAATATACCTATAAAAATTTGTGAATAAATTCCTTAAATGCTTGGACAACTATGTGCGAAAATACAACAAGCACATTTTTCAGACCAAAAGGCATGACAATATAGGTGAAGCTACCCCATTTAGTAGTAAATGTAGTCTTTTCCTGATCCTCCTGGGAAATTTGAACCTGATGATACCCAGAGAACCCATCTGTAAATGAATAGATTTCACACCCTGCAACACCTTCTAGTATTTCCTTAGTGAATGGCATAGGAAATGGATCAGTTACACATGCAGCATTTAGCTCCCTGTAGTCCATGCATATCCTAATCCATCCATCCTTCTTGATACTAATCACCATTGGACTAACCCATTCTGACTCATCAAGGGTTTTGATAATCACATACTTCAACATGTTATTAATCTCTTCTTTGACATTTTCATGAAAATTGGGGTTCATTTTGTAGGGTTTCTTTCTTACTAGTTGTGCACCCTCTTTAAGATTTATTTTCATCTATCCTAATGATTCATGCACACCTTTAAGTTCATGGTACCCCCTAGGAAATAAGTCCTAGTAATCCTTTAGTAACTCTATGATTTTTTCCACTTCAGAGTCTGACCAATAGTCTCCATACAGATTGTGAAGTGGAGGGACACACCAAGGATAGTTGTCCTCATAGGTCCATATGTTCATTGTTATTAGACTATGAGATCTTTCATTTGAATCATGATGCTAGCTATCGTCCTTTGCTACAACGCGTGATAAGGAAGAACGTATCCTGTTATTGTAAAATGTTTCGGTCCACAACCCATGATACTAAAGATTGTAGATTGATTGGTTAGATCCATGATGCTATAGACATTGGGGTATGGTAGACAAGTGTAATGATAGTTCTAAAACAAGAATGAGCACCAAGATCGGGATCACAATCAACCGTGGTATGATAAGAATGAAGGACGTTTTAAAGGAGGCCATGGCAGAGTTTGAGGATATCACGGTGGATTCAAAGGACGAGGCCGTGGTGGTGGGAGAAGTGATTTCCCTTGCGGACGTGTTATACATGTGGATCTCCTAATCACTATAGGCACAAACACCCTAGAATATTACATGTTCTTTTTGTAGAAAGAACCATAGCTATGAGGAGTGCGCAAAATTATATGAGCATCTGAGTAAGCAACATAAAAAAGAAAACAAAGGCACAAGGATGGTTAGGATATAACATGCTCTGAAAAATCAATGGATGCCCAAGTTAGTAGAAGATTCTGAAGAGTTACAAGTGAATATCATGACCCGCGCTAAGGTGATACATGGCAGGGAAGCATTGCAGCAAAAATTTACCATCACTAAAGAAGAAGTTCATCATACAGGGGTACCTAGATCCTGCCTATCAGAAGGAGGTTTATTAGGAAACCATGGAAGTTCTAAGGAATCTTCAGGGTGAGATATAATACTTAAAGGAGAAAAATAAATCATCAGAGATGGTCCAAACTAATATAGATGACTTGAGGGAGGTGTGTAAAATATTGCATTGAGAAAACATCATTCCACTGTTAGGGAGTTGGTTAAAAGAAAACACTCCATGCGTAAGTACTGAGATGGGAAGACAGATCCTGTATGTGAATCTTCCCCCTCATATCCTAGATTATGATAAGGAAATCACTCTGAATGTTGTTGTGGATGGGTGGCTATTGAGTACTATATTGATTGATAAAGGCATGAAATTCAATGTTCTTACCTTAGATGGATGGGTACAAATGGGAAGACCCCCATTACAGCTATCCTCTAATGTATTATTCATGTCTAATCGGACTAAGGCAACTCTTGTTAGAATTTTGAAGGATGCATCCATTACCATACAAGGAGCCAAGTTCACTGGAGACTTTGAAGTTTTAGCACTTTGTCAGGAGTTAGATAGCTTCCTAGCTCTATTGGGACGTCCTTAGTGCTATGCAAATAATCTTGATCTTCGGTTCAACAAGGGCTATATCAGTTTTGAAAATAAATAGGATAGAGTTATTATCCCTTTGACAAATGGAATCTATGTGCCCTATGTAGAGCCCTTAAGTGAAGAATATGTGAATAGGATTAATGTATGCACCATCCGAGACCCAGAGATGATTGAACCAACCAAATAAGGACTAATTCAATGGGAGGATGTGCGATGCCATTAGTGATACTACAATTGTTTCTTGTGATAATTGGGCTCACAACACTTATGAGTTGGTAGGGTGTGAAGTAAAGAGCATATTTCCTTGAAGCACAAAACCACATTATGTCAGGAGGATAGGAAAAAACTCGGTACCTTGTTACATAAAAGAAGGGGATCCCATGGTATTCCTGCACACCATGGAAGAACAGTGGATAGACCCACTAGAAAGAAGAACTATGCTAGCATATACACTACGTGGGATAGCAAGACGCTGGTGGGTGACCCACATGGATAATCTTGTCGGATGGAATGAAATTGGGATTGCTCTTACTACTAGGTTCTTCAGGAGCAATTCACCTACTCAAATAAGTACTTATCATGGTAACCAACTTATTCAACACCACGTTCGAAGTGTGACATACTCTTGACGAAAGGGAGGGAAGATTTACCACCTTTCTTATAGGTGCACAAGTTTTATTCCACTTTATAAGGATACGTGCGTGCTTGGTATGTGTATGCAGAACTCCATAGAGAAACTAGAAATTGTAGAATTTAATTATAGGAATGACCTAGACATTTGACTTCTTCTCTAAAAAGCCTTCAGTGTAAGAAGCATTGAAATTCATGAAGCACTTAACTATGGGAGATAGTCTTAAGAAATTTGAAGAAATTGTTCAGGAGTTATTAGGTAAAGAAGACTCGGAGCGTGTCTTGATGAAAAACCAGAGGCCGATGCAACATTACTTCAACATGCTTGCCTTGAGAAAGAGAAAGGAAAAATGGTCTACTTAGTGGATGATGAAGAACTAGATAATCTGGATGTAAACCATTCAACAAGGAGGCTTGAGGTATTGGACATTGCAGATAATACCATGTGTGCCTATCATGAACCTATGAAGACAAAGAGGGTGAATATTAGAATAGATCTTTGAGCCTAAGGAAACCATAATCACCACCTCGATCCACCCGGAGTCCACCGAGTGTCTTAAACCACTAGATCCACCAAGTCCACTAGGTCCTAAACCACCAGATCCACCAGACCCACTAGCTCCTATTCCTCATGAACCACCAGACCCACCTGGTCCTAAACCACCGAGATCCACTAGGTTCTAAACCACTTTGGAGCCACTAGATCCATCAGCCTTAAAGTGGTCATGTCAAGGGTCCCCACAGTTCCACTGAGCTATTTGCCTATGGTCTGCAACAATGCCCCACTACCAATAGTATACCCCGCGCCACTCCTAGATGCGAGACCAAAAGATTGTGCATCTATGCCTTACCTAAAAAGTCCTAACACTAGGTTAGTGTTTGCAGCCATAGAAGTCCCAAATGAGAAATTATACCTCCTGGGTGTGGTGATCACCTCTAATGTAACCAACTAGACTAGCAATATTTTCCCCTTATCTGGAAAACCAAATGCCAGGGTTTGGTCACTAGGTGGGCTCAGATGCATGCCAATGGTTCTTCTTTCTCCACATGATGAACTCTCATCAGAAGCCGAAGGGGTCTCTCTTACGCACTTTCCAAGATGGGGTCACACAGACTACTCAAGTTCCACGTCCTCTGCGTGAACCTTAAATCCTTCCCATAATGTCTGACCACCATAAATCCATCACACCTACACCTCATGTTTTCTAGCAATCTCCCTTTCATGTGCTTCACCATACTTGAGTCGTCTCTCCTCCCTTTCTTTCTTTGTCGCAACATCTGCCATCTTCCTCCACCCTAGCTTCCTCACCCAATGCTCAGAATGGTTTAGCCGGCCATTGGGAATGCCTCTAAACTCATGGTAACCATCAAGATTTTCATATCCAGAGGTACAACACGTAGAAACAATCCTCCGAGCTCCGCATAAACTCAAACTCGGTAACCTTCGGACAAGAATAGCTAGCCAATACTCCTTTCCACCAATGATCCACAACACGAGTCCATGTCATATTTGCATCATGCAGCATTTGGTATTCTTCTTAGGTCCATACATGTGATCTATAACACCAACTTTATCTAGACACACAGTAGAGCCATTCATACAGCCCACTTTAGGAAGCGAGAAAAAAGTTTCATACAGATCATGGTAGAGGTTCTCTTCTACCCATCTACGTGCATCAAACTTAGGTCTAGTGCTAAATCTCTGAGAAAATTCATCCTCCGTGCTCTTGAACCATGATTCAACACTTTCCAATGTTAACCACTTTATCATTACTCATTACATAGATCATGATGAATGTTATTTCCCACTACAACTTCAAAAAGAGGTCCCGGTAATGAAACCAAGATGTAGCCATTTTTACCCCTATCACAAAAGAAAGTAACCCCACATGCTTTGGCCTATCACCCGGTGGGAGCTAGGTCCTCACCCAAGGCATGCGCTGGTACCAAAGTCTCTCTTTTATGTGAGTTTAGTGGGAAATATCATCTATGATTTGTGTTTAAGATATTTTAAAAGGATTTAAGACATACAAGAACCATAGAGCTCAAAATGGCCTCTAGATCCTTGTAGCTATTCCAGACAGAGTACTTAACTCGATTATATAACTTGTACCATAACAGAAAGAAGTATATAAGAATCCATACTTAGCATAAAATGAAAGAGAACCTATGAAAAATATGTATGCATTAGAATCATTGATGTTCATATATATATAAATCTGGTAACCTCATTACATTCATGGAGCCATTACAGAGTGTCACAGAGAAGTAGACCATAGTCATGCATTACAACTATACTAATGTAACTATGTTACCAAGAAGAAAAATTACAATCCCCTGCCCCATACATCATTTCCCAATACAATTACCCACTAGCGATTTCTTGCAATATCTCTCTGAGCTCTGCCCACTCTCTAAGTATATGTGTTTACTCTATAGGTGCGTGATTTATATCTTTTCTGGGCTTCCAACTTATCCTCCAGTGCCCTCAGATCCGATGCTAAGTGTCTGAATGTGGTCCTCCATGCTAGCATGATCCTCCAAGCTTGAGCTTTCCAATTTATACCATGATGTACTTCAGAAGTGTCTACCATAGGCATGCTCCTTCCTAGGCCATCCCGCTCAACAGACGCAGTGGCACCTTATCCACACATAACTAGGTCATGATTTTCACGTGTTCTTCCCCGAACATCCAATTTGACTAAGTCCCAAACCCTTGGTTCTTTCCAAGTCGTCGCACATGCCACGGGATTCCTTAAACCCTTTTCTTATACCCTACCTTGCACACTTTATCCTTGTACACCTTTCCTTAACTAGGACCTTGCGCACCTACGCGCCTTTTGTACTTAGTTAATATTCTAGGGACCCAACAATACGAAACCAATATGGTCTTTATATTTACGAGTGGTGCGAGAATGACACTATGATGACCTTTTTCATAGAAACCAAAGCCAAATACCTTCCAAGCGAAGTGATGGAGGAAGGTTTGGGTGAAGTGGTGGTTGACTAGAGATTTAAGGTCGGAGGAAAATGGTCAAGTTTGAGAAGGTGGCTTGGGCAAGTAGGTAAAAGTATCAAGTCCCCCATATGTTAAGTTGGTGTGAAGGTGGGGAGGACCATAGGGGAAAAATTTTCCTACTGCAATGATCGTAGTGGGGATGTTGATGAAGGTTACCATACACTTGAGGAGTAAGGTATGTGTCAATGTTATAAAGGTGGTACTACCCCAAAGTGAGGTGTTGAAAAAAACATTCTAAGGGATTGGTAATTGTTATGTGGGTAACAGGAATGGATGAATCACCTGGATGGATGGGAAGAAGATGCATTGGATGTTTGAGAAGTAGATGGGTTAGTTGATGAGCCACTACAAAAGCAATGGGAATTAAGGAGTTGGTTGTGGAAGAATTAGTGGCGAAGTGGTGGATGAGGCAATGGCTGAAGAAGAAGAAGTAGTACAGTAAAGCCTTAACTAGTATAAGGACATCATTGGGTTGATACAACTTGTTATAGGTATTGAATGGTATAGTTCTTCCCTTCATGTTCAAATTTTAAACAGTGGTGTAAGGTTGAAGGAACACAACCCATGGTGCAAATCCAGGGTCACCAAGAAACAAATTGTATTGGAATTCCCCCTCTAAGACATAGAATAATTCAAGAATGGTATGGGGGTCCATGCGAATATGGAGAATGATGGTGTTGAGCGTGTAATTCATGGCATCGTTAAATGAACACAACATAACTAGGTTATTATGCATGTAATTGGTAGGGATGCACATTTGTTTGTACACATGGGAGGAAATGATGTTAATACTAGCACCTCCATTGATTATAACGCGTCGGGTGCATATATTATCAACATATACGGAAATGAATAGGGTGAGGTCAAGATCATCTGATTGGAGAGGGAAAATCTCTTTGTCAAAGAAACTAAGAGCATAGACTTTATGAATGGTAGTGGGACCGAGAAGATAGAGGAAAAGTGGTGAGAGTGGCTACATGATGGGGATTGATAATTGTGATGATAGGTGTGGGGTCATTAGGTAGAACCTCAATAAGGGCCTTCCATTGAGACTCGAGGTTTGGAAGAGGTCATACAAAGACATTTTGAGAGGATACCAGTGTAATTGTTTAATCATTGTATGATGGGAAACCCTGTCAAAAATGGGGTATGCAGATCCACGGATGGTGATCTTAGGGGCAGGTGTAGATGGAATGTTGGGTAAAGGAGTAGTGGATGAGCTGGTTATTTCTCCTTTCCTTTTTCCTTTTAGGCTTGAGTGGTAACTTGAACCATATTGATCTGTAGTGAAGGAGAAGGTGAGTCATGAAAGGTGTAGTGGCAGGATGGGAAAAATATGGTGAGGTAATGTAATGTTTTTGTGAAATAAATGTGGTGCATTGAGATTTTGGTGGATGTTTGGCTAGCTCTCTGATACAGACCATATTGATCTCAAATGTTGGAGGAGGATAAAAGGGTTGTGGAGGTGGAGATAGAGGTTGCTGAATTGGTGTGGGACAAGGTTGTGTGGTGATAGGAAAAGGTGGAATAGGGTCCTCATCTAAAAGATCATCATCATCAAATTTCTCTTTAAAAGGACATAGTTGGAGAAGAATAGTCTTAAGAGCCTTACAATTTTCTACATCATTCCTTAACACACGATGGTAAGTGTAAATTTTGGTATCATCAAACCCTTACTGGTTTAGGTTTGAGTGGGTTATAAGGTATAAGCGGTGGCAATGTGATGATAGAGGTTTCTAAAAGGTTAGCTAAGATGTTGGCATTAGACCCCAACAATGGATCACAATGTGAAGTGAGTGTGGGTCTGTATGGAATTTTGGGTGACTTCGGGGGGAGAGGCATCACTAGAGGTGTAATTGGAGGTTTAGTAAGTTAGACAACTTGTTTGGTAGATAGTATGGTTTTGGGTTATGGTTGCACCTTCTTGGGTAAAGGTGTAGTTGGTGAGCTAGTTATTGGAGGCGGTGTAGGTGTAACTACTTCTTTAGAAGGTAGTAGAGTTTTGGGCTTGGGTTGCACCTTGTTGGGTAAATTTGAAGAAGAAGTGTGTGATGTAGAAGGGAAGGGAGATTTTGGAAGGGTACAAGTTAGCCAAGGTGATAATGGAGGTGCGGTGAAGACAGTGGTAGGAGACAATGTCGAAGGGACTGGTTGAGGAGAATGGAATGGCATGGTTAATGATAAGGGTACATGAATTGGTGTAGGTATATGAGGTAGAAAGGATTTAGGTATTGGAAAAGGCATAGGTTGTGTAGGTAATTTAGGTGGAATAGAATATCATGATGAGGATATGGGCTGTTGTTGTTTTTGATTTACCTTAGGTAGGATTTTTTGACCAAGGTTGATATGTGTGGACCTAGGATAGATGGAAGTAGTGAAGGTGACGAGAGGGGTAGTGGATGAAGCCGGTGTATATAGCCTAAGAGGTTGGGTCTTCTTATTAGGTGGGGAATAGTCTTTGCAATAAGTTATGAGGACATGGCTAAATCAAGTTTGACAGGAGGATGGACTAGGCTTGATGTTGGCATGAATCCCAATGTTGTAATAGGTTTGGACATGGAGAAAGATATGGGTGCATGTAGCATTTTAGGCATAGGAAAAATTTTGTTTGATGGTAACGGTTTTGGTGTGGGTGAGGGTGATGAAGAAGGGGTATCTAAAATTGGCATGGGCATGGTGGGTTTGGTTATCTGAAATACCTTTGAATAAATTGTGGAAGTTTCAGTGGACAACATCTGCATCTGCGTGGAGACAGGAAGTCAAATGCATCCCTAAAGCATGGAATAGTCAACATAATCCAAGCAGTTAACAAAACATGAGAATGAAACCAAAGTAGAGGAGGAGGATGTTGATTTGGTAGTAATCCATTTAAATAATTTATGTGAGATAGGGAAATGGTTAGCTTTAGACTCTATGGGCAGAAGAGACAATAGTAAATTGACAGGGTCTTTAAAATCCAGTGGGGAATGGTTTCCAATAGGAAGAGATGCCACTAGTGGGTCCTTTGTGGGTAGAGAAGGAGGTAAATTTTATCGTATAAGCTCTTCCTTTAGTAAAGAACAAAAAGTACATTGGGCTCTTCCATAGGGAGAAGAATGGGTAATGTGGGTTGCTCGACAAGTGTCAAGATGAGTGGCATAGATGCATATGAAGATAAGGTAGACTCCTCTACGGGTAAAGAAGAAGGTAAGGTGGACTCCTCTGTGGGTATAGAAGAAGGTAAGGTAGACTCCTCTATGGGTAGAGAAGAGGATGAAACAGGTTCCTCCATGGGTGGAGGAGCTCACGCAAGAATTTCCTAAATAGATGGGATGGGAGGAAATTGAGCGGAAGGAACCGGTATGACATCAAAAATGACATGGACCTCTCGAACATTGGTATCATTAGTTGAGGTTTCGCTAGCTTAGCTAGATGATGGGGTGTGATTTGGAAACATATTCTTAAATATGTGGAGGTTTTGTAAGTTTGGTGCATTGGGGTTATCCAAGAGGAGATCTCCATTATCTAACAATTCTTGGATGATGTTTTTGAAAGTTATATAATTATCTTCATTGTGACATCCAACATGGTGATAATTGTAGTTATCATTCTCCTTGTACCATGTAGGCATAGGATGGAAAGGGTAAAATCCAAGTATGTGTTTTTATAGGTGGAAGAGTGATTGCTCCAAATTTTGAAAGTTTTTCCAAAATAGAAGAATAAGGTTCTTCAATGGGAGTATATTTTCATTATTCCCTCTTGAAATGTACAGTTTGAATAGGCAAAAGGTTAAAAGTTTTTGATTGGTTGGATGGATGAGAAGGGATAGCTTTTAAAACCACCACATTGGTTGATCCTTTTGATTTAGTGTAATTAATTTTTGGTTTGGATGATGAAGAAGAGTCATTGGTTTTGAAAGGAGCATTTTTGTTATGCAATCGTTGCAACTTCTTCTCCTCAACAAGTCATGGATTTCAATTTTTCGGGGCATTGTGAATACCTTGTTGAATGTGCGAAAGTTTAGACTTGGAGTGTTGGTGAGATGTGTCTAGCACAAGCTCGGGTAAAAACTCTATTAACTTGATTTGAGTCAGTTGGAATGTGAGTAGGTTAATTAGGCTATGCCAATGAGTAAAAAAGTCTACAATAAACTCGTCCTCATACTAGCGTGTTGCACACAAGTCACCATAGTGACCTTCTTGACAATTTTGATATAAAAGTAGTCTAGAAAATCCTGAGCTACTTTATTAAATGAAAAGATGGAGTGCCAAGGTATAACACTATACCAATCTAAATTCAGTCATGTCAAGGACATTAGGAATGTATCAAGAGAACAAAGTGTCATCGTGAGTGATGAGATAAGATACATATTTAAAAGACCGCAATTTTTTTTTCCGGTCTTATTTTCTATTGAATCGAGATGAATTTTGGCATTTCCCAATGCATAGGGTATGCATGAATCGAATGGTAAAGTGAATAGGCTCATTGCAAATCTCGTCAAATGTCGAGAGTTTCATGAGCCGAGAAAAATGATTTTAATGTATGCATCTTTTCCATCATCATTTTAATAAGATCACTTGTGGGTTGTGATGAAAAAATACCCCAGTAGTATAAGGAGGGAGATAAGATGGGTCGATGTGGACGACACTCTAGTATGTGGTGGTGCTGAGTATAAAAACTATGATGAGGGAATATAGGATGGGATGGATGTCACGGGAAAATACCCAGGATAAGAGGTAGATGAAATAGGTGGTTGTTGATGATAGGTGTAGGTAGGTGGGATGGACGTAAAGACTCTCATAGGAATTGATGGGAAAGACTGTGGGATGGAGAGGACTAGGTTTTGAAGGGAGTGTGGGTTACCAACACCAAAGGTGGCTGGGATGCAAAAGGTACATGGAAAGTGAATGATGCATGTATGCCTACACTAAGGGCATTGGATGATGATATGGTAGACATTGTAGGGGTGATGGATGTCGGGAAAGCGGTAGTTGTCTTAGGTGTGATAGATACCTATAATATAGGTTTAATATGAGAAACCATAGGTGATGAGGCAGAAGTGGGTAATGATGTGCTAGTAGTGGCTGATGTGGAAGTGGGTCAACATGGGGAGGAATAGATATAGGCATAATGTATAAGATATTTCTAAATGATTCACGGGTGGTTGAGTGAGAGAGGTATCTTGCGGTACATCAAGGTTTTGATCAAGGAGTCTTGCAAACTCCTCATCACTAGTATGTATGTTAATAGATTGGTTGGGGTCCATAGGTGATAAAATGGAAGGTGGCAATGAAAGAGGTGGGAGAAACTAGTGGCTAGTGTGAAACACGACAACGCTAGCTTGTCTACGAGTCAAAACTATGTGATTGATAGTAGAACGGGTAATCTAAGCTCATTGATGATACATAAACACGAAAAGATAAAACAAAATGGATCTCGAAATGTGAAACTTGGTTGTTTTGATTGAAAAAAAAACATTGAGACCGATGTTGGTTAGGTAATTGATTCGGTATAGGATGGTAACCGATGCTATTGGATGAACCGATGTTGAATACTATGGAAAATTGAAAGATTTGATAACTTGGCGATAAATGGTGAATATTAGGTGAAACTGGGTTCTGAAGGTGATATAAAAGACCTAGAAATGTAATGGAGTGACAGAGGAAGTCACAATAAGTGATGGAAGTTATTTGAAACACTGTTTTAGTTAAGTGTCCAAAATAGAAAGGAACCGACAACGATAAATAAACTAATGGTGGTATGAAAAATTAACTAACGACGGTCGCTAGACCAATATTGACTATCGTGAATGAATAACATATCAAAATATGGAGATTTAACGGTATGAAATCTATAGGTGATAACAAAACATATAAAAGATGATAAGGTGACAAAACAAGTCCCAGAAAGAACATACATAAATGTAGATTAAATTCTATTTTGACATAAATGACCACAAAAGCACAATACCAATGGAGGTCGGTTAATCGATGGCGCTCTTGGATCGATACACTTGATTAATGTGAAATCTACAAAGAGATGGAAAAAGTGAATTTTGGTGATTTAGATCAAATAAAAGGCTAACCCATAATTCTGAGTATAGCAATGATAGATCCTAACACACTTAGAAATAGTCAGAATACACCAACTATGATTGTGGAGTGTGTAGGGAGAGAAAAATGGAGAAATAAAAACTCACACCTCAAAACACAAAGAAAGAAAAAGCTTAAAAACACAAAATACTATGTTGTAGATTTTATGTTGTGGATTATGCCATTTAGAACTTGTGAATAGAATAGAATTTTTGGTTAACCAAGGTGCCCTATGGAAACTGACAACTATGGTTGGTTTCAGGTAAATTTTTCTTGGAGTCCCCTATATATACTTCAAAGTACATGAGGCCCTACTCTGATATGATGATGGCGAACACCAAATGACTCTCGACTGCGCTAATCCGATTATTAGTCATTAATGGTAAATATTGGGAGGGAAGATGTTTAAGTAGTGAGTTGTTTGTTTCAGTGATTTGGTTTGGGAGTGTGTGCACAAAGTGAACTACAATTCAATTTTTCAACCATCAACTGGTCATGACTTCCAACATATATGTTTCCCACAATTTAAATGAGCTAACATTCAACAAGAAAATATGAGATGCAAATATTTTAATTCCAAATCCATAATGAAATTCAATGAGAGAAATGATGAATAAGAAAGAGTATTTATTTCACTAATGTAATACAAGAATAAAAAGAAGCGTTATTTTTAGTCCAAAATATAAGTTTCATTGAGACAAGTAGAAGAGGAAGAATGTTCCAAGGGATAAATTTTAATGTGAACTCTTTCAAAAGGAAATAGACACACAATGATTCCCTAAGAATGAATAATGCAAAAGAACCCAAATGGGGTCCCACCAGGTGTGCCAAAATGTTTCACCAATAAGTTTAAGCTTTCTAGGAGGAAACAAATATAAGGTACATGCTTAAGGAGGAATACCTGTGATTATGTAGACGATAGAATGTGCACGTTTTTGACATTATCCAAGATGATCGTAGAGAAATCCTTTTTATTTGGGAATGACTACATGTATATGCAAAGCAAGACCAAAAAATCGTATTAAGTAACATATGGTAGTGGGCTGCCTAACGTATGCTAGATCTAAGAAGCATGGTGCTTCCTAGAGAGGTTGTCAATCCATTGTTTAATAACAATTTAATGTGAAAAAGAAACTAAAATAAAAAGGTCCTATTGTGATGTAATTATTTAGGCTTCTCATACACACAATACACTAGATTCAATGATAAACATGAAATGCAACACTAAATCTAATTAGAACCAAGGTTTTTTAAGGTCGGGAAGGTCTATCGGAGGCCTCAGTAAGGGTATAGGGTTAATTGGATGAGGTTTGGGTTGGTTTTGGATGAATGGAAGACTTTCTGGGATGAGAATATAAAATAACATAGAGATCGGTACCGAAATCGGGTGACCAATACCGGTATGGGGACGAAACCAATGGTGGTTAGCGAACCGATGTCGAGGGGAAATAGGTAGCAAACTATTTTAAAATGGGTTTTTAGGCTCTCTGTGATTGCACACTGAAAGTGAGGGTAGTGTGGTTTGGGTCATAATATGGTTGAAAAGACTCGGGAATACTAAGAAGTAGGGTAAGAAAGGTGACATAGATTGGGATGGTTAAATATTAGGTTAGTGGGAAGAAGATGATATAAAAATAACAAAAGAAATGAAATACTTAATGAAGAAAGAGATCTAAAATGGAATAAGCACAAATGATTAAAATCACAATATTAACTTGATGTTTTGCAGATCCTATGAATTGAGACAGTTTTTGGTTAATCAGAGAGGAGGTAGCTAGGTCTAGTGCCACGCCAATGCAACCTATGTGCTCCTATGAGTATTCTAATTTTTGGAAGGAGAAGCTGACCATTGGTCTTGCACTATAGTTGTGAGTGTTTGTCTTATGGATGCGGGAAGGCTTGAAGATCTCGAGCTTGATTGCAATAAAAATCGAATAATTAAATGACCAACCCATGTAAAGATTTGAAAAATTATATATAAAGGAACCGATGGCGGTTAGGTGACCGACGTCTATCGAGGACAAACCAACATCGGTTAGGGTGAAATAGTACTTTTACTAAAACTAGGCATATCTTCCCATTTGGCGTGCTTTCAGTGTTGAGTCCTCTTAGGGAAGATGAGTTCTCATTAGAAAATATAAGAAGGTCATATAAGAAGTCTAGTTAGGTTTAGGAAGAAGTCTTAGTTAGTTAGGTCAAGTGGTGACTCAACACTTGGAGTGATGACTTGGTCACTGTGAGTGAATGCCCCTGGAATGGGTCTAGGGTGAGGTGTATTGATGAGGTGGATGTGTGAGGGTTAAATTAACTTAATTAAAATAATTAAATTAATTAATAATGTGAGGACGAATATTAATTCAATTTGTAAGTAATTAAATTAATATCAATGTGGGGCTAGGGATCGTGGCTAGGTAAATGTGTTATGTTAATTAATTGAAGGGGACCAAGGGGAGTGTGACCCAAATTTGGTGTCTACACCGAGCATGATAAGTACTAAAACATCAAAACAATATGCTTCTATCTTACAATTTTGTGAAAGGAACACTGCTAATTAATGAAATTGTTCTAAGTAACGAAAACACAATCAACTCATAAAAGCATGCCCAAAATTCCACAATGTCCAATAAAGGAACAAATTCAATTTAATTCACATTTAATATCTAATTATAAATTTAAGAAAAATTCAATAATTCAAGAAAGCTAGTCCTTTTGACCTTTTAAGTCAAGATAGAAACACAAGTGTGTTAGGATTGCAATCATATAATCTTCCATATTTTATGATTGAAATCTAACACTATTTCCTTCTTTTATTTCTTACTTAACTAAATAAATTATTTCAACACACAACAATACTTATGCAATATGCAAGTCAATGATCGATTAAGACTTTTCATGGAAGATATAAAATTCAGTAGTTAGTCTTATAATAACATTTATAACTCTAACCGAATAAGAAAATAAGAATAGCCAATATATCACTATCTATAAATTCAAAAGTATAACTTGATTTAAAAACCAAGTCATTTTCCTTCCATAATCTATCCATAGAGTTCCCCCTCACAAGGATTGTTATAATATTAATGTTATCAAGGATCAATTCCAATAAATTTGAATGGTAACACAGATGATAATAGACATGCAGATAAAACAAGATTGTCTTTACGAAAACTCAAGAAGTTGAGTATAACTCAAACATGAACTGATTCATGATACTAAAGTAACAAGATATAGTCTAAGGTCGATAAAACTTCTACCGGACCAATCAAAGGAAAGTCTCAATGGAACTAGTTTCTATTGTGGATAAACTATCGAGATGGAAATGATAACCAATTTTCCACATCAACATTATACAGATGGTATAATTAAAAGTAATCAAAGTCAAAGAAAGCAATGGGGAGAAACTCATGTTCCCCAAACATTACTAAACTCTACAAAATAAATGCAAACATAAAGCTAGCTGCCATAGCCTATGGATCTACCTAACCAAGCCTGCAAGTTAAACATGCAATTGTTTTCATAATGGTTCAAACATGGATAGTTAGGAATCACTTACCAAACACAAGGAAGCCCCAAGGTTACCCCACTAAGTTGAATTCAAAAACAAGGTCGCATACTGTGGATAGGACTTACAACTCTAAAAATTTTGTCTAGAAAAGTACCAATTCAGAGTTCATTACATTTTAACTCTAAAATATTGCTCTAGAAAAGTACCGAATCGAGTTCGTTATAGTTCAACTCTTAAATATTGCTCGAGAAAAGTTCATTCTTGGGTCTCTATCAAATATAATTAACTCAGGTACACCATGTAATCTAAAAATTTCATGAACAAATATTTTCGCAAAGACAGTGAATCATCTTTTAAATCTCTAGGAATTAAATAAGATACTTTTGTTAACTTGTCAACCACAACTAAAATAATATCATGCTTATTTTTAGACATAGGAAACCCTTGAACAAAATCCATACTTATTACCTACCATTTATATTGCGGTATGTTATGAGGGTACAATAAACCAAACTGGATACTATTGAACCCTTGGAATATTGGCCAAGTATTAAGGTGCGTAGGCGTGCAAGGTCCCAGTTATGGAATGGCACACAAGGCAAAATCGTGCAAGAGAAGGGTATAAGGAATCATGTAGCACGTGCAACACATGAAATAATCAAGACTTAGTCATTTTGAATGTCTAGAGAAGAACACGTGAAAATCATGACCCCGTTGCATGTGGATAAGATGCCAACCTAGTGATAGGTTGGCCTAGGATGGAGCATGCTTGTAATGGAATATTCCAGAAGAAAATCATGGAATAAGGTGGAGAGCTCAGGCCTGGAGAAGCATGCTCACATTGAGGACCACATTCAGACACTTGGCATCGGATGTGAGGACGCTGGAGGATGGGTTGGTAGTCCAGGAAAGCTATAAATACGAGCACCTGTAGAGACAAACACACACATATACATATACACATAGAGATAGACATCTAGAGAGTGAGCGGAGCTCTGAAATGTTGCGAGGAATTTCTCATTGAATGGTTGTATTCAAGAGAGAATGCATTAGGCCTAGGGGTTGTAAATTTTCTTTTAGGAAGCATAGTTACATTAAGTCCAGTGCAATGCATGACTGTGTTCTGCTTCTCTGCGACCCTTTGTAATGGTTTCATGGATGTAATAAGGTTACCTGTTATAATATATACATGAATATCAATGGTTCTAATGCATATTTCTCTCTAATGAATTCTCTTTCCTTTCATACTAAGTATGAATGCTTGTATGTTTCTTTCTGTTACAATACATGTTCTAGATTTTGTTAAGCAACCGATCCAAGTGACTACAAGGATCTAGAGTCTGCTACGAGCCCTATAGTTATTATATATCTTCCCCTCTGAAATATTTTACACTAATCATAGATGATGTTTCCCACTAAAATCACATAAAAGAGAGAATTGATACCCGCACGTGCCTCGGGTGAGCGCTCAAATTTCGCTGGGTGATAGGTCAGTGCGCATGGGGTTCCTTTCTTTTTGATAAGAGTAAAAATGACTACATCTTGAGAAAAATGCTAAGGCATGAGAATATCATTCCATTGCAAGGATCATGGTTGAGAGAGAAGGTACCACGCGTCGGAGGAGAGAACGAGACATAGGTATTACACGTGAACCTTCCCCCTCACAGCCTCAACTATGAAAAGGAGATTACGTTGAATGCAGTTGTAGATGGATGGATCCTCAACAATATCCTCATTGACACAAGCACAAAGGTTAATGTTCTAACTTTGGATGCATGGCATCAGATGGGAAGACCCGCATTACAGCCATCTTCAAATGTGTTGTATATGTCAAACAAGACTAAGGAAATGATCATTGGTGTCTTAAAGGATGCAACTAGTACTATCCAGGGAGCCAAGTTTACTGGGGACTTTGAAGTCTTGGCGCTTGCTAGACGGACAATTTCCCAGCACTACTTGGGTGCCCTTGGTGTTACAAGAACAATGTGGACCTTCAGTTCAACAAAGGGTACATCAACTTTGAGAACAAGGAGGAACGGTCATTATACCCTTGGCTGATGGGAATTCGGCACCCTATATTGAACTGTTAGGGGAAGAAGTTATGGATAGGATATATGTGTGCTCAATCAAAGACCCTGAGATGATACACCCTACTAATGGGGTTATCCAGTTTGAATATGCTCAGTCAGTGAGTGATACCACCAATCTGGCATGTGACAATTAGGCACATGGGACTTATGAATTAATGGGATGGTAGTTGAGAGGGTCGGTGACCAAGGTAACAAAGGCATGCATGGTTAGGCACCTTGGAGGAAAAGAACCAAGATTGGGGGTGCACTTTGAAGAATAAGTATAGGAAACATAAGAGTTACAGCTTGAGCACACATGTTTGGAAAAAGAAAAAGGAAAAATGGTGTATGTGATTTATGGAGAGGAATCAGAAAGCTTAGATGTTAGCCATTCTATAGGGACACACGAGGTACTAGGCAGTGCTGCAGACACCTATGCATGTGCCTACCATGAGCCCTTAATGATGAAGAAGGTTAACATCGATTCAGGAGAAGAACCTAAGGAAGCTATTATTGGAGATTACTGGTCAGAGAAGGAAGTATCTAAGATCATTGATCTACTACATGAATTTGAGGATTTATTCCCACACGGGTACCATGAGCTCAAAGGTGTTCACCATTCCTTAGGGGAGATGAAGATAAAGATGAAGGATAGTGCATGCCCGATTAGGAAAAGGCCTTAATGGATGAATCCCAATTTACGCGTGAAGGTTAAGGAGGAGATAGACAAAATGATAGCTTATGGGATCATTGAGGTAGTGGAGGAATCGAGTGGATAAGTCGATGGTAATCGGATCAAGAAGGATTAGCAGATTAGGATCTGTGTAGATTATAAGGAATTGAACATAGTTTGTGTCATTGATCCCTTTCCAACCCCCTTCATTGAAGAAATTTTGGAGGGAGTCATTGGGCATGAAATCTATTCCTTCATGGATGGATTTTCAGGGTACCACCAAGTCTGGATTGCAAAGGAGGACTAGGAGAAGGAAACTTTCACCACCGAGTGGGGAATTTTTGCATATATGGTCATGCCCTTTGGGTTGAAGAATGCACCTGCTATCTTTTCACGCATAGTAGTACAAGCATTCCAGGACTTTATCCATAAGTTTCTTCAGGTCTATTTGGATGATTGGATAGTGTATGGTCTATTTAAAGACCATTGTGACAATTTAAGACTAATGTTTAAGAGGTGTAGGCAGTTGAGGATATCCCTCAACATTAAGAAATGTGTGTTTGCTACACTCTTTGGGACTTTATTGGGGCATATCATATGTAAGGAGGGTTTGTTGGTAGATCCCTCTAAAGTTTCGGCTTATTGTGGGGTTAAGGAGCCTACTAGCCAAAGTGTAGTGCACGGATTCCTTGGCGGGATATCACCGCACCTTTAGAGGAGCTGCTTAGACATAAAAGTGCCTTCCATTGGGGAGAGGCACAATAGAGGGCGTTTGATACATTAAAAGATAGGATTATCACCATGCCTATTTTATGTTTTCCCTCTTGGGACAAGCCCTTTCATGTCCATGTAGATGCCTCAGGGACCGCCATTGGAGCAGTGCTTGCATGCCGGTGAAGGGATTATTGATCATCCTCTATGTTTTGCAAGTAGAAAGCTGACACCAGCAGAGCAAAATTATACCACAACTGAGCGCGAGGCATTGTCAATGATCTATGCACTTTTCAAGTTTAGACAATATCTGCTAGTAACACCCTTTGTGTTTTACACTAACCACATGGCATTAAAATATTTGGTGAACAAGCCCGTCCTACAAGGGTGTATATGTCAGTGGGTGTTGTTGTTTCAAGAATTTGAATTCACCGTTGTAGTAAAGCCTGAAAAAGCAATTGTGGGCTTGATCATCTGTCAAGAATTAATTCAAGGAGGACATGTAGAGTATTGAGGAAACAATGCCAGATGTGTAACTGTTTAGGTTGTGGTGCGTGCCCTTAGACTTGGAAGAGATTGCAGTATTTTTGAAGGAAGGTGTGGCACGTAAGGAATGAAGACTTTAGAGAAAAATTAGTTGGCCATATGCATTGCACCCTACATGTTAATCAGTGGAGACTTATACAAGTTGGGACGTGATGAAGTTTTGTGCATGTGTGTATTAGAGCATGAGCACTTGGCCATCATGGAGGAAGCACACAGAGAAGTGCGGGTGAGCATTATGTAGGTGATGCCACCGCACGTAAGATATTAATGGCAGGCTTGTGGTGGGAAACTCAGTCTGGATTGTAGAGACTATTGTAAAGCGTGTGACCATTGTTAGTGCATTGGCAAACCAGGAAGGAGAGATGAAATGCCTTTGCACCCTATCCCTAGCATGGAGCCTTTTGAAAAATGGGCAATAGACTTTGTAGGACCTATTGCACTAACGATGCATAGGACTGGGTCACGTTATGTCATCACTTACATAGATTACCTGACAAGGTGGGTAGAGGTAGCTCCGACTAAAGATTACACAGCATCATCAATGGCAAGGTTCTTGTGGGAGAACATTATCACGAGGTATGGATGCCCATTGAGTTTGACCAGCGATAGGGGTACGCATTTCTTGAATGAGACCATGAGGATCCTATTATCAGAGTTCATGGTAGCTCATCACAAGACTATGCCCTATCACCCACAAGAAAATGGAACCGCAGAAGCATTCAACAAAATATTGAGTCATACCCTGACCAAAATTTGTGATGTCGGAAGACAAGATTGGGATGACAAAGTATTAATTATTGTGGGGCTTACAGGACAATGTATAAAAGGATGAACAAAGCCACACCTTTTTAGTTGGTGTTTGGCGCGAAGCTATCTTGCTGGTTGAATTTATGTTACCTTCTCTGCGAATAGCATGTGTAGGAGGGTTAGCCGATGAACAAGCACTAGAAGAAAGAATTGATGAGTTAATGAAGCTAGATGAGAGACGATCACTCGCTAGGTGGAGCCAAACAATAGAAAAAGCAAAGTAGAAGGCTTGGCATGATCACCACATTAGAAACAAGAAGTTTGAGGTTGGGAAGATGGTGTTACTATATGATTCTAAGTTTCTGCACCATCTTGGGAAGTTGAAAGTCCATTGGTTGGGTCCTTACACAATCTCATACATCCTTGATTCGGGTGCGTGCCAGTTACAAGCACTGGATGGGATGAAGTTTCCTAGACACTTCAATGGGAGTAGGATGAAGCCCTACTATAAATAAGTCTTCTTGGTGTTTGTAAATAAGGTAGTTTTGCCAGTTAGTTTAGAAGTTTCCTTTATGCATTTTCCCTTTCTTGTATTTCCCTTTCACGTGTTGTTTTGTTTTGCGCCTTGGGCGCTAGTAGCCTTATTGCTATTTTAGAGAATTTGTGAGTGCGCAGAGGACCACGCATTGTTTTAAGTGTGGGGTGGAGAAATGTGAAGGAGCACATGATTAGAGTGCCAAGAAAGTTGTGTTGAAAAGCTCTATTGAATAGCCCAGTTGAAAGAGGTGTATGAGGAGAAAATATGGAGGAAGAATGGTTGGTGCAAGGATAAAACTACTTGTAGATACCACGTATTGAGTAGAAAAAACATTTAAGCAACACAAGGTAGGTGAGCACAAGAATCGGACGGAAGAAGTGCCTTCGATGTGGGTTACACGCGCACAAGAGTCTCTTGTCATGTTGGATTGGTTGCGCGCCTGGAAGGTTGGACAAGGTTTCACGTAAGGTTGGGTACGTAAGTGAAAGCACTGAGGATGATATTTTTTTGAAAATCTGCATTAAATGAACAAAGTATGGTGGTAGGTGAAGTAGCATTTAATGTTTAAAAAGAGAAAAACTATAAGTAAAGGGTCAAGGCACTTTCATTTTCACTTTGCGAAATAGAGAAAGGAGTGAGTTTTATAAACTAGGGTTTCCAGATTTGATCGTGTGAAGAAAGATTTGTGAGATTGAAGCATGAGCAGCCAGTTTGAGTTTGCAAACTAGAAGGAAGGGGTTACATGGGTGTGAAAAGAGTTGTAAGGAGGTGTCATCTTGTGGAGTTAATTTGATCCCAGTTAGGGTTCGGCAAACTAGGGCACGGGTTCAAGAGATTTATATCACGATTTGAGACCAGAGGTTGGAAGAAGTAGGATAGAGTAACAAGGAGGGAGTGGAGTGGTAAAAATACCTTGACAATGGCACCCAAGAAAGGAAAGGGCAAGGGAAAGGCCAAACAATAAGAACTGACATGAACACAAATGAAGAATGGTATGCGGAGATCACGATACGGATGGGGTGATGACGGGTAAGGAGTGGGAATCCCACCTGAGAAATGTGCCTGTAAGTGATTATAACCAAAAACAAACACAATAGAGAAGGAGATGGCACTGGAATTAGTGCACCCCATAAGTAAACGAACACCAGAGGGCTTGTCGATATACGATGATCATGTGAATGTCAAAACAGAGAAGGCAGGGGTTGTTGCAGACTCTATGAGTTGCCTTATTTTGGAAAACAAGAATGCTTATACAAATGGTTAATGCCACGAGTACACGAGGATTACTTCCACTTTGCAGGTGCAAGATGCGCGTCACTCCCTAGCTTATCTCCCAGTTCACAAGCCTCATATGTGAAGGAGATAGCTTAGAGGATGACTTGAGTGACAAGGAGGCAATTCAGGAGACCATAAATGAATATGCCTGCAAGAAGGGGTCACGGTATTATGAAATTTCAAACATCAAGGACCCCGTGATAAAAATGGCCGTGCACCTAATAACAAAGCTGAATGGCCAGGAGAGGTGGACCCAGGTCAATAAGCCTTGGTTGCATGTTTAAAGGAAAATTACAGAAGGCACTATATATAACTTGTCTGCTTACATTGCAAAGGAAATTGTTAGTTGCATGAAGGAGGGGGACAAAATCCTCTTCGGAAACGTCCTCCTGACCATTGTATTTTCAGATATTGGAGTGCCTGACACACCAGACAAGTTCATATGGGAGTACCCCACCGAGGATCCTTCGCCCACAAAGAGATTCAAGAAGTATGCCTGTGACACAATGACAAAACCCCACAAGGCATGACTGGAGAAATGGTATACGCACCTGAGGAACGCGTTTGAGGTAGAGTGGAGAATCCCTGAACAACTCCCAGTAGCCACTGAAGGGGAAGCCAAGTTTGTTGTCTATCAACATTTCTACTTAGGCAAGTTCAAGCTGATAGATGAATCATGGAGCCCTTGGTGTAAACTTCCTTTCGTGTTCATTGCTCAATACTTCCAAGCGGGAGTAAATAGATTTAAGGAATCAAAGAAGTTGAAGCTAGAACTAGGTAGTCTGGACTGGGAGCATAGAGATGCGGAAGAGATTAAACTACCCCGGTGGCAAGCATGCATACGTGGAAAGGTACATGTCACATGAGGTCCAGATGACAAGGCCAATAACACTACCCATTGTAGGAGGATCCGCAGCACGCATGTACCTCCGTATAAGGCCAAATTTTGAAAAGGGTGCGTACAGAGAATGAAGTCTCCATACCTGAGGATCCCATGGAGAGGAAGAAGCCCGTGCCCAAGAAGAGGGGAAGAGAAGATAAAGCACCAAGTGTGCGAGACTGCTTAGACAGTGAGCATGCCAACAACAAGCGCCAAGCCAAGCACTTACATGTAGAGGAAGAAGTCTCCGGTGAAGGAAAAGACACCAAAAGTGGAGGCACCTAGGCAACCACTCACCAAGGAAGAGTTACTTGAGGAAGAAGAAGAGGCCGAATCCCCCATCAAGGAGACACCTCTCAGGAAGAAGTAGAGGGTGGAAGAGGAAGCTGACTCGAGAGGAGACCGACAGCTTGGAGAAGTACATGGGGAAAAGAGAAGGTGAGAGTGAAGAAGACGAGAGCAAGGAGGAAGAGCATGAGAAAGATTAGGAGCCACATGTGTTTAGCATGTATGAATTGGAAGAGGAGAGCGGGGAAGAGAAGTAGGAGTTCATATTTGCAGGCGCAAGAGTACACAGGATGAGGAAGGTGCCAGAGACATGGAGGGGAATGAGGAGGTTGCTAGGGAGAAGCAGGGAGCTATAAGTTTCACAAAAGAGCATATCACTGAGGTGGCAGAGAGAGAAGCAAAGAGAATGCTCAAGGCCCTAGTAGACCAAGATTTGGAGTGCAACGCTAACATAGTGCTGGAGGAAGGAGAGGAAAACATTGATAAGGAGCATGGTAGCATGGGAGGAGGTCCTTCTCTAACTTTGAGTTTCCCCAAAGGTGTGTGCTTGGGAAGGAGGGCCCTTGATATAGAAAAATGCAAGTGATGGGCTACATCAATGACTCTAAGAAGGTACTACACGTGCGGTTCCAGAGCACAGAACCCATAGAAAGGCTATTAGCCATGGGGTCATTCGAGAAGGAGGGAATGTACCCAAGAATGAAGAAGATGCTCTCTTGGGAATTTAAGTCCCACATTGATGAGCCAGACTTTGAAGTATTCCAAGGAGCGATCATCACAGTACCAGAGTCTAAGGGAGCCAATCCCTTGGTGAATGCCTAGGAACTCTCAAATGAGCAAGTTTTTAATGTGCTCAACAAGGTCACGGTCGAGATAGAGGCTAGGCTCTTCACATGTAATGATAGGATAAGAGTACTGGAGGAGAAACTAGGGAAGAAAGAAGAGGAGATGGCAGAGAAGACCCAGAGCTTGAAGCAGGAAGAACTGATCAGTGCACGCTAAGGCATGAGTTAAAAGAAGAAAAGATAAAGGTGCAGGAAGTATACAAGAAAATGGAGTCTATCAAGGGTGCCATCCTTTTAAAGCACCCAGACTTAGCACTACCCACACAGAAGTACTCATCCCTTCTAGAATGTATAGAATATCTAACATGCATCCTCACTATAGAGAGATGACCTTTGGCCCTAGAGTCTGCAGAGGAAGTGGTTGCATGCTTAAAGGAGGAAGATAGATTAAAGGTAGTAGCACTCGTTGCGGAGTATATCCAGTGCTCACAAAATTTAAATTCACTTTGCCTAATCTGCTGAGGCCACATACGATACCTACGCACACAGGAATAAGGTAACAAGCTCCTTAGTCACCACACTTAAAGTAGAGTTGAAGGAATTCCAGGAGAAGAAAAAGGGAAATAGGGAATAAAGGGATAAGGTTCTTACCAAAGTGGAAAGAAAATCTAAGGCGATTGAAGCTTTAAGGAGCTCAATCAAGGCCCGGTTGAAAGAACTATATCCTCATATTACTAGGAGGATGGACATGCTCGAAGAACTAGGTAAGGAGATGGAGAAGATCATGGACACTTTGGGCACCCAGGGAATTGGCCTGAGTTTTGACAAGGTGAGCATCCTAGTCGGCGACCTCGAAGGCACAGAGTGAGGTTGACATTTGGAACAAGCTAGAGGCAGACTTATGGAGGGATTTTCCTAGCTTGCTGAATTGACACCCCCCATTCTTCAATCTTCCCTTATAATTTCATTCCTTTATTCTTGTAAAAATGTAAGAATACACCTTGGTTATTTAAGGAAGCCTACATTCTCGGCTAAGTAGATTGTTTCCACAGACAAAGAACATGTATAATGTGGGGTGATGTTGGACCCCTGGAATATTGGCCAAGTATGAAGGCACGTAGGTGCGTAAGGAAAAATCACGCAAGAGAAGGGTATAAGGAAACATTTAGCATGCACGATGCACGAAATAATCTAGACTTAGTCATTTTGGACGTCCAGAGTAGAACACATGCAAATCATGACCCGATTACGCGTGGATAAGATGCCATCCTGGTGATAGGTTAGCCCAGGATGTAGCATGCTTGCGATGGAATCTTCCAAAAGAACATCATGGAATAAGGTGGAGAGCTTAGGCCTAGAGAAGCATGCTCGCATGGAGGACCACATTCGGACACTTGGCACCGGATCTGAGGACGTTGGAGGATGGGTTGGCAGTCTAGGAAAGCTATAAATACAAGCACCTACAGAGACAAAAACACACACAAATACATATACACATAGAGATAGACATCTAGAGAGTGAGTGGAGCTTTGCAAAAATGTTGCGAGGACTCTGTCAGTGAATGGTTGTATTCGGGAGAGAATGCATTAGGCCTAGGGGTTGTAAATTTTCTTTTGGGAAGCGTAGTTACATTAAGTCTAGTGCAATGCATGACTACGTTACTTCTCTATGACCCTCTGTAATGGTTCCATGGATGTAATAAGGTTACTGTTATAATATATACATGAATATCAATGGTTCTAATGCATATTTCTCTCTTATGAATTCTCTTTCCTTTCATGCTAAGTATGAATGCTTGTATGTTTCTTTCTGTTACAATACATGTTCTAGATTTTGTTAAGAAACCGATATGAAGTGACTGCAAGGATCTAGAGGCCATTCTGAGCCCTATGGTTCTTGTATGTCTTCCCCTCTGAAATATCTTACACTAATCATAGATGATGTTTCCCACTAAACTCACATAAAAGAGAGACTCGGTACCCACACGTGCCTCGGGTGAGAGCTCATCTTTTTCTGGGTGATAGGCCGATGTGCATGAGGTTCCTTTCTTTTGTGATAAGAGTAAAAATGACTACGATACATATGTTCATCCTTAATTTTCTGACATTCAAGACAATGTGAGATAAAATCAATTATGTCTTTCTTCACTCCTTTCCAAATATATTTTTGTTTTACATCAGCAAACATTTTTGTAACTCAGAATGTCTTGAATAAGGTGAGTTATGAAATTTTTCATTAACTTCTTCCTTAACTCATTTTCTGAGGGTACATACACCCAATTCTCATATCTTAAAATTCCTTCATTATCAAAGTTGAAACCTTTGTATCTTGCATCATTAGAATCTACAGCAAGTGTTGTTTTTACTTGTTGAAAATATGAATAAAAAAACATTGCATTCTTTACCTCATCTTTAAACTGAGTTCTCAAAGTTACAAGTGCGAAAATATGTTTCCCGCAACTTAGTGCATCTGCCACTCTATTTTCCTAACCTTTAATGTAAATTATGTCAAAATCATATTGATACAAAAACTCTAACCATATTCATTGTCTTGCATTCAGATTTGGCTATGTGAAAATATATTTCAGCCCAAGGTGGTCAGTTTTTAGCTCAAAGGGTTTACCTAAGAGATAATGTCTCCATACTTGAAGTGCATGAACTATAGCAACAATCTCTAGATCATGGGGAGCATAATTAAACCCGTGTAACTTATTTTTTCTACTTTTATATGCTATAACATGATCATTTTGAATTAATATACTCCCTAATCCTCTTCTTGAAGCTTCGTGACTCTTTGTAAAGCTTTCATTTAGATCCGAACAATAAAACTAGGTGTTATAGTTAGTTTTCTTTTAGTGTTTTAAATGTTGCTTCACATTTATCACTCCACACAAACTTCTTATCTTTATTTTGTAGTGAAGTAATTGGGGTAGAAACATTTGAAAAGTCCTTAACAATTTTTTTGTAATACCCTGCAAGCCCCATGAAGCTTCTAAATTCATGAACATTATTAGGTGTTGGCCAATCAATTATGGATGAAATATTTGATGGATCAACTAATATTCCATCTTTTCTTATAACATGTCCCAAATAATGTACTTCAGTTTCGTAAAAGGAACATTTTGACAATTTACCATACAATTTTCTCTTTCTTAAAATCTCAAGTACAATCCTTAAATGCTCATTGTGCTCCTCCATGATCTTAGAATAGATAAGAATATTGTCCAAGAATACAAGAACAAACTTTTCCAAGTATTCTTGAAAGATATTCATCAAATTCATGAAAGTTGCAGGTGCATTTGTTAAACCAAAAGGTAAAACAATGAATTCATAGTGTTCATACCTTGTTCTAAAAGTTGTTTTATGAATGTCATCATCTTTGATTCTCAATTGATGATATCCAGATCACATATATATCTTTGAATAAACTAATGCACCACACATCTGATCAAATAGATCATCAATCCTAGGAAGATGATATTGGTTTTGATTTTTGCTTTGTTTAACATTCGATAATTAATACAAAGTCTAAGTGTTACATCCTTATTTTTAATCAAGATTACCATTTCTCCCCAAGGTGAGACACTTGGTCTTATCAAATATTTATACTATAGTTCTTGTAATTGTGCCTTAAGTTCCACTAATTTAGTTGTAGTCATGCGGTAAGGTGCCTTGGAAATAGGTTCAATTCCAGGTTTGAGTTCTATTGTGAAGTAAAATTCTCATTTCGATGGAAGACCAGGTAGTTCTTCTAGAAAAAAATCATTGTACTCTTGTAATAGTAGGTATTTTCCCATAAAATCACTATTTTATTCTCATTGTTTTGGTTATTTTTAATACACATAACATGCAGCCTTTATTTTTGACCTTCTTAAGCTACATAGAGTTTAGTTTCCAAGTTGTAATGTCTCTTTTAACCCCTTGGATGTCTGTTGTTTTCTACAAATCATCAAAGCATATTATGTGTTTTTCAAAACAATCAACCTTTTCTTTATGATCAACAAGCTAATTTACACCAATATGACATCATATGACCCGAAAGGTATAACATACAAGTCTACTTCTGTTGTAAAATTTGGTAATTATAAGGCTGCACTAAAAAGGCATTTATTAATAGTATGGACAACATTATGACCATAATGAATAGTCCATGATTTTTCCATTATTTTAACTTTTATTTTTAATTTTGTAACTAATTTTTTAGAAATGAAACATTTTGTAGCATCAGTATCAAAAATTATGGTTACATGTATACCGATTAGTTTACTTGGCATCTCTATTAGCATAGCTTTCTTTTCAGCTTATTTATTGGCTACTGCAACATGTATCTTGTGTTGCTGGTTGCTGTCATTTTTCTTTAGAGGGCATTGATTTGCGTAATGATCGTTTCCATAGTTATAACAACCCCTACAGGTACCCTTTTTGTTCAAACTTATTTTCAGCCTTGAAATTACTATTTTGGCCTTCATAAGTTTTTGTCCATTGTTATTATTCCTTGCAAAATTATTTTTGTTATTTGTTGCAGTTTATACGTTCTTGTTTTCTTACAATTATTAGTCCCAAACCTTTTTTTTAGTGTCAAAATTTTTCCATGCCACATTTTTGGGTACAAGTGATGGAGAAGATTTGGATATTTTCTTTTGATTCTCCTCCTTATGGATAGAAATTTCCTTCATTTTATGTTTCCTTATGGTCTTTTCTACCACTCCTTCCATGGTGGTTGGGTTGTGTACATATACCTCTCCACCAATGTCGGATTCATCCCCATAAAAACTTGTGTATTATGAACTTCTCATCGATGCCTGGTATTGCGCTACATACTTGGGAAGCTTGGAAAAATCCTCCCAATATTCGATTCTGATCAATTTTCCTTAAAATAAATTCTAAAACTCTAACATATTTTGATCGTAATAGAGACGTGGCAACCATCGTTTCTTGAAATATCCCTTAAATTGATCCTAAGTAATGTTAGTCTCATCAACATTCTGTTTAACCTTACGATTTTCCCATCATGATGATGCTTCATGGGAAATTTGATAAGCTCCCATCTTGTTTTTGTTTCTTCCGAGAAGTTCCTTGTGGAAAAGTACTCCATTTTGTTGAGCCGGTTCTCAGCCCCATCTCCCAATGTAGTGCCATCAAACTTTGGTGGACTTATCCTTTTTATGTCATTAGTAAGTTCAATTGCTAATCTTGCCTTTTTATTTTCAAGCTGATTAGGTGCATTCACATTTGCATTTGCAACGTTATTATTGGCATTTGAAGTAGTGTTATTCACTATATTATTGTTGTTATCACCACCAATATTTCCAGCATTAACATTTTTTTTCAGGAGGTGGCTGATTGTTATTATCAGCATCATCTTCCTCCTCTTCATTTCCCACTACTTGTTTTTCAATTACAACAAGATGATATCCTTTTTCCAATAGGGCATAAATGATCTCATCCAAATTTTGTGATGTAACTACCTCACCAACTAGAGGTTGGTTATTTGTAACATGTTCCCTTGTTCTAACCATTTTCTGTTAACAAGAAATTAAGTTTTATCAGATATGGAATCAAATAGGTCTAAGAGATGTAACCTTCAGCTCGATACCAAAATTGAACATCCTCATTTATGACTTAGAAAACAGGGGGATTTTTTTAAAAACATAATATTTGTTGTTCTAAATTCACATAATTTAGAACAAACATTACTTGTTAATCCATCACATAACGAAAACCATATGCAACTGTAATGACTCGGTTTAATGTTGATATCTCATTTCATTATTTCATGACTTAGTATTAACCGATATCTCATGTTTATCTTATTCTTATGTATACAAAGTATACTTTGGTTCCTATACCCTTTATGGGTCATTCAAGTGTGGTTGTCTAAGAATCCTATCTGAGTACCTATTACTGATACTCATATGAAATCTTGCAACCTTAGACTAGTTGACATAAGACAACACAACCAACATTTTGCGATACTTTGGCCAAATTTTTAAACATGTTTTCCATGTTTACATGCCTAGACGACATAATCTTCAAAAGGAATATGTCCATTACCGCACTCAAAATTGTTTTTAGATTAGTCTTCCTTGATTTCTGTCAACCAATTATGGGTTAATGTTTCACACTAAATAGGGACAACTCACATAAACTAGTGCGACAGTCTACTTGTGGTGATTAAGGATAAGTAGGCATACTCGAATTGACTTACGTTGATTCGTGTGTTTATTCACCCTAGGTCAACATAAGTTGATGAAAACACTTGGCTATATGCCTATCTCAGTTCGAGTAAAACAGGTGAACCGAAATCACTTTATGATAGTTGAGTTAGAGGAGCTAAGTGGGATATTGAGGCATAATGGTTGCTTCATAGTATCCACCTAATGACCTTCATCATTAAGTGGGAATGTGTAGCAATAACTATACTGCAATAACTCACTAAGTTCCTTTAACGGAACTAACATACTTAACGAGTTCCTTAGTTTTATAAAATTTCAGCATATTAATTACTTTAGTTTACATTAAGCATCGTACTTAGGGGTCAACTAATTTTGTACGATTAATCCTTAAAGAAAGGATCATAATGTACCAATACATCAGTTTAAGGTATATAGGTTAATTTTGCATTCATGTTTATGAACTCATTATTCATTAACCATTATTCCATTGAGCCTTATAATTCAATGTAAATTAAATAAGGACATCATCAAATCTCTTTTTTTATTAAGTTTGTCTAATGCGTACAAATCAAGTTTTATAACTGATAAGTTAGATTTAATGATTCCTTTATCATTCAGCCCCATCATAGCATGATCTTATTATCCTTTATATTACCATGCATAATTCTGTTTAAATAGAACACTTTCCCTTACAACGTTATAGATACAATTTATCAATATAATTTAAGTATCATAAACTATTTCTTTATTAATTATGATAAGAAAGTTTCCCTTTTTCCTCATTAAAGACTAATATCTTAATCATAAGTTCATAATAACATAAAGGGTATAACCCTGATAAGAATGCAACATCATTCTTTACAACCTATTATTACACTTTTTTTCATTTCGAATAAGCTTTAACAAATCATGATTATAACTCATAATAGTTTATTGTTATCTCATAGATTGATTAACTTATACATAAAGCTCCTTATCCAAACAACTCTCAATCCCTTATTTAACTAATAGGTCATGATTTTTTATGACTTAGGAATAACAAAATAATCTCCAATATTCATACTAAATAGATAAACTAATTATAAATTCACATTCATACAATAATTTAATATAACCAAAACCAGAATTTGTTTTATTCCATACATAGTAAATATTTCATAAGTTTTTAATCAATAATGATGAAATTTCTTATCCATTACAAAATAATAAGGCATTAATCCTTCATGGTTCTTCTACAGAATCATTTCAAAAAAATTAATACTTTCAAGTATCCAAATTAAATGAACATCATCAGTAAAACAAATGTAACTTCCTATAAGTCTTTCTTCTTTCACTTTTCATGAAATCCATCTGCAAAATTGTTAGCATGTGTCAGTTCACAAGAATTGATCATGATAAATACTAAAAGATTAAAATAGTATGCTTCTATCTTATAATTTCGTGAAAGGAACACTGCTAATTAATGAAATTGTTCTCAGTAACGAAAATACAAACAACACATAAAAGCATGCCAAAAATTCCACAATGTCCAATAAAGGAAGAAAGTCAATTTAATTCACATTTAAGATCCAATTATAAATTAAATAAAAAGTCAATAATCCAAGTAAGCTAGTCCTTTTAAACTTTCAAGTCAAAACAAACACACAAGTGTGTTAGGATTACAATCATATAATCTTCCAAATTTTATGATTAAAATATAACACTATTTCCTTCTTTTATTGCTTAGCTAAATAAATTATTTCAACACACCAAAATACTCATGAAATATGCGAGTCAATGATCGATTAAGACTTTTCATGGAGTACATGTAAAATTCAGCATTAATCTTATAATAACGTTTATAATCAGAATCGAATAAGACAATAAGAATAGCCAATATATCACTATATATAAATTCAAACAAGTATAACTTGATTAAAGAACCAAGTTATTTTCCTTCCATAATCTATCCACGAGTTCACCCTCACAAGGACTTTTATAATATTACTATTATCAAGGATTAATTCCAAGAAATTCGAATGGTAACACGATGATAATGATATGAAGATTAAACAATATTGTCTTTATGACAACTCAAGAAGATGAGTATAACTCAAAGAAGGATTGATTCACAATACTAAAATAACAAGCCACACCCAAGGTCAAAAAAACTTCTACCTGTACTAATCAAAGGGAAAGTCTCAATGAGAACCGCCTACAGAATCAACTATCGATAGAAATGATAATTGGTTTATCATAACAACATTATATAGATATTCCATTTAAAATTAATCACAGTCAAAGAAAGAAATGGGAGAAACTAACGCTCCCCAAATATTACTAAATTCCTCTCAAAAATAAATGTAGACATAAAGCTAAATGGCAGAGGCTATGGATCTACCTAAATGAGCTCGAAGTTAAACTTGCAACTATTTCCTTAATGGTTTGAACTCAGATTGTTAGGAATCATTTATCAAAAAAAGGAATCCATAGTGAACCCACTAAGATGCATTCAAAAACAAGGTCACATACCTCCGGATAGGGAGTTACAACTCTAAAACATTGCTCCAAAAAGTACCGAATCGAGTTTGTTATAGTCAAGTTTCAATGACAACATGGAGGTTATACACCTAGAAATACATTCGAGAATACAAGTTCAAGAATATCGATCACAATGACAAGAGTGAATCATCACAAATGAAGGAGCCACATAGAATAAAAATATTCCGGACCTTATCAAAAATATTCATGTTTTACGCCAACCCCGTAAGGGTATTTCAAAATAAGAAATAGTTAAAAAAATAAAAAATAAGACTGATATCAAATACCAAAGAATCATACACCTTATCCTAATTGAGGGATTCATATATTCAAAACTAAAATCACCTAGAAAGGGTTCAAATCTATTTTCGAGTTTTATAAATATTGAACCAAGATTCACAAAAAGAATGGTCAATAAAACTGAATCAAGAGCCTCTAAAGGAATATTCAGAATACACACAATATTTCATTGCATAATGTCCAAATTCTCAAGAAACCAATGTTTTCAACCAATATTTTCTTATGGGTTTCAACCTAGAACTAGAAACTCCCAAAAAAATTAAAAACAGATTACATACATCTAAGATATGCAACTGAGAATTAAATAGTATCACAATATCTACACAAAAGAATACTCATAGAGTCTTATGCAAAATGAATCGATCTAAATGACTAAGCCCATAAAATGAAAAAATAATAAACCATTCACAAGATCCCAAACTAAAATGCAAATCCAAAAATGAGAAAAGTTATTTTCATGAAATTGTTAAACAGATAAAAATATCATAATGAGTTAGAGCCTATCATGCCTGGTAATGATCTCGAACTCTTCTCAAAGCTTCCAAAATTTCTTGTGAAGTTTCCACAACAAAATCTCCTCAAAAATTTGCAATAGAACCAACGAAAACCCCATCTTCTCTTCTTATTTCATTTTTATAGCTTCAACATTAAATTACTTCCTTGATTCCACCATGCGAAAGGAAAGATTGAATATGCAATAAAATCGAACTAACAATTCGAAAAATATAAAATCAACATACAAAGCCATTGAGCTCGAAAATCCAAATGAAAAGTAAAATTGACCCTATTTCATTTCTACCAATCCATGTGGTGTTTCCCAAGGTAGTTTTCTGCTCATTGATTGAGAACAATAAATGCCAAGATGATTTAACATTCCACTAGGAATCCCATGAGCCACCCATTCAACTAAGTGATAACTACCAGTTATAATAAACAATTCCAACTCTTTAGTGATACATTTTAGTGTGAATTCCAAAATAAAAATGTCTCTTCAAAAGATGGTAGGATAGAGCATTTATTAACAAATTAACTTCGCCAAGTACTCCTTTGGAATGGCACCACTTGCTCTTCTTTAACCCAACCCTATCCAACAATGCCAAGCTTAGTTTTCCTTTGGTTAGACTCATAGTTAGGTACCCCTTAAATGAATCACCATTGCTTAGGTAACTTTAATGTCGAATTCCTTAGGGTAGTTTAGGGATTAGGACACCCTTACAAAAATACATCCAACTTAGCTTAGGCTAAAATGCATCTAACATAGTTAGGTTATCATACTAATCTAACTATCACCTTAGTGTAGTTTTAGCTATGCCCATAGAATATTTAACATGAACATTACTTATAGAAATAAAAATCAAAGTAATTAGATCTCATGGAAAGAGTGCATTCACTGGATGCCACCAGGTGCTCTAGCGACATTGCTTCTTTGAGCCTGGGAAAGATAATATTTTAGCAATAAAATGAAGTCAATTAGACTAACAAAATGATCGTAATAACATAATGATCAAAGGCATGCCTTGGATCACTAAAATTGATCCAAGGTATGACTATTCCTTTTTAATATAAAATTAATAGTCACGTAACAAATTTATTATCATGATTGAAATAACTTACCCTTGCAGGGTTCCAAAGACTAGTATTTATTTCTTATCACCTGGATTCACAAAATGTACTTCAAATTTCAACATAATGAGTACATGAAACAATTCAAAATCCATCCAATCATTGCCAAAATATGATTGTATCCAGGTTTAGAAGATAAAACATATCATCTACAACAAACATGATCAACAGTTTAAAAGAGTATATTGTCGTAAAATAGAAATCACATATCAACGTTTGCAAACTTCAGTCAAAGAAGTAGGTTAATATTCCAATCATGGAAGAGGAATTACACCTAAAATATGCACATGCATCTATATCAATGGATAATTCCTTTTTGTGATCACCTATTGGAATGATATCCATGATTCCCATGAACTCTTCTATTGCCTCATCATTTTCGAAGAGATCGATCAACACGTGAAGTTGTTTATCCCAATCAATTATGTTACGATATACCAGGATAACTTGGGAATTGGCTTGAGGATTTGTTTTGGAAAGGGTAAGGATGGAAGAATTTGGAAATAGGTTAGTAGAGGCAAGATCCTTCATTGTCCGAATTGGATAAGTCATCCTCACGTTCAAAGGGAGTGTCGTTTACATCTGCAAGTGGAGCTCTATGAGCTGAATGCCAAGGTCATGATTATTATACTCACATGGGGGAAGTGGAGTAGGTTCTAATCCACCTTATGCATCTGGGCCACACCTGACTCCTAACACCCCATGACTTGCATCATGCGGTGTGCTTTGATAAAATGGGGAGCTTGGTGACATGAATCCATAGTTCCTTCAGTACCCAATTGGTAGGCGTATCTAGCATATTCTCACCGAAAAGATACCACTAGGAGTAAACCTTTCAAGGGGCTCAGGGAAACTAGCTTGAGTGTTTTTGGACTAGAAATATGGTCTACCATGTGTCTTAGGTGACACTGAAAGATCATATATCAATAAGGCTTGTTCAAGATTGAATTTATCCTCTGGGCCGTATTTCCCAAATGTTTCTTCCCATGAAGTAAAGGGATTAACCAACATAGGAAAATTTTAATTTCAAGTTACCAACGTATCCGGATCTACATGATCCTTCATAGCTTCGTTTGTAATGGAACCAAAATATTTGTAGAAGTACACTCATATGTTGCATGTGAGAAACTATACAACACTCTACAATGTGTAAATGGTTCAGGGTCACCCAAAATGGTGATCATATATCCTTCATGAGGAAACTTGATACATTGATGATAAGTCAAAGGAACGGCCTTCATGGCATGAATCCATGGGCGTCCTAAGAGCATGTTATATGGGAGGTCTAAAACAAGAACCTGAAACTTTTTATCACGATAATAATGCCCCCGTCTCTATGGGTATCATTATGGTTCTTGAACGTCTCACGTTCCTCATTATCATATGTTGTGATGGTGATGGTATTAGGATCCAAGTTTGCTTCTGTGTGGCCCAGTTTCTTGACAAGCTTCAAAGTGCATATATTCAAACCGGATCCACCATCTACAAGCACTCTTTTGAATTTGTGATGAGTAACAAAGACTTCTATATATAAGGGCATATTATGACTAGGTTTGTTATGTAGTATATCATTATGGTCAAAGGAAACAAAAACACTATAAGCAAGGTTTACAACCATTGCTTGGAGATTTTGGGATCTATGTATGTGGATATTCCAGACCTGTGAAGGGTTTTATATAATGTCCCTATGACTGTTTGAGATTTTTAGAATATCTAAGATTGAGATCTTAGCAGTGGTCTTCTCTAATTGGTCCAACAAGTCATATTGTGTTTCTCGAGGGACATATGGAGTAGGTTTGGAGATTACTAAGTGCGTGTGTCACATTTCTATGGTACAATTGTCACCTACAATCCTAATGGTTTTCACTTGTTCATCAAATGATTAGATACAACCTATCGAGAATCAAAAGGATTATTTGTAGAGGTATACACATAATTTGCAGCCCTATAATTATTAGATGACTCTCCTTGATTTGGCTTCTTGTTCCCTTGTTTATTATGGTGAGGGAAGGTTTGTTTAAATATCCCCATTTTTTAAGTTAGGATCTTCCCCAGATTTAGGTGAATCTATCTCAATCTTACCTTCTTCAATAAGGTCATGTATATAGTGGCATAGCCTCATACACCTACCAGTCTTGTGTCCTACGATAAATGAAAGTCACAGTACTCATGCTCTTTATACCATCTTGGTTTAGGTGCATCTTCAGGGAAGGGTACTATGGTTGGAGGATAAGCGACCATGGTCACAAAGATCTCTAATTGTTTTAAAATTACATACAATGGATCAGTTAGAAGCATGAATGTTTGTATTGGGGCCCTATATTTGTCTTGATGAGGTCCTTCCGTGAGTTTCAAAAGAGGACCACTGGGAAAACCTCGGACTCTTTTGGAGTTAGTGATGTTGTCCCCTATGACATTCTTGTTTTGTTTAAATAATTTAGGCTTCTCTATAGGTTTTGATTCAATATACTTATCCTTGGAGAAGGGTTTAATAGTCCCTTTTGCAATTAGAGCCTTTTCAATGTTACTACCCTTCTCTATAACTTCTTTAAAGTTAGAGACATGGTGCATTTGTAAATGAAAGGCCTAGGTTTAGATTAGGTACAAAGATGTTAACCATCTGTTTTTTCAGAACATTGCAAGGAAAATGGATAGCCAAACCATGCCACCATTGTAGGAAACTGGCGAAGGATTCATTAGGTCTCTAATTTGTAGTACAAAATACTAGCATGCTTATATCACTCTCCCTTTTAGAGGAGAAGTTTAGCACAAATGTTTCAGCTAATGTGGGCCATGTAGCGATTGTTCCTTTAGGTATGCGTATGAACCATTCTAGTGTTTGTCTCAACAAATTGTAGGGAAATAAATGAATAAGGTAGTTATGGCTAAATGTAAATTCCTAGAAAGCCATGTAGAATTATTTTATATGATCTCGAGGATCACCCTTACCTTTATATTTATCAAAATTAGGTGTATCAAAGTTTTTGGGGAACGAAACTTGTAACATGTCTCTATCAAAAGGGTAGGGACATATCTCCTCATATTGATATTTCTTGCTATGGCCCACGTTACTTTCATGTAGTGTTGTGAGCATGTTTTTCATTTATTGTAGCTCTTGTGTAATGAGTTGGTCTTTCATTGGAGATGGTGGTCTATTCAGACTAACCTTTAATGCTTCATCATTGTGAGGGTTAGTGTATAGTTCACTAGACTTAGATTTATGTTTCTCCTTTCGTGACACTTTTTTACATCTTTAGATGTGTGTAAACTCATTAACCTTTGGCTAAGTTTAAGTATTTGTCTTTGGAGGAATTCTTCTTCGGTTTGGTGGTCATATTCTATGTCATATTGAGGAGGTACCTCCTTGTTTTTATTTCAATTTTGACCCTACGTGAGGCTCTAAAAGGTACTCTTCAAGCACCATCATTTTGTTTTAGTATTTCATTCTTAAAGTTTTTATTTTCATGAATGGAATTGGAATCATATCCCACATCAAATGGATTAGTGTGAATCATACCATGAATATCGATAAGAGGACTTTTTGTGACTCTTCCTCATTCATGTTAATCATTTTAACAGACATGTCATGGTCTTATGGTAGCTTGGCTCCTAATTCTAGGACGTGTGTAAGTATTTGGTCTCTATTTAGGTATAATAGATCATCAAATCATGCGAGATCAAGTTTATTCTCTCCTTGCAATGAATCAGTGTCATTTCTACTTGGATCAACCCAAGCTTCATTGTCCTTTACTTTGGAAAAATGAGGGTTTAGGTTAGTACTAGTAAAGGGATTGTTCCATAGAGCATTTTTAACACTCGAAGGGATTCATCTCTGCTTCACATTCCATTCTTCTAGCCACCATCCTTGTGATAGGTGGCATGGGTAATTTTTTCTACATGATGTTTATCTATATTTGACTAAGTTATAATCAACCTAAGTGTAACGTAATTTATCTCGCCTAGATGTCTCGAGGTGGTTTAGCCTCTATCTCTACAGAATGATATGTAAAAAGGAATCAAGGATCAAATGATCTATCCTAGGTACAAGTATATGCAATCTCAATCATATAAGGAACAAACCATGCAAGTGTAAGTAACCAATCAATCAATTAAAGTGTTTATACCTTTCATCTTTAATGATAGTCTTGACGCTAGATGACCAACTCTATGCTAATGCTTAGGTAAAGTACAAAATGAAAAAGGTGTAAGTATTAACAAAGCGTAAGCTTGATTCCAAATCAAAGGATACTACAATGAGTTTAACAACCAACAAGGTCAAAAATGTCAAAGGGTGAGGATTGAAAATTCAAGCCACATAACCACACCAATTGGACACGTTAATTAAAATTTGCAGAGAAGTGAGATATTAGTGCCAAAGTGGTATCAAAATGACACAAATGAAGTAAGTGAAAATCTTTAAGATTTTTGAAAATGTTTGAAGTAAAACTAAGTCAAACTATACTAAGGAAGTGCTAAAATGTGGGCAACGTAACACCACAATGTGGACACTTAGATCACATTTACAAGAAACATGATATAAGTATCTTAATTGTGTCGAGACAATGCGAGATAAGGTAACATGTCTAAGGGGATCAAATGATGACCAAAGCCTAACTATGATGATGATCTTGAAATCAAGATCAAGTGGCTACCAAGATATAAAAAAATTACCCACACACTTTTATATGTTTAACAACTCATCCGTAAACATGGATGAGCGTAAACGGACATAAAAGTGGTGAACACAATCTATTGATAACACTTGCAAAATATGCCTTCTCTTGTCCCAAATGGGAAACAAGAATGCAAAGGAATAGACCAAGTGATGGTGAAACAAGCTAGTATAACTTTGGCATAGTTTCACCTTGCCTTAGGGCAAGTGAATAACTAAGAAAAAGTGATATGTTGCGAGCTTCGTGATGAATATCACTAGACCCTAACTTTGAGGGACTCTCCCTTGTTCGTCAAACAAGGTTTTGAATCCAAAGAAGTTAGTGTTTCGTGATGGATTTTGACTTGATGATTTGGACTAGCATAAGTTGGCCTCTTGAAGAAATGGCTCCCTAGGTAGTTCACTCAACTAGGTACCACAAACACCCTCTGTGAGCTTGATTTACCAAGAAAGTTGCAATGACTAATCTTGGAGTATCTCGGCTTTACTTTACCCCCTTCAAATACAATGAGAAATGAATGCATTCACATGTATCTTTCACTGGGGTCACAATGGAGAATGTTTTGGTGCTAACTCACAAATATAATACTAGTCAAGTGGGTAAACCAAGATGCTTCTGGTTTCTTCCATGAGGTTACTCAACGGTGGACTACTTTAGGGTTCCTAGAGGTGACGTTCTAGTTAAGCGGATAGGGATGTACCCTTTTTCGAACCTGCATATACAATGTGTTGAATGTGGTGTGTTTTTTTATCTTTTTAGACTTATTTTAGTTTTTTTTTTGCATAACGTTTGGTAACCTACATCAAACACGTTAGTATTGTTTTGATCCCGATTCTTTCACAAGCGAATTTTGGTCCTACACACAAATGATTAGAAATTTTCCAAGTGGTCAATACATCATATAAAGGAGATATCACGTTGTTTCTGATTTCCAAGATCATCCTAAGATGCAAGGAAAGAGCATACGCAACATGAAACCTCACTAAACTTGTAACAATGGAAAATACTTAATCAAATTGTAAGAAGTAAAATTATTTTTAGCCAACTTTGAAGTTCTTTCCCATTTAGAAACTTAATTGAAGTGTTTGGAAAGCATAAGAAAAAATAAAAATGCAAACACCTCAAATCAAGTTAGTATAAAATAAATAATAAACAAGAACCTACAAACCACTGTTAAAAACCTACAAGAATGTCAGAAAAACCTAGAATATCAAATCTTGTAACTCCGAACAAATAATTAAATTCGACAATGAATTCTGCATGTCTAGAATGATGTGTGTGTGGTATTTTCAGCATGTGCATGCCATTGATGATGTGTACGCATCCCAAATAAAATGGAAAATGACAAAGAGGCTGGATTTATAGGTACGCGTCTAGAATAATGTGTGTGTAGGTTTGAACAAGTGTGCGGCTTTGGTTCATTGACAGGTCAAGAACGCCGCTGCTTTGTAAGTATGTGGGAAAGTGTAATGTGTACGCACCATTTTTGACATGTGCGTAGAAGTTTCAATATGTGCTCTTCCTTTTTCATGTGTGCGTGCCCTCTCTATTGCCTACGCATTGCCCTAAAAACCACCAAACAAGATGAGAACCAGAAATCTAAAAATGCCAACAGGTCCTAATTTAGTCCTTTAAATTATTTTCTAACATAAACCCATTAAATTCATAAGCCAAAGGGAGATTTAACACATATAAGTTTACCAAATGCTTGGAAAAACTATTTTCCCTAAAAAAGCATGAAAATGGTTAGAAAAAACATGTAAATGACAAAATTTAAACAACTTCTAATGGACTATGGGGTTGCATGTCCCACCGGGCATGCCATATGTATTCATGTGTAAGTTGGTGTAGCTATGGGATGAATCCTAGAACACTCAAGAAATCTTCAAAGCTTGCCAAACTTCAACAATGAACCATCATATTAGAGCTAAGAAAGAAATTATCTCTTTACATGCATATATAAACTTGAAATAAACATTAAAACCCTAGCATATCCAGATATTTCTCTACTCCATGAAAGCTATGAAAGATGGACCTATTAAAGACCCTAGCAATTAGTTATGCTTGTTGGAATCTCAAGAAGCTTGAGAGTAGAGTCTCCCCATTAATGGCTACAAGGCCAATGGTTCTCTCTATTTACCCAATGCTTTTGAGTAAAAGATGCAATAGTAAAGAAAATAGCTCAAATAACAATGAAAACTACTAAAATCTAGAAATGGCATAAGCTAGTCTAAAAATGGAGTGTTCTTAACTAAAGGAGGAGGGTATGCTTGTATTTATAGGTTTATGTTTCCAAGAATGGAATGATTTGGGTGCATGTGGGACAAAAGGTAAGTCCAAAAAGAACTTTTAGTAAGTCAAAGCAAGATTTGACTAGGTTTAGAGACTAATTAACCTCTTATGATTAACAAGGGATCCCAAATAAGCTTAGGAAGCTTTCTGGGAGCATCAAGAGGGGTTTGGATAGATTTCAGAAGCATTGGAAGTGGGAGTTAGCTAATGAGAAGATCCATTGGTCAACTGCAAGATAAGAAGGCTTAATCAACGTGTATTGATCAATTAAGAGGTTTTGAAGGGAAAAGAAGCCTAATTGACGAAGTGTCGTCAATTTGCAGGGAAAAGAATAGCTAGTGCAATGTTAGGAATAATATTGCTTTGATCAAACCATGGGTGTATACACATAGCTTGGAATTTATCTTGAAAATTATGGTGTAAAGATTGAATTGAATCTAATATGGGTTGATTGGTTGTGGTATCATGACTAATAGGGTCATCAAAGAGATGATGAAAAAATGGGACTTACTTGTGTAGGATTCATATTATGAGTGAGGTAGATAGTGTCTAGGGCTTATTGGAGAACATATTTGCAAGGTGGTTGAATTTGAAGTTATTAATACAAGGATATTTGAGAATCCATGAAAGAATATCCAATAAAATAGGAAAAATAAAGATCTAAGTGTTTGATCACAAGTAGGGTTCACCAAAATATTTAACATTAATGTAATTAAATATAATTTCATAGTAACATTGTAAATAATTATATATGAGAATTAAAGTATAATAGTGCACAAGTAATAAGAAAACAATAATATGAAACAATAAGAAAGAGAGAAGGTGACTTAGCTGATTTCATACAATCGGGAGCTGATCTAGGTAGAGGAACTGTTGAAATAAACCGTAACCACCGTCGTCAAGGGTCGTGAAGATTCTCGGAAGTTAGAAATGTGCATTACAAAAGCACCCATGGGAGGACAAGAGTGTTTGGGTGCTAGTGACTAATGTGGGTGTTAGTGTCTAGAAAGGTTCTCGGGATCTATAATTTTATGTGTAGGAGTTCCACCGTTAGTTTCCATTTGTTACTATGGCTTTTCTCCTAAATCATTGATTGTACACGCAACTTGCAAAAAAATTGTCTAAGTTCACATGTCCAAACACCACATAAAATTTAATAAACAAATATGTAGAATGTGGATTCGAATAACCCCGACAGTCTCCCAAAGAGTGAACTTAGTACCGAGCATTGCACTAAATTTTAGAATCCATGTAGTTTTGTGTTTATGTGTGTGTAATGATGCCCTACGTTGTCCTTGTGTAAGTTACACAAAGTTGATAACAGACTAGATCTATAATGTAAAAATGTATAGAATGTGTTTGATGGAATACAATGAACTTCCCCCTCCTATGTTGTGTATGTAGAATGATGTAACCCCTTTTGTCCATTGTGTGAGTGTGCTAGATTTATGCCTTTGAAGTGATCTTGTGCCTTTGAATGCAAGATTAGGTGATGATAGGTGATTATTATTATTTTTCCTCTTATTTGAGAGCTATAACTATATATATATATATATATATATATATATTCCTTGTTTGAATTCCATAATTGAAAATTAAAAAGCTGACCCAAAGTTGTAAAAGATGGACCAAAAGTAAAAGATACTCAAAAGAGTAAGAAGAAAGAAAACAAGGTCAAGAGTGCCCGAAAGGATAGGAGTACCTGGTGCTTCTATCCTAGATGGGTGTTAGTGTCTAAAGCCATAAAATATAAATTAGTCAAATATTGACAGGGGTGTAGGGTGTGTAAGGTCAAAAAAGTATCGAAATGAATAAGAAGGCCCAAAATATGCTAACCACTAGTGTTCTTACTTAGGAATCATGCATATGTCGGTATGCTCTAGGACCTAGAAATGTACCCAAGTTCATAGATTTTGTTTCTACATATTCCTCACCCCTAACCACCAATTGATCAATCCCATCACCCTTCATGGGTTCCTTACTACCTAAATCCTCCTCTCCAAATCACTAATTCCTACTCCTTACATCATTATAGTTTTATTTAAGTAGATATAAATGTGTTGGATGTCCTCTAACCCACTACATTCACCACTCGATTCTAAAGAAACATTATCAACACTCGAGGTCTATAAGTGGTTGATTACTATCATCTTCATTAGTAAATATGACCTCCTTATCTTCTCGTTAAATATCACTCTCTCGGTATCAATGCATCTATGTGAGACGCCCTTAGTACCCAAGGTGTTAGACACAAAAATATCAAGTGACCTACTCACACTATAAACATTTTATAATGGTTTGGGACTAGTTTTGATATCAATAAATGACATCAATGTAACACAATTATCAAGCATCCTTAGAACTTACATGATGATATGTATTCTATACAAGCCATATCATCTAGTGTTACAAACTCCATTATGATCCCTAACATCTACTAAAATAAATAATATACCTCTCTCACAAGTATTTGATTGATTGGTAAATCCATCTAATTGAGAAAAAGTATCTCTTTAGCATTGTCTCGTGAAATCCAATAAGCCCTCCTACATAATTATGTTAATATTTTAACTAATATTAACAACATTAATGTAGTCACAAAATCATGCACTTTATAAATTTATTTAACCCAATTTCATACTACTATTTAGAAGTTTCTTGAGCGAAGAAAGTACTAATTAATCCCTATCTTTTGGCCATCTTGTTTTATTTTATTTCATCATTACTACCCCTTTTCAGCCACATTCCCAATTTGTTTTATCCCTTTCCTATCATTTTAGCCTTGGTTGGGGCGCCTGGTCCCATCAAGTGCACCCCAGTCCTTTTCACACCTTCCCACTACTTTTTGGGCTCTTTCTAACCATTTGGCATCTTTATTTTTCTTTTGGTTGACATTTTTAGGGTTAATTACAAAATTAGATCAATATAACCCTATATATATAATTTTATGAGACCATATTAAGGAACTCTATTGTGCAAATGTGCAACAGGGAAATTAGAATTTTCCAAGCACAACAACTATACCCAGATGTCAAATTTTTCATGTTTTATCATTCCCAGGAACTCCAAGAAAAATCCGTTAGTATTTTCACCCTCTATTTGATTTCAAATTGGTCCCTAGGTGATTTAGGAAATTTTATTCATTCCCCCTAGGTGATTTTAGGGATTTTTGAAAAGATGTTATCTTTTGGCAGTATTGGGAAGGGCTATCGCTGGCCTTCCCAAGATTGGATCCCCCTGGAGCAGAACGAAAGGGAAAAATTCAACATGGAGGTGAATGGAATACCTTATGACATCAAAGAAATTATTTTGGAAGGTTTAGAGAAGTTTTTCAAGACTTGGAGCAGTCTGAGTGAAAAACAGGGTTCACAAGCCTAGGCAGTTCACAGGCCTAAAACAATTGTTGGGCTTCAGAAGAAGATTCCAGGAGCTCCAAATGGAGTTATAAGTAAAAAAAAAAAAAATTGGAAAGAGGATTCCAAGACCTACATGATGGTGAAATAAAAATTTTCACAACACCTTGACACATATAATGGACAAGCAGTTTTTCTCAGGCACAAGTGGAGTCCCAGATCAAAAATCCAATTTTTCAGGGATAATATGGCTGAATCAGGACATGGGACCCACACCATTGGATTTAAAATATCATTTCCAGTTAGGATCATATAAAATTTTACCAATAAATTCCACCGGGAGCTCAAATTATCTTCATTCCAAGTTACCCTCTCAAAGGCAGTTCAGGACTTAGTCATTTTTTCGAGAGGACACATGTCAGCACCAGGAGCCTGGCGGGATTTCATGTCCCCAACATCCCTGAGGTCAGGTACATAAACCCTTGGAAAATTTTCCCAGCCCCAATGTGACCTCTTGGACCCTCATATGACCTCCAGACTTGACAGGGCCACCCCAAATGCTTAATCGAGCATGCATTCCCTGTCGTTGGATCGGGCGCCACGTGTCACCTCCAAGACCACTGTGGAATTTTATTTCCATTATTCACCTGAGATGGGGGACATAATACCTTGAAAAATGTGCCCATCCCCTATGGGGAGTCATTTGGACACCCACGTGACCAAATTTCACCCCGTGTGATTATTTGGTGTATGCATTCCCCGCCGTTGGATCGGGTGCCACGTGTCACCTCCAGGACCATCGTGGAATTTTATGTCCCTTATGAACCTAAATTGGGGACATAAGACATGGAAAAATTCTCCCAGCCCCCATAGGGAGTCATTTGGACACCCATGTGACCTCCTTTCAGCTCCCAGTGCTTTAAATCAGTTTTTTCCTCCTTCATTCCCTACCGTTGGATCTAGTGCCACGTGTCATCATCTTGCTCATTGTGGAAATTGATGTACCTCACATACCTGAGGTTAGGAACAAAAATCATGGAAAAATGTTCCCAAGCCCTACCTATGCATGTCTTTATGAAATTTTTCCAAGTGTCACTTTTTCCCGCTTCTAACTTCTAACAGTTATATGTGCACTTCATTCCTCCATACTTCCTCTGCAACATACTTCCATCACTTCACCATTGAAAATGATCAGACCTACTCAAATAAATAACTGAAACACATTCCCCACAGTGATGTGCAGGTCTAAGAAGGAATCCTCATCAAACACAGAAGGAGAAGCACGGAGCATAGAAGGAGAAAATGGAGAAAACTCCATAGCCATGAAATGAGAAGTTGAAGAAATCTCTCAAACAGATGCATGAAACAACAATATATTTTTTTGCTCATTCCTCTACCCAAGGCCATCAAGAAGGCACCTTCAAATTCCCCCCATGTGTGACAGAGCATCCACAATGAAGAAATCTCATTTTCAGCTCAACAAAGAAAGAAGTGGGATTTCCCATCAAACCGATTGCGGATCGAAGTAAGATTGCACGTGAAGCACCAGAAGAAAAAACCCACATCAAAAATATAATTTTATTCAAAAATAGAGGAGAAAACCAGACCTGCAATTTTGAGGTCCATTAATGGTTGCCGTACCCAGAAGCACTGCCAGGTCTAAAAATTAAAACTTTAAAATCTCCTGGATTATTAAGCGGGCGGGCCTGAAATTTCAAAGGGATGATATTGGGAAAAAACCCATATCAAAAAACTTCGTTCCATGTCAATTTGACTCCCAGAGGCCAAATTTCTAAAAATAGTAGGTCTACTAAAAAGGAACTGCTATTTTGGGAAAGTCATTAATAGAAGAACCTGTGAAGGAGATGAAGATATCAGAGGTGCACTATAGCTGAGAATTCACCAGAATGGAAATTTTTGGTGCTTACTAAAAATAGTAAGTGGGCCCTCGAGCACCTGCTAAAAATAGAAATTTGATCCAAAGAAGTGAGGAACGCAGGGAGAAAGGGGAATCAAGGTCACAACACTCAACTAAGGATTGAGGGAGTTACTTTTTTCACACTTACTAAAAATAGTAAGTTACACTCAAAGAGAAGTTTTGTCACAATGGGATGTATAAGGATAATCATTTAGTGGCACATCATTGTTCGGGAGCATCCTAGCCATTTTTCACAAGGAATTCGAGATCCACCTTAGTTCATTCAACTGGGTGAGCATTCGGGAGCTAATTTGGAGGAGTTTCACAGTGTGCAAGGAGTTCAAAGATTTAGAGTTTCACTGCATTTGGAGATTTCCATCAACAAGGATCAATGGACTTCATCAGGTGACATCTACTCTTTTTCTTCTCTCTCTCTCTTTCTCTCTCCTCTTCCCCCCAACTTTCTCTCACTTTCAAATGTTCTAATTCTTCGTTGGGGTTTGCACTTTTTGATATGCCTTTAAGTCACTTAAAAGTGACTTTAGAAACTTAATGTAAATTAAGTCTCCTTGTTATTATAAAAGGGACTTTAGAAACTTAATGTAAATTAAGTCGCCTTACTATTATAAAAGGGACTTAAATATTTAAAGTGGAATATGAATAGTCTTAAGTCATATTAAGGCATATGGAGGGTCATGAGGAAGACAATAAGTCACCTCTCATTCTATAAATTGTAACGCCATTCCCATTGCAAAGGGTTGGCAATTGATCTTGTAGACTCAAGAGTGCATTGTACCTAGAGAAAGCAAAGGAGATAGCCATTTTCTTCTACTCTCTTCCCCTCTCAAATTTCTTCCATTCCCACATTATGTACAACTTTGATTTGAGTAATCACTACAAGAAGGAGTTTCTATATTTCTTTGACTAAGGGGTTTCTTGATACTTGGTGATCGGTGAATTTTATTTGGTCTTGTTGTTATTCGCAGAGTTATTTCTTCCGATAAATGCATGTGTTGAATTTTCTAACTAGTGTGTGTGTAGGAATCTGATTTTCTACCTATAGCATTAGTTCTCCTACCTCTTTTCTCACTCCCCTTTCCCGCTCTACAAATGAAGACTTCCCTAGCAAGAGATTGCTAGCTTTGCCACAGGGTCAGTGGAGTGCCCCTGTTGGATCCCCGGTCGAAAGACCACCACATAAATCCACACTTTCTCGTGCATGCACATATGACAGCTGCACCGGTTAAGTAGAGGGACTTAGATTCCTAGAGCATTGGCAATAAATCCACAAGTTTTTCCACCCGAAAATTTTTCTCACCAACAGGAACCTAGCATCACTTACTACTATCACTCCATCTAGAGGTGCATTCATCTATTTCATTAGAGATCACTTACATTCACATAACTCCATCATCAAGGAATAAGGCTAGGACATTTGCATCACACTTCATAGGGGGAGGGATTCTATTATATTCCATGCACACATTCTATTACATTCTCTACACGTAGTTATTACTCGCTACTTCACAAAGTGTGATTGGTACAAGAGAAACCTAGGGCAGGTTCACACACACTTGCACATAGAACTACATTGGGTATGAGATGTAGTATAACGCTCAGTTCGTAAGTCCACTATTGTGGCAGCTGAGGTCAGTCTGACCCCTTCATATGTATTATTCCTTTTTTAGGGTTTGATGATTGTTTTTTGGGTCTTACATGTTTTTATTCATCTTAGAGTATTGGTGACATTTAGCGTAGGACATAAAAGTTGATGCGACACACATCGAGGGTTTTAGAACACCTTTCAACCCAATAAAAACTAGTTTCATAGATTTTATGGGACCAAGGCACCCAAATTACATACCAAAGAACCCATAGGTTCCTAATACTCTTCTAGGTGCCATTGTCTAGATAAATAGTCCAGATCCACTCTTTTCGGGACTTCTACACACCTGCGTTCTTGCTCCTAATTTTTCCAGTTACCTCTGTGACACTCTCCTACAATCATATTGTATCAAATGAGTTCCTTCATCACTCTCTTTAGCATATTAGGGTTAGCATTTCCTTTTGCATAGTTTTTTAGCTTGCTTTCACACTTCTTTACTACATTTATTTACTTTATTTACAATTGTTCATAGCTTAGATTAACTATTTATATACTACTTAGTCCATTTTTAGTTAATCATTTTGGTGAACCCAACGTCTTATCATGGCTAAAGATACTTCTTCTCCACCTCCAATCATTTTACAATTTGATAGTTTTGTCCATGCCTTTGTTGACACTCCAACGATGTTTCTGGTTATCAACCTTGTCCTTCACTTATTCATCTTCCATCTTCAGACATAGACCATACTACTCTAGATGATGCTATTGTCACTTATATGTGTACTATTGACCCTAATACTTTAGTGAGAGTTCTAGAGGAGGAACAAGCTCCTCAACTTGGTCATATAGCTACACCTCATATCATTTCTAAGCCATAGGAAATTCCTCATTTGCATCCACCCATTAATTCTCCCACCTTATATATAGAGGATTATCCTGATATACTCTTTGCTCCTACCTCTCCATATTATGCTCTTACACCACAATCTATTGAAGCTCCACATAACTCCGATGCTACTATTTGTATGGTTAATGTGGTTCCTCCTACTTCACCACCAACTCCCACTGTCACAAATGTTATGATACTTTATATGAGGTCTACTCCAAAACGCTCCCTTGTTCTACCTACCCTTCCATCACCTCAACTTGTGGATGAACCACTTCACTTATCACCACTTGAGGGTGTCATTTGTATGATAGATGCAGTTCCTTCTATGCCACATGTTACTACTATTATTATCATTCCATATCAAGAGCATGTCTAGTCCACGTACATCACTCTATCACCTACACCTTCACCAACTCTACCACCCTCAGTACACCCACCATTTACTTGCACTCTCTTCATGAATGATTCTTATTGGGAGCACATACCACTTGATACTTCCTGCAAAGCCACTATATGTTCACATGATGGTCTCCTTTGACTTGGTTTTTCCTTTGAGGACCTCCATTCTCCCTTATATGATCCACATTTGTATCATGGATCTGTTATTCTCACTATTGCATATGGACTCTGTGTTTTCCATCTTGTTGTTCACCTTGCATGTTATTATACTTCTTCTCCACTTACTCTCATCCTATGTTGGTTAGATTATATTGAAACACACTTGACCTTATTCATACTAATATAACTTTTCCTATGCCCTTTAGTAATCGTTACAGTATTTGCAATATCTCTTTTCTTTATTACACAACTAGTTTCACCATCTATTATGCTCGGGGATGTCCATTACCTCCCTTTACTAGTGAACAATATGCCATGGCAATGCATAACTTGCATGTTCACGATTATTTGATTGACCAACCGAAGACTATTTCTTATCAGGTTTCCTATGTTATTTCATATGATTTTGAAAATGACCATGACAATCTTTTAGATGGTCCTACTTAACCATTTCTTACATATGCGTCCATTGGGGAGGTATAATACCTAATACACTTCCCCCATCACTCATTATATCATTTGTGCATTTATCATCTCTGCATTTTCATATAGGCACTTTTTCATCACACATTTTAGAATCATTATTTCCCGATGATGCATTCTTGTACTTTAGTTCACACTTGATAGTTGAGGGATTACTACTACATTGGACCCCACACACTTTCGCACTATAGGCATGATACATTGTGTTTTATCACACATCACACGTCATACAACATTGTGCCATTTTTATATTCATATATCATACATTATACTAGTCTAAATCTTACACATCATACACTATTAGGCTATTTATGCATATTAATTTACATCCTTAAATCATACATTGTGCATTTCTATATCATACATTTTCTACATACTATACTAGTCTTCATTACACTCGATTCTAGCCTTATTCCATCTTACACACCACATTTACTAATCTATCTACATATAGTACATTATGCATTATACATTACATTTTACACATTTCTACACACCTTGCATTGCATTCTAAACACTTTGTGTATTTTACTCATCACGTGGTCGTTTATTCTCATCCTACTTACTAAGATGTATTTTATGTGCTTCACTTACCACCCTATGACACACTTTAGTTCCTCGGTCCAAACTTGACTATCGAGGGATTACTGTTTCACTCGAAATGTTTCATTCCTTTTAGAAACAGATAAGGTTAGGGCTAGGAGGAATACCTGTTGAACGTCGAGATGGTGTGCGCGTACCGTAGAGAAAGATCAGGTTGACTGCGAAGAACTCCTTTTTGTCTTGGAAGGACTACCTGCAAATAAGAACACAAGACCACACGATTTTGATTAGACAATAAATGAGGGAACTGCCTTGGGCCCAGGAAATATAAAACTTCCTTTCGAAGGTGGTCAGTTCCCCTGTTAATATGAATCAACACAAAAGACTGTAAAATATCAATTAAATTATTTTGTTGAAACGGGTAGGGAAAGGCTGATTTCTGGTTGTAGTCAGGATAACCGATACCGGCTACTGGTAGCCGATGTCGGTAGGGTTTAGGATCTGTAGGTTGGTTGTTTTGTGGGGTGGTTGTGCTGTAGGGTAACTATGTTGTTTGTAAGGCTGGTTTTATGGGTGATATTAGGAAATGAGGTGATGAGAGGTAAAAGAATGATAGTTAGATGCAATGGCACGCTGGGTAGTGGATTCAGGAATGGATTTATGAGGACTGTGATTCAAAAGCATAAGAAATGTTATAACAGAGGACATGCAAGATGTGACTTACTGGTTTTTGACGAAGATGCAAGTTGATCTCCTTTGCTGCAAACTCTTCTCGGTTTTTCCACTGCGTCTCCTTTCTGTCAAGTGAAGATCTGGACTCTCTTGATCACTCCCAAATGATCTCTGTTGATTCAAAAATCCTTCGACCCTGATCCAAAATGAAATTCCGATCCTTTGTTTTTGGTTTGGGGAGGCCATTTACAGGGAACCGATGGCGGTCGAGTAGGAACCGGCATCGGTAAGGAAAAAGTAGGCTATTTTTAGTAAAATAGCCCACCTTCCCTGCTTTTCTCCCGAGAGATTAGTTGCGGGCTTGGTCAAGTGACTAGAAGGTCAGTTTTGGGTGCGAGAAAGGGGTCATTAGTCATGGGTGTAGGTGTAGACCAAGTTTTAGGTCTTAATTAGGTTAGTTTAGGATTAGGGCTAGGTCATGATGAGGTGGCAAAATGAGGTGGTAGGTGAGGTGATGGGGATTTATCAATTACAAGGTAATTAATAAATAATTGTGTAAGGTTTAGGTAATGAGGTTAGGTTGCGAAATGGGATGCGGGTCACAAGGGGTCGTAAGACACGAATTTGGTGTCTACATTAGCCCCTTATTGTCGTGTAGCTTGTGTTGTAAAGCTGCGCGGACAATAATATGAAGTGGTTTCTCCTGTTAAGGATATAGGTAATCCCCCTCAAATCTATCACAGATTGAGTGAACGGGAAATCAGGGATAGGGTTGATAAAGGGTACATGTTGTAGAGAGGATGGTAAGGTGGTGGGGTAGGTCCAAGGCAGCAGACGCATGTTGAAATGCAATAGTGCGACTAGGGTACATGATTTGACGAGTAAACCAGCAATGTATAGGCAAAGGTCGATAGTTTATCCAAACAAGGGTGATATAATCCTGGTATCCAAGGCATAGGAAGTAGCTCCCTGGGTATATAACAGGTAAGGTACAGGAATGTTTAGGCATGTTCGGCAGTACCAAATGGTTGGTTTGGTTGAGATAAACGTCACGGTCTAGGTCTAGGCAAAGTTGGTCGACAGATCAAGTCAAGGACCCTAATCATGCTAAAACACGAACAGGTGAGCTCGATTGAACAAAAAACTACAGGATGGGTGGATAAGAGTGTATGTTGGTGATGTTGGGTAAGGTATGGAAGTGGTACGGCCTTGGGTCGGGCCAAATGGTTGGGGTGCGGCCTTGGGTCGGGCCGGATGGGTAGGGTGAGGCCTTGGGTCGGGCCGGATTAGTTGGTTGAGGCCTTGGGTCGGGCCGGATGGGTAGGGTGAGGCCTTGGGTCGGGCCAAATGGTTAGGGCGAGGCCTTGGGTCGGGCCAAGTTGTTGGGTGGCGGCCTTGGGTCGGGCCAAATGGTTAGGGTGAGGCCTTGGGTCGGGCCAAATGGTTAGGGTGAGGCCTTGGGTCGGGCCGGATAGGTAGGTTGAGGCCTTGGGTCGGGCCGGATAGGTGAACAAATGGTGTTCAGCAAAGGTGGATATAGCGATATTGGGAGAAAGGGCGATTAGTAAATAGGGGCAGAAAGTTGGGTGAATAAAGACAAAACCGATATCGGTTAGCTATGACTGGTACCGGTTAGGTAACCGATGCCGGTTCCTTAGGGCATGATGTGACCGGTGTCGGTTCTATGTTAAAAACCTATAAAAAGAAAAATACGGCCTGTCATTGTCACATTTCTAATTTGAAAACCGATTTGGGGTGTCTGAGGTGGAATAGTGATATTGGTGCATTTGTTCGCTGAGGTGGCACTATTGGACTGGAGGAGTGAGTTGGTAGCGGGCCCGAGTGAGGAGGAGGCAGTAGTTGATTGGTTGAGGACCCAGAAGAGGACAGTTGGAGCCATGGCACAGCCAGGAGGAGCAGGAGGAGCTGGACTACCACCACGGCGTGTCATCGTACGGGTAGGTTCGAAACCCCTCATTGTGTTTAGTTGATGTTATTAAGCTAGATTGGGGGTTTGGGTAGGAATTTACATGTTTTAGGAAATAATTAGAAAAATGGAAATAATTCGAAAAAGGGAGAGGGTAGATAGGTGAAATAAGCCAAGGCGGCTGGGTGGGTAGATTTTTAGGGTGTTTGGGTGGGTATGTAGGTAAAAAAATGAAAAAAATGGAGGTGGGGGGCCGCGCGGGGGTTCGGCTCCGGGAAATTACAGCGACCGACATCGGTCGAAAAATCCAGGGAGGGGGTTTTGTGTTTGGCCGGTGTCGGTCGGTAGTTGACCGGCGTCGGTGGGAAGAGGGCCGCGGTCGGTTATTGGGGACCGGTACCGGTCCGTAGTGGTTGTTAGGTTTTTTTTTTTTTTTTTAAAGTTATTGTGTTGTGTTGAATTTGTGGGGGTGGGTTAGGTGTTGTTTGGGTTGGGATGGGGTGTTTTGGGGTGGGTTGTTTTGGGTAGAAGAGGGAGGCGAATAGCATAGAGAATAGGTGGGTAAAGGGGTGTGTTAGAGAGTCGTGGTGTGGCTAGGTGGAGAAGAAAAGTGGGTGTAGAGGGTTGTGGTGTTATTGTTGTAAAGAGTAGAGCTAATGTTGTGGGTTGGTTTTGCAGGCACGTCAGCAGTTGACGATGCGGGACAGGATGCCCCCGCTGTTGGTGCGGATGCGACCACATGTGTCCGCAGCGCATTGGGCTATCATGCGCGAGGTGGGACTCGGCGGAGTCCAGCGATATAGAGCGATCGATAGAGATCATAGCTTGATGGTTGCCCTCATCGAGAGATGGGATCCGGCAACCAATGTGTTCCATCTCCCGACTGGGGAGATGACTATCACATTGGAGGATGTGTATCGCATCCTTCGACTGCCGATCGAGGGAGAGGCAGTCTTCCAGGTAGATTCTGAGACGGCCATGGACAACATCCTACAGGTTTTTGGAGATGCAGCCGCGCTACTTACCTATCACAGCGCGAGTATCGGGTATGGTGATATGTACCGTGCGCACCGACATGAGACACGGCTTGCCGTGCTGATGATGATCGGGATCACCTGCTTCGCCCTCCCGGACTCAGAGGGAGGCCACTTTCCACGTGCATTGATGGGGGTGCTGCTTGAGATGGTGGAGGAGCACACCTGTTACGCTTGGGCACCAGTATACCTGGTGCAGTTATACAGGGAGCTATGGGGCTATCGCCGGATGAGGCGATTTGGGATTTGCTCTACATTTTTACTTCACTGTTGGGCATATGAGCACATCATATGCATCAGACCAGTAGGGTTACCTCAGCAGCCAGGGCCACAGGTCATATACAGATACGGCTTTCAGAGGTGGTTGGGGGTCGTGGGGCAGCCACGAGCAGTGCTTGCAGGGCGGGATGTCGCATTATAGACATTTGTTAGAGGGCCTGACAGCGGTAGATATCGTATGGAGACCTTACAGAGGTCATCACCCGCACAGAGGAGGCCGAGTACAGTTACGCTGGATCCAGTACACTTTCTGGATAGCAGGACGGAGGCCGGGAGAGTACGAGAGGATACCCCTAGAGAGGGTACGCAGGCAGATGGGGCTGCGACAGGACGAGCCACCTCCCTTCCCTCAGTACAGGAGGGATGATGTAGAGGCCCCACTGCCTGCACCACAGCCCGTGGATCTAGATTGGGCTGCTGAGAGGCCGGCAGATGATGGTGTAGATGATGCTGGTTGTACGGGAGCATACATGGTTTGGTGGGGCTTTAGGTCGAGAGCAGCTAGGATAGATAGACCGCGGCATGCACGCGACGCCAGACTGCTGCTGCAGTGATAGCAGAGCGAGATCAGCTCAGGGGCCAGGTGTAGTTATTACAGGGGTAGTTGGCTGCTGCTGCTGCAAGCACAGTAGCACGAATAGGTGTCCTACGAGGCAGCTAGCCCAGCACGAGTATGCAAACACGAACACAGCACCACCACCAAGAGCAGCAGCCACGGCCCAGCAGCACGAATGCACAGATACCACCACCACCACCAGCGCCACGCAGCCACGGCCCGAGCACGAGTACGAATACCACCACCAAAGCGCTGCACACCCACACCCCCTCTGCAGCACGGGGGTGCGCGGTAGGAGTCCGGGGACCAGCCCCAGTACCTACGGTGGCACGGGACAGATATATGGAGGTGAGAGCGGAGGCCCAGTACTATCAGGATGTTCTTGATAGTACCGGAGCTGAGTATCAGCCATATGCGGCACACCGAGCAGAGACCTCGCATAGTCAGAGATCGCAGGGAGGTGCAGCCACAGCCGGTGTGTCTGTTACAGGTAGGAGGCGGGAGGCAGGACAGGGACCAGGGCGAACAGGCAGAGGAGGTGGAGAGAGCTGAGGGGTCCCTGCACATTTGTATATTGGACATGGGCACCGGTCTGCGAACCGGTTGTGTTGATAGAGGCCTGCGTGCCTACATTTATTCATTTATTGATTCATTATAGACCGGCCTGCGAGCCGAGTACGGGTTGTACAGTTGATACCGGCCTGCGAGCCGAGTATATTTTTGATATGAGGGACCGGCCTGCGAGCCGAGTCGAGATGCTTGATAGTTATTGCGGCCTGCGTGCCGGCTTTGTTGGATGATGAGATCACAGAGGCCCCGATGCAGGGCACATTGTATATTTGAAACTTGTATATATATATAGAGATGATGTTTTGATCCACATGTAGTGTTTAAAATGTTTTTAAGTATTTCGTCAATGGTTTGTGATATAGAATGTATGATGAGTTTAATTGACATGTTGATATATGGATGATGTTGATGTCTTTTGCACGTATATATGGATGACATGTTATATGATGAAATGTTGCATGTTTTGGTGCTGGTTTTGGGACATTGTTATATATGTATCTGATGAGTTGGATCCAAATGATGTATAGATAGATAGTTTTTTGTTTTGTTTTGGTATCCTTAGTTGATGGCTTGTTTGTTTTTGTAAAATAGATGATGTTAATGAAATTGTAATGATATGTGTGGTGGATGGACAAATATGGATAATGGTGATGAGATGCAGGAAAAGAGGCGGGCGCGACAAAAATTAGGTAAAAACGAAGAAAAGAACCATGTTTCAAAAAGGCAGGTGTGTAACCGATACCGGTTAGGGAACCGATGTCGGTAGCTGATAGACCGATATCGGTCATATAACCGATACCGGTTATTTAGGGATGAGCTTTTCTAAAAATAGAAAAGCTAGGGTGGCAACTTAAGTTCTAATTTTGAGAGCCATGCAAGAAGTTAAATACGCGAACGCGACGCTTTTTGACGACTGGGACAAGTATTTGAATGAGAGATTTGAGTGATAAGGAGAAAAGAGATAGGGTATTGCATGAGAGATTTAGGTGATAAGAAAAGGGACAGGGAAAGTGAATGCGATCTGAGATTCAGATGGTAGAAAGGTGAATTTGAAAAGAGTGGTGATCATGACAGAATGAGGAGAAGCATCCAGTAGGCAGGGACGAGAGGGAAGACAAGTGCCACCGCAAGCTGCTGCAACCCAAGAGGTAAACGTTTTGGTTGTGATTTGATTTCTGCATGTTTTGTGAATAAGAGGGAGATTAAGTGGGTAGATATGAGAAAGAAAACATGATAGCAAGGGTTATAGATGAGGTGAGTGTTACGGGGTAGGTAATCAGGGGTTTCAGGTATGTTTGTATGGACAGAAAGGAATAAACGAGCAATTTATTGTCGTAGGTGGTTGTTTAGGCAAGGTGTATGTAATTAACAGTGACCGATAGCGGTTAGGGATAACCGGTATCGGTTACTCAACCGGTACCGGTTAGCTGTAAACGATACCGGTTGCTGTAGGAATTTCCAGAATTTGAGAAAAAACCCAGGGGGATTTGAGGAATTGAATGGTTGTTTGTTATTTGGATGTATGCAGGCAGAGGCAGGGTTGAGGATGAATGATAGTGTACCAGCGCTGTTGTCACGAATCCGAGCGGATGTAACGCCAGCTGAATGGACATTGATAAATCATTTGGGGTTAAGTGGAATCTACTATTATTCACGAATCGCACGTAACCATGCTATGTTACAGGCGTTGATTGAGAGATGGAATCCTGAGACAAATACCTTCTATCTGCCAACAGGGGAGATGACAGTGACATTGGAAGATGTGTTCCGTATTTTGAGACTCCCGATTATAGGAACACCAGTATATCAGGCAATGCCTAGCGCGGGCGGGCAGCGATAACAACAGTATTTGGTCCATACGCATGAGATTTGACACAGCGAGGTTTGACATTTACGTATGGCATAATGTATGCAGCACACCCTGAGGAGACAAGGTTAGCAGTGATATTAATGATAGCGGTAGGGTATTATGCATTACCGAGGGCGGAAGGGGGAAGATTTCCAAAGGCATTGATGTGTGTTATTTGGGAGATGATAGAAAGGAACGTGACTTTTGCATGGGCACCTGCATATTTGGCGGAGCTATACAGGGGTTTATGGGCTTGTAGGTGAAATCACAGGACTACATTGGATGGTTCATACTTATTACACTGTTGGGCCTATGAGCACATTGTGTGTGTGCGACCAATAGGCCGACCCATCCAGTCAGGAGAGACCGGAGTACAGAGGTTGGGGTTCAGACGATGGGTCCAGACAGAACAGGAGGCAAGATCCCAGGCTGTGACGGGTGACATTGAGTATTATAGGCAGGTATGGGAGAGGGCGACGATTGCGGATATCTGTTGGAGGCCTTACGGGAACTATATGGTAACAGAGAATATAGCTGAGGAGTTGAGGGGTGTAGAGCGATTGAGGTGGATCGCAGGGCACAGGCCAGGTGAGTATGAGAGGATTCCTCTAGATCGCGTGCGGCGACAATTTGGATTGGTGCAAGACATACCGCAGGCTTATAGACCATATATGAGGATCGACGCCGAGGCAGCATTCTCACCTCCCCGGCCAACACCTCCGAAGAAGGCTAGAGGAGATAGCAACCGATCGCGAGTGTAATGGATGCGAGGCAGCAGAGAGGCCTATAGGTTATGGTGGGTAGCAAAACTGCGAGGTGTACGTGATTGTCTTGACATAGCTAGGATTATAGTAGAGAGAGATCGTCTGCAGAGTTTAGTGCAGCAGCTCCAAACGCAGGTGAATGAGACAAGAGGATTGTTAGTGGTTGTAGAGTCACGAGCACAGGGATTAGAGGCTAGATTCCTCCATGCGAGGGAGCGTATTCATATGTTACAGGAGAGATTAGCAGATCAGTGGGCGGTACCAATAGCCGTGGTACCGTTGAGGACAGAGAGGCCTGGTGAGCGGCGTCGTCGATCACGATCATCCCCTAGTTCGGGATGAGGCGTGAGGGTCTAAGTAAATGTTAGCAAGGTATAAGAATAAATAAGGATGCCGACCTGCGTGTCGATGATAGAGAAGATGTATGTGTTTAACATCTAAATAAAGCTGAATATGTATGTTGATTTGAGTTACGATAATAATAAGAATGTTTGTGTTTTGATTTTCGGTGTTTTGAAAAAAGGATAAAGAGGAATGTGATGAAATAGAAATACACAAAAAATGTTTATATTTACTACACATGATAGGTTATGGTAGGGGATGGTCGAGCTAACCTTGGGAGACCCCATGTCTCTCGAAGTGCTTTGCCTACATATTCCATTGCACAAAGCAAGGAGGGGCCTCAAACCGATGTAGTTCTCCCTTAGGATCAGGGAGAGGTGAATTCAGGCAATTTAGGTATGGTTAGGTGATTGGTTGGTTGGTAAAAGTATTGATAGTAATATTGGTAAGGTAAGGTTGATGGTGTTGGTAATGAATTGGTGATGTTGTAAAAGGTATAAGGGAAGCGAAAGTTAGCCTACCCAAGTGGTAGGGAATCATGTCCTGATTAAGATCAACACACAATCCTAGATGCAAGGCAAAGAGGAAAGAGTGCTCCACAGGTGAACAGAGAAAAACAAACCACACAACATAGAACAAACTTGAAGCCCTAGGTACCGGTGCATAGACGAGAAGTCAATAGGTGAAAAGAGTTGTATGATCACAACATATCGGGTGTACGTCATGTCCCTTGAGTTGAAACAAATGGTGAGGTGAGGTGAATGGTATAGTTGAGGTACGGAGAACTTATTACAAAGTGAGTGTTCTGACGAAAGAGAACCTACCCTAAATAGACAAGTCCATGACCCAAAAATTCTTTTGAATGAGGCTTTTATTTTACTGAATATAGACTGATCGATGCGGGAAGTCTACAAGGGATATTGATTGTGCTATTCTTGAGGTCTTCACAAAGCTGATCCATGCGAGAAGCTTCTGATAAAGGCGATGTGTATATAGCTGTCCTTCGAGGAGCAAGCGATCTATTTATAGTAGCGAGATATGATTTTAGTGCATATTGTCCTTCGGGGAGCAGTCTATATATAATAGCAGCAATAATTTGGCATATAGCTTTGTCCTTGAGGAGCATCTATATATAATTTAGATAGCTAGATGTTCTTTTGGCGTGAAGCATCTAGTTTGGTAGGAAGTTTGACTCAAGAAAATCCCATAAGAAGGTGTTATTTTAAGACTTTAAAGTCATGGACTAGACTAAAAAGGGGAAGGCATCATTGAGGGGAGGTGAGAAGTGAGCTTGATTTTATTTGGAGATGTAGGAAACAAAGTGTATGTAGCGGTAAATGAGCTCAAGGGACGAGCAGTAGGTAGATAAGAAGTGATATAACACCAAATTCAACAGTAGAATGATCGAAGATGCAAGGCATTAAGGGGTTCAGGCTCAGGTTTACCATTAAGTGAAGCTAAATGATAAGTGCCTGATCCATAAGTGTGAGTGATTATATAAGGCCCGATCCAATTAGGAGCAAATTTTCCACGTTTGCTCTTTTCTAGTTTGGTTACATGTTGATTCTCTTTGAGGACAAGATCACCAACCTTAAAGGTACGCTCATGAAGTCGCTTATCATAAGCACGCTTGATACATTTTTGGTAGATTTGAAGGTGATCGAGAGCTGTAAGACGACGTTCGTCAAGAAGCTCCAATTGGGCTAACCGCTCTTGGCGGAAATCATCGTTGGTGAGAATATCCTGAAGAGATATTCTGAGGGAGGGTATTTGTATTTCGAGAGGCAAGACAGCCTCGGTACCATATACCAAAGAAAAAGGTGTAGCATTAGTAGAGGTATGAATGCTAGTACGATAAGCCCAAAGGGCAAAGGGGATGTGATCGTGCCAATTTCTTCCGGATTCATTGACAACTTTCATGAGGATTTTGGTTAGGGTTTTATTAGAAGATTCGGCTTGACCATTTGCTTGTGGATAGTAGGGTGATGAGAAGCTAAGTTTAATACCAAAGTTGTCACAAAGGTCTTACGATAACTTATTTTGAAAGATTTTCCATTATACATTATCGGGCGATGAGGAACACCAAAACGGCAGAGATAATGTGGTGGTTAATGAACTCTACATTTTTTTCTTTTTTGGTTGAAATGAGTGGAATAGCCTCCACCCATTTTGTGTAATATTCGGTTCTTTGTGATAATCCATCGGTGGCGTTGCGAAGAGGACGGGTGAATCTCACCAATAAGTCTAAACCCCATTGTGAGAAAGGCCAAAATCTCGGCGACTGCAGGGGGTGGCTAGGAGTATGTTGAAGGTTGGCGTGTTGTTGACACATAACACAACACTTAACATATTCGTAGCAATCGTTATTGAGAGTAGGCCAATAATAACCAAGGCGAAGGATTCGTTTGGCCACGGCAAGGCCACTAAAATGTCCGCCACAGATACCGTCATGGACCTGTTGGATGGTATGGGTGACCTCCGCGCGGTGAGACATCGAAGGAGGATGCCATCAAAGCCACGTTTATAAAGGAGTCCCCCCATAACTACATAACGAGAAACGTGTTTAAGAAAAGCGCGTTTGCCAGTACTAGTAAGGTCAGAAGGGAGAACAGAGGTTGTAAGGTAGTCGTGAAATTGGTGGTACCAGGTATCCTGCGAGTTAGCAGACACAGTATTTATCATACAAACTACCGGGGTTGAGTAGGATGGGGCAAAAAGTTGTTGGACCAAGACGAATAATTCAGAGTCAGTTGATGAAGCTGGAATTTGCGAGGCTAAGCAAGCCATAGTATCCGTAAATTTGTTAGTGGAGCGGGGAATGGTTTGGATAGAATAGTGAGTAAATAAGGCTAGAAGTGAATCCACGTAGTGTTTGTACTTTTGAAGTTCCTCATTTTTACATTGGTAGATGCCCATAACTTGATTGACTACCAATTGAGAGTCGCCAAAAATATTGATAGATTTGATACCTAAGTGTAACGCAACTTGGAGACCCGAACAAGGGCCTCGTATTCCGTTTGTATTATTAGTGCGAGGAAATCGAGTCGAATGAAAGAGGCATGGGCTCGGCGTCGAGAGGAATGAGAACAACGCCGGCTCCTCCACCACGGTGGCATTTGGATCCATCGAAGAAGAGGGTCATTGGATACGACTCCTCCTTGAGGGAAAGAGTAGCGATGAGTTAAATGCAGGAATGTAAAATTGGTAAATTGTTCCCCGGGTAAAGGGGCCTCCATGAGTTGGTCTGCAAGAGTTTGTCCTTTGATTGATTTATGGTGGACAAACTCAAGGTCAAGGTCAGCGAGGAGCATGAGCCATCTGGCGATGCGTTGGTTTAGATGAGGTTTGGCATACATGTAATGGATGGGGTCCGTGTTGGTGATGACAAAAGTTTTGTGATTCAGAAGGTAGTGTCGGAGTTTGGTAGCCACGAATGATAGGGCTAGGCATAACTTTTCTACATGTGTATACCTAGTCTCATAGTCCACCAAAGTACGACTTATATAATAAACGGCTTGTTCTCGATTCTCGGAGTCACGATGTGCAAGCATGGCCCCTACAGCGTGGTCAGTGGCGGAAAGGTAAAGGTAGAAAGGGCGGTCATCCTGAGGTGGGATAAGCATGGGTGGCTGCAAGAGATAAGTTTTGAGAGCTTCAAAGGCTAGGTGGCACTTTTCGCTCCATTGAAAATCAATGTCCTTTTTAAGAAGGTGATGAAAAGGTTGACATCGATCCGAGAGTTGGGAGATGAAACGTCGGATAGATTGGAGCTTACCTTGTAAACTACGCAATTGTTTGAGATTGGTAGGTGGGGGCATTTCTAGGATAGCTTTGACTTTAGATGGGTCGACCTCGATGCCACGCAAAGAGACGATAAAGCCAAGAAGTTTCCCCGAAAGGACACCAAAGACACATTTCTTTGGTTGAAGGCGGACAAAATATTGTAACAGGCGATCAAAAATAATGGTTAAAACATCGAGATGTTCACTACGATGTTTAGACTTGCCAAGAAGATCGTCGACGTAATCTTCAAGGATAGTGTGCATAATGTCATGAAAAATGTAGGTCATAGCCCGCTGATAGGTTGCACCAGCATTCTTAAGGCCAAATGGCATTACACGGTAACAGAAGGTTCCCCAAGGAGTTATGAAGGCAGTTTTATGTTGATCGGCGGGGGCAACCAAAATTTGGTTATATCCCGAGAAACCATCCATGAGAGAGAGCATCTCATGGCCTGCAGTGAGATCTACAAGTTGGTCAATGCTAGGCAGGGGGAAGTCATCCTTAGGGCAAGCGAGGTTAAGATCCCAGAAATCCGTGCATATCCGAAGTCCCCCCGTCGCTTTAGTGAGCGCAGTGCGATGTTAGAAATCCATTGAGGATAGTCGATAGGCGAATGAAAAAACAGAAAAGGAGTCGTTGAAGCTCCTCTTTGACCAAGAGAGCAATGCGTGGATGCATTTTTCTCAATTTCTATTTAATTGGTTTGGAATCAGGGTTTAGAGTGATGTTATGGATGGCAATGGTAGGATCAATTCCTGGCATGTCCGCGTAGGACCAAGCGAAAGCTTGGTTGCGGGTACGGAGAAAGGTAGTAAAGGCGGCTTGTTCTGATGTGTTAAGGGATTGTCCGATCTTCACAATGTGAGGATCCTCCTCCATGTGGATGTTGATTTCTATAGTCGATTCATTCAACATGGTTTGAGTTTCAGACGGTAAGGTGCGTTGAATATAGGAGTCGTCACCCCCAGGTAAGTGAGGATGGAGTCGTCATCCTGGCACTCAACAACATTAATCGAAGGTGAATCCTCTTCGATCATGTCTGGATACAGAAGGGGGATAGAAGAGGGGTCCTCATTATCGCGTTGATAATTGAGAGGACCTAGGAAGATAGCATTTATGAAAAAAAAAAGTTAGGAGGGATAGATTCGGGATCTATTGACTCTGTGGGTGACGAAGGCAAAATGGGTGATGATGGTTCGGTAGGGGTGATGTCGTTGTCTTCTAGAAGACAACTGACACGAGGTTCCTCCTGTGTAGGTGTTTCAGGAAAACCGAGACCACTGCGATCATTGTGTTTGCGTGTAGTCACGGGAATGAGTGTATGTCGGCCTTGTTCATAAAGACCAAAACCAAAGCCTTTCCAAGCACAGCGAGTCAAGAAGGTGAGGGCAAAACGACGATTTGTCAAGTATTGAAAATCGGATTGGAAGGGAACCACACCAAGAGGGGGTTCAGGGGTAATGGAGGATGTGTCAACACCCCCATACGTTAGGTTGGTGCGGCAATGGGGTGGTCCGTAAGAGATTACTTCCCCCACACGACGGTCATAGGTAGGATGTGCATGTACCTGTCCGTATTCCTGTGGGGTATGGAAAGAACTAACGTTATATAGGCGATACTCCCCCAGCGTAAGGCATTGAAAAACATCTACTAAGAGTGCAGGTTGGGATGTTAGCTGCGGGAAGGGAAGTGGTTTTTGCGATGGTGGTTTCATCAGTTGAAGGCGTAGGTGCGGTTGAGGTGGATGGTTGAGGTACATTTGAAGAGGATGGTTGGGTTGAATGTATGGGTGTCTTGATTGGTATAAGCACATCGTTAGGGCGGTATAACATATTACGAGGTTTTAAAGGGGAGGATCAGCTTTTCTTGTGTAGGACTTCCCCTCGTACTCAAATTTTATGCATCATGTAATGTTGAGGAACGCATCCCATGCCCGGATCGAGGGCGACCTAGCAATATGTTATATTGGAACTCTCCTTGAGGACATAGAAGAGTTCGGGTAAAGTACGTGGTCCTACCCGAATGTTGAGGATCACGGTGCCTAAGGTAGAGGTAATAGCGTCATTGAATGACCGCAACATGATGGGATTGGCACACATGTAGCTAGAGGGGATATTCATTTGTTGGAAGGCTTTTGAAGAGATGATGTTTAGGTGGCACCCCGTCAATCATAACACGATGTACCGGATATCCCGAGCGTCTGCGAGATAAAAAAGCGAGTCGGGATCTTGGTACCAAAGTCGATAATTTCATCTTGGAGCCTTGGCGGCAGCGACTTGTTGTTGAGCAGAGCGAAGTGGTTGAGGAGATAGGTTGTTTAGTGAGTGAAGCAACATGATTGGGCGTTAGAATAGAGGTAACAGGCAATGTTTCATTAGGTAAAACCTCTATCCCTTGAAGGATCTCAACGAGAGCTTGTCGATGAGATTCAGAAGTCTGAATGAGATCATACAGTGTCATTTTTACGGGCGATTGGTGAAGCTGTTTGATCATAGTTCGGTGGGCAATGCCATTAGAGACGGGATAGGCGGGTCCGCGAATAACCACTTTAGGTGGTGGTGCAATCGGGATGGTTGACGGAGAAAGAGATGCCGCAGGTGTGTTTTCTTTTGCTTTCCCATTGTTTTTCTGCCCTCGAGTAGCAACACTAATCATATTGATTTCATGAATACGAGAGGAGGAAGACGGTAGGGATAGGTCATGGTCTTCGAGAGGTGGGGCTGTAATGATGATAGATCTTGGTGAGGCGGGGATAGGTGATATAGGAGAGGGAATTGAAGCTAAAGGTCTCTCTCTTCGTAAGTTGTCTTTCTTAGCTTTTCTATCTGAGAGAGGTGACGGACGAAGTATGGCTTTCAACGCTTTGCATCCCTCTACGTCATGTCCTGGTGTGCGGTGGTAAGCGTAGATTTTAGACTCATCATAACCTATAGGTCGAGGTTTAGACGGGTCATAAGGTCTAAGTGGGGGTAGGGAAATGGTCGCATTCTCCACCAACATAGCAAGGATTTTGGCGTAAGATCCTTTGAGTGGGTCAAAATCGGAGGAGGATGAGGGTATTGGTTGTGCGGGTTTTGGTAATGTTTGGGCGTGGTTGGTTCGTACGGGTGGTGGTTTAGCCGAGGGGTGTTGACACGTGGTTTTCACTAAACGTGGTTTCTTTGGCGCAGAAGCTATATTGGATGATGAGGTCACAGATGATGTGGTATCAGAAAACAACCACGGGGAAATAGGAGTGACCGAAAACAAATCTTTTGATGATGGAATTTGTTTAGGGTTGATAGGTGAACAGGATACGCGGGGTGACGGTGTTGCTATACCCTGGGATTGTTGTACGGGTGCAGAAGGCGTAGGTTGCTTTAAAGAAAACGCAGGAGGTATGATATATTGATGCAAGGTGGAGGGATGAGGTCCCAATATGGAAGGTAGGTGTGACGATGATGGTTTTGATTGTGATAGAGGTACGGATTGAGTTTGTCTCCTAGGTGGCGGGGCGGCTTTATTTTTGGATAAATCGAGTCGCTTAGGCGGGTGCGTTAGACTGGGCATTGGTGAGGTCCCAAGTGTAGGGGAAGATTTGGTTAAGTTAATAGAAGTGGACGGGGCATTTGGTAGAGGTGAGGGGGGTGAAGGTGAGAACATGGGTATTTTGAGTTTCTGTAAACACTTAGGGTATATGGTAGAGGTGTCGGGATTGGTCATTTGCATTTGAGTAGAATAGGGGTACTCAAACGTTCCCACGAGGACTGTCATCCTCCGGAGAATGGCAGTCTTCACGTGTGAATATAAACTTTTATACGGAAGAAAGACGGGTTGTGATTCCAGTCCACTGTGGGTGTGATACAGGGGGTAGATGAGGTACTGTATCAATAGATATTAAGAGGTCGACCGGTTGTTGAAAAGATTTAGGTGATGAAGGACTAATAGGTAGGAGGGCATGTTTGAGAGGGTCTGTTATGGTTAAAGAATTTGGTGATGTTGGTGCAAGAGATTTCTCGTCTAAGGATGTCAAAAGGAGTGGCGAGCCTTCCTCTTGTGCAGCAAGAGCGGTAGAAGGGGACATTTGGGAAATAGATAGATTAGATAACATCCATTCGCAGTCTTGTAGGGATGTGGTGTAAGCAGACTCATTGATGAGAAGAGAAGTCTGGGCAGTTAACTCTTTTATGGGTAAAGGAATGATTTCGCTTTGGCTTGATGGTGGTGAAGGAGGTTCGGACTCCTGTGTTAGTGGAGAGGCTTGATTCAAAATTTTCTCGATAGAGGCTTTTGGCTGGGAGTCGAAGACTGCATGGATCTCATGAACACTCTCCTCGGCTAAGATATCCTGGTTTACGTTACTGTTGGACGAGTGATTTGGGAATGGTTTGTTGAAGATTTTCAAATTTCGGTTGGCAGGGGCATTAGGATTATCGAGGGTTATATCACCTGCGTCAACCATTTCCTGCACTATGTTTTTCAACATTTTGCAGTTTTCATGACTATGTCCTTTCACGCGGTGGAAATTCTGAAGTCATTTTCTTTGTACCAGGAAGGTATGGCGCGAGTGGAATCAAACCGGAATGAGGTTTAACAGGAGGTAAGGTAATGGCTCCTGCTTTGAGCAATTTTTCCAATATCACACCATATGTTTCTCCCAAGGAGTGTAGTTGATGGTTACTTTTATACTTATAAGTGGTTTTGGCGGGGTATTAGACGGTGGTTGGGATTTGACCATCACCGCGTGCATGGCCCCTTTTGATTTCAGCGGTCGATGGGTGAGGATTGGTGGTGTTAGGTTTGTTGGTGGAATATTAAGTTCGAAATGGGGTTTTGTTACGCAACCTCAATTTCTCTTCCTCTAAGGCTCGAATTTCTAGTTTAGAGCCATGGTAAAGGCCTCATCAAATGTGCGGAAAGTTTGAATTTGAAGAGTAGGAGAAATGTGCTTAGCACATGCCCGCGTAAAAAGTTCGATAAGTTCAACTTTGAGGCAAGACATATGTAAGTTGGTTGATAAGGCCCCCATCGTCCAACGAAATCTGCGATAGATTCATCTTGAATTGTCGGATGGCATAAAGGTTAGTGATAGATACTTTCTTGGCAATGTTAATGGAGAAATGATCCAAAAAGATTGGGCTAGTTGGTTAAAAGAGAAGATTGAGTCTTTGGGTTAAAGCAACATGTACCACTCAAGGCGGGTCTTGATAAGGACATAGGAAAGGTGCGGAGTAACAGGCATCATCATGAGCAATCAAATAACAAGCATGTCTAAATGATCGCAAGTGTTGTTGAGGGTCCTCTTTACTTTTGTTAAAAGCGGGTAAATTTTGGTAATTCCCATTGAGGAGGATACGAATGAAGGGGGAGACGAGACGGGTGAATAGGCTCCCAGAAAAACTTGCTCGTATGTCAGTCGCTCTACGACTTCTGAAACAAAGCCTCCGGTTTGCATTTTGTCCATCATTTGTTTAATGAAATCCGTGGTTGGATGAGATGATGGTGCGATTGTGGTAAACGGAGGCAAATTGGGCCAAGGGCCTCCACTGGACAATGGTGGGGTTAAGTGTTGATAAGGTATGGAGGATGAATATGTTGAGGTGACCGAATAGGGATGTCCCATATAAGATGTTGAGGTCACTGGATACGTGTATGGGAAAGAAAAGGTAGGCGGAGCTTGAGAAGGAAAGCTAGTGTGGATAGGTGGCAGAGAGCAAGTCATGAACGGAGCAGTCTGCAAGAGAGATGAGGTAGGGGCAGTCGGCGGTAATGATATGTGGGGTCCAAGATTAACCAACGGAAAGCCAATCTGAGTCGTATGAACCTCTGAAGCCATCGGATTGGGAGATGGGGCTAGAGATGCAGGAAGCAAGGCGGTGTTATCAGGCGGAGTGGGAGCTAAATGAGCAGCTATACTAATAGGCATACCAACAAGGAGCTGACCATCAGGCATACGGTCAGGGGTATGAGACAAATAGTATTGTACAGTGCTAGAATTAGCATCCAGAAACTTGGCAAAGTCCTTATCTCCCACAGGAATTTTAGGAACCTCGCTGGTATCCGTAGGATTCCCCACAGAATGTGAAGGGGGATTCGGGAAAAAAAGCAGAGCAAGCATGTGAAACCATGGCGGCGGCTTGCTTTCGAGTGATAACAACCATGGACAGGAGTTCACAGTAGGGTTTCAATCTGTCAGGAACAGAAACAAACTCAGACTGGTGAAATTGGTAGGTTGCTGGTTTGTCAGGAGTTGGAAAGACAGTAACAGATATCGGTCTAGTAACCGATGTCGGTTATACTATAGCCGATGCCGGTCAGGTAACCAATGTCGGTCTAAGAAGTCTGGGCCAACAAGATATAAAAGGCTGCTAATTTGATTTTTAACAACGTTTAGTATACTTGTCCAATTATTGATCACAGAAGACAGGGTATGAGAAAGAAAACAGAACTAAAAACAAGCAAGATGCACACGCAAATCCAGAGACTAACCCTAGGGTTAATTTTAATTATTGTGGGCTTATGCCTTTAGACACGGAATGATGTCAATCCTAAACAAAAGACTTAGGGGAAATGTCAAGTTGTTTTGGCTTATAAGGTTACCTCAATCGGGCGGAGGAATACCGCGGAAAAGGGGGTGTTTGAGCTGTTGTGTTAATTGTGAAGTGATTCGGTATGTGTTGTGCAGTGAAAGTAAGATTAATTTCTTGTCAATACCATGGATATCACCCCCACGTGTACGACCTGTTACTTAATCTATGTTCACTAGAATTGAAAACAACAAGCGATGTCATGCACGTGTTTTAAACCCAAATCGAAAATGATATTCGATGAAGCAAAAGAGATGACTTTCACTAATGCGAGATGTAAAAGCAAAGCAAGTTCTTTTATCAAAATAATATAAAACCTTGTGAATATCTTTTAGAAGAAGAAAACAGCAAGTATACTCCCTATATGAAAGCAAGCAAGAAAGAAAGAAACCCAAAATGGGTCCCACCGGGCGTGCCAAAATGTTTCACTCGAAATGTTTCATTCCTTTTAGAAACAGATAAGGTTAGGGCTAGGAGGAATACCTGTTGAACGTCGAGATGGTGTGCGCGTACCGTAGAGAAAGATCAGGTTGACTGCGAAGAACTCCTTTTTGTCTTGGAAGGACTACCTGCAAATAAGAACACAAGACCACACGATTTTGATTAGACAATAAATGAGGGAACTGCCTTGGGCCCAGGAAATATAAAACTTCCTTTCGAAGGTGGTCAGTTCCCCTGCTAATATGAATCAACACAAAAGACTGTAAAATATCAATTAAATTATTTTGTTGAAACGGGTAGGGAAAGGCTGATTTCTAGTTGTAGTCAGGATAACCGATACCGGCTACTGGTAGCCGATGTCGGTAGGGTTTAGGATCTGTAGGTTGGTTTTTTTGTGGGGTGGTTGTCTTTGTAGGGGTAACTATGTTGTTTGTAAGGCTAGTTTTATGGGTGATATTAGGAAATGAGGTGATGAGAGGTAAAAGAATGATAGTTAGATGCAATGGAACGCCAGGGTAGTGGATTCGGGAATGGATTTATGAGGACTGTGATTCAAAAGCATAAGAAAATGTTATAACAGAAGACATGCAAGATGTGACTTACTTGGTTTTGATGAAGATGTAAGTTGATCTCCTTTCTTTGCAAACTCTTCTAGGTTTTTCCACTCATCTCTCTGCTCGGTCAAGTGAAGATCTGGACTCTCTTGATCACTCCCAAATGATCTCTGTTGATTCAAAAATCCTTCGACCCTGATCCAAAATGAAATTTCGATCCTTTGTTTTTGGTTTGGGGAGGCCATTTACAGGGAACCGATGGCGGTTACGTAACCGACGGCGGTCGAGTAGGAACCGGCATCGGTAAGGAAAAAGTAGGCTATTTTTAGTAAAATAGCCCACCTTCCCTACTTTTCTCCCGAGAGATTAGTTGCGGGCTTGGTCAAGTGACTAGAAGGTCAGTTTTGGGTGCGAGAAAGGGGTCATTAGTCATGGGTGTAGGTGTAGACCAAGTTTTAGGTCTTAATTAGGTTAGTTTAGGATTAGGGCTAGGTCATGATGAGGTGGCAAAATGAGGTGGTAGGTGAGGTGATGGGGATTTATCAATTACAAGGTAATTAATAAATAATTGTGTAAGGTTTAGGTAATGAGGTTAGGTTGCGAAATGGGATGCGGGTCACAAGCGGTCGTAGTAAGACACGAAATTTGGTGTCTACACTTACTAATGAAATAGACCTTACAATCATCACCATGTGATAATCCTAGGTTAGTGACACATGATTTAGGATAAATCTTCACTTATTATATCCTCTTTTAGTGACATATGCTTTGCACTAAATCATCACCTATTCTATCATTTTTGTAGTGGTATACACCTTAGGTTACATCACCACTTCCTCATTTCATCTTATAGTGATATACGCTTAGGGCTAAATCATCACTAATCCATTCATCCGATAGTGTTATACGCTTAGGCTAAATCATCACTTATACGTTCATCCAGTTGTGATATACGCTTCAGCTATAGGATTGATGCACTTATCATTTCTAGGTCGCATCTCACCACTACACCTACACATTCATCATAATGCGTTAGACACAACATCCTACTCGACCATTTCCCGATGACACACTCTCGTTTACGGTTCATTCTTGATTGTTGAGGGGGAAAATAAAATGAACCTCACTAGATACATTTCCATCCACTTGGGGGCATGTGGATCCTATTATTCCATCTTGCATTCCATTCCATCCATCTATAACATATTGCATTATCTTGGGGAATTTATTCTTGTTTTACTAGTGTTTTGCATGATCACTTTACTACACATGTTAGATTTATTTCTCATATTTAATTATCTATACCATCCACACATGCACATTCATGCCTTTTTCTAGTTGTTATTTTTGATACGAGATCCTTCACACGTAGCATGGATGCTCGCCTTCTACCCTTCCTACATTGGTCGCTGTGGGAATCCACATTCATCTCTCACAGGTGCTATTGTTTCATTTTGTACTTAGAACTTTACATTACTTGGTTATTCATGCTTTGACATATTGGTTATTTCTCTAACATGCTAACAGATTTCCATGTGCAACATTTGTTTTCGGGATTACATGTTTCCATGACTAATTCTTTCACTTGTCTATTACATTCTTTTCCATTGTTTGCTTTTATATATGGGCCTTGCCCTATGTTTGGTGTGTAAAGTTGTTTGTTTTTTCCAGCCATGATGGACTTGTGTGTCTTGCGACATCACGAGTGATGTCCCATGTTTCGACCCACTTTTTGGGGCTTAAATGTTTTCTTGCATGTTTACACTACTATGTTTGGTAGTCTTTACATTGTCTACATGCTTTGTACACTTTTTTCTACATGCATGTGTTTTCATACTACAACTTGTTTTGGATACCATCCTTGTTTGTTCATGCCTTGGTTTCTACCAAGCACATTCCCTTCCCCCTACAAGGCATAGTTACAGAGTTCATGTGTTATTCCTTTTTGGGGTTGCATTCTCCTATCTGCAATGTCTTATGTGTCCCCAAAGAAGGGGGCATCATTTAGGGCTTTTATACATAAAAATACATATATTCTAAACTGGTTCTGTTCAGTTATACACAATGAGTGGGTTCAAACCAGTATATGAACCCCATACACATCAGATTTTACAAGACATGGTGTCCTTAGCATTCTAGTAAGTAGTTACAGGCTTGGAGGTTACAGAGGGTGTGCCTCTCTGAATACTTCGGCCCATGGCGTCGGATCGCCCAAAAACTAGGATATTACGATATCTCTTCACACACATTCAAGGAAATAGTTAGAGCTTGGATGACACAGATCATTTCCTCCCTACACTTCTTTGGCTAGGGTAGCATGAGATCACCCAAAAAACTTGTAGTATAAGATATCCTTCTATACTATCTTTCCTGGACATGGATCAATTGCACATGTTGTAAGGTTGTGGACCACTGTTTTCATGTGAGAAAGTGTTGAAGACTGTACACTAAGAGTACTATACACTTTCCATAGTTATCTCGCTGGGAATCATGGGAACATCCCCAAATTTTTTTTGGCCTTAAAATGTGCCCGATATATTAGGAAACGTGCTTTTCTCATATGGGTAGGATTTTTAACCCATAGGTTTATGGGACGGTTTTGGCCCATGGTTTTAATACCCATGGTTTTGTAAAACTACTTAAGTATTTGTCTACTTATGTGGTTTTATGCATATGGTAGGGATGATGTAGCATTGCAGATGTGTTTTGAATTTGGGTGTGAATTCTGTAGAGTTTGTTGAGCATAGCTCCAAACAGATCTGGGTATTGTATTGAGAGAGCAGTGGCTTGTAATAAAATTTGAGCAAGTGATTCTTGGTGGACGTAGCCCAAATTGGGTGAACCACGTTAAATACTATCTCTTTATGTTATGTTATTTTATTCTGCACTTTTATTTGAGATCTATAATATTTTCTGCATATTAGTTTCTACTATTGCAATTCTGTGAGGGATTATTCTGCATATTTTATCCCTTATTTCCTAACACATGTTCCATTTTCATTTTCCATTTATATTTTCATATTTTACATATACATGTGTCTTTTACATTGCATTTTTACACTTACATACATACATATTTGACTACTTGATCATTTTCTCCTTGCAGGTCCGGTTGTATGAGAAACAAGTAGTCAAATTGGGGGGGAAATAACAACAAAATCAACAACAAAACTTTGTAATAACACGCACTTTACTAACCATGCAGTACATTACACACCACAACAACTACACACGCATTTCACCCTAGGTTCACTCTCATCACTTTTTCTTTGCACATTTTTCATCTTTAGTTTCCACGCTCCTCCATATTTTTGTCATTCCATGCTTTGTCTAGTCCTTCAATGCATTTATACTACACTCTTCATGGACATCAGGTATGCATCTCTATTTACTTTATGTTACCGAGATTTCAACTCACCAACATAAAGTGGGGGAAAAATGTAGTCACAAAATCATGCACTTTAGACATTTATTAATCTTGTTTTATTTTATTTCTTCATTACCTTTTGGCCATTTGTTTTATTTTATTTCTTCATTACCGCCCCTTTTGACCACATGCCCATTTTGTTTCATCCATTTTCTATCATTTTATCCTCGTGCAGGTTACTTGGGCTAGTAATGGGGTGCCCGTGGGTGTCTGGTCCTACCAAGGGCACCCTGATCCTTTTCGCACCTTCCCACAACCTTTTGGGCTCTTTCCACCATTTGGAATCTTTATTTTTCTTGTGGTTGAATTTTTCGAGGTTAATTACGAAAATTAGATCAAGAGAACCCTATAAATATAAAGTTATGAGACCATAATGAGGAACCTAACATCACTTACTACTATCACTCCATCTAGAGTTGCATCCATCTCTTGTATTGGAGATCATTTTCATCCACATAACCCCATCATCAAGGCACAAGGCAAGGACATATGCATCAAAATTCATAGGGGGAGGGATTCTATTATATTCCATGCACACATTCTATTAAATTTTGTATGGATAATTATTGCTCGCTAGTTTACAAAGTGCCATTGGCATAAGAGCAACCTAGGGCATGTTTAAACACGGTTGCACATAGAACTAAATTGGGTCGAGATGTAATGAAAATCTCGGCTAGTAAGTCCACCATTGTGGTAGCTGAGGTCATTCTAAACCCTTCATATGTATTATTCTTTTTAGGGTTTATTTCTTGTTTTTGGGGTCTTCCAGGTCTTTTATTCAGCTTGAAGTATTGGTGACATTTAACGCAGGACATCGAAGTTGATGTGACACACAATGAGGGTTTCAAACCACATTTCGACCCTAGAAAAACTAGTTTTAGAGCTTTCACGCACTGAGACCGGTGCCTAGATTGCATACCAAAGCACCCGTAGGCACCCCACTCCTCTTACAAATTCCCTAGTCTAGAGAAATAGTCTAGATCCACTCTTTTTAGGGCTTCGCATAGTTGTTACTACTCTGAATTTTCTAGTTACCTCTACAACACTCTCTAACATCATCATTATCACCGAGTTCCTCCCTCACTTTGTTTAGCACATTAGGGTTAGAATTTCCTTTTATGTAGTTGTTTATCTTGCTTGCACACTTCTTTACAACATTTATTTAATTTATTTATAGTTGTTCGATCTTAGATTAACTATATATATACTACTTAGTCCATTTTTAGTTAATCAATTAACTCACTTCCCTAAGCACCATTGTCGATGTAAGTGTTATAAAATATATAACATTACAAATGTCTTATAGTAAGAATTGTCTAAAGGAATTTATCTATAAAATTTCCAAGATAAAGAACTAAACATGGTACCTTGGTCCCAAATGCCTTTTTTTCACATCCTCAACTAAAGTTATGAATTAATTGTTTCCAAAATATGTTTTTATATCTACCACCAAACACCGAAATTCATTAGTAATTAGGGAATATGAATTAGATATTTATGAAATGGGTTGAATTCCTACATAGTTACTTATTTTTATTTGAAATACATAAGTGGGAAATCAAATCAAGTTATAAATACATTGAGTAGGATATGTTTCTTATTAATAGAGATGCAAGTGAGCATGGTAGGGTTCAAATAAAGTAAATATATCTATGCATAAAATGGATATTTTACAAAAGTATAGAGAACACGAAACAAACCAATGAGTGTTAAATTCATGACATGGTTAGAGTACCTCCCATATTAAGGATTTTTGTTTATAGGCACATAGTTGTATGTAACATAAGGATGGATAAGAGAGAATTGATATGAGAAAATCATTATTAAGGAATTTCATGGAATTTTAGAATAGAAAGACCTTGGTGCACTTAGGAGAGAGGTGATGTTATCCATGGATGGCTAAAAATATGTTAAAATGTCAATTGGAAAAATGAAATAGTCAAAACATAAGGTTATATAGACCATTACTACTACCTAAGAAACCTTGGGAGATGAGTATGTTATTTGTTTTGGGTTTTCCCATAGAAAAAGGGTCAAGAATGTACCTTTTTCTATGGTAGATAGATTATATAAACTGACACATTTTATTAATTTTAAGAAGACAAGTGGTTCTACATATATTGATAACTTTTTTTCAAGGAGGTTGTGAGGCTACATGGATTATCATGCAAGATTATATTTGACAAGGAAACAAAAATTATAGGCCAATTTTGGCATATGTCATGGAATAAATTAAACATGAGTTTTTGGTTTTGTTCCACATATCACTTACAAATGAATGGAAAAATGTAATTTGTTAACATGAGCATTGGTAATTTGCTAAGATGTTTGGTAGGAGAGAAGGAAGTAACATGGATTCAATTCTTGCATATGTGGAGTTTGTACTTGATAAATATGCCAACAAAAGCATTAGGAAGTCAAATTTCCATATTATATGGACTAGTTTCAAAACTAATTATAGAAGCGAGGGAGTTTTAAGAGAAACAAGGAAAATTGGGGAGCATAAGACATCACACAATACATGAATGGACATGAGAAAGTGTGCATTGAGCATTTGGAGAATAGAAATGTGAATATTTTTGAGGAAACACTTGGATTTTGAGGCCGAGAGATTTAGTTCTTGTATACATGGACAAAGATAGGTTCCCATAAGCAAGATAAGAAAAATTAAGTGGAAGAAGGTTTGACTATGCAATCTTGAGGAAATTTGTAGAGAATGCATATAAGTTAGATCTATTAGAAAGGGTAGAATTTTTACTATCTTCAACATAGTATATATATATACCTATATTTTGAGGGGAAGACAAGTGGAGGAGGAGAAAGTGTATAATTATATTGGAGACATCAACTACAACAACAAAGGTGCATAAAATTTGAATGTATTTTAAAGTATTGTGTTGCAAAAAATGATACACATAAAAGGTCATAAATAATATTTGGTAAAACAGAGGAAAATAATTCAAAGATTAATATTGTATTTATAAATTAGATATTTTGATACTTTTTCATTACATTTCAAACCTTCATAATACCACTTGAGTAGGGGCTCAATTTTCTTTTTACGACATATATGATGTATGAGCATCTAGTTTCATAATAAATCCTATATGACCCAAAAACTTGGAGTTATAAGATAAAGGTTTTTTCAATATTTCACCACTCCCAATCAAGCCACATAATACCCCATTTCCTTATCTAGTTTGTAGAAGCGGTGAAATCCTTACTTTGCAACACTATAGATATTGTACAACACCAAAAATGTTGTGCAAGCTTTCCCAATCCGTGCAACACTAAAAATGTCATGCAATCTTTCCCAATCCATGTAACACTATGAGTGATGGAAAAATATTTCCTAAGACATAAAAATTTGAAATTCCAAAAATCTTGAACAAACATGCATAATACTATTGAAGATGGTGAAGTCTTCTTGAAGCTACACAACCTTTCCCAATGTTGTGATACACTTTAAGTAAGTTTCCAAACACTAGAAAAGTTGTAAAATACTACATTCTTGTGGCACCACTTTTTTAAGCTTCAATGATGAGATCTTTGTCTAATAAAATCACATGTTAACATCAATTTAGTTAGTAAAGAGCATAGTGGACCTTGATGCATCTATTTTGGCCAAGGACTAATAAAATAATTCATTTGAGTTGGATACACTTTAATTGAATTTATAGGATATGATTAATGGATCTAATATGGAACCAATATAATAATATGTAAGGAATCTTTTCTTATTGAATGCATCTTGTTATCCTTCCAAAAATCTATAAATTCTATGAATATAAGGCATATGCAAACTTATAAAGCATATTTTAAATCTTGACACAAATTCATTAAGACCAATTATTAGTTAAGTATAAGAAAAGTGTTTTTAATAAATTCTTCAAAAAGTTTTCATGCTTGGGATAGGTCTAGGATTGGAATCCTTAATTAGATTCTTCTTTTAAGACTGTAATTGGAGTATCAAGTTATTTTCCTTAATTGTCTAACATTTCCTTCCTTAAATAAATAAATAAATAAATTTCTTGTCAATTATTGTTCCTAATATCTTTCTTTGGTAAGTTCAAACTCTAACAAGTGGTTGTGTGGTATAATCCATCCCTTCTATAAGAACCCCGAGTGTTACTACATCTATGCACTTGATTGGTTCTTTATAGTCATGGGTCCATAATCTCTTTATCTTCATTAATGGATGTTTTCTTTACTCATTTTTAATTGATATCATTCTTAATATCAGTTTCTTATAGCTAGCTTAAGTGAAACAAGCTCCAAACGAAACAAAGTTAATGATTATGTTCTAAAAATTAAAATCATAACACCAAAATGACTTAACAACCACCATATGTAAAACTTTAAAGACTATTTATTAATATTATATTACCAATATTGAAAGATAAAACATTATTTAATATGTACTTGTATTTTCACAAAAAAATCATATTGTAAAAATCATCAAGATCAATAATCCACAAGTAATGTATTATATCATATCGAGATGTTAATTTGAAATCACGTACACTAATAATTCTATCTACAAGTTTTGACCATGAGTCATAAACTACAAATAATATTAAGGAAACAATCAATGGAATATAACAACCACCATATAAGCTTATAGTTTCGTAAAAAGAGCATAGATAATTTACAAGACTCGATTGTAGTTCACAATAAGTATTGAATAACTCATTGAAGTTTCCTATGATCATGTTACCACCAATTAAGGAGTATGAAACTTCAAGACCAATAGTGATATGCTTTAAGGTTATTAATTTTGTGACTATCATATGGCTAAGAGACATTAAAATAATAGATGCATTTCCTTGAGAAAAAAATAGTATTTTATTGATAGTAGTCACATAAAATAATATGATACAACTTCAAGTTCCATAATTGAGACATCTACTAATAAGGAGAAATAAACCGCTACTAGAGACATGGACATGGTAGAAAAACAAATAAATAATTGTGTTCGGAGTGTAATATGATATACATGCGTTAGATGATTTATTGGAGTAATAATAATTTCCAAGGAAAAATCCAAATCTACTCCAATCACATTTAACAATGAAAGCTTACCTCAAAATGAGACATTAAAAATTTATTGGTGGTAAACAAAAGTTGAATATTACTAGAAACTAGTGCTCAATTGAACATATGTACAAAATAATTTTTCCATGATCTATGATATAATGTTGATGATATCTCTTATTCTTCCTTGATACACCATGATATAAATTCATTTGAGAAAATATATTAGGGTGCATTATATTATTAATATTCGATTGGGACCCCATCCTATTTCATGTGGTGGCAACCATGAGATAAAGACAATGCATTACTTATAAAAACATAGATACATATATACATACATATGTGTAGATGTATACATACATAGGTACATGTACATTTACATATTTGTGACCATTATATATATATATATATATATATATATATATATATATATATATATATATATATATATATATATATATATATATATATATATATATATATATAATAGTCACAAATCCTTTAATATTAATAATATATATCAAGGTGGGAGATTGATCTTGACACTTAACACTAAGTATAGAATTTAGAACAATATATTAAGTAAACATTGTGACTCAATTATGAGGCCTTATGCAAGATCAAGTTTATAATGCTTTGCATCATGTATCTATTCGAGAGAAGTTTTTTCTTTTCTACTTTAACTTAATGAAGTGAAATAACAAATACAAAACCAACCTCAAAAGATGGCAGGGTTTATTGATACCCATGAAGATGAATGTTGATGTTGATGGTTGATTGAAGTTATTGATTCTGAATGAATGTATAATTCCTTTTATCTTGAAAAGCAATCTGCTATCAAAGAAACTAAATGGAAAGGATTAGATATATGGATAAATAAGCTACTCGAAAAAGGATGATTCCAAGAAACCAAAGGACTTCTTGGAGGATGTCATTTACTTTGTAACAATTAATTGAATTGATAAAGATAATGATAACAATAGATAGATAATGGATGTAAAGATCTAAAACTCAAGGTTAAAAGGAAGGTCACATGTGTAGCTTCAAAGGTTTCTAGGAAAGTATGGATTGGATTTAAACACATTCAAAGTAATCATACAAAAATCATCACCCTCTTGCTCATTGCATGGAGGAATTCAAACTAATCTTCAATGTATTGTTCGTCAACAACAAATCGATTGTGCACAATGTGATTTCATGTAAGATGTTGTATTGTTCCTAGAAAAAGGGGTGTTGGACTATGGGGAGATCATAAATTCTTGTAATCAGGTGTGAACGGCCAGGAACTGCCATCTAATAGAGAGCCATACTTGGAAACAAAATGTTAAATGCACAGAGATTGATGAAAATGATGTAAAACTGATAAATTGATAAAACAATTGGCAAGAATTGTTGGAAATTTAGGCCAATTGCTAGAGATTAGGTGCATTGCTAATGATTTTTGTTAAATTGATAGTTTTGCTAAACGATGAAAGTTCTAAATGATTTTTTTGATTACTTTTTATGTTTCTTATGACTTTTAAATGATAAAAAAAGATGCAGGAATAACTTTGGATAGAAAAGGAGTTCAAAGATGCCTCAAATATTCAGTGGGAATAATCGAGTTGTGTTGTCTTTGTCACATTTCCTAGAAGCTAAGTGATGGAAATGAATGCAAAACATTATTGTAAATGATTGGTATTTATTTCTTATTATTTTTTAATATGTCTTGGATTCTGTGAAGTTTAAAAACAAGGTGCAAGCTCGAGAAAGAGGTCCCAACTCAAATATTGAAGATCCTTAAGAGATAACACAAAGGTGTTATTTATAATCACTAGCGATCCTCTTTTTTTGGGGTAGGTGCTTAGAAAGTGGTTGAAACCACTTCTAAATATTTTTTTGGTTTGTGATGTGGGTAAATGGTTAAGGGGAGGTTGGGGATGAGGTGTAGAGGTTAGGATGTAGTAAGAAAATAGGTTTAAATGGTTTTGAAATGGTTAGGATTGATTTAGGGTGGTTAAGTGGTTTTTAGGAAGGTAGAATAATATTTTACAACTATAAAGTAGTATTTATGGGGTGTGTGAAGATATTTACATGGAGTAAATATTATGAGGGATTTTAGACTTAGGATAAGTTATTATAGATTAAGTAATGTGATTAAATGACTTGATTTGATTTAATATTATTGCAAAGATAGTGTATGTGGTCAAGGAAATTAGCGGTGCTAATTTTAAGTGTCTACATTTTCCCCTTTTTGTGGAGTAGTTTGGTGTAGGAAATGTGCTAGACAAAAAGGTTTTCAATAGGCTAATTTTTTTGTATGGATGATCACACCTCAAAATGGGGTGATTGAAACATAGTGCAAGGAACACTAGTTTATCAAGTTGTTTATTGAATAAATTTGATGTGTGTTTTGTTGGAAAGTTTCCCAAAATAGGGTATTGAAATAATAAGTGCTACCGTGGAATCAAGTGATAGTGGAACTAAAGGGCTCATCACATATGGACATATGATTTGTAAGGGTAGGGTGCGGGACGAGGAAGTCGAGTGATAGAGGGGGGGAAAGGGCATATATCCTATAGACATATGACCTTATAAATATTTGAGTTTTGATGATGGGGTATCTAAATGAGACATTTTTGTCAAAAAATGTGATGAGGTGGTTTTGATATTGAAAATGATGATTAGGGTATAAAAGTGGTGAATCGCTAGCAATTTATAATGGTCACCGACAATTTAGGTGAATCGGTAGTGATTCACGGAATCGCTGATGATTCCTAATTTTTTTTGGAAGGCTATAAAAGGCATTTTTCAATTATGAATAGTTCATTTGTGTGACTCATTTTGTGAGTTGGAGAGCTGAATTAAGGGATAAATCATGATTTGGAAGAAATGGCGTCATCAAGCAGACATAGGAATCACATGCAAAAAGAGGTAGGCACTTGATGTTGTCATTTTTTGATTTTGGGCATTTAAGCATATTGTCATGGCTCTTCTGCATGGTTTACCTTGTGGGGTGTGGACATGATTGATAGATATACTAGTTTTAATATATGACGAGGTAATGTGGGACAATCGAGAGGGGCGAGAGGGAGACTCATTATAGAGATATCCTTATAGGTTTACAGGTGGGAGATGTATTATGGATACCATATGTGTATTTTCTAGTGTGGTCAGGGTTGGAGCATGAGCTCGATGTCATTCAGTAGGATATGTGGTTGCAAGGGAGACAAGGGGGAGAGTGGGAGCTTATTAGATTTGGCAATGTTAGAAGGTAATTTAACTTGATTCAAGATGTGACATATGCCCTAGTACCATATAGATGAGTTGAGGGATATTTGGATACTCCCAAGGTAGTTGTGGGACCACCTCTTATTATACCTGATGAGGAGGGAGCTATGGGTATAGATGAACACGGTGATCAAGTGCCTATAGATGATGTTGGAGTGACTGCTAGTTATAGGAAGTGGTGGACTAGTGCTTATGCTTTGAGTTTGAGAGGATACAATTAGTTTGGAGAGGGAGGAGGGTGCTTCCTCAAGTAAAGAGGTAACAGGATATTGTTGATGTTAGTGATGAGGAGGAGGATGATGGGGATGGGGGAGATCTAGAGGCTATTTTTACACAACGGTTGACGGTTGAGAAGGATGCAGTGGAGACTAAGAGAGATGGCTTGTGGGTGGAGGGAGATGATTTGATTGCGATGACGAGCTAGTCTAATTGGTGAGAGGGATGGTAATATAGTTGAGCGTGATGGGCTCGGGAAGCGGTTAGCTTGGCACAAGCCAAAATTGATAGAGATAGATACAAAAAGTAACGAGATACCCGAAAATGGATCTCACGATTATAGGGTCATTAGTGTCAGGTGCATAGTTAGTTTATCGAGCCCAAGACAATAGTCGGACGGGTATATTGGTAATTATTATTTATGCCCACTACCAGGTCTTTATGAGTAGAGTTAGCCTATTATGAGAACTTAGTGATACGAGGCTTGCCTAATGCAATTCTCTATGTTGATCATTTAGCGTGGCAAGGGGAATATCCTAGTTCTAGTGCGGTGAGTGTGGACCACCCACTTAGGGACCGAGATGGAAGAGATGGTGGTGATGGTCATGGGAGTATTTCTTGTGCTAGTGATTTCCTTGGTGACGTCCATTTTATTGGATAGTTTATGATATGTATATGGCTCTTTGTGAAGCCTTGATGTATAGATTTTGATATTCTTGATGATCTACTAAGACTTTGATTATGGTTATATATATATATGATCACATGGTTTGACTTATGATTTTTGTGTTGGTCATAATATGATGGATAGTTGTATGCATGTTTTAATGTTTTTAATTACTTATTATGTGATTTGAATTTGGAATGTTTATATGATTTAAATGTTGATGGTGACGTATTAATATGATTGTAACCTAGATGTGATCCAAATTTTATCAAAAATTTTTCTAACTTTTTGTAATGGAGATAAAAATGGAACGATTTCTTTGATACTATATTTTATTCACACGTGATGGGTATAAAGATAGTGAAGGCACTTTCTCTTTTTCCTCAAAAAAATGTTAACATGAGACTATCAGTAGGTAGTTACACATGGGATCTCAAATATAGAGATGAAGTGATAATATGTACCTTCCTAGAATGCAAAAGGGTTTAATATGTGTGGATTGTATGGTAAAAGAGGTTTCTCCTTTCAATAGTTTCATAGAGAGCCCTAGATTTATATATTTTACTTTTTTGATGTAAACCGATCAATGCGACAAGTTTGATCGGATGGAAAATTTGATCGATGCGGGAAGATTTCCTAGATTCTTTAATATTTTGACTTTTGAAGTTTGATTGATATGGTAATCATTTTTACATGGGTATCCATCCTTGAGGAGTGGTCAACAAATTTTTTATTTTTGACTTTACAAATAGCCATCCTTTGAGGGATCAATCTACTTTAATTGTTGATAACTTGATTTTGATTTTTTGAATAGTTATCCTTCTAGGGATCAGTCTATTATTTTTGATAAGATGCATCCATATATACTTTTAACTTTTTAAGTTGAGGAAAACCATAATAGACCATTTCAAGGAGGGAAAAAAATGTGTACACGACCTACACATAAATGCCCCATGACACACTTTTGGTTGGTATACAAGGTAGATAGATGTAATGATTGCAGGGCTTCCAACTAAGGAGGAAACTTTCCAGTTGAAATATGTGATGAATAGATTCACGGTGCTCATCTTAAAGGATTTTAGGATAGTGATGAAAAACCACATACTTTCAAATCATTACGATGATAAGATGGCTAGTTGATGGTGGAATAAGATCTTTAATGTGAGTATCTTTGTCATGATGATAAATTTTTAATAATAAAAAGGGAATTCAAAGGTTCCTTATTAGGTGTACCATCAAGGAGGCTAGGTGATACACTCATGACCCTTATTTATGAGTAATGACATATGGGCCGATCCGCTTGGGGAAAACTTTCCACGTTTACTCCTTTTTAAAGTAGTGAGATTTTGATTTTATTTGAGAACAAGATCACCTATTTTAAAATAACATTATTTTACATATTTATTCTATACGCATTTTATGTGTTCTTGGTAAACATGATGATGTTCAAGGGCTATTAAGCATTTTTCATCTAATAACTCTAATTGTGCTAGACGATCTTGTTGGTATTATTTTTCAGGGATAAAATATTTGAGAGATACACGTGTGACGGGATTTGTACTTCAAGGGTAGAACTACCTCGAGCCATAAACTAGTGAGAATGGCATATCACCTATAGGAGTAAAAATTCTAGTTCAATAAGCCCAAAGGGGAATGGGATCTGGAGATTCCAGTTCTGCTTGCATCATATATTGTTTTCATGAGGATTTTATTAAGTGTTTTGTTAAAAACTTCAGCTTTTCTATTTTATTGAGGATATTATGGTGATGAAAAGCTAAGTTTGATGTTTAAGGTGTCACAAATTTTCTTAACATACTTTTTTTCCTAGAATTTTCCATTATCTATGACAAGTTTGTGTGGAATACCAAATTGACATATGATGTGTTGGTAGATGAAGTTGATGATTTTTTTCTTTATTTGAAGTTAAAGGGATGGCTTCAACCCATTTCTTAAAGTATTTATTGGTTATGATGATGGAGAGGTGATATTGCGATGAGCGAGGATTGATAGTGCCAATGAGGTCTAACCCCCATTATGAGAAGGGCCATAAGTTTTGAGATGGTCTGTAAAGCATGACTAGGAACATGAATGATATCTAAGTGTTATTGACATTTAACAAATTTCTTGACATATGCACAACAATCTCAATTGATGGTAGGCCAATAATATCCCGATTATAAGACATAATTAACGAAAAAAATACCATTGAAGTGTCCACCACATATACCATCATGAACTTCCTTGATGGCTTTAATGGATTCATGGGATTTAAGACATCTTAGTAAAAGGAAATTAAATATAGGGTTGTAAAGGATACCACCTTTAATGACGTAGTGAGTAACACGTTGAAGAAAAGACATCTTAGCATTTTGGGATAGATAGTATGGGATTTTAGATTATGAAAGGTAGTCAAATATTTGTGTGTACCAAAGGTCAGTTGAATTATTTTCAATGAAGTTGATAGAGGGGAGTTGATTTTCGTGTGAGGGTTGATCCAATATGTGTACAAAAATGAAAAGTTTGGAATTATCAGTTGATTCTTTAGTTGATAAAGGAATGAGGGACCCTAAAGAATCCATGGTTTCTACAAATTTATTAGAATATCATGGAATTGTATGAATGGTGTAATGATAAAAGGATTTGAGGAGAAATTCAACATTTGACTTATATTTTTGTAAGATTTCATTTTTGCATTAGTAATCTTCTTTGATTTTATTAATGATGAGTTGTGAGTCTCTATAGATTTCTAAGATTTTCACGGTTAACATGATAGCGGTTTGAAGACCCATTATTAAAGATTCATATTCGGACATGTTATTAGTACATTCAAAGTTAATTTTGAATGATATAGGAATAAGAGTCCCCCAGGGAGGTATGATGATGATACTATCCCTTTCCCCTTGCTGGCATTTAGATCCATTGAAGAAGAGGGTCATTTTGATAGGAGTGAATTCATGATTGTCGATAGTGTTGATATATTCATTAGGAAATTATTCATGAGGGAGTTGAGTGTTAGAAAGGGGAGCCTCAACGAGTTGATTGGTGATGGCTTGACCTTTAATAGAATTTTGTGATATGAATTCTAGATCAAACTTGGTCATAAGCATAAGCCACCGAGTTATGCGGTCACTGTGATATAGTTTAGAGTGCATGGTTTTGAGTGGGTTGAAACTGGTGACAACGTAAGTTTTGTGATTCAGTAAATAGTGGTGTAGTTTTGAGGTTACAAAGTACAAGGAAAAATACAATTTTTCAAATTCAATATAATGGGTTTCATATTCATGGAGAGTGAAACATATGTAGTAAATGTCTTGTTCATGACCATGCTCATCTTAATGAGAAATCATGGCACCCAAGGCATGATCTATGATAGATATGTAAAGATGGAACAAATCCCCTCTCGAGGAGGAGTGAGTACATGTGGTGATAGAAGCTATTATTTGGGTTCATCAAAGGATTTTTGATAATTAAGATCTCATTTTAAATCAACATCTTTGTGGAGAAGGTGTAAAAATGGTTAACAACGGTCCAAGAGTTGGGATATGAAGTGTCAGATAGACTGGAACTTACTTTGAAGGATGTGTAGTTGTTTGAGGTTCGATGGAGGAGGCATTTAGATAAATGTTTTGATTTTAGTTGGGTCTAATTCAATGCTTAAGATAGATATGATGAAACCTAAAAAAATTCAAGGGATCACACCAAAAAAACACTTACTAAGGTTAAGACGAAGGAAGTACTAGATAAGGCGAGTGAAGATTGAGTCAAGGACAACGAGATGATATTTTCGTTGTTTATATTTACCTAGGATATCATCTACGTAGTATTCTATGGTTTTGTGGATAATATCGTGGAAGATATATGTCATGGTGCGTTGATAAATAGCCCCACATTCTTAAGTCTAAAGGGCATGGTGCGGTAGTAGAAGGTCCCCAAAGGGTTAATGAAGGATTTTGTGTTGATTATCGGTGGTGATGAGGATTTTATTGTAACCAAAAATCCATCCGTAAGGGAGATCATTTCATGGCCCACCGTTAGATCCACAAGCTAGTCAATGTTTGGAAGAGGAAATCATCTTTAGGACAAGAAAGATTGAGATCCCGGAAGTCAATATAGATGCATAACTTTCTTGAGGCTTTGGTTATGGGTACGATGTTAGAGACCCATTTTGGATAGTCAATGGGTATGATGAAATTAGCAGAGAATGTTGTAACTCTTCTTTGATGAGAAGATCTATGCAGGGTGCATCCTACGAGTTTTTGTTTGATTGGTTTAGCATTGGGATATGTGATGATATTGTGTACGATGATGTTGGAGTTGATACCTATCATATCACTATACGACCATGTAAAGGCTTTTCTATACTTAGATAATAAGATGGTGAAAATCATTTAATTCATGTGGATTTTATAGACACATAACATCTACTCACGCCTAGTGTCTCTTCTAATTCATTCAATGGACAACACTTTGTTAATTAGCTACTCTTCGCTCCATTCTTGAATTCCCATTTTACGAAACCTTCTTAGTTGTCTTCCTCCTATATCCAACCCATTTAGTTAATAAACCCCCTTTTATTAGAAAAATATCTTCCTATTTCCCTTGGATCACTTCTATAGGATTCCTAGGATATCTATCAATCACATCTGGTTAATCAAACTCCCTCAACTCTCAATGAGTCTCTAATCACTTGCTAATCAATTTTAACTAGCCTAAACCTAGCTTAACTAGTCCAAAGCATGTTTACCACTCCTAATCATAAAGTGCTTTTGGCTTACCTTTAGTCCCACATGCACCCAAAGTTCAAATTCTTCCAAAGAGAAAACTATAAATACAAGGCTAGGCCTTCCCATTCAAGACTTACAACTTTACACAACACAAAACCAAAACAAGTCTAAGAAAGCTAGGATTCCATTTGTATTAGCTTTAGCTAATAAGACATTTGATCTTAAGATTACCCCCTCCATTGATCTTGAGCTAATATCTTCATTAGTGCATCCATAATCCAAGTTTAAGTAATATGGAGAGAACCATATGGCCTTGTAGCCATTAATGGTGAGACTCCATTCTTGAAATCTTGAGAACCATAAACAACTAATCAACCCCTTTGATTGCTAAGTTGATCTTCTTAGGTTCAATGTTTAATTAGTGATCTAAAGAGTAGAGAGTAGCATATACATGTTAGTTTAGATTTAATCTAGTTTCATGTGATGATAGAAGTTTCTCTTGTTTAGCTCTTATCATGATGGTTTAGTGTAGATTAGATTCATGCTTTGAGGTTATATGTTTTATATTTTTCAATAGCATACTAATTTACACATGAACACGATTTAGTGAATGTCCAATTTTAACTATGTGGGGATCTTGAGGGTTCCTATGTTAACGTCGATGGTGGATTCATTGAGTTGGGTTGATGTGACAGGTGGTAAGGCTTTCGGAATTTTGTGACATTGAAGGATATCAATGATGGATGAATCTTATTCAATCATTTCAAACTAGATGAGAGGAAGTTTTTTGGTGAAATGATTGGTTTGATAAGTCAATGGACCTAAGGTGATAGTATTGACTAAACATAGTTTCATGGGATGGAGATTGTGTCATAAGCATCCATGGGATCATCATGTTCTATTGAGGATGATTGTTCTAGTTACGTGATACATAAGGATGCGTTATGAGAAGATAGCTTAGTAGCAGGTCTTTCATACCCTAGTCCATATTTATCGTATGGTTTGAGGGAATATTAGGTAATTAAATTGTGTATTCCCTATTTGTAGCATCCAAATCCAAATCCTTCCACGACAATGTAGATACATTTGAATAAAGGTCGATTGTATAAACAGTTGAAAGTCGACATGAATGGCATGACATGGTGATGATGAATATATTAGTGGGAGGGATGATTGATCCCTCCATAGACAAGGTTTATTTTCATATACTTGGGACCACGGGAGATAACATCTCGATGTTAGGCTCATATATAGGTTATTTTTCTGGTCTTCCATATGTTTTGTGTGTAGGAAGTGAATTAAGCATAAGGAGATGGTACTCCCCAACAAAAGACGTTTCATAATGTCACCGAGAGAGGATTTGTTTGGTATTTTGGATGATGGTATGGATGTGCTGGTATATGCTTCATCATAGGATTCTAATTTTTATATGAATGAGTACATCATTTGGACGATACATCATATTGCGATCTGCAAAGGATTAAGATCCATAGGACTGTGAATATTTTACCTTCATATTCATATTAAGGAACTAGTGGAGTGTCTCAAAGGGACAATACACATGGTACATATACAAGGTCATCCTAACAATATGTTGTATTAGAAATCGCCCTCTATAATATATAAGAGTTCAGGAAGATTTTTGATGCTGAGTTTAAGAGGTATAATGACCATACCCAACGTAGGAGTGATTGTATCATTAAAATAATGGAGTAAAACTGGTGTTTGGGTGATAACGGTATTCGGTAGTTGAAGTTGGTTGAAATAAATAGATGATATGATATTGATTACAGAGCCACCATTAATCATGAATCTTTTGAAAAGGACGTCATTGCTTTGGGTTGTGATGAAGAGATTCAAGTCATGATTCTTGGGATGAAGTGATGGTATTTCAAAAAAGTCAAAGGAAATGGCGAAAGATTTTTAAAGAACCTACAAAATCTATAAAATAATGTGGGTCATCTATAGGTACTGATATAAATGGAAGAAATTTGATCATGGCTTGTTTGTGTGAAGGTGATGTCTGAACCAACTCATAAAGTGACATTTTGATAGGAGCTTGGTGTAGTTGTTTAATAACTACTTTTTGTACTCACATGCAAGAAGGTGGAGTGAAAAGAATGGATATTTTTGTCTTGGGTTACGAATTATAACTATAGGTCTTACGAGTAAGAGAGATAGAAACATTAGATTTATCTTTGGATGAGGAAGAGGTGAGTTTTGGAGGTGGCGGGATGACGATGAAGGTTTTAGGTTTAATTTTTTATGAAGGATTAGGTTTGTGGATATGGGCTCGAGTAGTAATGTGAATGACATTGATTTTGTGGGGAAGAAGTTTACTCAAATATTCTTCAATAGTGATAGGTACGGGTGATGGTGTAGCTATGGTAGTCGTAGATGTTATGTGGGATTTCTTTGATTTATGTAACTCTGAGGGAAGAAGACCTTTACTTTCAATTTTTTTAATAGACTTTGAAAGGATTTATAATATTATACAAAGTGTCCTAACATTTGATGATAGTTATATAAGGCTTCAAAAGTATACTATGAGGGCTTCCAACCTCAAGAGTTGGATTGTTTAAGAGGAGGCAACATTATGAGTATTTATTGAAGGGGTTTTTGAGAATTGTTGCATAGTTTCCTTTTGATGCGGATGTCGAAGGAAACGACATATCATTTTGTTTGGTGGTTACAAGATACATTATCTTTAGTGTGATTTATTTAGTTTTTCATGGATGAGTAGTTTTCAATTGGGTGATGGTGATAAGAGATATAGACGAAGGATGTGGCCCTAGGATAGATTTGATATTTTTATTTTTGCGTCGAAGTTGTTGAAAGATTTTAGGATATGATTGTAACCTTTTTAGATGGGGGTAGAAGAATATTTTTAAGGTTACGTGGGTGATATTGAGCCACGAAATATTCATATGATCTCTTCAAAATTTGTAAAATGCATTGTTTTTAGATTTACGTGAAGATTTCATAGATGAGCTGGGTGAAGGGGTGGTAGAGGTAGATGAAGAAGATTCATTTTTAGTGGTGGGTTCCGTGGATATTTCTTATTTTTGTTGGATGTTGGTTTAGGGGTATTACTAGAGGAAGACATAGGTATAGATTTAATGATAGAAAGTGTATTATTAATGGTGTTTATGGTATGATGGGCTTGAACATTGTTAGCTTGTGGTTGACTAGTCAATGGAGAGTGGTTTGGAAATGGTTGTTTGAAGACATTGAGGTTTTGATTCTAAGGTGCATTAGGATTGTCTAAGTGTAGCTCACCTTTATCAATCGATCCTGAAGGAAATTGCAAAATGAATGACACATTTCAACATTGTGACATTTGACCCTATGGTATTTGCAATAGTCATTATCCCTATACCAAGAGGGTTTCAAAACAGAGGTATCGATAGGATGTATAAGTGGCGGGATATTATGTTAGCGGTGAGGAGTTTATCAAAAAATGCACCGTAAGTCTCTCTAATGGGGGTACAGATTATGTTGAGGAAGGTAGCATTCAGTTTTCAAACATTCCTTAGGTGTAGACTCGATGATGACCATTTTGGCTGATGATTTGGGTTTATCTTGATTGGAGGATGGTTTAGATGGAAATTCAAATTTTTGTTTCTTTGGTCTAAGTTTGACTTTTCCTTCTTCAAGAACTCAAAGTTCAAGTTTATGGGCCATTGTAAAAGCTTCTTCAAACGTCTGAAAATATTGGATTTGAAGTGTGGAAGAGATGTGTTTAACGCATAAATGGGAAAATAATTCAATCAACTCTGTTTGTGGGAGAGAAAATGACAATTGATTAATAATACCCCTCCAATAGGTGACAAAGTTTGCAATGGACTCATCTTCAAATTTTTTAATTGCATATAGGTCTATAATGGTTATTTTATGGGAGATGTTGATTGAAAAATGTTCAAGGAAGAGTTGATCGAGCTACGTGAATGAGACGCAGGGAATACTACGGCATGTTGTTATACTAGTATAAAAGCAGGACCAACCAAGGACATAAGGAATGTCCTTAACATAAGATCCTTGTCGTGAGCTATAAGGTAATAAACATGACAAAAGCTCGGATGTGCTGCTAACAATATTCCTTGCTATAAAATTTGAGGAATTTCATAAGCTCCCGGTGAGGAGGATAATATTTTTAGGGTATGGATGGATGAATAGGCTCATCGCATATTTTTTCATATGATAGTGTATTTTTAGGGCCCATGGAAGCGGCCTCAAGGCTGGATATCATATTCATTAAATCCTGAAGGGAGTTTGTTTTTAGTGGATATTGTGTTCCGGATGAAGATGAGCCACGTTAACTAAATGAAAATTTATTGGATTGGTGATATGGTTGATATTGTTGCGAGATATTTTGCTAGAAAGGAAAATTTTATTTGGGAATACTTGTATGGATATTATAAGACGGTTGGATTTATATAGACTTGGTATGGATAGATGTGTTTATAAGAGGTTGTGATTGTTGTGGTATGTGTTGGAAAGGAATGGATGTGTGGATAAGAGGCTGAAAATATTGAGGTTCCCGATGGAAGGGGATGGTTGTGAAAACAAGGGGTTGTGATTATTGTGGGATGTTTTGAAAGGGAATAGAGGTATGGATGAGAGGATGTGATTGCTGCGGTATAGATTTATAAGAATTCGGTGGTTACAATTGTTGAGGTACATATTGTGAAATAAGTGTGGTGAAGACCATTGTGAAATTGTATAGATATTTGGAAATTACACTAGTGTTGATTAAGGGTATAGATGTAGGAATAGACTATTAAGATTTAGTATTTACTATAGTAATGATTCATGGTATATAGTTATTGAATAGTTAGTGAGTGATTTGTAATAACAAATCATGTATATATTTTATGGGTATATAATTTGTTATTAACAACTTATATTTGTATTTAGGATATATGATTATTAGATGTTTGTTGAGGAGATATTGTACCAACTTCCTAGAATATAGGATCACTATGTCCTATATATATGTAAGTGTGTGTAATTGAATATATCAACGAAGTTTTCTATGCAACTTTGGTTCTACCTCTAGATTTGGTATCGAGCGGTTGTCATGCCCTATGATGGAAAAATGAGTCATGGATAGGGACAACTATATTAGCTTTGGTTATCCTATTATATGAGGAGAGTTCTTAGGTTAGTTTGTTTAGTATTGAGAGCATATTAGCGTAGATTATGGTATTTTTCGATTGCTTTATGGTAGATCCACATGCTTTCTCAATAGTATTCTGCACCTGTGTGTATCTCATGCGTTCGAGCACTCATCATTAACATTTGGTAATTATCTTCATAGCAGGCAGTTGAGAACAATTTTCTTACGAAGATAATAAATTACGCAGACATGTCATGTGACTTCCATCCACATGTGTGAATATCTTATTATACCCGATGAATTAAAGCATTCATCAATCATTCCAACATGCAGTGCATGTTATACAAAACTCTTTAAGTAACATAGTGGAGCCGTATTCGACAAGTAACATTGATTTGGTGCATGCAGACTTTCTAAATATTATGTACACTAGATTTACTCTCCATACTACTACCTAAGAGTAATCTATATCCAATTTTCTAGTCCTGGACAAGTTTCAGATGGTGTGTTGATTATATGCTCAAAATATGAGCCCTCTTCGCATGTTTTGTACTAATCAGTTTGTCAAGGTGTGTAAAATTAAAGTAGATCTTTATGTGACTGTACTTACTTACTGTAAAGAAGAGTGTGATAGTTGTTATCATTCTTCACGGTTGGGTCTTGTTGGTGAGAAATTTTTTTGGGTGGACAAATTTTTGGGTTTCTTGCCAATGCTCTAGGAGTCGACGTCCCTCTACTTAAATGATGTAGCTTCCATATTTTCATGCACGAGTAAAGGTGGATTATTCCTTGGTGGCCTTACAGTCGGGGATCCAATAGGGGCACTCCACTAACCCTGCAAAAAAGCTAGAAATTTCTTGCTAGAGAGGACTTTGTTAAAAGAGCAGGGAAAGGGAGTGAGAATATGAAGTAGGGGAAACTAATGCTGCAAGTAGAAAATCAAATGCTTACAAACAGTTGTTAGAAAATATTACACATGGATTTTTAAAGAAGAAAACAACATGATTTTGGGGCTACAGGCTCAAGGAAACCATACATACAAAGACGTAAAAATTCATATTCCTTAGAACACACAAAGTTGTTCCTTTATTAGCATGCAAAATCACAGTTATACATGGTGAGTAAATGAGGATATTAGAGAGAAAATGGCTAACTCTTTTTCACTCACAAGTAAGAAAAATAACTCTCATGAATTAACAAGAATACAACCAGCTAGAAATAATTTCATAATTCAGAAGCCCTTTGAATGAGGAGCTTATTACAGTTTATATCATTTTGGAAATATCTTTTCCTATCACCCATCAACCCTTCATATGCCTTGAAACTTTTCACATTCTTAGGAAAACATTAAGTCCCCTTTTATAACTTAAGGGTGACTTATTACATTGAAAATAAATTCATTTTTAATTAATTAAGGCATTATGAAAAAGTGCAACCCCAACAAAGAATTAGAATGTGGAGGAGAGAGAAAGTGGGGGGAGGAGAAGAGAGAAGGAAAAGAAAGGATGTTGCTCTTGATGAAGTCTGCTGATTCTGATCATTGGAATGCTCCAAGGAGATGAAACTCTGAATCTCTAAATCCTTTTCCTCCTAAAAAAATCCTTAAGACTTGCACTTGATGCCGAATTGTTCTCTGTCATGTGTCGATGAGAAGATACCCACTCCCTTGAATTCCTTGTTGCGAATGATTCACTCATGTTGTAGACAAGTTGTTGTTGACAAGAAACTACCTTTTGATGACCTACAAACACCGCAAATTGAGTGTTTAGAAACACTGTTGAGTTATCCCAATGGTGACCATGGGTGTTGCTCATGGAGATCCACTTTAAAGAAGTTGAGGATGGAAACTACCTCCTGCAAAGACCCTTTGCAACATTGTTGTATTATTCCAACCCATGTATTACAAAATGATTTGTTTGTCCATCTGAAGTGCTAGGTGCCAATGAAAATAATGGTGAAATAGTGAGGGGTGTTTATTCTAAACATTACAAAGCATGGAATGAGACCAATACTTTGCAACTGATTACACCTATGGAAGGAGATACTAGGAGAACCTATGAATTTGATTCTCATGGTTCTTCAACACTTGTTATTCTTGAATGGAGCAACTTACTATTTTTAGTAAGTGTAAAAATAAGCTTTTGACCCCAACCTAACTATGATAGTTTAAATTCTTTCTTCTTCTTGTATTCCTCTTGTGGAAACCACTTTCTGGATGAAATTACTATTTATGGTAGGTGTTTATGCTAAACACTTACTTGTTTTTAGTAAATGTAAATTTTGGGCTGAGATGACCCTTTTGATGATTTTCACTTGTGATACTTCCCTGTGTTCACCACCTTCTTCGTAGTTTCTTTAGATGGTGACTTACCCAAAATGGCAAGCACCCATGTAGGAGGACTTACTATTTTTAGTAAGTAGTCTCTTTTGGTGTTTAGATTGCGATGGAACACATTTTTTGGGCTCGGATCGTCACCGTTATCTCTTCCTCCTAATTTCACTTGATTTTCCCACCAGAATGTTTGAAAATAAAAAATGAAATTTTCACCTGGTAGTGACTTCGGGCATGGAGTTGTCATGGCAGCCGTTAATGGAGCTTAAAAACTTGTAGGTCTAATTTTTTCCTTTGATTGTGATGCAATTAACCCCATTCTGATAGGTTTTTTATTTGGAGTAAGTGTGTAAGTTTTCTAGATCGATTCCATCAGCTGATTGATGGGAAATCTGATGAATTTGAGCTAGGGCACAAAAACTACAAAGTAGTTTTCGATGTAAAAAATGATATTAAGCATCATTTAATCTCTCTTTTGTGGCATCTTTACCATCTTGAAAAAATAGGAAGTATGCAAAAAATGGCATCTCGATTCGTTCTCTAGATTGAGAGAAACGAGCATTTCTTTGTTTTTAACCACAAGGATTTTCGAGACAAAATTTCTTGATTTTTCTCTTCTATTCTTCACTTCTTCTATCATGTTTTCCTCTAATATCTCTATATCCTTACCATTTTAAGGACTTGGTTGAGCTGCATGAGTGTAGAAATGGTGGCAAGAAGTCAGAGAAAAATTTCGCAACATGTCGACGGGGAATGGAGGTGTGGGGGAAGAAGAAGGCATAAAAATGACTAAGTGATGTGCTTTCATCCAAAAATGATGAAGGCATGAATTTTTTTCCCCCTTTATCCCCTTATTTAAAGGGATGAAAGGGACATCAATTTTCACATCACGCCAGGTTGCGACACTTGGTGATCATCCATGCACTGAGAGAGAGGGCTCTAACTAGCTCCTAGGGGCTGAATTTTGCATTATAGAAGGTCACATTGATGACTTGGGGGCCACAAGGTACTAGGAGAATTTTTGTGTACCATATTTATCCTTATCTAAAGGGATGAAAGGGACATAAATTTTCACATTGCACCAAGTTATGACCCTTGGTGATCATCTCGTGCCTTTGTGAGGATAGGCTCAAACAAGCTCCCTGGGGCTGAATTGGTGATGCGAGAAGATCCTATGGCTGATCGAGGGATAAAAGGGTTGGTGAATTTTCATGTCACTTTTCTAAAGGGATGAAAGGGACATAAAAATGTACCAAGCTCCTGGAGATAACACGTGTCCACTTCAAAATTTGGTTAAGTACGATAGCTTACCTTAAGGCCAACTTGCAAAGGCGATGATATTTTAAGCTCCCAAATGAGTTTAAAGGTAAAAATTGATATGAATTTAAATAAAAACAACCTTATGAATACAAAATTGGGTGTGTTAGCTCTTGATTTGTCCATTTGAGCCTTGAAAAATCTAAATTGTGTCTGGATCCATGACTAAGCATGAGAAAAATTGGATATAAACATATTTCTCCTAGGTGTTGTAAAAAACATTATTCCACTTTCTTGTAGAGATATGAATTACCTTTCCAATGATGTATTTTTTATCTCCTAATTACTTATATAATTATTGGAATTGCTTCTTGAAGCTTAGGTTACTGCTTTTAACACGGTCTTGTTTGCTAGTCTCGAGAACCCATTTCTAATGAACCTGCCCCAAAACTTCCAAATCTTCCTTGAATATTCTAAAGTATTTTAATTTATATTCTTAAACCTTGATTTCATACCATTTTGAATTTTTTTCCTTCATTCTTCTTCAGGGGGTGCATTAGTCTCGGGAAGGCTAATGGTAGCCCTTCCTAAAACTGCCCAAAATTGACATTCTTCAAGAACTCCTAAAATCACCTAGAGGAATGAATTTTATTTCCTAAATCACCTAGGGGAATGAGTTGACATCCACTTGGAGGATCATTTGAATGACTTGGTAAGACCGATTTTGGGGATGGACTATTCGGGGTTGGTTTTGGATTTAGGTAAATTTGAAAAATTTAACACATGGGTATCATTGTCATGCTTGAAATTGGAAATTTTCTTCTTGCACATTTGCATGACAACAATTGGCTCTAGCTTGGGGACATGTTATGTAATTATCGTCATGAAGACATGACAGAGAGGAATCCCATAATCTCAATATTCGAGTGCATTGACCAATGCCTTATCCATTGGGCCTTGTGGAGTCATGTACAACTTGTAAGAGAGAGGGAAAGGAAGAAAAACACGCAAACCAAAGGAAGGAAACACACAACACACAAAGAAAGGGAAATAAACACACAATGGAAAGGAAAACATGCCTATAAATCACCTATGGTACAAGGAAGAGGACATCATGCTTCCACTAAAGAAATTTTCTTTTCGAGAGTTACCCCCGAAGAGATAATGCAAAATGTTGACGTCTTACAAAATTGTTGACTAGTTCAAGGAAGTAGCATCCTTTCCTCAAATTCCTATGAAATCTCGGTGCTTTCATGATTGTTCGTGTACTTTGTAGGAGTGATCCTACATGAGATTTTTGTTTCTTAAGCCTTCACCTAGAAATTCCCTTTCCTTTCCGTTCTTCAAGATCCTTTTTGGAGTGTTGGCTGGATTCCATGTATATCCATAATATTGCTCTTTCTTTGAACACTTCATCGTTATTTAATGGCTTATCTTTGTTCAATTTTTTATAATCTTCTTATCTCCTTTCATTACCATATTCATTTTTTGTATTTGTAGAAAGTTCCAAAGTGATGTGATCAAGTTGATTTTGAACACATTCCCAATGTTCTTGTCGTGGACAACTCTCTTCAACATGAGTTGGCTCAATATTTCCCCTACCACCTTCCACCATGAAAAATGTGTCATTCTCAAAATTGAATATGTCCAAAGGATTTCCAGGACTTTTCTTCTTTTCATTCACAAAATTCCTCTTGCATTCTGTAAGAAGAATACATGTTTTCACTTTCATACTCACTATTGAGGAAGTCATCCAGCCTATCTAACTTTTCCATATCCACATTGAACATATGTGTATCAAAATGATGAGAACTCATTGATTCACACGTCTTGTATCTCCATGGCTCGAGTCAAGAGTTCAAGGCTAAGCTGAGGATCTTCAATTTCTTCTATAGCTTTCAAAATATCTTGCACGGATGGCTCTTCCAAATTCATCATAGATTCATCTTTGTTTCAAGAGAGTTTATGTATTGTGACTCAAAGGAGTATTAAAAATATGATCCATACCTTCCCATGATTCATTCAAAGAAACTTCATTTTCTTCTTCTATGCTTTGTATTCCCCAAGGCTCTCCTTCATATAGGCATGGACAATTTTGACTTATGAACCCTTCTGACAAGGAGAAGAGGTCCATGCTTTGTGGAAATGGCATACCTTCGAGCTTCAAATCCATATCATCCTCATGATAATCATCCTAATCCTTGGTTTCAAGAATGAAATTAGTCTCCTCCATATGTTCATCCATGATTTAATTGAGAAGATAATTTGATTCCTCAACTTTCTCTACTTCTTCACATATCTCCATCCTATCATTAATTGAAAAATAAAATTCTGAAGAGAGGTTACTCATGAACACCTTAAACTCATCATTTTTATTTCTTCATCATTAGTGGAGTCTTCAGAGAGCATCAAATCATCCATTATGCAACTAGGATCTTCCTCTATTGAATATGTCACTCCTCCGATGAGTTGTCTTTCATGCCAAAACAAATCTTGCATCTCATCTTCCATAAGACAAATTTCCTCTTCTTCTTTCATGGCGAGGAAAGGAAATTTTTGTCTCTCGCTGATGTGAGGAAATAGTTTCTTATCCCGCCACCTTGGAACAAAATGTTCACCCTTGGAACATCTGATTCTTGTATTTTGTATTTCATCTTATGCACCAGAAGTAGTTTCTTCATTTCCCATTTCATAAGTATGGTTGCAGAGGACCACTACATTTTGATTTCACCACCTAAATCCCTAAACAAATTCTTCTTAGGAGCATTATGAATGAGGTTGGAATGTCAGCTACCAAGATGGTGAGCAACACTTTCTTTTATGGGAAGTCAACCAAAGAAACTTGAACATCCTTTATACTTCCCACCAACGTTACTTCTTTGGATTCTATGGAATAGCAAGATCCATTCACATGGGTCAAGGTAAGTTCTAAGGAATTTGTAACTTTCATGGGCATCAAATTGTCAGAGGCTCCAGAATCTATGATGCAATTATTGAGTTGAAATAATTTGATGAGTAGTTACAAGTAAAAAGGTTCAATTTTATCAGTTTTGGAGGAATTAAGGGCTAGCATATTTTTTGAAGCTGGCGTGGATAGTGCGGGAATAGGAATTTAGAATTTGAGCTTGACATTTTAGCACTACCACCATAGACTACATTGACCAACCTATCAAATTGAGCAGGGTGTGTTTGCAAGTATTTCAGTTATGTGATTGAAACCTTGGCTTTACTCGCGTATTCTACATAATAAAATGGGATCACGACAGGATGAATTTGAAGTTTCGGGGTGATGGGATATTTAGATGGTGATGGTGTGGTTACCTTAGGAGTTTGATTTTATTTAATAGGTGTGGTAACTAGTTGGATGGGAATGGGGAAGAAGGATTTGGTGTTATTTTAGATTATTTTATAGGAGTAGCATTTGAAGAAGGATTATTCTTAGAAGTAGCTTTTGAATTGAGGGAATAATAGAGGAATTACTTGGCATGGTACATATCTTCTTGTTTTTCACTTGGGTCTAGTTTTCCTTGTCTAAGTGCATTGACAAGGTGGTAGCAGAGTGACCCTCTGCTGATGATCTTATTTTGTGGAATTTCAACGGGAGGATCTTCTTTCTTCTTCTTCATTGTAGTTGTTGAAGATGAAGTTGCTTTCTTTGATTGAGCTGCGTGAACACCGCACATGAGAATCTTGGAGATTATTCATCATCATCATCTTTGTCTCCTTCAACATACTCAATAAGGCCATTTTGAGTCTCACCATTAACCTCTTTGACCTCAAGGTAGTCTCCATCATCACCTTCTTCTTCTTCTTCTTTTGGTTCATCAGCGTCACACGTAGCATTGACCGGTGGTGCTTTGAGAGAAATCCTATGGGGAGGTGGGGTGATTCTCGGCCGGTTCGAGGATTAGGCTTTCTTGGAGCATTCCACATGGTGATTTGAGATAATTGTTTCTTCATGGAAACCAAGTCATTTTCCATTTTCTAGGAACATGGGTCATGGTGATTGATTTTGAACTCGAATTTTTATTTTCCATTAGGACCTTTCACTTTTACAGACAAGATCAAATCATCTTCAGTATCGATCATGAAGTATTGCGCTTCCTTCAAATCCCTAGGTTGGGATCTTCTGAGGAAGAAACCAACCTCATGTGGTAAGGAACTAATGAAGAATCTATTCCAAATATTTTCAAGAGGCACGACATCTTCAATAATTCCTTTTATTATATGGTTATTTATAGCAACAAAGTATCTCATCGATTGAGAAGTTTCTTTGGTCATTTACACCAACCGGTCCAAGAGATCTTGGCAGTCCTCCATAGATTTGAACCCGTGTTCAAATATAATTCTTATGTCTTCCCAGAAAGTGATATACCTTGGGGTAGCATATATAACCATTCAACAAATTTCTCTTGTTGTGATTCCATAAAGAGTCGACAAAAACATCCTTGTGTTCTATTCCCGGTACACTGCAAGTGGTGATGAATGCTAGTACGTACTCTTATGGAAGTTGAGAACATTATCCTCTAAATTTTTGGAAGCTTTTTTTGAGACTTTTGGTATCTTGTGGAGTGGTTGAGGAAGAAAACTGGGTTGATGTTTCCACCCCATCATACATTTGGTTTGCATTCTTCACGACCATGGTCCGCCATTTCACTCCCGATTCTATATTCCAACCTTTCTAAGGCTATAGATTCAGCTACAGCTCTTGCATCTGATTTGGCTTGATCTCTTTCAATCTCTTCAATTTGAGCTCTTATCCCTACTTCAACTCTTACTTCTCTTTCTCTAGCTTCCTCTTTAGTCTCTACATCGGTGAAATATTCAATATTCTCGTTGATGTATGGAAACTCAACGTCCAATGGATTGATGACTCTTAGACTTCCACCGAGAATGTTGGCTTGATGAAATGGATAGCTTAGGTGTCTGCGAGTATCTCTTGTCTTTTTTTGAGTTCTTCAAAAATGGGATCAATTTTCTTCCTTGTCTTTATTATCAAGTGTACCTTCTATCTGCCAACTTGAAAATCTACACTCTTCTCTGTGGAGCTTGAAATTGCCTTTGTCTTTCTAGTTTAGTGGCATGTTCTTCTTCGAGGTCCAATACTCTTGTGGTGATGAAGTATTGAGTGAAGCTTTGTTGGTTATGCCAAATAGCTTCTTGTAAATCTAAAGCAATTTCCTCTTGGATATGAAACAATATCTTGGGCCTTTCAACAAGAGGATTGCTCGAAATAGCCATGATTTGTAGACATAAGGCTCGGGTGACTTTTCAAATTCCAGAGATTTTTTTTTTTTTGGATATTATTTTTTATTTTTATTTTTATTTTTGGACCTTTCAATCATATTTTGGGTGTAGATGCTGCCAAATCTACCCCACCGTCAAAAAATGTTGGCAAGAAAATTTGTCGGTGGAAACATTTGTGGGTTTCTTGCTAATTCTCTAGGAGTCAAAGTCCCTCTACTTAAATGGTACAGCTTTCACATTTTCATGTGCGAGTAAAGGTGGATTGTTCCTTGGTGGCCTTGTGGTCAAGGATCTAACAGGGGAACTCCATTGACCTACGACAGTGGAAATCAAGTAATTTCTTGCTAGAGAGGACTTTGTCAAGAGAGTGGGAAAGGGAGTGAGAATATGAAGTAGGGGAAACTAATGCTGCAAGTAGAAAATCAGATGCTTACAAACACTAGTTAGAAAATCTTACACATGCATTTTTAAAGAAGAAAAAAACATGATTTTGGGGCTACTGGCTAGAGGAAACCATATGTATAAAGATGTACACATTCATATGCCTTGGAACACACAAATTTATTCCTTTATTAGCTTGCAAAATCACAGTTGTACATAGTGAGGAAATGAGGAAATTAGAGAGAAAATGGATAAATCTTTTCACTCACAAGTAAGCAAAATATCTCTCATGAATTAACAAGAATACAACTAGCTAGAAAAAAATTCAGAAGTCATAAAGCCCTTGAAATGAGGAGCTTATTACAATTTATAGCATTTTAGAAGTCTCTTCGCCTATCCCCCATCGACCCTTCATATGCCTTGAAACTTTTCACATTCTTAGGAAAACATTAAGTCCCCTTTTATAAATTAAGGGTGACTTATTACATTTAAAATAAAGTCTTTTTAATTAATTAAGGCATTATGAAAAAGTGCAACCCCAACAAAAAATTAGAACGTGGAGGAGAGAAAGTGGGGAGAAGAGAGAAGGAAAAGAGAGGATGTTACTTCTGATGAAGTCCACTAATTCTGATCATTGGAATGCTCTAATGAAATGAAAATTTGAATCTTTAAATCCTTTGCCTCCTGAGAAACTCCTTAAGACTTACACTCAATGTCGAATTATTCATGCGTGTGTCGATGAGAAGATAAGCACTCCCTTGAATTCCTTGTTATGAATGATTCACTCATGCTACAGGCAATTTGTTGTTGATGAGAAATTGCCTTTTGGTGACCTACAGACACCATGAAATGAGTGTTTAGAAAAACTGTTGAGATATCCAAATGCTGACCATGGGCGTTGCTCATGGAGATCCACTTTGAAGAAGCCAAGGATGAAAACTACCTCCCATGATGACCCTTTGCAACACTTTTTTATTCTACTAACCTACGTTCTATATAATGATACGTGTTTCCATACAGTGCTTTGGTACTAATGAACATATTAGCGAAATAGTGAAGGGTGTTTATTCCGAACATTACGAACCATGGAATGAAACCAATACTTTACAACTGATTACACCTATGGAATGAGGTACTAGGAGAACCTATGAACTTGAATCTCATGGTTCTTCAACACTTGCTATTCTTGAATGGAAAAACTTACTATTTTTAGTAAGTGTAAAAATAAGATTTTGGACCTCGACCTGACTATGAAAGTTTAAACTCCTTCTTATTGTATTCCTCTTGTGGAAACCACTTTCTGGATCAACTTACTATTTATGGTAGGTGTTTATGGGACCACTTACTATTTTTAGTAAGTGTCAATTTTGGGCCGAGATGACCCTTTCGATGATTTTCACCTGTGATACTTCCCCTGTGTTCACCACCTTCTTCGTAGCTTCTTCAGATGGTGACTTACCCAAAATGGCAGTCACCCATGTAGGAGGACTTACTATTTTTAGTAAGTAGGTCTTTGGTGCTCGATTTTTTATGGAACACATTTTTTTGGACTCAGCTCATCATCACGATCTTGTCCTTCGAATTTCACTTGATTTTTCGCAAAAGAATGTTTGAAAATAAAAATGAAATTTTCACCTAGCAGTGACTTCAGGCACGGAGCTGCCATGACAGCCATTAATGGAGCTTTGAAATTTTTAGCTTTAGTTTTTACCTCTAATCATGATGAAATTAACCCCATTATGATATGTTTTTTATTTGGATTTCGTGTGTAAGTTTTTAGCTCGATTCCATTGCGGATTGATGGGAAATCTCACGAATTTGAGCTAGGGCATGAAAAGTAGTTTTCATTGTAAAAATGATCTGGAGCATCATTTGATATCCTGTTTTTGCATATTGATCATATCAAAAAAATAGGAATTTTGTAAAAAATGGCATCTCGATTCGTGCTCTAGATTGAGAGAAATGAGCATTTCTCTATTTTTGACTACAAGGGTTTTCAGGCAAAATTTCTTCATTTTTCTCTTTTGTTATTCACTTCTTCGATCAATTTTTCCTCTAAGATATTTGTATTCTTACCATGTGAAGGAATTGCGTAGAGCTGGATGAGTGCAGAAATGGTGGCAAGAAGCTCTAGAAAAATTTTGGCAGCATGTCGATAGGGTATGGAGGTGTGGGGGGAAGAAGCAGGCACAAAAATGGCTAAGTGTTGTGCTTTCATCCAAAAATCATGAAGGCATGGGGATGGGTGAATTTTTGTGTCCCATTTTTCCCCTTAGATAAAGGGATGAAAGGGACATCAATTTTCACATCGCACCAGGTTGCGACACTTGGTGATTACCCGTGCGGCACCGAGAGAGAGGGCTTCAACTAGCTCATGTGGGCTGAATTTCGCACTTGAAAGGTCACATTGATGACTTGAGGGCTACTGAGGGGATAGGAAATTTTTTTGTCACATTTTCCCCCTTAGCTAAAGGGACAAAAGGGACATCAATTTTCACATCGCGCTAGGTAAATAGCGACACTTGGCAATCATTCCTACACTTTGTGAGGATAGGCTCCGACAAGCTCTCTGGGCCGAACTAGCGATATGGAGGATCCTATGGGTAATCAGAGGGATAAAAGTGGTTGGGTGAATTTTCATGTCCCTCATGTTCCTTTACTAAAGGGATGAAAGGGACATCAAAATTTTCCAAGCTCCTAGAGCTGACACGTGTCCACTTCAAAATTTGGCTAAGTATGAGAGCTTACCTTGAGGCTAACTTGCAATGATGATATATTGAGCTCCCAAATGAGTTTCAAGGTGAAATTTTATATGAATTTTACTTTAAAATGAATTGTAAATCCAATGGTGTGTGTCTTAGCTCTTGATTTCTCCATTTGATCCCTGAAAAATATGTTTTTTTTCTTGGCTCTATGACTAATCATGAGAAAAAATGGATATAAGCATATTGTGCTTAGGTGTTGTGAAAAATATGATTTCTATATCTTATAGAGATTTGAATTAGCCCAAAGCAACAAGATTTTCCTGCACCAAAAATACATCTCCCCTAGCATTTACTTGGCCACCTAGTCATGTTTGCTTAGTTGGTTTGGTGTCATGACGTCACGAGGTATGACTTCTCACTACTCGACTTCGTTCATTGCTTAGGACTTCCTAGAAAAAGTGGTTTGCAAACAATTATGCCATGAAGGCTCAAGGAATACCATGACCCTGAATTATTGGGTGTGATTAGAAGCCTTTTGTGCTCAATATTTGGATAAGATGATTCTCGGTTTGGATGACCGTGCGCGATTTGTGATCATCGATGTTTCTACTAAAAACATGAATTGGGATGAATAGGGAAGGGGTTCTTGGCTCCGGATTGGCTAGTCTGACTCCAAACCGGGCCTCCCAGAGCCCGCCAAAGCACCCAAAAACATATACCCCTCAACCGGATGCATTAGAGTAGCGAGTTCACTCGACATCGTCCCGAGGAATGACTTCTCACTACTCGACTCGCATCAATGATATTGCAACAAGGTAAACACACTACCATGTAAATACTCTAATGATTGTTTGATCTCTTTTTAAAGCATGTAAATACACAATAGAGTGAACTAAGAATATTTTTGCATATCTTGTGCCAACTAAAATACAATGTTTATGTATTTTTTTAGATAAGTGAATTGATTAGGACCTTATTATTACATGTACATCAATAACACTTAATTTGGACTAATACTTAACAAATAAATTGTAAGTACACTAAAAACATATAAAATAACTTGTAATAAATCCCTCAAGACCATTTTTAATTGTGTACATATTGTCCCACTTTGGAGTGTGTTAACCACGTGCTTAAAATAAGAAAATTGATATTACTCCACAATTGAATCTCTTGAACAAAAAATGATCTTGCACTAAGAACCTTCAAAACCATTATATAACATAACATCATATATCATAAGAATAACCTCTTAGTAGTTCATAACATGGTCCATATCTATAGTATTATGGAAAACCATAGTATATAAATCCACATTTGAATCTCTTGAACAAAAAATGATCACATGGTAGTGAGTTATCAAAATATAACAATAGTAGTGAGTTATTAGTCCTCAAAATATAACAATGACAATCATAAGCAAATCATTTGTGGTTTTTTCCCCAATGAGCATCGCAAGTACATGCATGATATGGATAATGGTCACATAATCGAGGCCATCAAATCAAATCAAACATAGAAGTAATATGGTTATGAAAACAAACATAGAAGTATATCATGTGCAATGAAATCAAATCAAACATAGAAGTAATATGGTTATGAAAACCAACATGGATATAATGTATCAAACTAAGTGTGCCACATCTCTGAAAATATAAGAATAATGTATCAAACTAAGTGTGTCACGTCTCTGAAAATATAAGAATAATGTATCAAACTAAGTGTGCCATACATATAGGACCACATGCGGTCGCATAAGACTATATACATGGATTAGGACTAGATGACATATATATCTATACACGGGTCCAATGAATCTAATCATGAAACATACTCCCTCTCTTGGCCCTGCTAGTAGAAGCATGTCCAACACTGTGGATGTAGTGGAGGGAGATGCCACTACGAATTTCTTTTGTGTGGTCCTATGCATCTCTAAGTTGGCTTACAACCTAGCCTGCACATTCATAAACATCAAGTTTTTAACACCCAAATTTTAAAATACATTCAAAATTCAGAAACTTAGAAATTTTAATGCATGTGAAATCTTACTACAATCTCATAATCCCTATCGATTTTTCGTTGTGTACGCATGCGTATGACAATGGTATACTCACGAGGCGGATTGCATACAAATAAATAGTTCAAATTAAATATAAATCATGTACGATTTGATCAATTGTATATAAGTGGTAAGAAAACATTCGTCCAAAATTTAACAATTTAGAAAAATTGTACCTGAGTTAGTGGATCTACAAATGCTATGGAAGCATCTCAACACCTCCACAATCTGGATGTAGGGAGGAGTATTTGTGACAATCATAATTTGTACAAACAACATGTAAATCAACATTGATTAAAAATTATCCAAGAGAACGGTGTTTAAGGTATGAGAAAATTTCTTCCTTAGAAACTTATATCCTTCAATAGGTGACAATGATGTAAATCATATTGTTTTGGTATAGTTTTGGATATGAATGTAATATGGAAAAAAGAATCCATTATTCAAATGCAAATGTGGGTGTAAAGATAAAGGATATGTTTGTAAAAGAGGTTATGTTTGTCAATGTAACAACTAGGTGTATAAGTGAGATAGTTGTTTATGCCTAAGTAAGGCAATATTGTTGTACTAAGAGGCAAGAAATAGGATTTAGAACATGTGGAGAGCATGTAGGGATGTAATTTTATCCTCCTCCAAATTTAGATGTTGTTGAGATCTCTAAGGAGCTAAGAATAAGGTTTCTAGGGAGGCTAGTAAGAAAAAGAGGGAGCTATTTGAGGGATTTGATGATGATATATGGAGGATCAAGATGTAATAGAGCCAATTAATGAAAGAGGAAGACATGTGTTTATGTTGCAGACAAAATTTTGTGTGAATTTTGTTTAAATTATTATTTTTGAATGGATTGTATGTATGTTCCTCTTCTCAGGCCAAAAAGATGAGATACATGAGTATTAGCATGAGAAGAGGACTAGTAGCAATAAGGCCTAAAACAGAGAGTTATGTAAGATTGCAAGTGTATGACTGAACCAAGAGTCTAAACACCTTATGATAAAGTAGAGAAGGTGTCTTAAGCATATTCAAGAAGTAATTCATTAAAGATGTGGAATGTATTTGGTATGTAGAACTTGGTTCTAGGCCTCACCAAGCTATATCCATTGTACATGAGAATGCAAATATAGAGAAACTTGATGAATAACAGATATAATATGAGATTGGGTGTATAGAATTGCATAGGGAGTATTGGTGATAAACATGAACCAAGGGACCCATGATATATTTAGAAGTGTAGGTAACTTATCCCATATTGTCATCTCTTTGTTGTTTAGAGAGAAGAGGGTTAATAAAGAATGCATAGAACTAACAATGTTGGCAAGGTCAGTTATGCATACATCCTAAGAAGCTAAAAGAGATCCTCAGAGGAAAGGGATGATGGAGAAAGCATTAGAGATGGAGTGCTCTAGAAACATGTACTAGCATAGAGGTAAGTGTCCATGATCATGATAAAAGGAGAGTTTGTATATCTAGGAGAGTGTTTACTTAACCCTTGCATCATAAGAGCTTAATGTTATGATCAAATTGTACTGGCTAGAGTTATGGGATTGCAAACTACTAGAGAATTCCATAATTAGAAAATTCCACAATTAGAAACAAATGTAAAGAGAAACTAACTTGCGTAAAAGTCACGTGAGGCATGCCAGTAGCCTCAATGCCCAGAGCAGATGATGACCCACCAGGCTCCTGCATATAAAAGAAAAACATATTAATATGTACATGTACACATGAAACACTATACATGAACATTAATGTGTATTTAATAATAAACATGCAATCAAATGAACTTTGAAATGTAAGTAAGTTGAAACTTACGTCTGTAACATGCCCAACTGCAATGGCTAACATGCCGACACCGGATGTGTCCTTCACCAGATCTTGTTGTTTAAAATTAAAAAAATAGTTTTTACATATATGTATGACGTAATAAAATACATACATACATACATACATACATACATACATACATACATACATACATACATATATATATATATATATATATATATATATATATATATTAAAATCTCAAATGAAATAAACTTTTATATATATATTATATTTAATTGACATTTACATGTGAAAGACCAGAACATTTACACTAGTTCCAAAAATATCTGCCATCATCTCATCTAGAGAAAAGAGATCCACTAATCTAGCAAATGATGTCTCACCCATGATGGATATGGCACCACATGATCCAAAGTGGTGTGGTGTGTTAGAACCTGCACCTCCACTAACATCACCAAATGTAATCTGGCTACTATGTTGGGCTAGGGTGTCAGTGAGCTCCCTCAATGAATGTAGTGTGTCAATCTCCACAACCTCCTTCACCGTAGGAGGGATAACCCAATGCGGTGGGGGGTTTTGGGAATGGGGATCCTAGGTTGACCAACATGTGCACCTAGTCTACTCAGTGCAAAGCCACCTCATCACCCGTAAAACTAAGAAAAGTCAAAATAATTTGGGACCTCATTAAGCAGAAACTCGCAATACAATTTCTTCAAAAAATAGAGAGGAAACTCATTGTTGTTGCATGGTGGATGATAAAAAACCATCCACCATCGGTCCCAAAAAAAATTTGATTCAGTCATCGTGACACCAATGGATTGGGAACCATTTGCAAGAAGTCGCGGGGGCCATTGGTTCTCGGGTCAGTAAATAATGCACAAATGTGGTCTTTTACAATTTTTGTTATTTTACGGTTGCATGGGATAATCTATCTACATACCAATGACTATAATCATCTCTAAAGGTATTCCATTTGTCTATTTGGTTGGTTATAGAGTTGACTTCCCAATCAATGTTTGCAGCGTGTTGGATAAAGTCATGTGGGATGGATTTGTGGCATGATTTTTTCTTATTGTCTGAATAAGGTTCTTAATGGAAATTTTATTTTGTCGATTCTTCTAATGATATCACCTTGTGTTCCTGTTGGTTATGTGGGGACATAAGGAGCCACATGAGGCAGACTAATGTTTAGAGGAGGGTTTTGAGGAATGTTTGGATGGTTTAGAGGATTATTTGGATTATTTGGAGGATTACCACCTTGTCGAGCAACTGACAAAACAAAGAACTTGTATACATAAACAAAAAATTAAAAAACCCATGAAAATCACAAAAAAACCTAAAATGCAAGAAATTTGATCAAAATTGAGGGCTTACCTCTTCGTCTTGGTGGCATCGTTGAAAATTTTGCGATCCAGAAGTCCAGAAGAGCAATTTGTAGGGGGTATTCAAAGTGCGAGTGCCAACAGTGGAGGAGAAATCACGGTTCATAGGGGAAATGGGGGTTGTTGGACATTATTTTTGTCTCAGAGGACCGCGATCGTAGTTTTAGGTTTGGAAATTCCCAAACACGAAGAAAATAACACGCGATCGCGGTGCATGCATGAATTTTGGGTTTTCATGTCCACTTTTTGGTCCCCCAACTTGCTATACTTACCCAAGGTGCGGACTCAAGCATGAGATCCTAGATCGAATATTGAAGATCCTTGAGAGAGAGCACAAAGGTGCTATTTATAATCGTTGACGATTAGGTATAATCGTCAGCGATCTAATTTTTCGGGGAAAGTGCTTGGAAAGTGGTTGAAACCACTTCTAATAAAAAAGTTTGGTTTGTGATGTGGGTAAATGGTTAAGGGGAGGTTGGGGACAAGGTGTAGAGGTTAGAATGTAGTAAGAAAATAGGTTTGAATGGTTTTGAAATGGTTAGGATTGATTTAGGGTGGTCAAGTGGTTTTTAGGAAGGTAGAATAAGATTTTACATATGTGAAGTAGTATTTACATGATGTGTGAAGATATTTACATGGAGTAAATATTATGAGGGTTTTTAGACTTAGGATAAGTGATTATAGACTAATAAATGTGATTAAATGACTTGATTTGATTCAACGTTATTGCGAAGAAAGTGTATGTGGTCAAGGAAATTAGTGGTTCTAATTTTAGGTGTCTACAATATCCATATGGTATATTTCCCTATAAAGTTATATATTGATTCATAAGAACATAAATATAGTATGACTAGCTAGTGGGGCATGGATACAACGAGGTTGTGGGACCTCTCTCATTTTTTCTCTAGATTCCTCACTCGGAATCAACCATTATCTACATATAACTCCTTTGTCCGGCTCTTAATTTTAAGATATGAAGTGCTCGTTCTACTAACAGGGATGAACATATATGCAAACTCCCTTACATCAAATTTTCTTTCTCAAGGATCTCAATAATATCCTTGGGTAAGTATCATATCAAGCGAAGAATCAAAAAATCAATCATCGTAATGCAATATCAAATCATTACAATACATTGATACACAATATTTTTCATTATAATATCAATAATACTTGACAAGTAGAAGTAAATCACATAAATAAAAATACACAAAGGTAACAATTATTTAAGCTAGATCATCATTGTTAACTCATGCGAGGGACGTTAAACAATAGCAACTCCTCACCCCCTACCAACCACCGATCAATCCCATCAACCCCATGGGTTACTTGTCACCTAAAGCCTCATCGTCATATTCCTCATTTGTTCTCCCTACCTCGAGAACATTTTCTCTAAGTATATCTAAAGGTGTTGGATGTGCTCTAATCCACTACGTCGATTACTCAAATAGAACAAGTCAACATTATAAAAACTTAGGTTCATAAGAGGTTTAGAAACCTCAACATCATTAGTCAAGATTACTTCCTTGTCTTCTGGTAAAGCTCGTTCTCCTAGTCTCAATACATATCTATGAGACCTCCTCACTACCCAGGCTCCTCACAAAAACTATCGGGTGAGCTACTCATATTAAAAACACAAGAATAGTCTAGGACCATTTTTGATATCAATAGATGGCATGAATGTGACATATTTATCAAGAATCCTTATGCCTCCCATGATGATCTATATATTCCCTCCAAACCACATCAACTAACATTACGTACTCTACCCAAATTTAGAGATTTTTCTTCAATATATGACGCCCCTCTCTCACAATAATTTAACCAACCGAGAAATTCATCTACCATAAAATCTCTCTAGAATAATGTCTTTAAGACAATCCAATAAGCCCCTCCTACACAATCATGATATTATATTAACCAATATTATCAACACACTCACTTCTTGACCACCAGTGGCAATATATACGCTATAAAACACATACCATTATAAATTTCTTCTAGTAAGCATTGTGTATAAGGAAATGCTCTATACAATTTCCTTGATAAAGAACTAAACATGGTACCTTGGTCCACGTCATCAAATAAAGTTCCGAGTAAATTACAAATAACATTTTGACGGAATAAATTTGTTACTTTTGATTAAGTCATAAATGGAGTACGAACTGCATTATTTGTCTTTGAAGGAAAATAATAAGGCACTTTATGTCACCTTAATTTAGAGGGTACTTTCTTAATTTAAAGAATTTTTTACTCGAAAATATCAAACGGCATCTTCGTACAAGTCACTCTTATTACTAAGAAAATTAATTTAGAGGGTACTTTCTTAATTTAAAGAATTGCAATTTGGTGATATAATAAGTCAAATTCAATAACAAAATAATATTGTGTTGTGGTCCTCTTATTCTTCACACATATTTTGTAAAGGTAAATACACGCTCAAAATGTTTTATTACTGTTTTAAATTTATCCTTTGTTTTGTAAAGTAATAAAATTATATGGAGGTTGATGTTGGAAAAGGAAAGGCAAAGTTGTTTTCCACCAATATTAGATATTATGTCTAAATCAGTACGGTAATTGAACATAGCATTTATAATATTAGCAAGCTCTCCTTAAATTTTCTAGTGATTTAGGCAAGTATCCTGGGAGTTATTGATTTTATTCAGTTCGTTGCCCCATAAGGGATATTTCATCATCATTAGTCAAGTTCGTTACCCCATAAGGGATATTTCATCATCATTAGTCAAGATTACTTCCACGGCTTATGGTAAAGCTCATTTTCCTAGTCTTAATACATATACGAGACCTCACTACTCAGTATCTAGACACAAAACTATTAGGTGAGTTGCTCATATTAAAAACATAACAAAAATCTAAACCCGTTTCCAATATCAATAAATGGTGTGAATGTGACATAATTGTGCGGTGTCCTTAGGTCTCCCATGATGATCTACATATTCCCTACAAACCACATCAACAAATGTCACATACTCTACCCAAATTCGAAGCATGTGCATCAATACATACTATCCCTCTCTCACAATTATATAACCAATTATGAAATCCATCTACTCAAGCATAAAGTCTCTCTCTAACAATGCCTCGGGCAATCCAATAAACCCCTCCTACATAATCATGGTATTATGTTAACCAATATTAACACCACTCACTTCCTATGTCAATATATACACTATAAAATACATACCATTATAAATTTCTTCGAGTAAGCATTGCGTCTAATGAAATGCTCTATACACTTTCCTAGATAAAGAATTAAACATGGTACCTTGGTCCACGTCATCAAATAAAGTTTTGAGTAAATTATAAATAACATTTTAAAGGAATAAATTTGTTACTTTTGATGTAATCATAAATGGTGGAGTTTGAATAGCTTATTTGTCTTTGAAGGAAAATAATACGTTTTCATTTTTTTCGGGTGGGGGTGTACGTAAAAAGACACTTTATGTCATCTATTAAGCTTTATGAAATTTTACTCGAAAATAACAAACAGCATCTTCGTATAAGTCACTCTTATTACTAAGAAATTTAGTTTAGAGGAACTTTCTTAGTTTAAAGAATTGCAATTTCGTGATATAATAAGTCAAATTTAATAACAAAATAATATTGTGTTGTGGTTCTCTTATTCTTCCCACATATCATTGTTTTGTAAAGGTAAAACATGTTGAATATGTCTCATTATTATTGTAAATTTATTTTTGTAAAGTAATTAAATTATATAGAGATTGATGTTGGAAAAGGAAAGGAAAAGTTCTTTTCGGTCCACAACGTTAGATATCTTATATTGTAGGTAGTTTATATTGATTAACATGTTTAACACGTGATAACTCTGTATACTAAGTAATTTAATGTGTGAGAGAATAAATCTTTAAACTCAAATCAACATCAAAACAATTTATATATTCAAGAAAAATTCAAAATTATATCTCGTGTTTTACTTTCAACAAGATTACTAATATATTAATAAAAATAGTAAATGTGATACAATGTCAACTAAATCATTATTAAAAATATATTGAAATTCAAAATTATATCTTGTGATATTATGATCTCTTTGGAAGACTCACTCATTACATATATTGAAATTGTACATACATAAGAAAATGATTATAACAAGTTACTTCATATTTTAAGTTTTGTATTTTGGAGTACTATAAAAAAATACCAATTTGCTTTGTTTTAATAAGAATATTTGATTATGTTCTTGAGCTTTACAATAATAATACGAGGTGAAAATATTATTAAATGTTATCTTTTATATTTATTTCGAATAGTTCAAAACTTAACAAACTTAAATTATAAATTGTATAAAGAAAATTATTTATGACTCGTAATTTTAGAATCATCTAATAAACTTTTCATAGCTTTATTTATATAGACATGAATAATTGCTTAAAAGAAAATGTTATCATAAATTATTTTCTTTAATTTAACTATTAATCTAAAATAATCTTTTAAATTTGAAAAATATAATGTTTAACGTTTAGTTATTTTTAGGTATCTTTATGAGTCCAATAAATAGTTTTATCACTTATAAATATTGATATAATTTATTAATGTATTTCTTTCCAACTTCTATAAGAATGGAACACTCTAGAACATATGCTAAGACAAATTAGTTATGGCATTCCTTTAAAATATAGAATATTTGAGTGGAAATACTCTTATCATGTAAGCTACTTTAACATGGGTTAGAGAATTGTCATTTTAAACTATAATGCTTTTCCTTTCTAATAAATCATAGTACACATGATTTATCAATTTCATTACCACTAAGGGAATCTTTCTTATAAAAGACATAACACTTTCATCATTTATTACAAATACTCTTTGATAGCCGATAAAGGATAAAGGTAACATTAACAAACATTTTTGTAAAAAATGAGGCAAATAACCAAAAAAATGAAGCAAATAAATTTTAAATTTATTCCAACCTTAATAATCGCAAATATAGTCTTGAATCACATAAGAATAAATGTGCTACACCTATTGATGAGTTTTTTTGATGTAGTATAGGAGATGAATTGGGTGAAAATGGATCGGAAAAGTGTGAATGATGGAGGAAAAGTGCGAAAGTTGCGAATGATGGAGGGGCCGTTGGGAGGGGCAGTGAGGATCCGCAAGAGCCGAAAGGGGATTTGATTGGGCTCGGCTTGGGTTTGGAAAGGTTTTCATACCACTAGAGGAGAGTAGAGCCTTGGCGATCGGGATAAATCATGCGGCGGATCCTTTCCCTAATCCTAGGTTTCCAAAAAAAATGCGACTACGTTCGGAAGACAGTGGGTGGGAAATGAGTAGCTGACTGCGGGAAGATTGGGGGCGGGGCTACGTAATGGTGGCTCACTCAAAATAAATCTGGTTCTTTCAAAGAGGCATTGGCTACGAGAGAGGCCGGTTTCTGGGAAAACAAACATCATGCACTTAGACTTACCTGGTCGATTTGGCCGAGGATGTTCCTTCGCTAACCATCGCGAACCCATAAGTTGAGGAATATTTCAAAAATTTATCTCGAGATGCAGTGATTTGTAGGTTTAATGGATTTTGGCCTTCCTCCTCTGCATTATATCAGTGGGTCTTCGAAAAATGGACCAATAAATGTGAAATCTCTCTCTGTTCCAAGGGATTTTTTGTTTTCCATTTTAGGGAATCTTAAGATTATCAATGTTGTTTGAAATGTGGTCCTTGGTTCTGGGGACATGTAGGTTTATTTTTAACTCCATGGTTTCCATATTTCGATTTGAATACTTATTCGGTGGCCAAAAAGTTTGGTTTGGGTCGGTCAGCCGCCTAATCTCCCTCTTGCATATGTGGTATGCCTGGAAGATATCGGAAATCTTTGTAGGTAAGTTAATTAAAGAGGATTTAGACGAGAATACATTTGGGTGCTGTTTCGTATGCCCAAATGTGCATGGAAATTGATTTGAGCAAAGGAATACCTGACTGAATTAATCTTAAATTCGGTAATTTTCAGCATTCACAGGTCTTAGACTATGAGAATATTGCATTTTAATGTAGAATATGCAAAAAAACGGGCCATTTACAAGATTCTTGCCCTTTCAATAAGAACCAGAAATCTGTAAAAAAGAATGGATCGTCTTCATCTAGTGGTTGGGGTTTTGTAAATCCAGATTTGGTATCCGCCTTGAATTTTAAAGATAATATGAGCAATCCTAACACAGTGGCAAAATGGTTCAAGAGAACGATGACTCAAAGAAGGGAATGCAGGAAAATCACTTGGTAGTACATGGAATAAAAATGGGGTATACATCCAAATTTTTGGAATCAAATCGGGATTAGGTGTCAAAAATGTGATGGTTGTGGATAATTCTAGTGAATTGCACTGGTTATTGTGTCTGACCTTGGAAAGTGGCAAGAAGTAAAGAAGAGGAAAAACAAAAAGGGACGAATGGGCAACATCGAAGATTATTTTCCATCGTATGGTGGGAAGTAATCTTTGGATAATCTTTCTGTATGGTTAGCTTATTATTTTCTAGATGCATTTGTAAGTTTGGAAAGAAGTTGTAGTCGTTGTTTGTTTCTAGCTAATAAAGCCTTTTGTTTTCCTGAGGTTTTGGCCTCAGTTTTTGAATAGGGAATGGGTCCCTTCAACCCACCTTATCAATAAAAAAATGTGCTACACCTACTTAAGAACCTCTTACTTTCATTCATTCAGGTCATTACATAAAATTATTTTGACTTAGAGATTATATTGAGTATCAACATTGTATAGATGAGGCAAGAGGCCAATGCCCATTAATGAATTATGAAATTCTAATTTCTACATCAATTTTTCATTACATTATTTTCTATGAAAATTTGTAAATAAAAAATTAAATAAAACTAAACTAGAAGACATTAATTTAAGATCATTATAAATAATTGAGGTGCCCTCCTAGGGAGGATTTTCATTTTTTCCTTTTTCACTTAATATATTACCCTACTGATCTCAATTTTCTTTCCAAATGGTTATATGACTAATATAGTGGATAAATATAATCTCAATCTACACATACAACCTTTTTGCATATTGATTCCTAATGAAGTTAAGGCCATGTTTCTCAATTATTTGATTCTATACATGATGCAACCCATATCAAATTTCTAATTCATTCAAGAAAAACCTTAAAATAACTCTTAAAAGGGAACAAAAAAACTTTCATAAATGCAAGGAAATATATTTCACATTACTAAATTATATTTGGCAAGAATGGCACTACAATCCAATTATATTAATTCTAGACATATCCTAAGCTTGTAAACTCTACAAATATTTCACATTACTAAATTGGATCAACCTCCAAGAAATGAATAGCCATTTGGTTCTTCAATTTTAAACTTCATGCCTATATCCCCCTTCTATTTATAGAAATCGGAATAAAGATGCCTAAACTAAGTAAATATTCCTTGTATAATATTTCTCGAATCACTCCACATTGCCATTGATTTGCTCTATAAATTTTCCTCCATTCAATTGATCTCAATCATATAATTTAGTAATTCCTTGAACATGATAATAAAATCAAAAACCACGTATGAATCCTCTAATTCTATCAACGTTGACAGAGACCATGTTATATGCAAATCTCATCATTATAAAGAATGGGGGTGATTTTGCATTAATGCTTACAAAGATTTGTAGCTTTTATATGTTTTTAGTGACCAACAACATAGAATTATATGGTGGGATTGGTTAAACATTGGTTGTCTATCTAAGGTGAATGTGGCTTCACTTCACAAGGTAGTGAACTTTGTGGCTTGGAACATTGCACAAAGGTATTGTGTAAATTAGTAGTCATGTGTGGCTAAGTCTAATATTACATGGGAAAAAGGGTCTTCTAGCATAGGTAAGCTTTTGTGGCATCATCAATGTTACATGCAAATTCAAACAAAAAAATTGGGTGAGATAATGTACAACTTAGATAGTTTTCCATGGATTCCACAAGAAATGATTAAGGATGAATTTACATGATATACTTAGGAGTGGCATGACATTATGCAATTCGTTATTCATTAAATATCGATGAATTTTTGGGACAAAGGATTACCCGTGAACCCATGTTTTATTTCATCAAACACCCCATGTAAGAATTAACTTGATCCTCTACTCAAGAATATTTCTAAAGGTATGTAATGGAATAAACAATTCTAGGAATATTTTCTATAGTAAGCCAAGACATGTCTTCAACTTCTCTTCCCCTCAATTTCACAAGATATTTATTGTGCTCCCTAATATGCATTATCTTCACTATGTAGTCATCTAGAATGATTTTAATTTATAATGCAAACCAAATTAAGAACAAACCGGATATCTTTGCCAAATATTATGAACTCCAAAAGAAAATAGATCTCCTTCTTTGTTATCAAATAATAAATTACAATGTTTCCTAAATAGGAAAACAACTCCCAACTCGAGTTGCCAAGTAAACTCTAGCTAACTCGAATAAAACTACTCCGGGTGGCGGAAATTACTATTTTTAGCAGTTTACTAGAACCTCCGCTATTCTTAGTAAGTTCGCATGCTTATTCCTACGGGCACAGAAATTGCCACGCATCTTTTACATCCCTAAATTAGAGAAATTTCCAACTTTCTAACTCATAATGTAATTAATAGACTAAAATTAACTAATGCTCAAAAATAGGAAAAAACCAAACTATAACTTAAATCCTAATTTTCGGCCTCAAGATGGCAGATTTAGGGCCCGAAAACGTGTTAAAACTTGCCCCAACCGGTAGGGCGGGTTGCTGTTGCGTTCGTCTCATTGAAACACGTGTTTTAAAAAAAATGGACTCAAACGGACACCCGGAACTCAAGTTATGACCTTGTCAAGTTCCTGCTAATTCTGGCACATCATTCTCCCCTGCTTGAAAAAAACGCAGCTCCTGCAAGTTGTCTTCTTCAAAATGCTTCCATTTATCTGCATCCAACTTCTGAATCTCCCACTCTGTGACCCAAGTATTGTCCTCTTGTTCCAGTCCTTTCCAGTGTACCAAATATTTGTTGTATTTCCCATTTCGTGTGTCCATTGTTTTCTTATCTAGAATCTGATCCACTTCTTCTTTCTTCTTCACCGGAACCTGTTGCCTCCAATCTACTACTTCATCAATAGAATCCCCTTCTTCACCATCCCCATGAAAAGAATACAAATCTGAAACATTAAACACTGGAGAAATATCAAAATTCCCTGGCAATTCTACCTCATAAGCATTATCGTTTATTTTTTTCATGATTTTGCAGGGACCAATCTTCTTGTACTTCAGCTTGTTATAGGTTCCTCTTGGAAACCTTTCCTTCCACAGATATACCATAACCAACTCACCAATTGTAAATACCTTTCTTCATGTCTGTGCACATCTGCTATTTCCTTATACTTATCATTACTATTTTGCAGCTTCTTTTGCACTTCTTCTTGCAATTGTTGTATATGTTCGAGAAAATGCTTCATCCTCATCACTACTGCCATCAACTACGTAGTTGCACCAAATCTAACACCCCATTTGGATTACTCCCATACACAATTGAAAATGGAGACTTTCCCGTGGATCTGTTTATGGAATTGTTATATGCAAACTCAGCTTGTGGTAATGTTAAGTCCCATTGTTTCGGCTTTTCCCCAACAATGCACCTTAATAGGTTTCCCAAACTCCTATTTACCACATTTGTTTTCCCATCATGTCATGGATGATAGGCACTACTGAACTGTAGTTGATTTCCAAATTTCTTCCATAAAGTCCGCCAGAAGTGACTTAAGAACCTTTGGTGTCCCTATCTCGAAGTAATAGTTTTGGAACACCATGCAAACGAATGAATTCTCTTCGAAAAACAAATCTGCTACGCCTATTGCATCACTTGTTTTCTTGCAGGCAATAAAATGAACCATCTTAGAAAACCTATCAACAACCAAAAAAATTGAGTCATTACCTCGTTGTGTTTTTGGTAATCCCAAAACAAAGTCCATACTCGAGATCTGTCCACTCCCCTTTAGGAACAGGCAATGGCATATACAATCCTGTATTCTGAGCATGGCCTTTTGAGACTTGGCAAATTTGACATATTTCCACATATCTTACCACATCTCTTTTCAACTTTGGCCAATAGTATTTGTCTGCTACCAAGGCTATCGTCTTATCTTTACCAAAATGCCCAGCCAACCCTCCGCTATGCAACTCTTTCACTATATTCTCTCTCATAGACCCAACTAGAATACATAATTGGTGTCCCTTGAATAGGTAGCCATCCTGTAAAATATACTCATCCAGGACATCTCCTGCATTGTCTGACAATGGACTAATTAGTCTTTCAACAATATCCTTGAAATCAGAATCAAAAGAATACAAACCCTTTATTGCTTCAAAACCCACCACCTCATTTTCCATAGTGGTAAACAAAGTCACACACCTACTCAATGCATCTGCAACTTGATTATGTTTTCCAGATTTATGTTTTAGAGAAAAGTATATCCTGCAAAATGATACCCACTTTGCATGCCTACTATTCAACTTCCTTTGGGTATTCACATACTTCGAGGACTATGTGGTGTAGTAAATAACACAAACTCCTTAGGCACTAAGTAATTCCTCTAATGCCTTAATGCTTGTACAATTGCATAAAATTCCACATCATAAGTAGAGTAGTTCTTTCTTACCTCATTCAGTTTCTCACTAAAGAAAGCTACTGGCTTTCCTCCTTGACTTAGAACAGCCCCAATACCCACATGTGAGGCGTCACAATCAACCTCAAACACTTTATCAAAATTTGGTAGTGCCAAAATGGGTGCCTCTGTCACCTTCTTCTTCAAGAATTGAAAACTATCCTCAAATTTGCCTTTGTCCACAAAAACTCCCTTCCTTTTGTGCAATCTATTATAGGTGCTACAATATTGCTGAAATTTTTATAAATTTTCTATAAAATGTTGCTAGACCATGAAAGCTCCTTACCTCTGTTATACTCCGTGGAGTAGGCCATTCAATAATTGCCTTTATCTTTTCTGAGTCCATTTGTACCCCATCTGCTGAAATAATAAAGCCCAAGAATACCAAACTCTCTTGCATGAATGTGCACTTCATATTTGCATAGAGTTTCTCTTTTCTTAACACTTCAAATACCAACCTTAGATGCCTCAAATGTTCTTCTTTAGTTTTACTAAAGATCAAGATATCATCAAAATAAACCACAACAAACTTACCATTATACTCCCGTAGCACGGTGTTCATCAATCTCATAAAAGTACTAGGTGCATTGGATAACTGCATGGCATCACCACCACTCATATAATCCATTTCCCATCTTGAATGTTGTTTTCCACTCATCTCCTTCTCTGATCCGAATCTGATGATAACCACTTCGAAGATCAATCTTGGTGAAATACTTAGATCCAGCAAGCACATCCATCATATCATCAAGGCGAGGTATTGGGAACCGATACTTGATTGTAATTTTATTGATCGCTCTGCTATCCGTGCACATTCTCCATGTTCCATCCTTCTTTGGTGTTAATAAAGCTGGTGTTGCACACGGACTCATGCTCTCCCTTACGACCCCCTTTCACACGAGCTCTACCACTTGCCTATTCAACTCTGCATGTAATGTCGGGCTCATCCTATAAGCCGCTTGATTTGGGAGTGAAGACCTTGGAATCAAATCAATGTGGTGTTGAATATCTCTTTTGGGTGGTAATCCATCTGGTAGCTCATCAGGAATAACATCTGAAAATTCTTCTATTAATTCTGATGTTTCTATTGGTATTTGAGCACTTACAAGTTCATCCTTATTTGCAACTAGTGCATAACAAAAACCGGTTTCCTTTTCCTTCCCTCTTCTTTAAGAGGTAGAAAAACTATTTTTGTGCCATCCTTCCAGAAAGTATAAGTATTCTTTCCCCCATCATGAATAACTTTTCTATCAAATTGCCATGGTCTTCCTAGCAGCATATGACATGCATCCATAGGGATAACATCACACCAAATCTCATCCTTATAAGCTGTTCCCGAATAGAAAATCTTATCAAACATCTCTTATAAACGATAACTTCATTACCCTTCTTAAACCATGCAATACGATAAGGGTTAGAATTCTTCTCACAATGGACCCAATTTATCGACCATATCATTTGAAACCATGTTCTCACAACTACCACCATCAATAATAACATTACATACCTTTCCTCCCGAAGTGCATCTTGTTCTAAAAAATATTTGTACATAGCCATGCATCCCCTTGACCTCCTTTCTTGGAGCAATCATCATCCTCTTGATCATCGAGTTTCTCCAACATCCGGTGGGATTTCAGTCTGTTCATCTTCTACTTGCTCGGCTTCAACAAGATTTACTCTTGGGGCATCTCCTTGCCTTTTGTCATGTGTATAAGTATGTGGGCATTCAAAAGCTCGATGCCCTTCTTCACCACATCTGTAACAAACAAATGGTCTTCGTGGAGCCTCCCATCCTCTATCACCAACATATCCTCTGCCCCTAGGAAATCCTCTGCCTCTTTGTTGATTCTGGAAATATTGTCTCGTATCCTCTTGCTTTTCCAATCCATGAGATGATTCTCCCCTACCTTGGCTAAAACCGGCTCGTCCCCGAAAGGAAGTTGAGGCCCCCTATTCATTCCAGGTGATCTCCTAAAACTTTGACAATTTTGTTTTTCCTCGGCCTTTAAGGCTAATTGATAGGCATCCTCCATGCTTTTAATCCTATGCATACTTATCTCATCTTGAATAGAAAATTTTAATCCATTAACATACCTTGTAGCCATTTGTTCCTCAGTTTCTTCATGCTCTACATGAATGGACAACTTATAGAACTCATCTGTGTATTCTTGCACTTTGTTTGTAAGTTCTGTTTGAGATTCTGAAACCTCCTGTAAAGGGTTTGTGCATAATCCACAGGAGAAATTTATCTTTCATCTTCTTCTCCATCTTACTCCACGTCCTAATTCTTTCTTTCCCCTTTCTTGACTGCTCTTTCTGTAGGTGATCCCACCATAACATAGCATGACCTTTCAATTTCGTGCATGCAAATTTTACCTTCTTTTCTTCTGACATAGTCTTCCACTCAAAAAAATTTCCCATGCTAGTCAACCAATCTATTAGCTCCTTTGGTTTTAGACTACCACCATACTCTGAAACATCAACTCTTATCCCATCATTATTTCCTTCTAATGCTCAAAGCATCCTTTCTTCAAAAGCTAATGGTGGTGCTTGCGTTTCCTCCTCTTCACAAACTTCTTCTTCATCTGTGTCATCTCCACCTTGATTTCCTCTCTGGGTTATCATTGCAGCAAGCGCAACAACTTGTCTCTCTGCAGATCTTGCATATTTCTATTCATCTGTGCAATACCACCTCCTCTTCCTCTTCCTCTTCCTTTCATTTTTTTAAAAAATTCTTCGAACCAGCTCTGATACCAGATAATGCAGCCAAATTAAGAACAAACCAGATATGTTGCAAATATTATGAACTCCAAAAGAAAATAGATCTCCTTCTTTGTTATCAAATAATGAATTACAATGTTTCCTAAATAGGAAAACAACTCCCAACTCGAGTTGCCAAGTAAACTCTAGCTAACTCTGACTAAAACTACTCTAGGTGGCAGAAATTACTATTTTTAGCAGTTTACTAGAACCTACTATTCTTAGTAAGTTCACATGCTTATTCCTACGGGCACAGAAATTTCCATGCATCTTCTACATCCCTAAATTAGAGGAATTGCCAACTTTCTAACTCATAATGCAATTAATAGACTAAAATTAACTAATGCTCAAAAATAGGAAAAAACCGAACTATAACTTAAATCCTAATTTTCGGCCTCAAGATGGCAGATTTAGGGCCCGAAAACGTGTCAAAAACTTGCCCCAACCGATAGGGCTGGTTTCCGCTGCATTCGTCTCATCGAAACACATGGTTTAAAAAAAAAAAAAAGACTCAAACGGACACCCGGAACTCAAGTTATGACCTTGTCAAGTTCCTGCTAATTACGCGCATCAATTTATGTTCCCAGTAATTCTAGTAATTTGTTCCTCCAATCTACTTCTATGCAATTTACTTCTCCATTTTCTTTCCCTCAAAATATGCATATAGATCTTATACGGTAAAGATATGTGAGATGTATATCCCATCTAGAAATTATATCTCAAACACATTCTCCACAATTTTTTTGGGACTCTACGCGGTCCAATATTATTCCACTCAATTTTATCATACATTCCTTGTAGGAATCTTCCTTTGCACAAATTTATAAGAACTAAATCTATAACCTTAAATTAGAAAAATTTATCCTCCTCAAAATTATGCACTCTTTGTGTTATACATTGTTATTCTATAACAATTTTCACACTTGCTTGTACACCTCCTTCATATATTTCATAATTTCTTCAACTTTTACACTTCTTCTCGTGGAATCTCTCACAACACTTTAACTCCTCATGGAATTTTTCCAAACATAACTTGGAAAAGGTGACTTCCTAGTGCCTCTATTGACTTAGTTATTATATATGAACTCTACCTACACAAGAAATTAATCTCATGATCCTTATTTATCCCCTACCATACATTTCAAAAGATTTCAAAGGCTTCTATTGAAAACATCGGTTCGGCCATCCATTTAAGGGTGATACGCAAAATCAAATTACAACTTTGTGTTTACTTTCTTCCACAATATGCATTAAAAGTTTCCCAAAAATTAGCATCTTTATTAAATAAAATGTTTTGTGTCACTATATGTAGTCTCACAACTTCCCCATAAAACATTAACAATATTATTAACATCTTTTGTTTTTTTAGGTAACAAACCATTTCAAATAATTTAGATTTATTATTATGCAATTTAGAAAATAAACTATCAATTTAAGGTGATTAAATTCTCACATATACAATATAATGGTAATAGATCCAAATTATCATCATATTATTTTTCTAATATTTTTATTATAATAAATTTTTGCTACAAGTATGATTCTCTATAGTTTATTTAGGGGTATAGGTCTAAAATATTTCAAATAGTCCACAATAATAAAAAGAGACATTTTCAAGAATATGTACATAGCTACAAAGATGGATTCATGACCTTATTGCATTTTTGAAATCCCAAAATAAAATTCATACTTAGATGCTTCAAGATTACTCAAGTAATATTGTACTAGAATCATTGATATAACACTTCATTTTAATCAATCCCTACTAAACTAACATACTTTATATATTTGTACATATATGTTCACATTTATATTCATCCATGAAAAACATATCTTTCTCCAATGTGTCAAGGTCTTATCTTCCCCAAAGTGAATTTACATTCCTATATAAAGTTTCTCCTAAATAAAATTATCTTTAATTGATCCTTATAGAACACACAATTATGTTCCTCTAAATACCAATCCTTCATACATGAAATAGTCTAACCATGCTATGAAATTAGCACTCACTAGTTCTATGCATACCCTCCAATGCTTTCACAAAATATTTATCTTCTATGTATATCACCTTCCTTTCTTCAAACCCTAATACACTTACTTGTAGATACTTCAATAAAATGCATCTCCTACTCAATGTAGTTGTTAAAACTCTATTTGATCTCTAACTTTTATGCTTCAATATGAATGAATAACTCTGCAAGAATTCAACCCATTTCATATGTGTTTAGTTTATATTTCCTGAAGCTATTGATGAATTATAATGGTCGGTGTTCTATATAGAACACAAATTACTTGGAAAGTAGATAGTTCCTACACATCCTCATAGATTTCACAAGTGTATAAAAATCTTGCTCATAAACTAGATATCTCTTCTAACATCATTCACCTTCTCACTAAAATATGTGACGGTTATCCCTTCTTGACTCGACATAGCTCTATTCTACAAGCATCATAATCAACATGAAATACCTTATTAAAATTAAACATAACCATTATCAATTGTTATGTGACCTTCTTCTTCAAATTCTAGAGGCATACTTTAATCTTGAGCTCCACAAAACTTTATTTTTATCTCTCTACATAACCTTTACGATCAATGTGTAAATTTCACTAATCCAAATTTCTATATAATCTTGTAAGTCTATGGAAGCTTAAGGCATCCATGAAATTATTGGGTGATGACCAATCCAAAATAGATCATTCCTTCTTAGGATCCATCCTCAACCCTTATTGATATATCACAAATCCCAAGTATACAAACTATATTCACATAAAATTGTATTTGCAAAAGTTTTAGAGCACTTGTAAGGCGAGAAGTTTTTAGTGAATTGGAAGAATAAAAATATTAAATTTCATCCAAATAAAAATGACAGATTTACGTAGAATTGGATCTAATACATTATTCAATAACCACATGATTATACTCAATACATTGGTAAACCAAAATCGCAAGAGAAACCACTCATAAAATCCATCTTATATTTCGATAACAATATTTTACTCATCTATTTTCCTAATTATAATATGGTGATACACACTTTTAGAATAATTTTCATGAAGTACTTTTCTCAACTCAAACAATACATAAAATCATTCATGCAAAGTAATAGAAGTCTATATTTGATAATAATATTATTCATCGATCTAGAATTAGTGTACATTCTGAAATATCCTCATTTATTCAATGTCAATATTCTAGGTACTATGGATGGTATCAATGATATTTTATCAGCCCCTTTTTCATGAAACTTCTACACTTTCCTTGTCATCTCCTCATTCTCCATTGGTTTCAACTCTATGTGGATTTTTTGGTGAACTATCCCTTGGTATCAAGTCCATATGATTATTGATATTGCACGAAGGTTGTAATCCATCTATAATATACTTTAACATGATATATATGTATCTTTACCTAACATATTCTTCACCTTGTGTAAGATATTCTTTGTTTACACAACTTTTCCTTCCTCTATTTTTTGCATGAGTGCTAAAATGAATACAAGATATTCATTATCCCTTTAACATTAGTCAATAACCACTTTATTAAAATCAACATTACTTTTATAATACTCTCCACATCTACACTTGATTATTTTTGAAAGGTATTTTTAGAATTGAGTGTACTTGTACCCATATTTCACCAATGTGTAAGTATTCATGCAATCATCATGTACCACTTAGCTATCATACTTCCAAAACATTGTCAGCAACACATGGTGTATGTCCATGGCCATTATAATTCACACAGATTCATCTTCATGTGCACCAATGTTGATATGCACTTTTCATTTCTAATTAACATTCAAATCATGCCCCTTTAACAACCACAATACCTTATATGGATTCAAGTGTATAGTTCACTTCAAACAATGCTTCTCAACCATATTATTGTAAGCAATATTATCAATGCTATCACTATCAATGATGACTTTATAATAATTAACTCTAAATATCTATATGCTTATGAATAGATTATTTCTTTGTGTGGGAACTTTTTCTTCCTTTTCAGGCTTTAGAAAAAAACTCTTCATCATGAGAAATTTTACATGTTTTGGTTCTTCTATGATATTGTTAGATGTATGGATTGTTGCATCTAAATGCTAAGAAACATGATTTATATACCCACTTCCATCACCACTACTTTTTGTGGCTTATGGACACTTGAGTGTGTGATGTCCACTTTCTCTAAAATGGAAACATGTTCTTGCAAATCCTCTACGTATTCTACATCCTCTTTATCTAGATAAATGTCTACCTCCACATTTCTAGACATGAATTTGCTCATACAATCTACATGCCCCTCACTTGTGCACATAATTATTTTCATCACTACACAAAATTATACCTCTATGAGGGATATTTCATTTTCCCTAGAGGTTTTTTTGTTCCCTTTAGGACAAGGTTTCCTTTTCCTTGAGCATAAACTAATACACCTCCTTCATACATCTCAACCTTGACCATATTGAGTTCATCTTGAATGGAAATGTTTAACATATGAACATACCTTGAGGTTTATTTTATTTCGTCCTTTGCATGTCTAAATCTAATGTTGGGCCTATAGAAATCCTTAGTGTACTACTTCACACTTATTTCCTTTTGAATCAATTTTAACAATCTATTAAACAAATGGGACTAGACTAATTCACAAGAGTGAACTTAGCCTTCAAAATTTTCATCACTCAATCCCAATTCTTGATCTTATTTTTTCCTTTTCAAACTTTATTAGTACATACATGATCCCACCACAAGGATGCATGTACATTCATCTCGATACTCACAAATTTCACCTTTTTTTGAATTCTACACTCTAATACTAAATATATTTATAAGTTGTTGTGATCTAGTCAACAATACCTTCCATATATAAATTCCTATAATATCATGTAAATTCTATTTGCGGTTTGTTTCCAATCATCATGATTGTGCACAAGAATTGATCCTCTTACTCCTTTATCTTTCTTGTTTCAACTTATTAATCTGCATGCATTCTTACTTCTCACTCATCATCACTTGTATTTTAGTCAATGACAAATCCTTATTGTTGCACGGTCTCTATGGCCTCCAAATGGGACTACATTCCTCTAATCACATCAACCAACCATGAAAATATTGGTGCTCTATTTTCTCTCATGAAAAAGTATATTCAATTTGTATCTCTTCTTTTATCCCAACCTTTCAACAAATATATTATGTGATCTACAACTTCTACAAAACAACCCAAAATGTTGAAATATCTAGACAATTAGTTTCTAAGAAAATATCTAGATTGCACTCAAAACCCAAATTGATCTCTATAATATTATCTTCATTAGAATATAAAATTTTCACTTTTATACTAGAAATGATGTAGTCTGGGTATCAAATGAAGGGATTCCGCATACTAAACATCCTATATCAAAGTTAAATCTCATCTTTGAAGAAAGATTTTAGACACAACTCTTAACCAGGAAAATAAATATTCTTCTATAAAATTATGCAAGGAAATATTATAGACTCATTCACAATGACACTATAATCTAATTACAATCATATAAAAACACTCTAATATAAGGATTCCTTCACTCTAATATAAGAATTCTTAAAGGAATCCTATACCTAGATCAATATCTTGTGTATCCTCTTAGAAAGCTTTTGTGATACCAAATCAGCTCAACCTCTAAATGAATATATATTTGGTTCCTCAATTTAGAACTCAATTCATACAATTTTATATATCCTCTTATATTTATAGAACTCATATAAGATTCTAGTGGGAGAACAAATATTCCTCAAGAAAATAAAGAAAACTTGTATTAAATATTCCTGTATATCACTCCAAATACCATTTATTTATTCAAGAAGATTTTCTCCATTGGATTGATCATTTGGTTGGTCTTTGTTCATGATGGATGGATCATGAACCGTCTGTGCCTCCCTCTAACCGTGTTATTTTATTGATAGGATATCCTACCAGATTCAGATGTCATTATTGAACATAATGGACACGATTCCACATGAATGAAAAGGTTTTATATCGTGGCTAGTGAATGGTTGAATGGAAGTGTATGGTAACATCAACTAAGAATCAGCGGTTTGCACAAGAAGCACATAAATTCACAATGCAATATAGTGTTCTAAATATTAGAATATTGCTTGAATGTATTATGCGGCTCATCAATCATATGTGGATGAGGATAAATTTGTGCAAGGAAAGGGTATTATGACATAGGAAATCTTGCATGGCATGAGAAATGATACTATGGATTTAACATTTTTCAATAAGGCATAGCTTGGATAAACTTCTACAAAAATGATTCGGGATTTGAATTTTGACATGGTATGCTTAGGAGTGGTGTGACGTTGCATAAGTTTTTCTTCACTAACTCTAATTATTTTTCGGTGATAGAATTTCTCATGAACCCAAATGATCCTTCACCAAGTTCCAAATTATTTGAACTTTCATTTAATATCTAGATGACTCCAAATTGCCCTCAACTATTATTTTTTGGGTAAGAATGTGACCTTATAAGAAATAGTTTAGATCATTTTTAGACCTACATATTAGGAAAATGAGAAATGACATTATAAAATCGCAACTTATAGTTCTTGTAGTTCATTGATAATCTTTGTATCATTAGAGGAGTTAGCATTCAATTAAGTTTCTTTTTAAATATTCTACTTAGACTACCATATTTTTAATTTAAAAGAGTTGTGTATTAATAATACAACACTCAATGCTAACCATTTCTAAAATATGAATGTATAGAGATATTGATTTATTGGATTGAGCTTACGATAGAAAAAGATTATCTTTCAACTACTACTATTTGCAATCTATTCTCATAGTCATAGGAAAATTGATATCGGGTAATTTTGTGGCATATAGTCAAGAATATACACGTACATGAGCACATGCTTTCTAATATCCATTTTTCATCTTATTATGCGATCTAGGGAACCTCATTGAGTTCCATTAGTCTCACGTGTCTTGATATTATTAGAGATTTTAAAAACCGCTAAGATCTAGTTAATGTTCAAACATGTTTTGGAAAGAAAAACTTGCAGTACACTTCTACTTATTTATTTATAGTTATGTAGGAAGATTTAGTCTCCACTCTTTAAATGCTTATATTTAATGGGAATCAAAACAATGATTTTAGTGTGAAAAGATTGCTACAAATAAGAATTGATTACTTGAAATAATTACCCTATATCATTCACTTTAAATGTTATATTCAATTGTTTTCTTTTACATTTCATAGGACTCTCATCAAGTGTGATTCCAAAACATTTCTAGGTGTGCACTAGTAAGAAATTTGTAGATAATCTCCTCTTGTGTTAGTATGGCCTTCAAAATAGTAACCTTGGCTGATAATTTATCTTGCAATGACACAACCTTGGGTGATAAGATTTCCAATAAGTAACAAATTAATTTCACAATTCTTTTAATGAAAGGAAACTAGATAATTGTCATATAACTAAAAACCAAATTAGATAATTTTCAATGCCACTTAATTATTGTATATAATTTTCACTAGATCTTATCAAGGATGGATCTAAGAAGGCCTAGTTTATATACTTTGGTAATCAAATTAAATCAAAAATTAAATTATTATTAATATTGAGATTGATAAATATGGTATAATTTAAAGTTGTCTAAAAACTACTTTAAGACTTTCCATTATTATAAAAAAATAAGATCAACAATATATGAAAATAAGAACTAGTTGGCATGACACCACTAAAGAGAGAGGAGAGGATTTAATAAAACATAATATTCCACTCGTCATGTATCTAAAGTTCACATGCATTCAATAATTTATGATAAAAATAAGTTTAATAGAAAATATTGTAGAAAAACAAGGTTCATTATAATGCACATAGATCACAAGTTTGATTTTAATTAATTGTAGACAAACTTGTGTGATGGATAATAACATCCTTCCACATGAATGCATGCTAAACCTTCTACCCTAAGGGTGATTCCCCATTCCCATGTTTATTTCCTATTAGAATATTGTGTGTTCTAGTCATCACCTTTTAGCCTTGTGTTCCCTTACCCTCAAAAAAAAATAGGAATCAACATAGTACTTAGAATATGTCAAATGTTTTTCAACAACTTGATAAATGATATGAGACATTGTTAAGCAATGTTGGTAATTTAAGAGGTAGGTTTCTGCCATGAGATTATGACTAGAGTAATAGGGTAAATATCATAATGTTACAATAAAAGAAAACATTCTTTAAATACTCATTGACACACAAGTTATAGTCTAATGTATGAGTATGTGACTAACTAATGATTTCTATAATAAATACCCGATTCTAAAGGCAACAACTATCTAGACTACACAATAGCACCAAACCATTTTATGTTGTCATTAATGATTGTTACTCGCATTAAACCGTTAGATACCACTCTTTAAAATTTATTGATATATTCTACCAACGACTAATATTTGTAGATAAAATCTACAAAATTATATTATATAAATTCATAATATTATGATTCACCTGTAGGCATCCACCTTTGAAGTTGCCTTTCTTTGAAACAACTAAATCCGACAATATTTTCCGAACATACTTTTTCGACAACATTATTTTATCCTATGTCAAAATAAATATATAAATATTTGTATTCTCTCCAACATAATTTGTAACTTGTGTGCAATTCCTAGTAATAATATCATGTAAGTTAGATAACCGTAACCACGACCAACATCTAAACCCCTCATGATGTAATTAAAATATCAATAAATAAATAACCTAGCATATTCAAACACGATCTTACATCACAAAGCACAAAGTACTCCAATATGTCCTTATTTCACTTTATAATATTGAACGGCAACAATAGAGGTAAATGAAATTAAAAGCTTTGGGAATGAGAGGATTTAAGCTAAATGGGTTTGAGAATTGTCATTTTAAACTACAATGTTTACTCTTTTTAATAAATCATGATACCCGTGATTTATAGGAATCTTTCGTATAAAATAAACAAAACCAAAAACCATTATAGCACGAGTGGAAAGTAGCGGTTTGTGGCTTGCTATTTTGTTTTATAAATAATTATTCGAAAAGAAATAAATGATTATTTTGATTTCATGTTTAAGTGGAAGTGGATGACTATGCTTCCCATTGGAGGGGAAAACAAAAATTATTATAAATTAATCAAATTAAACATTAAATTTGAAATCAACCACTTTATTAAAATACCACATTTTAATATAATAAATATTTTATATAACTATTGAAATTCGAAATATTTTAATTTTTAAAGTTAATGTTACAACTCTCCCTCCTCGCTAGAATATATTAGACGATTTCTCCGTACCTAACAATAAAATTTCATATTAATTAGTTCTTTGTTTATGTGAGAATATACTCTTATGTACAATAATCTTTCAATTTAAAAATATTAAAGTTTTATTAAATACAAAATAATTGTTTTCTTGTTATACATTAAAATACGAAATGATTGTTTTCTTCTTATTCAATAAAATACAAAATCCAAAATCCTAACCAAAAAGTCACTAGGAAAAATAGAGATTCTTGACCCCTTAGTGGGAAGTAGAGGTGTTTATTTTTCCTAAATAAAATCAATTGCAAAAAGATTAATTTCTTCCATTCAACATATTTAATATTCATTTACATAATTAATTTAACATATGTTGACATTTAATTTCACAAAAAAATTAAAACATATAAATATATAATAAGTTTTGATTGAACCTTATAATATGGTTAAGATATTGTGATTTTTTTATTAATTAGTTGAAATATAAAAATATTAAATTAAAATTAAAATTTAATATAAGAATTTAAATTTAAGGTGATTCATAAGTGTTAACATTTTATAAACATTATAATCAACCACCACTAATCAATTATTATTGTAGGATGTCATTTGGTGTAAAAATGTTAGAATACTTACAAATTTTCAAAATGGTTTAATATTAATGAGTAGCAAATTCTTTGATGATCCGTCGAATGACCTAACTCTAAACATCGTGAACGGTCATTATTTAGTAACACAAATCGTATCCAAAAACTTTTGTGGGATTTTTACTCTTATGTGTCATTTATTCAGTTGATTTTATTCATTCGTTTCCCCATAGGGATATTTCATCATCATTAGTCAAGATTACTTCTCGGCTTATGGTAAAGCTCATTTTCCTAGTCTCAATACATATCAATGAGACCTCACTACTCGGGTTCTGACACAAAACTATTAGGTGAGTTGCTCATATTAAAAACATAACAAAAATCTAAAACCGTTTCCAATATCAATAAATGGTGTGAATGTGATATAATTGTTAGGTGTCCTTAGGTCTCCCATGATGATCTACATATTCCCTACAAACCACATCAACAAATGTCACATACTCTACCCAAATTCGAAGCATCTGCATCAATACATGCTATCCCTCTCTCACAATTATATAACCAATTATGAAATCCATCTAGTCAAGCATAAAGTCTCTCTCTAACAATGCCTTCCGGCAATCCAATAAACCCCTCTACATAATCATGGTATTATGTTAACCAATATTAACACCACTCACTTCTTATGTCAATATATACACTATAAAATACATACCATTATAAATTTCTTCGAGTAAGCATTGCGTCTAATGAAATGCTCTATACACTTTCCTAGATAAAGAATTAAACATGGTACCTTGGTCCACGTCATCAAAATAAAGTTTTTGAGTAAATTATAAATAACATTTTAAAGGAATAAATTTGTTACTTTTGATGTAGTCATAAATGGTGGAGTTTGAATAGCTTATTTGTCTTGGAAGGAAAATAATATGTTATTTTTTTCGGGTGGGGGTATATGTAATAAGACACTTTATGTCACGTATTAAGCTTTATGAAATTTTACTCGAAAATAACAAACGGCATCTTCGTATAAGTCACTCTTATTACTAAGAAATTTAGTTTAGAGGTACATTCTTAGTTTAAAGAATTGCAATTTGGTGATATAATAAGTCAAATTTAATAACAAAATAATTTTGTGTTGTGGTCCTCTTATTCTTCGCACATATCATTGTTTTGTAAAGGTAAAACATGTTGAATATGTCTCATTATTGTTGTAAATTTATTCTTTGTAAAGTAATTAAATTATATAAAGATTGATGTTGGAAAAGGAAAGGAAAAGTTCTTTTCGGGGCCACAATATCGGATATCTTATATTGTAGGTAGTTTATATTGATTAACACGTTTAACACGTGATAACCGTGTATACTAAGCAATTTAATGTGTGAGAGAATAAATCATTAAATTCAAATCAACATCAAAACAACTTATATATTCAATAAAAATTCAAAATTATATTTGAGTTTTACTTTCAACAAGATTACTAATATATTAATAAAAAAGTAAATGTGATACAATGTCAACTAAATCATTATTAAAAATATATTGAAATTCAAAATTATATCTCGTGTTTTACTTTGATCTATGGGAAGACTCACTCATTACATATATTGAAATTGTACATACATAAGAAAATGATTATAACAAGTTACTTCATATTTTAAGTTTTGTATTTTGGAGTACTATAAAAAAATACCAATTTGCTTTGTTTTAATAAGAATATTTGATTATGTTTTTGAGCTTTTACAATAATAATACCACGTGCAATTCAAGGTTTTAGAAGAAATTTAGTTTTGAAATTATAATAATATAACTTAGGAGAGGCCAAAATACTTTGGTTCATTTTAAATGTAATTTTATGTTAAATTAATAAGTAATATAATCTTGTCCATAGATTTGAAATTAATCTTGAATGCATAGAAACAAAGTACAAAATGGATATAAAGTTTACTAAGTTATCTTTCTATGTAATTGCATAAAAATATTATTAAATGTTATTTTATATATATTATTTCGAATAGTTCACCTTAACAAACTTAAATTATAAATTTTATAAAGAAAATTATTTATGACTCGTAATTTTAGAATCATCTAATAAAATTTTCATAGCTTTATTTATATAGACATGAATAATTACTTAAAAGAAAATGTTATCATAAATTATTTTCTTTAATTTAAATATTAATCTAAAATAATCTTTTAAATTTGAAAAATATAATGTTTAACGTTTAGTTATTTCTAGGTATATTTATGAGTCCAATAAATAGTTTTATCACTTATAAATATTGATATAGTTTATTAATGTATTTCTTTCTAACTTCTATAAGAATGGAACACTCTAAAACATAGGCTAAGATAAATTAGTTACGGCATTCCTTAAAATATAGAATATTTGAGTGGAAATACTCTTATCATGTAAGCTACTTAAACGTGGGTTAGAGAATCGTCATTTTAAACTATAATGCTTTTCCTTTCTAATAAATCATAGTACACATGATTTATCAATTTCATAACCACTAAGGGAATCTTTCTTATAAAAAGACATAACACTTTCATCATTTATTACAAATACTCTTTGATAGCCGATAAAGGATAAAGGTAACATTAACAAACATTTTTGTAAAAATGAGTCAAATAACCAAAAAAATGAAGCAAATAAATTTTAAATTTATTCCAACCTTAATAATATACAAATATAGTCTTGAATCACATAAGAATAAATGTGTTACACCTATTGATGAGTTTTTTTATGTAGTATAGGAGATGAGTTGGGCGAAAATGGATCGGAAAAGTGTGAATGATGGAGGGAAAAGTGCGAAAGTGCAAATGATGAGGGGCCATTGGGAGGAACCGTGAGGATTCGTAGTTCTTTGAAAGGGGATTTGATTGGGCTCGGCCTAGGTTTGGAAGGTTTTGGGCTGCTAGAGGAGAGCAGAGCCTTGGCGACCGAGATAAATCCACAATGGATCCGTTCCCTAATCCTAGGCTTCCCAAAAATGCAACTACGTCCGGGACAGTGGGTTGGGAAATGACTGTTGAAAGAAGATTGGGGATGGGGCTACTGGTAATGGTGGCTCGGCTCAACCCCATAAATCTACTTCTTTCAAAGAGGCATTGGCCAATAGAGGAGGCCGGTTCTTGGGAAAACAAGAATTGTGCACTTAGACTTACCTAGTCGATTTGGTCGAGGCTGTTCCTTCACTAACCATCGCGAACCTAGAAGTTGAAGAATATTTCAAAAATTTATCTCGGGATGCATTGATTGGTAGGTTTAATGGATTTTGGCCTTCCTCCTCTGCATTATATTAGTGGGTCTTCGAAAATTGGACCAATAAATGTAAAATCTCTCTTTGTTCTAAGGGATTTTTTGTTGTCCATTTTAGGGAATCTGAAGATTATCAACGTTGTTTGACAGGTGGTCCTTGGTTCTGGGGACATGCGGGTTTATTTTTAACTCCATTGTTTCCAAATTTCAATTCAAATACTTATTCGGTGGCCAAAATGCTTTGGTTTGGGCTGGTCAAGCCTAATCTCCCCTTGCATCTGTGGTATGCCTTGGAAGATATCGGAAATGCTCTGGGTAAGTTAATTAAAGAGGATTTAGATAGAATACATTTGGGTCTATGTTCGTATGCCCGAATGTGCATGGAAATTGATTTGATCAAAGGAATAACCGACTGAATTAATATTAATTTCGAATTTTTAGCATTCACAGGTCTTAGACTATGAGAATATTGCATTTCGATGTAGAATATGCAAAAAAACGGGCCATTTACAAGATTCTTTCCCTTTTAACAAGAATCAAAAATTTGTTAAAAAGAATGGATCGTCTTCATCTAGTGGTTGGGGTTTTGTAAATCCAGATTTGGTATCTGCCTTGAATTTTAAAGATAATATGAGCAATCCTAACACATGTGGCAAAATGGTTCAAGAGAACAATGACTCGAGAGAAGGGAATGCAGGAAAACCACTTGGTAGTACGTGGAATAAAAAGGGGGCATAAATCCAAAAATTTGGAATCAGACCGGGATTACGTGTCAGAAAATGTGATGGCTGTGGAGAATTCTAGTGAGTTGGCACTGGTTATTGTGTCTAACCTTGGAAAGTGGCAAGAAGTAAAGAAGAGGAAAAAAAAAAAGGGACGAATGGGTAGCATCAAAGATTATTTTCCATTGCACGATGGGAAGTAATCTTGGGATAATCTTTCTGTATGGTTAGCTTTTCTAGATGCATTTGTAAGTTGGAAAGCAATTATAGTCATTGTTTGTTTCTAGCTAATAAATCCTTTTGTTTTCTCGAGGTTTTTGGCCTCGCTTTTGAATAGGAACAGTCCCTTCTAACCCGCCTTATCAATAAAAAAATGTGCTACACCTACTTAAGAACCTCTTACTTTCATTCATTCAATCATTACATAAAATTATTTTGACTTAGAGATTATATTGAGTATCAACATTGTATAGATGAGGCAAGCAAGACCAATGCCCATTAATAAATTATGAAATTCTAATTTCTACATCAATTTTTCATTACATTATTTTCTATGAAAATTTGTAAATAAAAAATTAAATAAAACTAAACTAGAAGACATTAATCTAAGGTAATTTTAAATAATTGAGGTGCCCTCCTAGGGAGGATTTTCATTTTTTCCCTTTTTCACTTAATATATTACCCTACAATCTCAATTTCTTTCCGAATGGTTATATGACTAATATAGTGGATAAATATAGTCTCAATCTACACATACAACCTTTTTGCATATTGATTCCTAATGAAGCTAAGGCCATGTTTCTCAATTAGTTGATTCTATACATGATGCAACCCATATCAAATTTCTAATTCACTCAAGAAAAACCTTAAAATAACACTTAAAAAGGAACAAAAAAACTTTCATAAATGCAAGGAAATATATTTCACATTACTAAATTATATTTGGGAAGAATGGCACTACAATCCAATTATATTAATTCTAGACCTATCCTAGCTTGTAAACTCTACAAATATTTCACATTACTAAATTGGATCAACCTCCAAGAAATGAATAGCCATTTGGTTCTTCAATTTTAAACTTCATGCCTATAATATTATATCCCCTTCTATTTATAGAACTCAATATAAAGTTTTCTCTCATGAGAATAAAGATGCCTAAAATAAGTAAATATTCCTTGTATAATATTTCTCGAATCACTCCACATTGCCAATGATTTGCTCTATAAATTTTCCTCCATTCAATTGATCTCAATCATATAATTTAGTAATTCCTTGAACATGATAATAAAATCAAAAACCATGTACAAATCCCTCTAATTCTATCAATGTTGACAGGAGATCATGTTATATTCAAATCTCATCATTATAAAGAATGGGGGTGATTTTGCATTAATGTTTACAAGGATTTGTAAATTTAATATGTTTTTAGTGACCAACAACATGAAGTATATGGTGCGATTGGTTAAACATTGGTTGTCTATATAAGGCGAATGTGGCTTCACTTCACAGGTAGTGAACTTTGTGGCTTGGAACATTGGACAAAGGTATTGTGTAAATTAGTAGTCATGTGTGGCTAAGTCTAATATTACATGGGAAAGAAAGGGTCTTCTAGCATAGGTAAGCTTTTGTGGCATCATCAATGTTACGCAAATTAAAAAAAAAAAATTGGGTGAGATAATGTACAAATTAGATAGTCTTCCACGGATTCCACAAGAAATGGTTAAGGCAATGAATTTCTACATGATATACTTGGGAGTGGCATGACATTATGCAATTCTTTATTCATTAAATATCGATGAATTTTTAGGACAAAGGATTACTCGTGAACCCAAGTTTTATTGCTTCAAACACCCCATGTAAGAATTAACTTGATCCTCTACTCAAGAATATTTCTAAAGGTATGTAATGGAATAAAAAATTCTAGGAATATTTTCTACAGTGAGGCCAAGACATATCTTCAACTTCTCTTCCCCTCAATTTCACAAGATATTTATTATGCTCCCTAATATGCATTATCCTCACTATGTAGTCATCTAGAATGATTTTAATTTATGATCCCCATAATTCTAGTAATTTGCTCCTCCAATCTACTTCTATGCAATTTACTGCTCAATTTTTCCTTCCCTCAAAATATGCATATAGATCTTTTACGATAAAGATATGTGAGATGTATATCCCATCTAGAAATTATATCTCAAACTCATTCTCCACAATTTTTTTTGGGACTCTACGTGGTCCAAGATTATTCCACTCAATTTTATCATACATTCCTTGTAGGAATCTTCCTTTGCACAAATTTATAAGAACTAAATCTATAACCTTAAATTATAAAAAATTATCCTCCTCAAAATTATGTGCTCTTTGTGTTATACATTGTTATTCTATAACTATTTTCACACTTGCTTGTACACCTCCTTCATATATTTCATAATTTCTTCAACTTTTACACTTCTTCTCGTGGAATCTCTCACAACACTTTAACTCCTCATGGAAATTTTCCAAACATAACTTGGAAAAGGTGACTTCCTAGTGCCTCTATTGACTTAGTTATTATATATGAACTCTACCTACACAAGAAATTAATCTCATGATCCTTATTTATCCCCTACCATACATTTCAAGATTTCAAAGGCTTTTGTTGAAAACATCGATTCGGCCATCCATTTAAGGGTGATACGCAAAATCAAATTACAACTTTGTGTTTACTTTCTTCCACAATATGCATTAAAAGTTACCCAAAAAATTAGCATCTTTATTAAATAAAATGTTTTGTGTCACTATATGTAGTCTCACAACTTCCCTATAAAACATTAACAATATTATTAACATCTTTTGTTTTTTAGGTAACAAACCATTTCAAATAAATTAGGTTTATTATTATCCAATTTAGAAAACAAACTATCAATTTAAGGTTGATTAAATTCTCTTAGATACAATATAATGGTAATAGATCCAAATTATCATCATATTATTTTTCTAATATTTTAAATTGCAATAAAAATCTTGCTACAAGTATGATTCTCTATAGTTTATTTAGGGGTATAGGTCTAAAATATTTCAAATAGTCCACAAGTAATAAAAAGAGACATTTTCAAGAATATGTACATAGCTACAAAGATGGATTCATGACCTTATTGCATTTTTTGAAATCCCAAAATAAAATTCATACTTAGATGCTTCGAAGATTACACAAGTAATATTGTACTAGAATCAATTGATATAACACTTCAATTTTAATCAATCCCTACTAAACTAACATACTTTATATATTTGTACATATATGTTCATATTTATATTTATCCATGAACAAACATATCTTTCTCCCAAATGTGTCAAGGTCTTATCTTCCCCAAAGTGAATTTACATTCATATATAAAGTTTCTCCTAAATAAAATTATCTTTAATTGATCCTTATAGAACACACAATTATGTTCCTCTAAATACCAATCCTTCATACAGAAATAGTCTAACCATGCTATGAAATTAGCACTCACTAGTTCTATGCATACCCTCCATGCTTTCACAAAATATTTATCTTCTATGTATATCACCTTCCTTTCTTCAAACCCTAATACACTTACTTGTAGATACTTCAATAAAATGCATCTCCTACTCAATGTAGTTGTTAAAACTCTATTTGATCTCTAAATTTTATGCTTCATATGAATAAATAACTCTACAAGAATTCAACCCATTTCATATGTGTTTAGTTTATATTTCCCAAGGCTATTGATGAATTATAATGGTTGGTGTTCTATATACAACACAAATTACTTGGAAAGTAGATAGTTCCTACACATCCTCATAGATTTCACAAGTGTATAAAAATCTTGCTCATAAACTAGATATCTCTTCTAACATCATTCACCTTCTCACTAAAATATGTGACGGTTATCCCTTCTTGACTCCTAAGATAGCTCTATTCTACAAGCATCATAATTAACATGAAATACCTTATTAAAATTAAACATAACCATTATCAATTGTTATGTGACCTTCTTCTTCAAATTCTAGAGGCATACTTTAATCTCGAGATCCACAAAACTTTATTTTTATCTCTCTACATAACCTTTATGATCAATGTGTAAATTTCATTAATCCAAATTTCTATATAATCTTGTAAGTCTATGGAAGCTTAAGGCATCCATGAAATTATTGGGTGATGACCAATCCAAAAATAGATCATTCCTTCTTAGGATCCATCCTCAACACTTATTGATATATCACAAATCCCAAGTATACAAACTATATTCACATAAAATTGCATTTCTTCCAATTCACTAATAACTTCTCATCTTACAAGTGCTCTAAAACTTTTTGCAATAGAACAAGTGTTGGTCTTATGTTTTTCTAAAAATATTAAATTTCATCCAAATAAAAATGACAGATTTACGTAGAATTGGATCTAATACATTAACTCAACAACCGCATGATTATACTCAATGCATTAGTAAACCAAAATCGCATGAGAAACCACTCATAAAATCCATCCTATATTTTGAAAACAATATTTTACTCATCTATTTTCCTAGTTATAATATGGTGATACCCACTCTTTAGAATGATTTTCATGAAGTACTTTTCTCAACTCAAACAATACATAAAATCATCCATGCAAAGTAATAGAAGTCTATACTTGATAATAATATTATTCATGGATCTAGAATTTGTGTACATTTTGAAATATCCTCATTTATTCAAAGTGTCAATATTCTAGGTACTATGGATGGTATCAATGATATTTTATCAACCCCTTTTTAATAAACTTCTACACTTTCCTTGTCATCTCCTCATTCTCCATTGGTTTCAACCTATATGTGGAATTTTGGTGAACTATCCCCTGTATCATGTCCATATGGTGATTGATATTGCACATAGGTTGTAATCCATCTATAATATACTTTAACATGATATATATGTATCTTTATCTAACATATTCTTCACCTTGTGTAAGATATTCTTTGTTTACACAACTTTTTCTTCCTCTATTTTTTTACATGAGTGCTAAAATGAATGCAAGATATTCATTATCCCCTTTAACATTAGTCAATAACCACTTTATTAAAATCAACATTACCTTTAGAATACTTTCCACATCTACACTTGATTATTTTTGAAAGGTATTTTTAGAATTGAGTGTACTTGTACCCATATTTCACCAATGTGTAAGTATTCATGCAATCATCATGTACCACTTAGCTATCATACTTCCAAAACATTGTTAGAACACATGGTGTATGTCCATGGCCATTATAATTCACACATTCATCTTCATGTGCACCATTGTTGATATGCACTTTTCATTTCTAATTAACATTCAAATCATGCCCCTTTAACAACCACGATACCTTATATGGATTCAAGTGTATAATTCACTTCAAACAAAGGCTTCTCAACCATATTATTGTAAGCAATATTGTCAATGCTATCACTATCAATGACGACTTTATAATAATTAATTCTAAAATATATATATGGTTATGAATAGATTATTTCTTTGTGTGGGAACTTTTTCTTCCTTTTCGGCTTTAGAAAAAACTCTTCATCATGAGAAATTTTACATGTTTTGGTTCTTCTATGATATTGTTGGATGTATGGATTGTTGCATCTAAATGCTAAGAAACATGATTTATATACCCACTTCCATCACCACTATTTTTTGTGGCTTATGGACACTTGAGTGTGTGATGTCCACTTTCTCGAAAATGGAAACATGTTCTTGCAAATCCTCTACGTATTCTACATCCTCTTTATCTAGATAAATATCTACCTCTACATTTCTAGACAAGAATTTGTTCATACAATCTACATGCCCCTCACTTGTGCACATAATTATTTTCATCACTACACAAAATTATACCTCTGTGAGGGATATTTCATTTTCCTAGAGGTTTTTTTGTTCCCTTTAGGACAAGGTTTCCTTTTCCTTGAGCATAAACTAATACACCTCCTTCATACATCTCAACCTAACTATATTGAGTTCATCTTGAATGGAAATGTTTAATATATTAACATACCTTGAGGTTTATTTTATTCCGTCCTTTACATGTCTAAATCTAATGTTGGGCCTATAGAAATCCTCCGTGTACTACTTCACACTCATTTCCTTTTGAATCAATTTTGACAATCTATTAAACAAATGGGACTAGACTAATTCACAAGAGTGAAATTAGCCTTCAAAATTTTCATCATTCAATCCCAATTCTTGATCTTATTTTTTTCCTTTTCAAACTTTATTAGTACATACATGATCCCACCATAAGGATGCATGTCCCTTCAACTTGGTACTCACAAATTTCACCTTATTTTTAAATTCTACACTCTCATACTAAAATTATTTATTAGTTGTTGTGATCTAGTCAACAATACCTTCCAGATATAAATTCCTATAATATCATGTAAATTCTATTTGCAGTTTGTTTCCAATCATCATGATTGTGCACAAGAATTGATCCTATTACTCCTTTATCTTTCTTGCCTCATCTTATTAATGTGCATGCATTCTTACTTCTCACTCATCATCACTTGTATTTTAGTCAACAACAAATCCTTATTGTTGCATGGTCTCTATGGCCTCCAAATGGGACTACATTCCTCCGATCACATCAACCAACCATGAAAATATTGGTTCTCTATTTTCTCTCATGAAAAAATATACTCAATTTGTATCTCTTCTTTCATCCCAACCTTTCAACAAATATATTATGTGATCTACAACTTCGCAAAACAATCCAAAATGTTGAAATATCTCAATAATTAGTTTCTACCCACACCGTTATATAGAAAGAAGAAAATCTCTAGATTGCACTAAAAACCCAAATTGATCTAGATATAATATTATCTTCATTAGAATATAAAATTTTCACTTTTATACTAGAAATGATGTAGTCTAGGTATCAAATGAAGGGATTCCGTGTACTAAACATCCTATATCAAAGTTAAATCTCATTGAAGAAAGATTTTAGACACAACTCTTAACAAGGAAAAATAAATATTCTTCTATAAAATTATGCAAGGAAATATTATAGACTCATTTACAATGACACTATAATCTAATTACAATCATATAAAAACACTCTAATAATTCTTAAAGGAATCCTATACCTACCTAGATCAATATCTTGTTACGCCGAAGGCGTGGCTATGATGCACTTGATCTCCAACGACGACGCAGAGGAGGTTGAGGTGCTTGTCATCTCTTCTCCTGCCGCGTGAATTTCATCATGCCTGTCATCCTCCTACTTCAGCTGCTTCCTCCCTTTCGTTTCACTGCCAGCGAGCTCCTCCTGCATGCTACCATAATTCGGCTGGTCTGTCCCTTTTTTAGATTTGTTCTGGGCTTTTTAACCCTATTCCTATTCCATCTGCGATGTCGCCATTCTGCTGCCACCCTTCCCTGAAAGAATACTGTGCAGGTCCGCCGCCAGTGCCGCACAGGTTTGTCTATTTTCACTGCTTTCTTTCCGAGTCCTGCATTTTTTTAGGGAATTCATGTTTACACATTGCCTTCTTGGTGGATATACCTGTAGCTCGCCTATGGGTTGCTTTTATATTTTTGCATTCTGAGTTGTGCTTATTCGACTGGTGCCTTCATGGTTGTAAATGATACAGTAGAACTGGTGTTTGATTGCCTTGCTTTGGCGATGTGGTATAGGGGTATCTACGAGTCCTCTTTTCAAGTGGTTTGCCTGGAGGTGCCTCTGTTTAAACGTGATGCTCCTTGCCACATACCATGTAGCACCTCATATTGTGTGGATGCTAGGAGATGTTCCCAATTCCTTGGAATATAGTGACCGTGGAGGCATGCACAGGGCATGTGAACTGTTTGACAAAATGCCAGAAAGAGATGTGGTCTCCTGGACTGCGGGGATTGCTTGGGGACTGTTTGACAAAATACCAGAAAGAGATGTGGTCTCCTGGACTTGGGATCACCCTAATGAAAGTTGATAATAGAACCGTACAAAGTATTGTCCCTTATATAAATGGACTCATGAAAATGCTCACCTTTGCCCTCAAGGTAGGTGCTCATGTTGTAGCAGGAATGGGGGAGATGGTCCCTGATTTGAGCAGAGAAGTTGCCAAGTTGGCAGACTCATCATTTATATTTGGAAGGGGACTGGGGCAGCTCATCAAATTGAGCAAACCAGAAGTAGAGGCCTAACTGATAGATCTTGAGATATCGACTATAGGCCTCTAGATGTCAATCAATTCAGAACAGCCCAACAGTGGTTGGTAGACTTTTTGAGAACTCAAAAATACCTCAATGGAAAAGCTATTGTAGAGAAGTTTGGATTATGGAGAGTCAGGTACATAGATGATGGTCAGATTTCTTGGGTTTGCAGTAGACACAAAGAATACGGTACCTGAATCTATGAAGTTATAGATATCCCAATTGATTAAGGCCAACTTCAAAGTTAGGATTTTGCTATTGGTGTATTACTAATGTAGATAAAAGACGTATTTATTTGCAATTTACCAGTTGATTGATACTTTATAGTTTATCGCTAGAGAACAGGGTGCAGGATCATAGGAAACTGGTTTTTTAAGGGAAACAAGTGCTTTTCAAAATTATATCACAAATTATTTTCAATTATCATTCTCTACGACCACCTGCTCCTTGAAAAATCGAAACAATATTGCCTCTCACGGGACCATGCTATTATAGATATATTTTATGTAATGGATGTAAATATTGAAGGAATTACTGTTCTATATATTGAGATGTAGCTTATTTTAGGGGAGGGAAATTAGACAAAGCTTATGGATAGATTGATTTATAATTGAAATGACAATTTTATTAGATTAATACATTTCTGCATTAAAGATAATTTTTGAAGAAATTTTATTCTCACTACGTAAAATTCTCTAATCAGTTGTTGGGTTGCCCCCATAACCACAGTTTGTATAATTGTATCTTTAATGTCTTGCATTATTTTACAGTTTGTGAAGTATTCCTATTTCATATTAGGTTAGTAATTGATGTTTATGTTCTAATTCTTCATGAAATAATTATATCGATGTTACTGTAATAGTTTGTTTGATGAAACAAAAAAAGGATATTTCTGCTTGAGTTTTTCAAGAATCCTCTCGTTTGGATTTGTTCAAAACAGTTCTAGTTGTCTTCTGGTGAGGGGCTGATTGTTCTATCAATGCCCTTCTTATCATTAGCTCGTTACTGGTTCCAAAGCTTCTACATCTTATCTGCATACAGAGGCTTGACTCAAAAGCTACTAAAAGCAACAAATTTCGGCCTTCCAGAATCAAACAATGGATGTCTAAAATCCTGAAAAGATAGCCAAGTTATTCTAGATGAAGAAAAAGTAACTGATGACATAGCTATGCACTCAAAGTGTGCTATGATCTGCAGATTCATGGGCATTCAACCATTGATAGGCTCCAAGTACAAATGGGCTGGGAAATATTGGAAGACGCGAGGGGAGTATGATATTGGAATCTGACAGGTTGTTTCCTGCTCATGATCATCACTGAAAACCGAATGAATGTCTTTAAGAAAATTGGTAATTTTATCACAGATTATATGTGCATAGAAAAATTGACCCTATAAAAAGCTTCACCAGAATCGCCACCTTTCCAGGATCTGCATCAATCTGAATTTGAATCATTCTCTTCCAAAAAGCATTACTTTGAGATCTGTCTTGATGAAGTGGATCAAGACACTCTTTAAGAATGCATTCCATTTAGACATCCTCGTTAATATTAATGTGGATGTTAAATATAAAATCTTCCAAGTGCACATGAATAAATTCAGAAAGCCAATAAAATGTTCCAAGTAATTACCTTGCAGAAAAAATGGAAAAGGAGAATGCAAAGAAAAACCTAATGAGATGGTTCCAGGACTCAGAGGGTATCTGACAAGAATTTATATTAGGAAAAGGAGGACAATCTATTAAATAAGTATGCTTTTATAGGTGAGGTGATTTTATAGGTTCCAGGCTCTTCCAGCCTTACCAACACAACTTACCTTCCAGATTTCATCCTTTTGATCAAGCGCGGGAGCAAACCAGGCCTTGCCATGATCTACATAAAGTTATAGAGAAGCCAGAGAAAGAAATCAAAAGTAAAACCCAAGAGGAGGGAAAACAGAAATAGGAGTCAAATAAAAGTGACTAAATGGAGGCAAAAACATAACCCAGAAAGGACCCTAAAGTTGCTCGTCGCTCGGAGACTCGTTTGGGCAAGGCGGGGGGACGGAAGCTAAAATCAAATATCCAGTCAGCAAGGAGTGATCAACCGATATGGACAACTTAAAAGAGGCAAAGATACAACCAAGAACATGTTCAAACAAAACTACTACAGATATTGAGGTTAGATCACCAATTCTACTAGAAAGGTTAATGAGAAAATAAAAGAAAAACTCTGATCTGCCAAATGAAGATACTTTCATAGAACATCAAGGGGATCACTTCTCTCAAAAGAATCATTATGACTGAATACCCTGATATTGTTATCATTGGTGAAATAGAAGTGATAAGTCATTACAAAGATCTAGAGTATTGTGAGATTTTAGGACAAAGGCCAAAGTACACTCTAAAGGTTTAGTGATCATGTTGATATCCTCCATGACTGAAAAATGTGAGGGATAATCAAATCGATATATATAACAAATATATTGATTTTTTTGTACTCTAACCTATAGCCGCGAGATATTTTTCCGCATTATAATGAGTTTACATGGAACAATAAGGTCTTCAAAGGATTTCCTCATTGAAAGGCTACATAGAATTTTGGGAAGCTCCACTTGTTTGGATCAGACTTTCATGGTAAAATCAGATATTCTCAAGGAAGATGGTTTTGACCATTGGCCTATTAACCTTCTCATCAAGGAAAATATCCCGTTAGGAGAACAATCCTTTCAAATTTAAAGAGATGTAAATGCTCCACACAAACTTTAAAGGAAAGATGGAAGAACGATGTTGACCATTGTCCTATCAACCATCTCATCAAGGAAGATACCTCATTAGGAGAACAATCCTTTCAAAGTTAAAGAGATGTAAATGCTCCACACAAATTTCAAAGGAAAGATGGAAAAATCATGTGAGACATATTGTAGCATGGTTGTATTTTACATTGCACCTACAGACCCAAAAGAACGACCGCACCTGCAAATCCAACAATAATGCAGGAAATACTTTCCTATAAGATGGTTGTATTGGCATTACAAAAAGATTGATACGCAAGTTTTTACACCATAAAGTGCAAGCAGTCATAATTATGTTGGACCACAACTTAGCATTACAAAATATGAGTAAGTGTGTCTAGGTATGCAACATGACATCTCCTTTTAAAAGTACTCCTTAGATATACTGAACCCCACTATAGAGAGGTGCAAAAAATGTTTACAATGGGCTAAAATTAAGATTAGTACAGAGGCTAAAACATATTCTAAAATATGCATATATAACAGATCAAAAGATACGGAAATATGTCTCCCAATCTAAAGAGGTGTTGATCTCCGGAATTCCTCCATTTGGTATCCCAACCATTGTGCCACTCAAAATGCTTGAAATTCACTATGGAGACTACTCTTACAAAAATAATGTGTAGCATGTTGCTGAAATCTTAAAAAATCTACCCAAAAAGATATAACTCACCAAAATCTACTGTGGTACAAAATTTTCACAGTGACAAGGGGAAAAATTTAAACTCCAAACCTTCTGTGGGAAAGTATAGATATCATCAGCTGCACTACACCCACAAGCTTGCATAAAATATGACAGTGAAATGAAGGCTCTCTTTATTTTTACTCCTCTGGCTACTATTGAATAACATGATTGTTGATTAGCCAAACATAATTGAGAACCATCTAGAATATCTTCCCTTCTGTTGGATTCGAGGGAGATCTCAATAGAGTGAAAGTGATCATTAGAGAGTTTGGAGACTTATATGTTGTTATCAGGGAAAATTTTAGTGGCGAATATTCGTAATATGGCGAATATTCCATTTTTGAAAATTTTGAAAAGGTGAATTTTTTTGCACGGGTCAGTGACCTGTTCGCCTAAAAATTACACTTTAATTTTTTTTAGGGGTCGGCTTCGCCTACCCTTGAAAAATATCCCCTATATAAACCTAGATTATTCGCCAGGTAGAACACTTCTACTTCACATTTTTCAACAATATGATATATCCCGTATTATAGACGTGCGACAAGGGGGTAAGTTATTGACGTGCGATAAGGAGGGCTTGCGAGAGAGATACTGCAAATATTGATGCATAGTAGATGCATGACAAAGAGTTTGTTGATGAGTGACATGGAGATTTTTCGATGCGCAAGAAGAGGGCAGAGGCTGCAGACGCGCGATAGGATATTTGCTATCGCACGTCAAAAAATGCATTGACGCGCGTCAACAGACCTCATTGACACGCGTCAACAGACCTCATTGACACGCGTCAACAACCTTGTTGACGCATGTCAAAGAGGTCTGTTGACGCGCGTCAATGAGGGTTATTTGTTGACGCGCGTACCTTGACATATAGTTGATGCGCGACAAGGAGGTACAACAGATATTGACGCATAGAAGACGCATGACAAAGCGTTTGTTGACGTGCGACATGGAGATTTTTTGATGAGAAAGCAGAGGTCGGAGGCTGCAGATGCGCGATAGGAGATTTTGCTATCGCACGTCAAAAAAATGCAATGACACGCGTCACTGAGGTCTATTGATACGCGTCATTGCATTTTTTTGATGCGCGACAACAAAATCTCCCGTCGTGCGTCTGCAGCCTTCTGTCGCAGCACTTGACAATCAAGCGAAATTTTTTCATACAACCCCCAAAAAATTTGCCTTCCCGCGAAACCGGTTCCGGGGATATTCGCCAGTATTCTTCACCTCCGATTTCCAAGAGGTCTCTTAAAATGAACCCTGGTTGTTATTAGAATGCTTTAATTTCCCAAGCAGTAAATAATTTGCTTGTGGTCAAGAAGCTTGATATTAGTGCTGAGAATTCTCTATAATTCTCAAACAAATTTACCTTCCCTGTATGTTTACAAAAGGCCAACCTGCACTACTATCTATTTCCCCACCTTTTTATTCTAACAAGAAACATAAAATACATCAGGGACTTTCCTTCTAATGGGAATATTTAGAGCATAATAAAGAATCACTGATCTTTATTTTCACCTAATAGGGAACATACAACTTTGTTTGGAACTTTTGGCATCTCAATCGGTTGAAAGTGTTCTCCTTTGTAGGTTGGAGCCACACAAAAACCATACCTCCCACTTCAATGTGTCACTCAAAGCATTGTAGCTCTACTTACCGTTTCATGTGATTGGTAGCAAGTGGCGTTAATCTTTCATGCATGAGGGATTTTTTTTGCATGAGTAGCTTCATTGTTAACTTCAGTACTTGTGAAAGGGGGTTCACTTAGCCCAATACTTTGAAACATTAGTTTGAAACATTTTTTCATGGCATTGAAATTTAGAAAAGAAGTGGTTTTAGACTTTCTAGGTCTTGGGTGCATTTGCTATCTACAATAAAGATTCAGTTTGAGATGCAGGTGCCTAGCGTCAGGTGATAAGTAAAACATAATTTTACAAAAACATTCGAAAATCCAATCGAATAAAAAAATGTATGTATCCCCGAATGTTAATCTCTTTTTGCACTTGCCTTCGAAGCCTGTATTTCTACGCACCAAGAATGGGAGTGCAGTGAAATGGGATTGTTGAACAGGGGATTATGCACATTGCAGACATACCTGAAGATGGCTTTTCAAATGGTAGTTTTTTTATTTGCATGCCATCTATACTAAGCTTGGGATCAACTAATTTTGTGGGAATTATCCAGATTTAGGCTATTAATGGATGGATTGCTAGGTGTTTGACAAAATGTCGAGAAACAGTCCCCATGTCACTTACAGCATGCACTGCCATTTTTAATGTTTTCACTTGATCCCTCGACACAGTCCTCAGCTGTAAATTAATTTCAACTTGTTTGGCTAATAACTAGCCAACTAGACATTTATTGATTCATTGTATGTTAACCAAGTACCTTATCTACAATGATCGAGATGACTCCTTCTGTACATGGAGGAGTTGTGAGAGAGCCAGTGTATCTGTAGTATTTCCTACTCCCCAACTTTATATAATGGGATCCACAATTATAAGATTTGGCATAATCTCCACTCTTCCAGAGGCCATTTTTAGTAGTTGGGTGTTCTTGATCTTGATCATTTGTGTCAATTCCGGATGGTGAGGAGAAAGAGAGCTTTGGATTGCCTCGACACCTTCGGACAATGCTTTGCTAATTTGGGCCATACAATTATAAGATCTGGCAAAGTTACCACTTGTCGAGAGGTCATTTTTTAGTTGTTTGGTGTTTTTGATCATTTGTATCACTTCCAGCTGGTGAGGATATATTTTTTTGGCATCGGATATAGGATATTGTAAAATAGTTGGAGAAATTTCAGAATAGTTTGACAATGGGTGCCAGTAAGCTTGGAGGCCAGAAGAAGATTGCAGAACAAGAGAGTAATGGAGGTTTGGGTGTGCCCTCCTATTCAATGTCCATTGACATGAAGTTTACTCCCTTGGAAATGGAAGCCCAAGTCAGGTTTGTAAAAACATTGTTATGTCTATGCTTGAAGTGCACTATCTATCAAGGCAACATAAAAAACAATATTGTTTACAATGCTTGCAGAGATGTGTGTAGAAATCTGATCAAGAGATGCAGTTGTTTACCTGATACCCACTTCAAGTTGGAGACTGTCTGGTGGAATTACAAATCTTTGTAAATACAACTTTTCATGTTCTGGAGTCGACTGTTATTGGAAAAATTATTTTAGGCAATGGTAGGCATGGGTTTCAATAGAAGTGCAAAGAGATGCAAATAAAAATGGGAAAATATTAAACAAATACCTTAGAAAAACCAAAGGTAACTTTGAAAAGAGGCCGCTAAATACAAAGACATGTCCCTATTTCCACCAGTTGTTCACCTTGTATCAGACATGACTTCTCCCATCTCCAGCATATGCTAAGTCTGAGAATAGGATAAAAACCATAAATCCAATCCAACACCCCTAAAAAATATTCATAAGGATGGCTATCAATACAACATGCTACGGTTATGGCCATGGATACGCAGAAGCAACAGATAACCAAACTTTAACTCTTATCATAGTGACTAGGCGTCTGTCCCTTTTATTTGTTGCATACGGAAATGAATTAAAACTTTATGTGTCCTTATGGATCTTTATTGCACTTCATCTGATGGAAAGAAATGAAGGTTTAAACATAGATTTTATTGAATTTAAACAAATTATGGTGTTCCCAATCACAAAAAAAAAACTACTATATGCATTACACACAATAAAGTAACTAAAATTATAAAACATTCCATAGACACACTAAAATAACAAAACAAAATAACACGCACCCAAAAAAACAAAAACTAAAAAAACCATTGCACGACACGGCGTAATCTTGCTCCTCTCGGAGTGACCACTAGTATCTACTCTTAGAAAGCTTTTGTGAAACCAAATCGGCTCAACCTCTAAATGAATATATATTTGGTTCCTCAATTTAGAACTCAATTCATACAATATATATTAATAGAACTCATATAAGATTCTAGTGGGAGAACAAATATTCCTCAAGAAAATAAAGAAAACTTGTATTTAATATTCTGTATATCACTCCAAATCACCATTTATTTATTCAAGAAGATTTACTCCATTGGATTGATCTCAATCGGATCATTTGGTTGGTCTTTGTTCATGATGGATGGATCATGAAACGTCTGTGCCTCCCTCTAACCGTGTTATTTTATTGATAGGATATCCTACCAAATTCAGATGTCATTATTGAACATAATGGACACGATTCCACATGAATGAAAATGTTTTATATCGTGGATAGTGAATGGTTGAATGGAAGTGTATGGTAACATCAACTAAGAATCGATGGTTTGCACAAGATGCACATAAATTCACAATGCAATATAGTGTTTTAAAGATTAGAATATTGCTTAAATGTATTATGCGGCTCATCAATCATATGTGGATGAGGATAAATTTGTGCAAGGAAAGGGTATTATGACATAGGAAATCTTGCATGGCATGAGAAATGATACTATGGATTTAACATTTTTCATAGGTGAGATAATGCACATTGGATAAAATTCTACAAAAATGATTCAGGATTTGAATGTCGACATGGTATGCTTAGGAGTGGTGTAACATTGCATAAGTTTTTCTTCACTAACTCTAATTATTTTTCGGTGATAGAATTTCTCATGAATCCAAATGATCCTTCACCAAGTTCCAAATTATTTGAACTTTCATTTAATATCTAGATGACTCCAAATTGCCCTCAACTATTATTTTTGGGTAAGAATGTGACCTTATAAGAAATAGTTTGGATCATTTTTAGACCTACATATTAAGAAAATGAGAAATGACATTATAAAATTGCAACTTATAATTCTTGTAGTTCATTGATAATCTTTATATCATTAAAGGAGTTAGCATTCAATTCAGTTTCTTTTTAAATATTCTATTTGGGCTACTATATTTTTAATTAAAAAGAGTTGTGTATTAATAATACAACACTCAATGCTAACCATTTCTAAAATATGAATGTATAGAGATATTGATTTATTGGATTGAGCTTAAAGATAGGAAAAAGATTATCTTTCAACTACTACTATTTGCAATCTATTCTCATATTCATAGGAAAATTGATATTAGGTAATTTTGTGGCATATAGTCAAGAATATACACGTACATGAGCATATGCTTTCTAATATCCATTTTTCATCTTATTGTACGATCTAGGGAATCTCATTGAGTTCCATTAGTCTCACGTGTCTTGATATTATTAGAGATTTAAAAACCCGCTAAGATCTAGTTAATGTTCAAACATGTTTTGGAAAGAAAAAACTTGCGAGTACACTTCTACTTATTTATTTACGCTTATGCAGAAGATGTAGTCTCCACTCTTTAAATGCTTATATTTAATGGGAATCAAAACAATGATTCTAGTGCAAAAATATTGCTACAAATAAGAATTGATTACTTGAAATAATTATCCTATATCATTCACTTTAAATGTTATATTCAATTGTTTTCTTTTACATTTCATAGGACTCTCATCAAGTGTGATTCCAAAACATTTCTAGGTGTGCACTAGTAAGAAATTTGTAGATAATCTCCTCTTGTGTTAGTATGGCCTTCAAAATAGTAACCTTGGCTGATAATTTATGTTGCGAAAAGGGCAACCTTGGGTGATAAGATTTCCAATAAGTAACAAATTAATTTCACAATTCTTTTAATGAAAGAAAACTAGATAATTGTTGTATAACTAAAAACCAAATTAGATAATTTTCAATGCCACTTAATTATTGTATATAATTTTCACTAAATCTTATCAAGGATGGATCCAAGAAGGCCTAGTTTATATACTCGGTAATCAAATTAAATCAAAAATTAAATTATTATTAATATTGAGATTGATAAATATGGTATAATTTAAAGTTATCTAAAACTACTTTAAGACTTTCCATTATTATAAAAAAATAAGATCAACAATATATAAAATAAGAACTAGTTGGCATGACACCACTAAAGAGAGAGGAGAGGATTTAATAAAACATAATATTCCACTCATCATGTATCTAAAGTTCACATGCATTCAATAATTTATGATAAAAATAAGTTTAATAGAAAATATTGTAGAAAAACAAAGTTCATTATAATGCACATAGATCACAAGTTTGATTTTAATTAATTGTAGACAAACTTGTGTGATGGATAATAACATCCTTCCACATGAATGCATGCTAAACCTTCTACCCTAAGGGTGATTCCCCATTCCCATGTTTATTTCCTATTAAAATATTGTTCTTAGCATTTGAGGGGAATTCTAGTCATCACCTTTTAGCATACTTGTGTTCCCTTACCCTACAAGAAAAAAATAGGAATCAACATAGTACTTATAATATGCCAAATGTTTTTCAACAACTTGATAAATGATATGAGACATTGTTAAGCAATGTTGGTAATTTAAGAGGTGGGTTTCGCCATGAGATTGTGACTAGAGTAATAGGCTAAATATCATAATGTTACAATAAAAGAAAACATTCTTTAAATACTCATTGACACACAAGTTATAGTCTAATGTATGAGTATGTGACTAACTAATGATTTCTATAATAAATGCCTACTTCTAGTGGCAACAACTATCTAGACTACACAATAGCACCAAACCATTTTATGTTGTCATTAATGATTGTTACTTTGCATTAAACCGTTAGATACCACTCTTTAAAATTTATTGATATATTCTACCAATACGACTAATATTTGTAGATAAAATCTACAAAATTATATTATATAAATTCATAATATTATGATTCACCGGTAGGCATCCATCTTTGAAGTTTCCTTTCTTTGAAACTATCTAAATTTGACAATGTTTTCCGAACATACTTTTTCGACAACATTATTTTATCCTATTTCAAAATAAATATATAAATATTTGTATTCTCTCCAACATAATTTATAACTCGTGTGCAATTCCTAATAATAATATCATGTAAGTTAGATAACCGTAACCACGACCAACATCTAAACCCCTCATGATGTACTTAAAACATCAATAAATAAATAACCATAGCATTTCAAACAAAGATCTTACGTCACAAAGCACAAAGTACTCCAATATGTCCCGATTTCACTTTATAATATTGAACGGCAACAATAGAGGTAAATGAAATTAAAAGCTTTGGGAATTAGAGGATTTAAGCTAAATGGGTTTGAGAATTGTCATTTTAAACTACAATGTTTACTCTTTTAAATAAATCATGATACCCATGATTTATAGGAATCTTTCGTATAAAATAAACAAAACCAAAAACCATTGTAGCCTAAGTGGAAAGTAGAGGTTGTGGCTTGCTATTTTGTTTTATAAATAATTATTCGAAAAGAAATAAATGATTATTTTGATTTCATTTTTAAGTGGAAGTGGATGACTATGCTTTCCATCGGAGGGGAAAACAAAAATTATTATAAATTAATCAACTAAACATTAAATTTGAAATCAACCACTTTATTAAAATACCACATTTTAATATAATAAATATTTTATATAACTATTGAAATTCGAAATATTTTAATTTTTAAAGTTAATGTTACAACTCTCTCTCCCTCACTAGAATATATTAGACGATTTCTCCGTACCCAACAATAAAATTCATATTAATTAGTTCTTTGTTTATGTGAGAATAGACTCTTATGTACAATAATCTTTCAATTTAAAAATATTAAAGTTTTATTAAATACAAAATAATTGTTTTCTTGTTATACATTAAAATATGAAATGATTGTTTTCTTCTTATTCAATAAAATACAAAATCCTAACCAAAAAGTCACTAGGAAAAATAGAGATTCTTGACCCCTTAGTGGGAAGTAGAGGTGTTTATTTTTCCTAAATAAAATCAATTGCAAAAAGATTAATTTCTTCCATTCAACATATTTAATATTCTCGCCCACATAATTAATTTAACATATGTTGACATTTAATTTCACAAAAAAATTAAAACATATAAATATATAATAAGTTTTGATTGAACCTTATAATATGGTTAAGATATTGTGATTTTTTTTAATTAGTTGAAATATAAAAATATTAAATTTAAATTTAAATTTAATATAAGAATTTAAATTTAAGGTGATTCAATAAGTGTTAACATTTTACAAACATTAAAATCAACCACCACTAATCAATTATTATCAGGATGTCATTTGGTGTAAAAATGTTAGAATACTTACAAAATTTCAAAATGGTTTAATATTAATGAGTGACATATTCTTTGATGATCCGTCGAATGACCTAACTCTAAACATCGTGAACGATCATTATTTAGTAACACAAATCGTATCCAAAACTTTTGTGGGATTTTTACTCTTATGTGTCACCATGAGTAGTCATTAACATAAGGGGAAATTAATCCACTAATGCATTTGGGGGTTTATTTGGTTATCCAATGGATCAATGAATACCCGAGAGACCCAAAGCTTCAAAGAGCGAAGCTCTAATGTAAGGCGAACATCTTCAACCAACTCTAAGTGTGTACAAGGAAAACTAAAACAATGAAAGAAACAAACAATACAAACAAACTTGATCCTTCTTCACGTTCTCTTGCAACCTCAAATGAGATGGCTGAAGAGTGGAATGAAGTACCACACTTGTTGAATCTCATTTGATGAGTTGTTTGTAGACACTCCAAGCTTAATTCCAAATGAAAGAATGATGTGCTACGAGCAATGGATGGGTTTTTTTATCAAATGGGTAACGTGACAATGTATGAATTCTAATAACAATTTGACAGAGTAATATTGTAAATGCCTTAAGCTTCCAAGATATGATTTGTTAAGGAATGCGCCTCTTATTTATAATCAAGGAGAGGCCATGGATTGTGAATCAATCTTTGAATGAGTTGCGGAGTTAATGAATGCATTTTCTAGATTTAGCAAGTTGATTTGGTCTATGCATGTTGGTTGGTTTAAATACAAATTTAAGGGGTAATGAATTTGAATAGTTGGTTTTGAATTATTCAACTGTATGTATAATTTAGTTTCCTCCTTTATAGAGTTCTATAGCTTGAGTGGAGTGAGTTAGTTCACCTTGAGAGAGTTGACAATGAAGTTGAGATAAGTGGAGGGTGAGTGGATAATTAGCTTTTATTTAATAGTCAATTAAATTAGATAAAGAGTGTAAGTGTATGGTTTATGCATGATAGAATTAATTAAATTAATTCTAATGAGATGTGGGTGAATTCTAATGGGATGTGGGAGGATAGTGGTCTAGAACTTGATTTAGCGCATTATGTAAAGGATATGGATGATTAGAAATAGGTACACCATATATTTTTAAGGTGTCTTCATTCACCCTCTTTAAAGTGTTATTACAAAGTAATGACATTTTAAAGATAGTAGATACATGTAGATCAATGATCAGATGATAGGGAAGTGTGGTGGGCTGCTTGATTTTCCCCGTTAAAGCATTTGGATGCCCCAATGAATATGGATTATGCTAAGGAAGTTCCTTGGATGGGTGACACAAAAATGTAGTAGACAACCACTTGATAGGAGGAAGGAGAAGACATATGATTCAAGAGTATGAGAAAGATGATGGGGATGATTTTTCCTAGATCTTGAGCTTCCATTCGAGATATTGTATTTTAGCCAAACCTTATTTTTTTTTTTTTGCACAATAGATTTGACACCATGATTATCAAAGAATCACGATGTTTAACCCATTATGTGTGTAAATAAATAAACACACAACAAACAAGAGGTAAAACAAACCAATATCCATAGTAGATGCATACACCATGGCTATAAATGAACCAAAATGACAACATAATACTTGTAATTGGTCTAATGAAATCAAAAGATAAAAATAAAAAAACTCAATATACACAAAAGTAAAAGTATGCACCATGGCTATAAATGAACCAAGATGATAACAAAATACTTATAATTGGTCAAGAAAGAATAATAACAATGCAACACAACTGTAAATAAAGATAATTAATGATGCCCCTAATGTGTTCCACAATGATGTTTAAGTAGATTTGGATGCCCCAAAACAAGGATACATGTAGGGTGGTTAGATCGATCAAGAGTGGGGTCAAGTGAAAACCAAAACAATGAAAGAAATAAGCAATAAAAACAAACTTGATCCTTTTTCACATTCTCTTGCAATCTCAAATGAGATGGTTGAAGTGTGGAATGAAGTACCAAATTTGTTCAATCTCCTTTGATGATTTTTTTATGGATTCTCCAAGATTAATTCCAAATGGAAGAAAGATGTGCTATGAGAAATTGATGAATTTGTTGATCAAATGGGAAGCATAATCTGCGTATGAATTTGAATGACAATTTCACAGAGTAATGTTGCAAATGCCTTAAGCTTCCAAGATATGATTTGTGAAGGAATAAGCCTCTTATTTAGAGCTGAAGGAGATTCCATGGATTGTGGATCAAACTTTGGATGAGTTGTAGGTTAATGAATGCATTTTCTTGATTCAACAACTTGACTTGGTCTCGTAGTAGTTGTTTAGTTTGAATAAGAATTTAAGGCGCAATGAATTTGAATAGTTGGCTCTAAAATTATTCAATTGTACGTGCAATTTAACTTTCTCCTTTGTAGGGTTCTAGAACTTGAGTGGAGTGAGCTAGTTCAAATTGAGTGAGTTAGACAGTGAAGTGGAAATGAGTGGATAATTATCTTTTATTTATTTAAATAGCCAATTAAATTAGATAAGGAGTGCAAGTATATGATTTATGCATGATAGAATTAATTAAATTAATTCTAATGATATGTGGGTGAATTCTAATAGGATGTGGGAGGATAATGGTCTAGAATGTGTTCTAGAACTTGATTTGGCACATTATGGAGAGGATAAGGATGGTTAGAAATATGTATATATTTTTAGGGTGTTCACACGGAAGGGGACATACTAATGTATGTTACGATGAGAATTTGTTAACATAATGTGAATGTAATCCATCCATGTGTTTTAGACTTTTGAGGCAATAATTAAAAATGCAAGGGGACCCACTTAGTACATAAACACCATAAGCATTTTTAGTAAGGGAATGGATGGTCACTTTAGGCTTCTCATCCTCTATTCTCTTTCTCCATTGTTAAAAAATATAATATTGAATTGATACAATTTTAAAATAAAATTGTTTGAAAAATATTCAAATGTATTAAAATTCAAGATATATATCTTAAATTAATCACATAGTTTTATTTATTAAAGGTCAATTTATATTAACTAACATTTCTATCATCTACTCTACAAATTTTAATTCTACGTAGAAAAATAATTTTAATCTAATCTAATTAATAAGATATAATTTTAATTTAATTATATTTTTATGCTATATTTTAAAAATGACATAATGAAAAAATTATAAATTCCTTCTTATATTTAAATTAAAAATTATTATAAAATAATCAGCTAACTAAAATTGAAACCAACAATTTAATTAAAATATTTTATACAACTATTAAAATTCAGAAATAATTTAATCTTTAAAGATAATGTCACAAGTCCCCTCCTTGATGAGAATATAATGGACAATTTCTACACTACATTATAAATTCTTTTATATAATAGTATACACTTCAATGAAATTTCATATTAACAATTTCTTTCTCTATAAGATCCGAAAATATTTATAGTATACTCCTATGCACAATGACCTTTCGATTTAAAAAGATTAAAATTTTATTTAATACAAAAGGGTTGTGTTTCTTGTTATAAGTAAAATACAAAATGATTGCTTTCTTGTTACACATCAAAAAACAAAATCTTACCCTAAAAGTCACAAGGAAAAATAGAGATTCTTGACCCCTTAGTGGGATGTAGGGGTAGGGTGTTGAATTCTGCCAAAATAAAATCTGTTGCAAATAAATGAATTCTTTATTTTAACCCTGAAAAGATTAATTTTATAATATTCTTAAGGTTTTCAACATATTTTATGTTGTGGACCCAATGTAATTAATTTATCATTCGTTGACATTTAATTTTATTAAGAAATTAAAATATAGAAATCTATATAATAAATTTTGATTCTACTTTACAATATTGTTATGATATTGTAATTTTTTAATATTTTTTTAAAATATGGAAAAATAATAAATGAGAAATGTTAAATTCAATCTTGGACAATATATGTTAGGTGAATCAATAAATTTAATATTTTACAAATATTACAATCAAGCACTACTAATCAGTTATTACTATAGGATGTCATTTGGTGTAATAAAGTTAGAACAATTACAATTTTTTTAAATGATGTAATACTAATGAGTAACATATTTTTTTATGATTGGTTGAATGACATAATTACGCCTGAGAGGCATTACTACAATGGCAGGGAACGTTGTAATGGATTGTGTTGTTCAATTTTATTCTCGACATTAAATTTGACGTCCATTTGATCATCATGTGACAATTCATTCATAAATTTAACTTCAATTAGACTACCACTTAAATATTTTTATCTGTATTTTCTTGGAGAATTCAATCAAAAAAATAGTAATATCTTGATCGTGAAGTAATGTTTGGGTCTTTTTCCTTGAATAGATATTTTTGAGACCGACACACTCACATAGCTAAATGTTTTCATTTGTCACAAATCAACATAAATTTGATAGAGAATTTAATCAAGTTGTTGATTAAAAGGTATGTAGAAAATCAAAACTAAAAACCTTGAAATTGATATCTATTGGTGTATTTCATATAGATAGATTTATTATAATTTATTTATTATATTTATTTTTAATTGTTACTTTTTTGGTATATTTATATTACCCTTGCATAGTTAGATAAGTGCCTCATGATTGATATCTCTCGGTGTATTTTAGATTGATTTATTTAAGATATATATACCAGTTTTAAACATTGAGAACAATTTTTATTAGTAACACAAAACTTATCTAAAAATGTTTTGTGCTGATTTGTACTTTTATATGTCACCACGAGTTGTCATTAACATAAAGTGAAGTTAATCGACTAATGTCCTTTGGGATCTTTTTTTGGTAATCCATTAACTATTTTCCACGGACCCATAGCTTTGAAGAGTGAAACTCTAACACAAGGCGAATGCCATCGATCCACATCTAGGTAATAACTATAAGGGAAGGAGGCCTACTCATGTGTCTTACCATGAGAAATTGTTAACATAAGGTGAATGTAATCCATAAATGTGATTTAGGATTCTCATTCTCTAGGTAATAATTAAAATGCAAGGGACCCAATTAGCACATAAAAACTATAAGAATTTTTTAGTAGGGGAATGAATGGTCAATATAATTGAGTGATTTGTGCTTCTCATCCTCTATTCTCTTTCTCTATTTCTAAAACAATTAGGGAGTATAGTGTCATGTAGATCACTATTTCCTCGAGAGTTATTACCAATGTGGGATTAACTCAATTACAACCCATTCATGTATTCATGTTAAGTTGAACACTTTCACGAGCTATTTAATTAGTTTTACTCGTAGGATTTAAACTACATTTTACATGTTTAAATCATCTCAAGGTAGTCATTAAAATTATAATGCCATTGTTTCCTCATATATTTTTGGTAATAATCATAAGGTAAGGGAACCCACTTAGAACACAAGCACCATAAATATTTATTAGTAAGGAGGAATAGTGAACATAATTCATCCATTTGAACTTCTTGATATTGTACCCCAAGAAAATTTAGTCATAATAGATCAAAATCTATCTATTAAATATTATGTTTATGTTTTGATCCCTTTGAGTCCTAAAGTTTCAAATTAGTCTAATTCTGAAGAGGTGTGATGGAAAAGTGAAGAATTAGGGTTTTTAAGTAGATTTGTAAACGAATTAAAAATTTCTTGGAAGTTCTGGTTCCATGCCTTGGGAGAAAAAACATACTGTCATAGTGATGGAGCATATTTGCAATTCAACTACAAAATTTCTTAAAAGCTTCGATTTACTACTTTGGTGGAGTAAATTCATGGCATAATTTTCAACTAGAAACATACTTATAAACCCTGACAGGGGACTTTAGTGGTGGAAAAGAATTAATGGAGATACCAAATACAAGCACAATTGCAAACCTTGGAGTTTAAGTTTTTTTGTAGTGTTAGAACACACTATCTGAGACTGTTAAAAGTGTAAAAACACGTGTTCATATGTGACCTTCGTTTTGGATATTAAAGTGAGAAATCATATATTATGGTAGTCGTGAGAAGATCAAATTATGCTTCGAATTGAGAATCAAATTAGTGCACAAAATGCCACTCCCAAAATCAGAAAAATGAAAAAATATGTTTGGGGGATCCACATTTGCAACAAGGTGGTATTCTCATCATGTTTTGGGAATTGATAAAATTTAGAGGTGAAAGATGAAAATGAATGTACATAAAAAATCCTAGCTATACCAAGTAATTAATAACCAAAGTGTCATCTTTGGAGAATAATTCTTAAGGAAGGTAGTTCTAAATTTAAAGTACTTTCCAAGATGGAGAGATGGCTTAGCGTGAAGGGGAGGGCCCAAGTTCCTAATTTTCAATTTAATATTTTGTCTTTTCTTTGATTTTTTTTTTAGCTTTCAAGTTGTTTATTTGCACTTTGTAAATGTCACTTTTATTAAAGTGTACATATTATGAATTCTCTCTCTATATAGAAAATTGACTTTGGGGGAATGGTAAAGATGAGAAGAGTAGTTTTGTAACCACCAATAGGTGAAAAGTCTTTAAATATGGTTTTTTGGGTCATTATATAATTACTTTTGATTTTGTATGAAAATTTTCATCGAGAGGAAGACATACAAGAAATTTAATGTTCATGTTCAATAAGAAATACAAGGAGATTTGCATATCTTTGTGTCTTGGAATTTCTTTGGTGATGTCAATTAGTGTTATGGTAATACTTTTAAGTTTCTTTCCTTTCTTAAATTCAATATCTCAACATTTAATTGTCAATATTCTTAAAAATTTATTCATTTATGAATCTTTTTCGATTCTCTGTCCCTTCTAATCTTTTCTCATTTTTAGTTATGTTTCCTTTTTGTGCTTTCGAGTTAAAATACTGAAAAAAAAAAACCTTTTTTTTTTATTTTGTGTGTGTTTGTGAGAGAGAGAGAGAGAGATACCCATCTCAAATGAAGTAGAAATTACCTATCCCAATGGTGATTTATCTAATGTTGTGAAACTATGTTGGTACCCATTAGACATATCCATGAAATACAAATAAAAGAAGTGACTTATTTTTCTATCAACACCCACCCTCTAACCTCTTTCCCATTGGTAAAGCTTTTATATAGTGTAGTTCCTTTTGAATAATATTATATTTATTATAAATTATAGTCCCTAACACTCAAAACCTTAATTTTGAGAGGCTTATCCAACTATTCTAATAACCCTAGCACCATAACAAAGAAACATGAAAATAAGAAACCCTATTACTGAAAACCTTAATTTTGAGAGGCTTATCCAACTATTCTAATAACTTTAACAAAGAAACATGAAAATAAGAAACAATTTGAAACACAAACATACACACATGGACACTTTGTGTTTCACACACACACACACACACACGATTTATATCCTTAAGTATCATATTATTATGAGTAGCGGGTTATAACATACCGAGAAAATCATAGTCTCCTTCAATAAAACTATGTCAAAAAAGGGGATACATTCCTTATTATAACATCCAAAATATATAAAATCATAAGAGATTCCCAAATATAGAGAGGTTCATCTTTTATGATTTAGTGAATATGAAAAAAGAATACCGCTAGAGAATTATTGTTGTCTCTTTAATATAAATAGTCAATCTCTACTCCATTTTTAATATGTCATATGTAATCCTAAGCATGGTTGGAGATGCCAACATCTATGTAATTTTGAGATTACTCATCACAAAATATTTCTAATCCCTTTCTAATGGGAGACAATTAATAAATCATGGTCCAAATCCAATCTATGGAGCCTCTAAATTAGGAATTGGGTCATATATTTGTTTACCTTATATAAAAAGTTGTATAAAAATGATCAAAATTAAACAAACTCTCAATATCAAAATTGGTATCAAGTATTTTATAATGGAAAGTATATCAATTTTTGTACTCATATATAAAATATTAATCATTAACGGATTCTTCTTGGCACTATACAATAAAGCAACAATATAAGCCACTATTAATCCCATTTTCAATATTTTCCCTTTTAAATATAATATTCATTGAATTCATCTCAAAGATATGATCACAATGGTACAATCGTTTGATACACACATTTTTTTATTCCTAAAACTTGAATATTAATCATTAATATTCAAATGAGATACACAAAATATTTCTAATCCCTTTCAACGAGACAAAATTAATAAATCATGTTCTGAAATCCAATCTATGGAGCCTCTAAATTAGGAATTGGGTCATATATTTGTTTACCTTATATAAACATTATATAAAAATGATGAAAATAAAACAACCTCTCAATACATAAATTGGTATCAAGTATTTTATTAGGGAAATTATATCAATTTTTGTACTCATACATAAAATATTAATCACTAATGGGATTCTTCTTGCACTATACAATATCAACAATATAAGCCATTATTAATCCCCTTTTCAATAGTTTCCATTTTGCAATATAATAGTCATTGAATTCGTCTCAAAGATATGATCACAATGGTACATCATTCGATACACATATTAGTTTATTCCTAAAACTTGAACCCTAAAACCTAAACCTTAAACTATGAACTTAAACCCTAAACCATGAACTTAAACACTAAACCCTAAATCCAACCTTAAACCTTGAAGCATAAATCATAAACCCTAAATCTTAAATTCCATGCATGGAAGTTCCAAATACTAAATGTTATCATCAAAGGCAAGTCATTATGGGAAGAACACCTAACAAGGATGAGATGAAGCTCAAAACGTTTGATATAGGGGTTTTACTATTGGTGACTTAGATCTAAGTAGAGGTCTAAGGTATAACTAAAAATAATATAAAGATTATTTCAAAGGATATTTGGACACATGAATGGAGGATATTTGAGAAACATCAATGTGTAACTCGAAATTATCATGAATACCTTGAATACTTTGCAAAAACAAGTTGTCCAAAGAATTCCCAATATGGCTATGTGGGTTATCCTAACTAGAAGGATTTAATTTCAAGTAGTATTTAACTCTATCCCACACCTTGCTCTAATTTAGGTCCTCAAAACATAATACTAAAATTGGGCATGTGTGATTTTTATGGGAAGGTATTTAGTCTCTTAGATCATTCAAATGGATAATTTATTTGACATACACCATACCTCATGTGCAGAGAAGGTGATAATAGCATCCCTCTATTTGGAAACAAAGGATTTCATTTGATATAGATGGTTATACACTCAAAATAATAAGAAGGTTCTCATTTTCATCTTATAAGTGTTAGTTGATGAGCTATACATGCACTACCACAATGATGTGACAAAGAAATTCTTCAATCGGTTAGAAAATATGTAATAAATATGACATGCTAAGGATTATATTCACCAATTAAATAATCCCTCCTTGCACATAGATAATATCACATAGGAAACCTAAATGACTTATTTCTAGGTGGTTTTAAGGATAACATCCAAATCAATGTTCACAAGTTTAATCCAAGTTGTGTACTTTGAGTCCATTGTCTTAATATACATGGTGGCGGAAAATGATATAGTTAATAAATGACATGCATTCACTACTATAAAAGATCCATTACTCTATCAAAACAATTCCGTCCACCTACTAAATTGAATCCGTAACAAATTGGATTAAATGAAAAAATGGTTATGTGTCAACAATGATAAAAATACAATAGAGGACATAAATGTGCTGAAAATAATTTTTCCTAGATTGAAGTATAAATGAAGAGGAACAGATGAAGAAGTAGTAGGTAAACATGAGGATAAGCCATAAGAGTAATTAGAGAAGAGCCAACAAACTATCTCTTGTCAATAAATTTCAATCATTAGTACTCCATAAACCTTCATTTTTAAAAATAAATAGAAGATGATAGTATTGCTTGACTTGAGAGTACCCATAACTTCATGAACAATAAGTCATCAATGTGCTTCAAATAATTTTGTATGTCCATACCTAGAGTTTCAAGTCAAATTTCATGTGGTAGAATTGTCAATTGTTTCTAGGTAAACCCTATATTATTAAAATCAACATGATATATTACAATTAATAGTCCCCTATGTTATTAAATTCCATGGGTGAAGCATAATAATTTTGAAAATCGGGAGGCTCAAAACATTATAAGAAATTGATACAAATCTTCAATATTTTTTCATGCATTTACATTTAGAAGATATGGCATTAGAACAATATGGGTTTGTGGGTAAAGTCCCCATAGTTTTCTAGTTATCATCAAATATAGAGGATTATGAAAAAGGAAGAATATGGGTTTGTAGCATAGTTTTTACATTAGAAGCACAACGAAAATATATCTACATCCTAGAGCTACATGAAATTGTTCATAACCACCTACCAATTTTAGAAATATTTCAAAAGGACTACTACCTAAATGGGATGATGATCATACCATTCAACTAATAGTGGGGAGACAAACACAAAACAACAAACCTTACATGTACCCCTATGGATAATAAAGTGATATTGAAAAATTGGTATGAGATATGTTGGAGGTCGGTACCATCATACATATCCAAAGTGTGTATACTTAGACAGTGGTTATGACACACAAGAAGGATAATACCTTATGTATGTGCCCATACTATAAAGAAATAAACAACTATACCATAACCTATAAGTTTTCCACTTCATAATTGATGATTTTCAAGATGAGTTACATGTTGTTGTATATTGTAAGCATTTCGTTATTACCTCAGTTACCATCAATCGTGAACCATAGATAAAGATATACATAAGATATATTTTATGACACATGATAACCACTATGAGGAGAGAAATAGGAAATATTTGGTGCTTGCAACTATAAAAGGATAAATAGTTAGCCATTTTAGGTTGGATATGAGAGGGTTAGAAGAGAGCTTAGTGGGACTAAGAAAAAGGTCATGATTAGGCCACAAAGACAAATGTAAAGACATAAATAGTGTGGGTAGGTCCTTAGGATGCAATAGATTTTGTAAACCTCCATGAGAGGGGTGATAATATGCGAGGAGACCAAGCTTATAGATGTCTTATGACATTTTTCCTATTAATATGAGTCATACACCTTTAATGAAACCCATTTCGTGAACTTTGCAGTGTGAGGAGAGTCCCCCTGTCATAAATCAATCTACATCTAATGTATTTATTTTAATATTTAAATACAATATATCTAATTTACTAATCTAATTGCAAATACTTTGAATTTTATATTATTTGTGGTAACGAGAAATTTAGAAAGATGGGGTTTTTATTTTTACCACAATTTTTAAGCGCTTCTACCTCTTTATTTGTTTTGCTTATTTTTACCTTTTTCTTTCATTTTTATTTGATATTTTTATTTATTTTTATTTTTACCTTTTCAGTTATTTAATATGTAAACAAGGATTTGTGGATCCTTTCTTATTTATATTAAAATAGGAAGAATATACACTCAATTTTCTAATTACAACATGCAAAATTGAGCTTGGGTTATAAAATTTGATCTTGAAAATAGGCAACTTTTTCCTTCCGTGATACAACGTTGAGATTCTCATTTCATCAAAATTTAAAATTCAATAGTTCTCGAGGACCTATACAATGTAAAAATAAATAAACAAGTGGGTAAATAATATCCCACATCATAGAGATCCTAATAAGTATGAGGGATCAATGTACTCACAATCCATCCCTAGAGAACAACTAGCCACCACAAATCGAACATTACTACCATTTAAAATATTGTCTTATCACCCAAGCCAACACAAAGATCCAATAAAACCATAGCTTGGATGGAAATTCTATATAGACCTCAAAGCCAAACACCATAAGGATAAAATGATGGAGGGTTTCTTATTTCGTACATGGATAGGTAATTTTACAAACATTCCTATTGCAATAATGAGATATCAATTTTTCCACAACATCTACCAAAACATCAAAATGTTCCTCAAGCACCCACAAATAATCCAAATAAACCCACCCATGAGTGTCAACACTCATTGAGGGAAGATACAACAAAGAACGGGCCCCACAAAAAGAATTCATATGGAATAAGGTTGTGGTCCCATACAAGGGATGAGCTAAATTTTTTGTGCAGGTGCAGGAGAGATAAAATAGGATATTTTAGCATTAATAGGGTCCCATGATTTTTATTTTTCTCTGTTGAGACAAAATAGAGTCTTTAGCATTAGCAAAAGTATGGTCCCATGAATCTCAAATAAACTATTGGAAGGAAAAATAGGGAGGGAAGCTTAAACATAAATGCCAAGTGTCAAAAAAACTCCCTAAAATTTTTAAGCAGTAGATTTTTTTTGTGCCCCCAATTGCTTTATGGGATGGAAATCCTCTCCCTAAAATGTAGTTGCTTAGAAATTTTAGGAGCTTTGTTGGATTTTAGCAGCAACAATTAATTATTTTTACATGAGACCATATTTACCAAATAAATAGAAGCACTAGCCCCCAACATGGGGCCACACTATGAGAGGAGCTCAATGAAAGGGATGAATAGAGGAAGTATTATGGAGGTCTTTAGATAATATCTCCCACAAAAACCATGCCTTGGCGACTAAATGTTATCTACCTTATCAATCTTGACTTGGTCAGCCCCAAAATTCACCTTTAGGTAAGTCACCTTGTTTGCTTCCTTGAAGCAATGTTGAATGTTCCAATCAATGAAACCTCAAGGAGATGACACACTAGATTTAAAATATTATCGCTTCTCCATGATTTTTAGTTACATAATTGAGTAGCTTGGGCGGTGATCATATAATCCTCATTAATAACTAGAGGTTGAATCTCACAATTTTGTGCTTGAGAAGACCCTATACCAAAGCCAAAGCTTTGGCATTATTAGCGCCAAAAGGAAGATGAAAAAGATCCAACATAGACTAATGATCTTGAACAATCTCATATGATGTAACCATCATCACAGGACACTAAGGATTCCCCTCGAAGTACCATTGAAATTAAGTTAAAAATCTAAATTTTGGTGGAACCCAATTAGAATTTAACCTTCTTGATCCACACATATGTTGAAAACCTATGTTTGTCCCATTAATAAGAAAGTATTTATTTTTTATTCATATTTATATGATTCATTTTTTCTCCATATGTATAATCAATTGTATTTCATATAATTTTATATTATACATTATATCAATTATTATAAACAAATATACTCACCACATTACAATCTTTGGCCACTCCCAAATACGAGTGTAAGGACACCTCTTTAACATAATTAATATATTTAACTATTTATATTAATTTAATATTAAATTATTATGAAGTAAAATTTATAGTTATAATGAGGGCTCATAATTATTCACTTTTCCATCGAATTAAAAACTACAACACTCAAAACTATTTATTTCCTTCAATTTAATCACGAAAAATTAAAATTATATTACATGGTAGACTACGACAAAGTTTGATAAGTCATAATCAAAAACAAAAAGGATACATTGGAAAAAGGACATATATAAAGTATTTGGCAATTTTAATTACACTACATTGAAAAAAGGGACACATATATAAAATATTTGGCAACATGATTACTCGGTTGAAGAATTGATTTGAACTTTTGTTTTTACATCCAATAGACAAGCATAGTCATCCACTTAAAATGAAATTATTATAACTGTTTATTTGTTTTCAAATAATTATTTATTAAATAAAAGAACAAGTCCTAACCTCTACTTTCCACAAAGTGCTACAATGGGTCCCTGTCTTCCCTTTTTTCCCCAAAGGAAGATTCCCTTGTGGGGATGAATACGGTACCATGATTAATAAAAAAGTAAAAACATTGTAGTTTAAAGTGAGAGTTCCCTTAAATGAAATAAATATATGAATAACTTACATTTTGATAAAATAGATTTATATTATTTGTATTTTAATAGTATAAATTATTTATAGAAAAAAGTTGATATGGAAGTACATCACAAGAGTTAAACTAGACTACGATAAGGTCTAGAAGTAAAGTGTACAAAGAAATACTAGATAATGTCATAAGACTAGCAATCGCACAAGTGGTGTGATGTTAACGCCGAAAGTGATATATTGGCGAGAGGAAAAATAAATTGAAACAGACAATAAAGCATAGTGCATTAATCAAATTTATTGACAACAAGTAAAGATAAACAAGGGGGACGAAACAAAATGTCGTAAACAATGTCGACGATAGAGCTAAAGAACCATTTACAAGACATGTTTAAACCCACAAATTTGTGCAAAGCATGATTTTTTGGTTGACACAGAGAAAAAATATGAGGAAAAAGGGGCTTATTAGCTATGGTTTTATTGTATTTTATATGACGTGAAAGTTTTTGAGTAGACATTTAATTTATCAGAAAAGATGAAAACATGAATGGAAAGTTAGAAAGAAGAAGGTTGAAATTAAATACTTACATGTCTCGCATCTATGCCATGGCTCACGTTGTTCATACCCAAATAATATTTGTTATTTGTGTTCCAGTTTATCATTTTGGTCTCGCTTGCATTATTCACACAAGTGCAATTTATGGTTGAAGAGGTCAATTTGAAAAATGAGGAAAATCAAGCTTGAAACCCAACCACAAGCCTTGTTCGTTAGTATTTTACAGCACCCTTATTCAATTTTAAGCTCGAGTAATTGATATGATGGAATAAGTATTGAGTAACATGAATCCACCTAATAAAAAACAATATAGAGTTTAAGAATAATGTTCTTACATATATTGTCACCCATATAGAGGGATCACTCAATCAAAGGCATCACCTTGTCCATCAATTTGACAAATGTCTCAAACCCTTACACCTATGAAAGAAATAGGAAATTTTGAAAAAATATGACCAATAAAGGGCTTAACTATATTTTTAAAACTATTTGTTTGTTGCAAGCCATAAAATGTCACAACAAACAAAGATGGAGGTTGGGTTTTGAACTCGTTACCTATACAACCATCAAAGTACATACACGTCTAAAAGAGATAATAAGAGATTGTTCATTTTCGATAATTAGAGATCGGTCATCTTATCTAAAATAGTAAGCGTGATATATACACATACCACTTGTTATCAGCAGAACCATGGGTAAAACGACTGATGACACGTTTGGTCAAGAGGGAAAGAATGTGACAACAACTTTGTGTTAAGCTTCCACATAAACGTCTCGACATCACAGGATACAACATACTCAATTGACATGTATAATGTGATTTGGGCAAAGATGAAACCATGCAACAGACCGTGTGGAGTGGACTTCTAGTTTACAAGAGTCTTGCATTTGCTTGAAAGTTTCCAGAGTCTTTTCAACAAACCCATTATTTTCGTATCCCACAAGACATTTTGTCAAACTGGTAAATTCCTCTCACACCACTGATTCCACTCTGATTGTGATGGCGGGCACTCCAAACCACATGGTGGCTTCCAGGAGTTTAGCCAAAATAGGCCCAATGTCCTGAGGAGAAGATGATCTACATGTCATTCATTATCAAGCCAGTGATCACAGATTTAATTGAAAATTTCAGTCAATTCGATTATCAACTGAAAAATCTAAAAACACCCCCATACCATAAAGTGAAAATGAAAATGAAAACACTCCACCGTCAAATATTGGTTTGGAAAAGAAAATCAGATTTGCTAGTGGCACTTTTACATTCCCTCACATGCAGGGATTTCACGAACTAACCAGAAGTCAGTTACAAAAAAGTACAGAGAAAAGAGGACATCCTAGGCTTTTTGTCCAATCAATGAAAAAGGTTTCTATCAAATTTAAGAAAAATAATTGTGGAAATAAAACTTAGATCAGGGTTGTATGGCAATGAATGTATTTTTGGTCTTCGGTACTTCTCAAAACATGGAAATCCTACTTATAACAGTTTAAAGAACATGCTGCAGACATTTATCATGGCTGCATTAAAAACAACTTCTCTTAACATTTGCATAGCCAAACCAGAAATGGTGGGAGAGAATATGTTTTTTAAAGATGAAAAACAAGGAGGCAATTGAGATTAGAATGCACCCTAATAACCTTAATAGGAATGGAGTGAAGCTCACTGTTTGAATCTCATTATACTTCTACTTAAATTTAATGGCTAATGGGTTGTAGATAGATAATAATGGGCATTAATCGTGATGAAGGAAGCCATCAACTAAACACAAAAATGTAGTCAGTAATAAGTATATACAATATTTAATTTGGCCATCAACAATATAAGGAATCAATGTATTTTTGTAATTTGGATTAATTCAAATTAACTGAAATAAAAAATTGTATGGTCCATGTGATGTTGGCACATTAGCTTTACTTTTCATTTACTTCACCAACAGATGCATAATTTATTTTGTGTTTCCTCTGTGATATTTTCTCTTGTTAACCTGTAATTTAGATTTTCCCACACAACCATTAAAGAAATAGGTACAATTACTTATTAATAACACAACTTGAAGGCAGACAAAGACAATATGAATGCTCAAACCAACACATATATTTGGCAGGAACATCATGAAGATATGCTAGATTAGCCTATTGAAACAATTATTAAAACTGAAATAATAGTGACCTTATAAAAATATGGATGTATTGATTTTAGTAGATGCTCCAAATAACATCCGTACATTTTCTTACAGGTCATCCAGATTCACAATGGAGTTTGTCTCCCAATATATTTGGGATATAGTTCCCCCATATGCTCGACCATCTCTATTCTATTATCAAGAAATAAACAATCTTGAAAACAAAATAAATTCAGACTGTTTAGATGAGGTCATCTGAGTACCAATCCCCGAAAGACCCAAATTGTATGTGTAGCTACCCGAAGAATGATCTCATGGACAATAAACTATATAGGATTTCTCAATGTGCTCATCTATCACAATCTACTGAGAACGACATTCATCACTGCAAAATGCTCTGTCATCCCTATTACATGCATCAAAAGTAGAAAATGGATTTATTTAGTAGGTTTATAATTTTAAGTACAAGTCCCAATGCATGAGCAACAAAAGGAATTCCATGAAGTTACAAGTAGTCCATTAGAAAAGATGAAAGGGAAATGACATCAAAAACCAGGAAATGATAGGTTCTATAAGAGGATTGCTACAGAGCGAGAAGAACAGAGGAGAAATCCCTCTAGCACGAAAAAAATCTCAAAAGGTGAATTACTTTGTGTTAGCAGATTGGAAAATAATTTTCAATATGGTTTAATGAAAAATGCATTTCTTGATCAGTTCACGTGTGATCATTCATATCAATGTTCCAAGTTATAATAGCACTGATTAGTTGGTAGCAAAGAAAGAAAGAACTGTATAAAGCCAAACGTTTGAAGCATTCAAATAGCCATGTGAATTTAATCTTGAAAGATATCCAAATTCTACCAATCTTGCTTGAATGGTCTGCACATAAAAATGTTCATATTCAAACAATATAAACAGAAAAGGCATCAACTCACGAAATTACAGTTGACCATCACCACCATGGGTTGCCATTCTAGAACACTATCAACATAACTATCAACATAATTGTGCAAATGGGGGAGTGCCAATTCCCTGTAGATCCCATCCCCTCCTTGATTCATTGATCAAGACCACATTAAGATGAATACAGAGCTAGAAATTTCTTGGCACTTGATGAGTCAACAAATGAGATGGTACTCCTAATGACACACTTAGCTAGATAGTCTAGACGTGATTAGTTTTTTCTCTCTATTTTCATGGAAAGAGATATAAGGGTTGATGCAAATTTGAACCGAATTTATTATATCTTTCACTAATGTACAATTGGGATAGAAAAACCTACAAGGTAATTGAGAAAAACACGCAATCTTTGGAATCCAATCAGATGGACAGAGCGGGAAAGTATATCAAACATACTGAATGGTCCTGACAAGAGTATTTACATGAGAAATGCACACCAAATAATTGACAAGGACGTGAAGACCGCCAACTTACTTCTAGCTAATGATCAGATTGGTAAATTGGGCATTTTTTGGGCCTTTTAGGAACAACAATGAATGGTAAAGCTTCTCATGCCATTACCAGGGTAAAAGGAACTACAAGATACTTGGATACCAGAGTATTTAATCACCACATGCTAGAAGATAAAATCATACTTAAACAGAACAACCACATAGAAAGTTCCCCATACACATTGAATGTATTGATTTTCTACATCATGGGCATAAGAAACAGAACAATGTGCCGATATCAGAAAGTTTTAGACATCCAAAAGTACACTGAAGAAGTTGAGATAGAAAGTATAGACCAGAAAATACGAATGTCAGAAAAGCATAAAAGAGCAGCCACTGAAGCACTAAAATGGATCAAAGGCATTAACTATGGAGGTCACAATGAATATGAAACCCATGTTTCAAGCCATTTTAAGCAACTCACAGTGCTATGTATCAAGATGAAAGCAGAGAAGGTCAAGTTACTTGGTTCAGGTAATAAAAAGCAAGTAAGGAGCTGGTTCAAGTCAAAAACAGAGCCCGGTCCAATGTTAAAAATACAAGCGGTGAGTCAATAATCAAAGCAGCTCGTGTAGGGGTCAATAATCAAATTTGCTCTTGTAGGGGTTAAGACATATATGAACACTTGCAATACGCTCGAGCTGGGAAGTGTGTGAGATGGAAAACGAGCTATAATTGTCAACGAGCTAAGTAAGTATACGGCCAAACAATACCAAGCTTAAACGCAAAGCCCGAAAATGTATTTCGCTAGCCCAAGTTCACACTTGTCCAATATAGAAAAATAACCCCAACAAAATGCAGGCCATAATGAGAATACGAAGGCGGCCATATCAAACATAAGCACAAGCAGAATCAGAAGCTTCAAAAATTGAAAAGGACTGAGCTAAGTGAAAACCAAAAGCTTTACCTTTGATGATGGAAGCCGTAAAAACAAAATCAGAGCTTAATATGGCAGAGTAGGTATGTCCAACCCACCAAAATTGACCAAGGTATTATACAAGCAGATAATAATCCATACAAAGACCACGAATGGCCCAAAACCATGGCCGCCATTGAAAATGGCAACGACCCAAAACAGAGCAACTCGAGTTGGAGAGATGCCCAACCGCACCAAGGCCTTCAACAATGGCGACTATGGCTAACACAGAAACGAGCCAATGAAAAACCCCAAATCACCCACCAGATGAAAAGAACCATGAGTTGCATCGTGCAGGGGCGACCATACTCACCTGTTCATGGTGACGATGGAGGTGTGGCCACCTGCACGAAGGACTCCCGGCACATGTCCCGCATTTATGAATGGCGATGTTTTTCGCTGCTTCGCATTACAATCCTTTTCTCTGGACAATCCTTCTCTTGGTCGCCATGTGTAGGGCATGTAACAAGCCATGCATTGTCAACCAACGCATCTGAACTGTCGGTGTCTCTTTCCGTGTCAGATGGGAGGAGGCTTTCTACCAGAGAACACGCCTTTTGGTGTAAAGATATGACAATTAAAATAATAACTACCAAAAAGAGATTGGTTCGAGGAAGGCCCCTTTGATTTGGTTTTGTCCATCTTCTTTTTGGGAGGTCCTTCCCCTCATCAATGGGGTCCCAACCAATGACAATTACATTTGTATTGGTAATTGTCTTCGTGGTATCCTCACTTTAAATGTTCTCACACATAGGTGAAATGAAAACAACAATACGAGAAACTTGTTAGACTTAAGGAGTCTATGCATTTTAATAGGGAGGTGGGGGAAGCTCCCAACCACATTGTCAAGAGCGCAAAGGGGAGCCCTAACCACCACATTGTGCATGCAACATAGAGTGATAGAAATGGTGGAGACCACATTGTATTTCTCTAATAATGGTAGTGAGGGTGAATTTTACCCTCATAGTGTCATTCTTGGTTGGAGAAATGAGATGAATATGAGTAACGATGCAATAAGTGTTGCCCTAATTATCAAAAATATTTAATGAAGTGTGACCTCGAGAGCCACCTTTCAAGCTTACACTTTAAGTTGTAAAACTATTAGTAGAAATGATAATAGCTTTATTACAAGTAGAAAAGATGTGGTACAATCAAGAACATAAATTTTAGCAAATATAATTGCATTTTTTCTAAATAAAGAAAATAATTTCCACTCTAAAAATATGCCAAATATGGGAGAAAGCAACATGAAGTAAAGTCCAATTTCCGAGAAGGATATTCTCCAAAATAAGGGTATATGGTGTTAATGTTTTAAAAATGTGTAGATCTAGGATTCAAGTAGTTGGCCATTTTGAAAAAAATTGTCGAAATAAGTGCATTAAATTTGTTAAATGTCTGGATAATAGATGGTCGATATAAGGAACCGCTAAATGAATAAGGAGAGAACCAAGGGGAAGACTCGATAAAGGAGGCACTATACAAAATGAGAAAACACTTGAATGGTTATCCAAATTGTGTGAAACCTTCAACTCTAATTGTAGGAAGTTTATTGTAAGGACCACTTATGATTAAATTGTTGACCATGGGTAACCATGGTGACAAAGTTACACAACCCTTGCTAAGAAATTAATTAAGAGATGTGTATTTGGAAACCATTTATAGTCCTTCTATTAGGGCCAAGAGAAATGACACTGAATTTATGTAGCATCTCACGAATGTTTTCCTCTATAATCTACTTAAAAGACTCTTGATCTCTAGTAGCTAGATGAAATTTGGTCTTTCCTTTAAGGTAAGAAAGTGATTTTTCAGGTTTATCTATGGAAAATTTCAAAAAATATGTGAATCATTCGTTAAATATTTTGGGGGAGTGCATCGAATGAAATTCAACCAAAGGAACATCATGAAAATTGATCACCGACAATCCCCAAAGAAATTATTTTACGTACCATTCGATATAATTTTGATAGCAAATGAGACAACTACCTTAACAAGATCTTTGAGAATGACTAGATTATGGAAATCAAGCCCTTTCTAAGTTTTTCAGCAGACTTTGAGGTGTTCCTTGATAGTAAAATTATGTAAAATATTTTTCCAAACCTCATGTATTACAGTGGGTCAAATGATCCATTCAATATATAAGAAAACACCTTTACATATAATGTATAATAGACTAATCCCACCACCTTCCTTGAGAAGATAACAAAATTTCCAAGAGACTTTGTGAAATTCCTTTCCATGTTCAAGACTAACCCATAAAAAGGATCTTAGTAAAATTTCCATATTTTTATAAGATGCTTGAGAAGGAACCTAATAATATGAATGATAAACATGAGTAGATGTAAAAAAATTGAGACTATTTGAATTCTAGCGGTAGGGACAAGTGCATAGAGATCCTTTTCATGAGCTTCTTCTCCACATGTTTAACAACATCTTACCACATTAGGAAAGGGAAGCTTACAATATAGATGAAATATCAAAGAAGCAAAATAGTTCTCCATTTGGATCCATTTCTAGTTTTAGTTGTTTAATCAAGGAGGTGGGAGATGGAAATATTGTTTGCGAAATTAAGTTTTCCTCAATTAAATGCGGGAGATAGATGCAAGGTAATAAGTATCAAGACACCTCATAGCATTTTTTTGGGTCAACGCATGGTGTTGTGTCCCGCTTGTTGTCCCAAAAATGCGAGTGGGGAAGGGAGAGGGTATGTTGGCGGATGGTTTTCACACAAACCCTACGTTCGCGCGAACTAGGTTTGAGTGAAGTGACACGTAGGCTATTATCTTGCCGCATGTAACATAAAATGTCGTTCGCACGAATAGGGGATTCGCACGAACGGGGTTCATGCAAATGGTGTTCGTGTGAACCCCTTTGTTTATATATTGGAGGCACTGCGAGAGGAATTCATTTTCCTCCGCCCGCCTCCGTTCGCGCAAAGATTTAGGGAGCCCACCCACCGACGATGGCAACTAGACCAGATCAGAGTAGTTTCTTACAAGGGATCCCACCCACCGACGATGACAACCACACCAGACCAGCGACGAGCCCACCAGCCCATGAGCAAACTAGCCCACGAGAAAATGAGCCCACCAGAAAATGACGTCTAACCCACCAACAAACGACAAGCGACCGGGTATGTTATCTCTACCCATTTCGTAGCCATTTGTATTGGTGATGTATTTTTAAGCAAACCCATTTTTTAGCAAAACCGTAGCCATTTCAAGGCCATTTTTTGCAAAACCCTGGCTCGTTTTTTTGTAAAACCCTATTTAAAGTATAAAAAGAAACATTGCTAGATGTATTGTCAATAGTATTATGGCAAAAGATATGTATCATTTCCAGTTATGACAATATTCTGTAACTTCACAATTGATAATGACAACCCGACCCTCTGAAATAGGTAAGCCATGACTTTTTGTTGCAGGGTACTTTGGATTTGTTTTTAAAATAACACGGATTATATGTTTAATTGATAGTTGTAAATTATGTTCACATTATATGCACAAAATATATTAGACCATTTTTAGACTTGACAAGTTACACTTCTGGAAAACGTTTCTCAAAATTAATGGAAACTTGTAGCTGCACATTTTTAGATATTTTTAATGGTTGTGTCTTGTCTCAATCATGCAAAACATTATAATTACTTCATTTCAAATTTTCACTTTCTTACATTGTTGGATAATCACTTTTGCAAATATACATTTTTTTGAAATCTTGTACTTTTGTAAAATGAGCGAGAATTGTAGCACTGTTTCATTCTAAAACAACTTCTACAAATTTGTATTATGCTAGATGTGTGGCTATAATTTTCCTCTTCATTTCTGGATCAAGAACATGCATTATGTTAGTACACTCTGAAAAACATGTCTTAGCCACATTTTGGATGAAAATTTTGTTGCATTCTACAAAAGTGTATTTTGTCTTTTAGAGAAGCTTGTACTTTGCAAGATGTAAATAGAACTTTTTTTGAAGCTAATGATTTAAAATTTGACATTTTTTTGAGATACTTTGGAATCCACACTTGAATCACATATTGTTTGAAGCTCTATGAAAAAAATGCAATTTATATCTTTGATCTAAATGTCCCTCTGAAAGTCTGCATTCTTTGCAAAATGTTGTAGATGTGTCATATTGTGCAAAACTGAAAAAAAATCTGAGATCTTGAAGTATGCATTGTTTTTAAAATAGATAGTAACCTGCAAGCCCACATTTTCCATATCCTTATACTGATAGATACAAATACATTATTTGATCACTCATACTGATATATATACTTTGAAGCAAACTTTGCATGAAAGACGTTTGACAAAAAGGGCAATTTTGTATTTGAAAAACTTAATGTCTATATCAGATTAGCTGAAAATTTTGAGGATAGTTTGATTTTGAATCTTGATCTTTTTGTTTGATGCAAAAGGAAATGATTATAATGAAGATATCCCAATTTTAGAGCAGTTTACTACCTAGGCAGCTCCTGTACCATAGTTTAAACTGTAATTTCTGGTGTAATGATATATTAAATTAAAAACCCCTTAGTGCTGTGAAAACAATAAATCCAAATGTAAAACCCCTTGGTGCTGTGAAAACAATAAATCCAAATATTGGAAGGAAAAATGAGCTTTGAGCACAAGTAAATCCAAATCCATATTTTTCGAGCTTGTTTTGTTTAAGATCAATACTGATTTCTAATTTTTTTATAAAATATATCAATTTTATTTTCACTAACATAGTCATTATACTCATTATCATAGTCATTGTACTCATTATTTAGGTAAAAGTCATTACGTCATTATACAATTGGCTAGGTATGTTCCATAGGGCTTCATTAATTGGAAGAGTTTAAGAGTATCCTTATAAAGTTCACTTTTTCATTGCATAATTGACTAAGGGTATGTTGTATTGGGCTTCATTAGTTGAAAGAGTTTGAAAGGATCAATGTAAAAGACATTTATATGCACATCTTACAATCATTGTTATTCGTGTGACCACATTTTGTTGAGACATTATGTTAAACAATTCACCTACTTATCTAAGCTACAATATTTTGCATCATCCAAAACATTGAAGTCCATTTGACCACATTTCCTAAGACATATTGTCAAATAGCTCATGTACTTTCATTCAACAAGTGTTGAATTGTTTGATAAACTAATACAATTACTACATGATATTTTAATGTAACTATGGAATACCCTAATGCAATCCCAATTAAAACGTGTTATTACTTCAAGATGTGCCCTAAAGAATATTCTCATACATTCAAAGTGTGCCCTTAAAAAGATTTAACAACACATTAAAACTTAACAAAAAACAAACCAAAAACAAAAACAACGTAGTTTTTTGTAGGGAAATCCAAATCTAAATATAAAACATATATTGACTACAATGAAAAATAATCGATTATTCAATGGGATGTCATGGTGATAACTATCAAATAAAGGCTTCTCTTTCAGATGGAATTGCCCTACCTTTCTGAATTGAATCTCTTCTAAAAACTCCACTCAATTTTTTAATTTCACTCTGTTATTTTCCTATGCCAAAATATCCTCCTTGAGGACATCATTTTTCTAATTAATTTAACTCTTTTACACCAAATATATTAAAAACTAGAACTAAGTGTATTTTAGAATATAGAAAATATTGAGTCTTATTCTAATGTTAAGTACACTATATTGATAAATAAATGTGGTTTAAAAATAGTAATACATGCAAAGCGATGTGTAATAGAACAACCTAACTTATTTGCATGTCTTAGGTGGGTGCACATTAATCACATAATTTAGAAACTTATGGGCTCAGGAGACATTCGTTAGAAATTATTGTAATTTTATCTCTCTAGAAATATGCCTCGGATAATTTTATCAATTGCTAGATAGTATCATTGATGAAAGGGACTGCAAACATTTTTATGTTCAAAACTATCCTGGGGTTACAAAATCATCAAGCATTTCTCTAACTAGTCCGAAATTTTGGGTGTAGGTTCATATTTTCCTTAGCTTCTGGATTCTATATTTGTGCATGTGCATTATGATAAGATGATATATAGTTGGGCTATTATTTATCCAAACGCTTACAATACTTCAAACATCAAATCCTAGTAAAATGTCTTAGGAGTTACTGGGTTGGACTAACCTCAACATGTTCAAAAGCATGTGATGTAATGTTATAGTACATAATATTAAGCAATCTTAGGTGTAATATGTAGGAGAGATTTTTTCTTGTATTGGGAGATGAATAATTATCATAAAAATGTGAAGAGTCTTCTTGGAAGATGAAATGAATAGTCATCCTTTGGCTATATATAAATTTGTAATCTTTCTTCATTTGAATCAATGTGAATATAATTTTGCTTTGTACTAGATTATTGTTCATTTTCATTCCAATATTCTTATCTTGAAATCGATATCAAAGAACATGTTTATTCTTCTTAATTCTCCATGTATTTCACATCTAAGATCACAACTCCCATTTTCACTTGTGTTCATCATCGTGCTAATGTTTAAGGCTAATATCTAGATTTCTGTATGATCATTCCCTCATATACCTCTTACTACTTATCAATGGTGTGTTAATGGCAAAAAAAATTCTAAGAGAATTTCAAAGCTATATGTAGGGGAAGTTGTTATCAAGATTGGAGCAGCCACACAAATTTAACTTAAAGATAACAATCTCTTAATAGTGAGTGCTAAATTTTCCTTGGATGTCATTAAGGTATCGATAATCATTATTGATGGGTATTATTTGAATGAATATGGGTCCTCACTACCATCTGCTTCATTGTTTTTAATAAAGACCACCAATTTGGTCACAATTTCTAAATATAATAAGTGTTTTATTATTTTTCCAAACATTGGAAATACCTTCTTGGATTTAAATAATAGCGTTTGACTTCCCACGTGTTCTCAAGGTATTCATAATGTGCTTATTTTAATTGATCACTCATAGGTGAATCTAAGCCTTTAATATGATTTCTATAACATGACAAAAGATGTGTGAATGATCCTATAACCTCTATGTTCAATACACCTTCACTTGTGGATAATGCATGAGAAAATTCTAAAATTACATGTCTTGGTTCAACACTAGATTGCCATGAATGTTGTAGAGGTATCTCAGAGAACTTGCAGGTGATTAAAATAAGTGATCTTATGGTGTTTAATTCCATCTCATGTTGGTATGGTTGGACTCCTAATGTATTCTTATACTTAATGGTTAAAATTTATGTTCCTAAGAAGGTGAAATCTGAATTTAAGGATAGTTTATCTATGTATTGTATGATAAGGAAGATGACAATTAAAGTTGTGTCATTGGGGATCCAAGGAAAGAAGAGGGTATGATTTCCTTGTCACTGAATTAGTTATGATAGAAAGGAGGCACCTTAGAGTTCTCTTTTATCTTGTTATTAGATGGGAATTTGTATTAGATGGGAAATTTTGTAATTTATGTGATTTTGTAATTTATTTTCTATATTATTTGCATTGAAGCTTGAAAATCATATTTCTGTTTTCATTAATATAGGAGAATATCTTAGGAATTTTTTTAATTAAAAGTACTATTAATTGAATTTTACTTTCATTTTTTTACAGTCATGGCTTCTTCTGGAACTCCTAATTTGTTTGAGAGGACCAATTTAGAGATTGCAAAATTGCAATCTATTCTCCAAAATCCAACTACAAATAAGGTATAAAGCCCATTGTGAAAAAATACTGGTTGATCTTCGTAGAATAGAGACAAGTTTGAAAACATATAATCCATTTGATTCTGAATCAATAAAAAAATTATGGATTCACTAAAATCAAGTGTCTCAGGAGATGTAGGTTATAATGAGATTACATCACGACTTTCCGATAAGGAAGTCGTTAAGAGGTCTTGTTGGAGTTTTTATGCAAACAAACGGAAAATAAGGGCATATTATGTAAACAAATGTTCATGTCCCCTATGTGCCCCTTTGATTTATCCTATATTTGTGGCCTCTCAAGGCTAATTTCGAATAATGGAAATTTACCGTTATACTTCATAATGATGTTACATGTTGAGGTTCACTTAAACCTAAAGGTGAACTATTTAGACATCCCTAGTTATTTAGGGTAGGGGCATGGCCATATTAGCCACAGGGAGGCATATAAAAAGGAGGGAGCTCCTGCAGTTGTTGACGTGCGGTAACTTGTACCTAGGCCACAACCATTCTTATCAGGCTTTCAAGATGTCGCAACACCTGTCGTTATGACTGCACATGAGGTTGTTATTGAGGGTCTTGTTGGCATTGCTTGCGAGACCCAATTGATATCTTTTGACCGTGTGAGTCAGTACCTTCAAAGACGCAATGATACTAGTAGTGGAGGTGCTAGTAGCACCAGCCGATGCACGTAGAAGGTATACGCTCGTGCATCTTTGATTTTCCCGATGACTTTGAGCTAATTCTGAGATCCCGCTCGGGCACATCGGTTAGGATACATCATGCTCTTGGCTTGTTGCATGTGTATGACGTGATTGCTCGACATTGCAACATTCCACTATCGAGGGTTTTAGATTTTATAGATCAGAGTGGGAGTGTATCTTCTAGTCAGGGTACTAGTGCTGCTACTACAGATAGACTTCTTGTTGTTGGGATCGTCACACCTGATGTTCAGCACATTTTGTTTCGATGTGTGAAAATTAAACCTTTAATATAATAAAAATTTATATTAATTGATCATTACTTTACAATTTATTAATATTAAAACTAAACATGTACTTATGTGTTTAGGCTTCTACTCCAGTGTGTGGAGCTTCATAGCCCACACCATCTACCCATGTCACATACACACAGCTCTTGACTGAGCACAACATGGATCTCGATGTTCTGGGTCTGAGTCAACTTGGCTCACTTGGCGACATATTTGCTGGTGTTGAGGTCATGGATGACAATCCCATACATTTGGAGACGTGTTCCAGCAGAGGTATAAATACATGTGTTTTAATAGAATTAATATTTAATCTAAATTGAAATGTTAGAAATTAATGAACTTTATTCAAAAAACTTATTTATCAACTTCTTACATTTTATTTATTTTGTTTCACAGGGATCTACGGGATAGAGATCTACACATAGTGTAGATACTCCCAACATCCGCCCAGGGACAGATACTGAGGTAATCAATTGTACATATATATTATATGATGTATTGAATTAATCAAGAAATTGTTGTAGAATTTTGCTTATATATTTTAATATATGGTACATGTTATATATAGTTTATGATGTGTATATTCCTTTTTTAACATGCAGGGTGCAACAGAGCGTAGTGAGGGGTCTGGCACTCACCCTAGTGCACGGAGGAGACTTCAGTGATATTTTATAGATTTCAGACATTTTAGACATACTTTTAGAGATTTTAGACATGTATATATATTCATACTCATTCTAGACATTATTATTATATTTTGATATATGTCTTAGACACGTGTATTATTAATATTTTTGATATGTCTTAGACATGTGTATTTACAATTATGGATGTGAATATAAGACACCCCCTTATCTTTCATTTTTGTCTCTTGATGATATCATAATAGGTATATAATGATAGATAAGATATTAAATACCCTTCATTTTTGTAAAATAAGATGGGTAAAATTTGAAATCATTCTCAAATAATCTTCACACTTTTTGCAATCTTGTGCATACTAATCCATAGTTCTCACATATTTTTTAACACCATTAATCTCCGCTCATTACATGTCTATAACCTATACTATACATTCATCCACTTTCTTTACAACACTCACACATCCTTAGTCCATACCTTGTTTAACCAATCCATACATTTCTTCATCGAATGGAGAGGTATGAGGTTGAAGCATGGTCTTTTTATTTTAATTTTAACGTTTAAAACATATATCCATGTAATCATTTTATAATATAGTTGTAAATGCTATTTTAGTTTTTATAATGTAATGAAGATGAAGGAAGATTGTTATATTGAGAAGAATGTGGAGAACATTTTAGAGGATAGAGAGAAAGGATCATATATTAATCTTGGTGAAAAGTGTATATTTATTAGAAACAATCAACAAATAAACATGTTATAAAGGTTCGTGTATAAATGTGGTGAGAAATTTATCTCTATTTGTGGTTAGAAATGTATAACAAATAAATTAACCACAAGGGAGTGAAATACCCTTATGAGAAACACTCTATGGATATGAAATTTGATCTGGAACATCTAATTATGCAACTAGTTTTTTTGAAAAATATTGCCAACCTAAAATTTCAAAAGAAATAATGTTTTTTAGATTATTATATTATGTAAGAACACAATAAGCTAGAGTAACCATCTCTATGCCTCCAATTATATTTTCAATAGAGGGTCTCATGTAGGATAGAAGGTGAGCTTAATATGAGTGTATACAAGGGGGTTCCAACAAGTGAAGTCATGGGAGATAGTCAACTTAATGAAAATAAATTAATGTGTAGGTATATAAACATGAGTTGTGAGGTAGTTTAGACATATTTACACTTAATAAATAATTAGCAACCTTTTAAGTATGTAAGAAAAATAAATATAATTTTATTGAATTTAAAATATTAATTGTAACCCATTTAACAAATCTATTTTGGTTGGTCATGCATGGATTCATGAGCACATTGATATTTAGATTAAAATTATTTAGTAAATGCACACAAACGGAAAATATAGATAATAATAAGTAATAGGAAGGAATGACCTATATAATGGAATGTTTGTTGAGTTTTAAATTTGTCTTTATTTCTACATACCTAGAAAACCTTAGTTTTTAATGCTTTGTAACATTTTAGCATTAATTTGGAAATTATAATATTGTCTTTAACTAATGTAAGTGTTGAATTGATACAACTAAAACATTATTACTCTATTATTTGTTTTAAGACCATAAGCATTAAAAATAAAATTATTTTAAAAGTGAAAAAAAATGGTATATTAAGAATACATTTTGACACATTATAAGGGTTGTAGAAATTCTTAGATGTCAAATTTCAATTGAATGTTAAAACTTGTATGGTGCTATTCAGTTTAGAACATGCCTTTTAGTGTAACCTCATGTACACAATGACAACACCTTTTGCATTCCCATACTATGTCGGACACATGTGTCCAATGAAATCAATAAATGTCATTCAAGTTTCAAAATTTTCAATCCCTATTAATCTTTTATAATTTTAAGAAGTTGGATTTTTTCTTGCTTTTAAAAACAACTTTGAAATGTAGGAGTCAATAAAAGAAAATACAAATGACCTTGGCTAACTATACACGCATTAATGTGTCTTAAATTGGTTATTCAATTACACTATCTAGTAAATATGATAAACTTGTACAGTGATAAGGGTACTCCATATACAACCTTTTGGTTCACAACTAAACAAATAATGTATATATCAAAAACTATGTACATCTGAATTCCCAACTAACATTTCCACATTAAAAATAATAATGCAACATACATCCACATCATAAATCATGTTTATACCATACATACTTCCATGTAACAACCATATCACAATACTTAAAGTAAACCATAAACCATCTCACAACAAGTAAGAATCACAAGTATTAAACAACTTTATTGTATAGTGGTCTCCATAGTCCCTTCAAGTAGAAAATACAATGCTATCTAGCTTAATAGTTTATTACCAACAAGGTTTAGTAATTTATTCCATGTCCTTCTATATAATACCAAGTGGCTCTGCTCGTTGTTCAATGACCTGTAAAGTTTTTCATGGTCTTCTACATCTAGTCTCCATTTTTTGTGTTTACTATTTGTAGTCTTCACCTGCTACAATTGTAACCCTGTAGAAATTATGTGATGGGTGTAATGATACACCTTTTTGTCTAGTTTGTAATCAACAAAGTGAATCCCACTTTGGAGGGATTTCACTTGTTTTAAGTATGTTCCCTGCACTACAACCGAGCCAGTAAAAAATGTTGTCACTTCACTTGTTATTTCACATGTTAGCTTTGTTCTCTCTTATGTGCAACGCAACAAGTAGTACTCCACTTTCTCAATATTGGCTTCTTTAGCAATGACTGCAAATACATCTCCTACAACAAAATGTAAAGAAACATTCAATGATTGGATGTATAGTATAAATTATATACACATATATTTGATTATCAAATTATACTTGATCCTTTCAAATAAAACATACCTTGTTTAACTAGTCCAGATATGTGGTCATAATCAGTTGAAATTAATGGCACATCTTCAAAACTATCATCATGATCTGATCCATATGTGTCATCCACAACTAAAGGAACTTGCTTCCACTCACCTACATACCCATGTTTTTGACTATTGCACTTTGAATATGATTTGTTCATGCATTCATAACAAAAACAAGAATAATCTCTTGTACAGATTGTCTAGTTATTACTATCCATAGTCATCAAAGAGTGCAAAGACCTAGAATTAGGAATCCTTTCACATCCATACTTTGTCCTTCGATTAATACCTTCATTTAATCATGCTCAAAAGATCAATAAAGTTTAAAACAAACAAAAAAAATCAGAATTAAAAAAATTAAAGTTAGTAACTTGTAGTTCACTTAATAAATCACATCAAGATCTACATATCTATGTTTTAAATGTGCATGTACCTGTTATCTCCCAAAACACTCTGTGTGGGGTTGAAGCCTATGGGGTTGAAGCGTGTGATGTTGAAGCTTGTGAGGTTGAAACCTGAACTGTAAAATGTTTCTTACACCATTCAACAACGGTGTGGACATCAATCAATCAATCTCCCTCATAATCAAAGCTTTGTTTCTTTAGAGCACATTTGATGCATGCACCCACACCATCGTGTTCTCCCTTCCCATGACCACTCTAAAAAAACTCCATAAATGAGGAATTTTGTGATGACGATGATAACGAATGAGTGCAAAGAAAGGGCGAGAGGATTTGAATTGTGATGCGCAACCATCTAACCAAACAAAATGTTGATCTATTTGTATTCCTCACTGATGAATATATTGAAAGAACAAACCAAAACAATGTCTCACAAAGTGGGTGTCATGTTCCTTGTCATCACTTATATAGAAGTGATACTCCTTATTGATCATTCGCTTCACATATGTACTTTTAACCCCATCTAAATCCAATTGTGCATGCCTATAAAATACTTGAACCATGATAGTAACCTGGTTAGTATGATAATACTATGTTTGAATTTATTTTTGATGAGAAAATGAGTAATTCTTAGAAAAATCAACCATGGACAATATGGAACCAATAGGGAATGTGTCTCTATTATTCTTGAATTGTGTAGCCTACCACTTTGAATAGTGAGAATGTTTGATGTACGGACTAATTAAACTTGAAAATTTGCATGAATGTAGCAATGGGGATTTCCTCTTCTACCAAATCCAACTTGGTTGCATCTTTTCCAAGCCTTGTTGAATATTTTATGTATTTGAACCTACAAAATCAATTCATAACATAAAAATCAAAATAAAATCTAACATCCAAATTTAAAAACATAAATTTATATATATCACCTCTTACGCAAGCAACTAGGTTAATCGTGTCCAAATCTTCATTTGTTTTTGGCAATAATTTCAAGTCCCCACACTTGTCATGAGACACTTTGATGCAAGTCATATAATCATTGACATGATCATCGATACGTTGCAAAGAATTTAAGTTATGATTTCACCGACACGTGTAGGTGGGGCAATTTCTTCTTATAACTTTCTATACACTGAAAAAAACATAGATTTCAAATACATTAATTTTAACTCACATCTCAAAAAATGATATTTAAACAAATTTCAAATATATAGATATAAATGAAAGCACGCCTCAAAATATATATACATTGAATCTATAAAATTTTTGTACCTGATAGTGATAATCAAACTCAACGTGATAGCAACAACAACATGTGTCAAGGACTTTATCAGCTCGCACATACCAAGGCTTCAAATTTTCAAACATTTGTTGTCCAATCCTAACATCTGGATTTTCTTCTGTAAACTTTATGTACATCTCATGTTGAGTTATTTCAAGCCAATGTTTTATATGTTCATCACAGTTATTGCGAGTTATCCTATGTTTTAAAACATCCCTCACATTCGGAGAAGGACAAGTCCTCTCAGTCCAAAAATCAGAAACTATCTTCACAATATTATCCTCTATTTTATCAGAACGTGGATTTCTACACATTAGTGCCCAATTTCCTTCCATAGTAGAGTCATCCAATGTCTTCCTCCTCTTTGCATACTTACTGACCATCTTTCTAGATAAACCCAATGCCTTGGCAAAGCGGTAACATGATGATTCTTTTTCGTATCTTTACTTACAACTAAAGTTAATATTGCTCTACGAGAAATACTCTTATCAACAGACCTAGTTTTTGTACCCAAAGAACTTATTCCTTTAAAAACATTCCCAACAAATTCTTCTTCTACACATTTTGAATTTTTCCGTCCAAAATCAACACCCAACAATTCTAATGTTTCCCTCATATCAACATGATTCAAGAATGTAACCAACAAATGTGATCTAGCAACTGTAGTCAAATTAACAAATTCACCATATACTATCTCTACACTTTTTGCTATTTTTCTTTCATGATAGTGGTTCTTGTTGGGAAAATTCTTTTAATTTTTGTAAATCCATCTTCACCAAGTGTTTCACATTTTTCTTGGGAAGTAATTCCATAACTTTTGTTATCACTTTAGCATAATGTTGCGCATCATGATCTGTGTCCATTAACATACACATGGGATCCTATCAAAACCTTTGCCTTTACCCAATCTAAAAACATAAATTATCATATTTAAACCTTAGAACTAAAAAAAAAAAAAAATTATGATCTATCAAGGGTTTCTATACATATGTACCAATTTTTACAGAGCGTTGTCTTTCACTTGTTGTGTCTTCTCTCTCTCTCTCTCTCTCTCTCTCTGTGTGTGTGTGTGTGTGTGTGTGTGTGTGTGTGTGTGTGTGCCTCCCACGAACGATCTTCTAGCATTATTCTCTGCATTCTCTTCATCGATATATTTTCGTTTCTCATTCTTTGCATTTCCCATGATTCATCCACTTCAATAATTTTCACCTGCACACATAAATCGTGATAGATTTGAATGTCTAAGAGTAAACTCGATACAAAACTATATGTGCATGCAACTCTATTTATATACAAATCTCAGTAGAAATTAGGTTATTTTTAATTTTAGTTTTTTATAACTTTAAAACAACTTTTCTAATTTTAATAGAATTTATATTTAATATGTAAAACAACTTTTCTAATTTAATATTACATATTTTTGGTTAAAAACAATTTAAAAAAAAACAAACTTAGTTTAAAACACAAAAATATGTAAAAAACTAAATTTAAAACATAAAAAGTGAACAATATTAAATAAGTAACTTGTAAAACATTAAATTTAGAAGGGGAGACGCAATTGTGAAACATTAAATTTAGAAGGAGATGTTTTGGCGGTGCTTTGGTGGTGCAGAGGGGGTTCACGCGAACATGGTATCCAAGTATCCAAGTACAAAAGAGGGTAAGGAGAATCCTTTGGCAAGCCCCTACCTTTAAGTATTTTCTATAAGATAACAAAATCCATCGATAACAAGAAAATATTATATTTGAGATAAAACACTACCTTGCCAAATTAAGTGCAAAACACCACTTTGAAGATTTAAATGGACACCAAATGATCAGTAAATAAATTATATCTATATCCAAAATGATTAAAATGGATAATTAGACTTCTAAAAATAATTATAAATAAATAAATGGTGAAAAACAATATTTATAAATTTAAAAATGTTAAATTAAACCTAGAGTTGAGGAAAATAATCTCAAACAAATATTATCGTAAATAATTGTCCATATACCTATATAAGTAAATATTTGAGAAGGAACTCAAGTACCTTGTTATGAATTTCATGGAAACATCCTCCCACCTTTGACTATGAATAGACAAGGATTGTGTTTGACCAAGGAAAGTGGTTAAGTATGAGCTACGCGTGAAGGTGCACGAAACAGGAAAAGGGAGAAATATTACAAGTACAAGATAGTGCATGAGGGTTCATTCATAAGAAAGAATAAGTGGATGTGCAAAAGATCACATGCAGGAACAATCGAACAATAGATAGTCGGAAAAATAGAGAATGACTAAAATAGGAAAAGCATGGGTTAACGTGATAAGAAAGGAAAAGTTATAAATGAATAAAAGAAGTGCTAAAGCACATGTAGGGTATTGGATGAAGGTAGAATATGCATGGGAAGATGCGAACTAAATATAACATGGCATAAAGGTTAAGTAATCTATTAATAGCACACATGGAGATTGAACAACTAGTTGAAGACCAAAGCATAGATCAAAGGCACATGCAAGCTAAGTATAAAAGAGTCTATTAATAGGTTAAATTATTGTAAAGTGATGAAGAAAAAGTTCCCACCAGCTATATATAGTTGTCATGTCTGTGTAAAAGTAGTGTGTGACAAAGAGGGATGCAATGATCTACTATGTAATAGTGTGAGTGTGAGAACTTATATGATATTTGTGCTATATTTCTAATGTTTTGTGAGATATTATTATGCAATGGATGATCTCATTGGGATTTACAAGGTAGGAGAGATGAATGAGGTGTCATTGGCATTTAGATCTTGATATGAATTATATATGTTATCAAATTAATGATTAAATCTCATTATTGATGTTTTTATTAGATTAGGTAAAAAATAGATTTTGAAGGGATCAGGAACCCTGTACAACCGAAAGATATGGCGATCAAATCCCAAAGACGGAAAAACAAGAGAGGCACAACCAAAAAGAAAAGGTCCCACAAAAATGAGTTAAACAAACTTAACTCTTACAGAGCAGGAAACGGGACCCCAACTAGGCCAAAAAGACCAAGAAAGAAACAGGGCATCACAGTTCGCCCAAAGTTTGCAAAAAGTTCAGAAAGCTACAAGTCTTCCAGGAGAGATAGGAAACCACACAAGGACCCCAATAGGACCACCAACTAATCTTCCTCCAAGCTACTAATACGGAGGTTGAATATCCTTCTTTTCTTCTCTCCTTCTTTCTCCTCAACTCTATCAAGAAGCCCTTTGACCTATTTCTCTAGCTCCCCGCATCGATTTTTAGTCTTAACCTAGTTCGAGACCATTTTCTTGAGATATTAATAATATTTAAGATGGATTCCCTTTTCCCTTCATTTGTTTCCTCCATAGCTTTGAGGACCCCCTCTAAGTAAACCATCCTTCTGTTCCACTCTTCGAAAATAGTGGAATCAACCACACACTCATTTTTCCTTGAAGCACTGGCTTCCCCAACAACACCCTCCATGAAATTTCTGTCAATACCTTCCCCCTTGGGAATAGTTTTTCCCTCTTTCATCTTTGTAAGACATTCTACTAAGGTAATATCTTCTTCCTCTTCATGTTCCTCCAAAATAGAGACCAAAGGGTGATCCAGTACTGGCTTACCATTCTTAAACAACAGAAGAATCAAACCCTCATGAAGGGGCAGCTCGGCCTTCTTGTTTTGGAATGCCATCAACAAATTTGAGAGAGAGGTAGCCAAGAAAAAAGGAATGCTAACCATGAATTTATGTCGAAACATGTTGAGGAAAGTGATATGGTGAGTATAGATTTTTCTATACTTCCCTTCCAATGTGATATACTTCATAACTTGAAGACAGACCTCCTTCCAAATACCAGGGATACATGATCGAGCAATGCCATCAGTGAAGAAAAAACAAGTCTCCTTACCAACAAAAAACCGCTCAATCTCAAGATCTCTGCGTGTTCTTTCCTTATAGATTTTCAAGCCCTCCATCTTCATTTCTGTCACCCTAGCAATGTTGGCCTCCGAGACCTCGACCTCCACACCACGAATAGTAAAAACCCCATCTTTCCATGATTAACCAAAATCCTTAGAGAGAGCAGGGTCATGACCATGTAATTTAGCAATAAATTTTCTAAAACCCCCAACTTTTAACTTATTCCACAGATCCCTGTTGCTTTCTTTCATATTCTGACTAGCGAGTTCCACGTGAATCCTATCACCACCCATCTGAACTTTATCAAAGTAGCCTTTCCAACTGAAACTAGAGGCAAGCCACGAACTATGTTTCCAAACCAAATTCAAAAAGACCCAGTGATTTTTGTAAAGACTATCTTGTTTCCTAAATATCTACCCCCACTCATGTCGGCATCATGAAACTTAGCACCTCTTTTCCTTAATGATTTCATCATTAATATTAGAGGGTAATCTCTCCCCTTTGTACCAGATTTTGTATTCATTACAAAGGACTCCCATATTTTCCATCTTGTCTGCACATTTATTTCCTTACCTCAAAATATGATTAATAGAGACCTTATCAAAGAACTTAAGCATTTCCTTGATGTCTTGGATAATATTTTTAATCAACCAATTAATCTTACTTTTATTGAGAAGAGATTTTATAATAATTAAGGAATCTCCCTCAATCTAAATATCCTTAAGGCCTTTTTTCTTTACAATCAACACTCCCAAAAGGAGGGCTCTAGCTTTAGCCATATTATTAGTTTGTTTACCCATGGGTCCAACATAAAAAAATAACCAATCACCCTCACTATTCCTTAAGATACCTCCTCCCCCGCTTGACCTAGATTCCCCTTTGAGGCTCCATCAAAATTAATTTTGATCGTATTTCCCAAAGGTTTAATCCAGCTAACAACTTTACCTAGGCTTTTTCTCTTGACCTGACTATAGGTGAAATTCTCTAGAACTTTTTGTTCCTCTTTCGGACATTGGATTTTCTTTTTTCCTTTAAATAATTTAAGATTTTCCTTAAAGGCATTTTGAATTTTCCTTTTGGCCACCCCAATTAAGGGATTCAGGTCTCTAAAAACACTATCATTTCTTGTTTTCCACAGTCCCCATAAAATATGAGGCAAAGCAATCTTCCACACCCAGGCCAAAAAGGATATCTAAAAGGGCTCTCCCATTGAGTAGCACAATCCTCAATGTCTGAGGGAAGAATCCAATGCATCTTGAAAAGATCCAGAATCATAGAAAAAGATCCTTCAGAGAAGGGGCAAAGAAGAAAAAGATGATTCACATATTCTTCTCTTTTCCAGCAGAGAGAGCACCTATTAGGATTCCTCTTTTTAAAAGATTTTCAACAATCAAATTCTATTTTGGACAACCACCAATAAAAAATATTAATCTTGGGAATCAGATCTTTAATCCATAACTTTCCCCAATACTCTTTTTGGATATATTTCTTAAAATGCATTCTGTAGGCAGATTTAATAGAATAATTTCCTGAATCTTCCTCTTTCCAAATGATGGAATCCTCCTTTAATTGGTATATGGGAATATGGAAATCCTTGAGTTTCTTATTGAGATCTTGATAGGGTTTGAAATTACCATTAAAACTAGGGGGCTCAATGATTTCCCATTGGACCCTGTCCTCATCATACCTCCAAAAGTCTCTTAACCAGGTTTTACCATTTTCCTCATAGAATTGAGCCACCTCCTTCCAAATTCCATGATCAGCTAAGGGAGATTCTTCTAACCAGTTATCCCACCAAAATCTAATCATATTCCCCTTACCAATCTCCCAGAGGGAACCCTTAGAGAGGATGTTCTTCGAATCCAACAGGGAATTCTAGAAAAGGATCCTCTAGGAAGATTTTCCTAAGAGAAGAAAAGATCAATTCTGCCTAAATTCCACAAATATTTCTTTTTTATTATGTCAATCCACAAACCATCCTCTCTAGCTATTCTCCAACCAGATTTAGCAACCAGATCTTTGTTCATGATAGGGGGAGGCTTTTCGGGCCCAAAGTTACCTCACACATCTTAGGCCTAGTGACCTTGTCCCAAGCAACAAGAGGGTATTTAAACTTTTCCAAGGCTCCCGCCCGCAGAGAATATCTTCTAAATTTTTTCCAGAGATTCAATAATTTTGGTTGGAAGCTTGAAAAGAGACATAATGAAAATGGGGACCCCTTGAAGAGAACTCACAAGAAGTTGAATCTTTCCCGCCTAGGAGAGGAGGAGGCCTTTCTAGGAAGAAGGTTTCTTATTCATTCTTTCCAACAGGGCATTCTAGACAGAGGAATTAGGCTTATTGAGGATAAGCGGCATACCTAAATAAGAATCCGAGAAAACACTTTATTTTGCAACCCAAGATCCGAGCAAGCCTAACTTAGACTTGTTTCTCCACATTAATAAAGAACACCGCACTTTTGAGAAAATTAACCATCTACCCCGAGACCAACTCATAGTCCATAAGAACTGATTTGAAATTAGTGGCTTCTTGAATAGATGCCTTTCCCATCATAAAATTATCGTCAACAAACTGATTTAGGCAGATTGGAGGGAGACCATTAGTAATCTTGATACCCTGAATCCTCCTGGAAAGTAAGGCCTGTTTGTAGATTCTACTCAAAGATTCAGCCATAATAACATAAAGGAAAGGAGATAGGGGATCCCCTTGTCTCAGACCCCTTCCAGCTTTGAAAAATCCCTTTGGGCTTCCATTGACCAAAACGGAGTAGCTGGCAGTAGATATACAGGTCATGATCATTCTTACCAGAGAATTATCAAAGCCCACTTTATTGAGGATGGCCTCCAAGAAAGACCAAGTAATTCTGTCATAGGCCTTGTGCATATCAAGCTTAAGGAACATAGCAGATCTATCAAAATTGACAATGGAATGAATAGCTTCTTGAATCACCACAATGCTATCAGTAATCTGCCTCCCTGGGACAAAGGCTCCTTGATTCCTAGAGATGAAATGATCAAGGACCAATCTAATTCTTCCAGCTAAGATTTTAGCTTAGAATTTTATATCTGTACTACGAGAGACTGATCGGTCTAAAATATTTGACTTCATTGGCTCCAACAACCTTCGAAATAAGGACCAAGAAAGTATTATTAAGTTGTCTGAGAAGTTTCCCATTCCTAAAAAAATCTTGGACCATTTCTATGACTTTATTCTTAATCACTTTCCGAGAATCTCTCGGTAAAAGAGCTTGAAAGCCATCGAGTCTGGCGACTTTTCTAGTTCCATATCAAAGACCACAAATGTGATTTCCTCCTTAGTAGGAAATAACAGAGTTCGAGATGTTATTTTGATTTTCTCTTCAATCCTTTTACCTTGCTTCGCTGAAAAAGATCCTTGAAATAATTGATGATGACTCTACTTATTTCCTTATTCTCCAATAGAATCTGCCCATTCTCATTTTAATTTCATTTATTTTGAAGAGATTTGAATGAGAGGTATCCGAGAAGTGAAAGAATTTGGTATTCATGTCCCCTCCTTTAGCCATTTCAATCTCATTGTTTGCTTCCATTGAATTCTTCCTTTGCCAAAATATCAAGATACTCAACCGAAGATTCTATTCCTACTCCTTTAGAACTGGATTAAGACCTTCAAGATTAATAAGTTCCTCAATATTCCTCGGATCTTGACCCAATCTACTTTTTGCTAAAAAATTACCAAAGACTTATTTGTTCCACTTTTTGAGACAACCTTTGAGGTACTTCAATTTGTAACTAAGTCTCAGAATGGCAGCCCCAAAGACCCCTACATTCCACCACTCTTGGATTTTATTGGGAAGATCAAGATGATCTAACCACATCTTTTCAAATCTGAAAGGTCTAGCTTTCTTGACCAAATTTAACCCAAGATTGAGGAGAATAGGGTTATGATCGAGATCCACCTGCAGGAAGATACTTCGAGAGAATATATTTGATTTAACAAATAGGGCTAACTTACCACAAACATATCAAGTTTGATTTGGATGAGCTCAAACCCGGTTCGCCTATTTTCCCAACTAAACTTGGAACCTTCCTACTCCATATCCACCAAACCATTACTAAAAATTTTTTTTTTCAAGATCCTCCATACTTTCAATGTATGAAATGTTGCCACCTTTTTTTTTCCCCAGTGAAAGGGGGTATTGAAGTCACCACCAATAATCCATTCTTTATCTTTGATTAATTTCCTGAAATTAGTGAAATCATGCCATAATTTCCTTCTTTCACTAACAAGGTTAGGAGCATAAATGTTTGAAACATACCAGGATTTCTTAGAGGACATATTCATAAAACATATAGCTACATGCCCCCGAGCCAAAATAATAGGAATACCATGGAAAATACTAGGATCCTAGAGTGTGATAATCCCACCCGAGGCACTTAACGAACTACATCCTTCCCAACAACTTTCTTTCCAAATAGACCTCCCCACCTCTCTAAATATTTCCATACTCATTTTGGTTTCTTGACGCATGAAAATATCTGGTTTACTTCTAACTCTAATATCCTTTGTTATTCTATGTTTGCAAGGGTTATTCAACCCCCGATATTCCAAGAGAGAAAATCATTTAACACTTCTTTTTACGACCAAAGAGCTCCCCAAAGTTTTATGGATTCCTGTGTCTACTTCGTTTCTAAACCCGACTCCCTTACTTCCTTATTAATTTTTCTTCCCTTTTGACTGGAATCTTTTCCAACATCAGCTCTAAAGCTACTACGAGTGACAGGTTTGGATTTACTCACCAGAGTCCTTGGAGAGCCTAACACCTCATAGGTATCGGCTACAAAATCTGATAAAATCCCAAACCCATTTGACAAAGTTAGATCTTCTTCTCCTCTCTGTGCAAAAGAACTCTGGCCTATAGATGAAACCTCATCCAATGAAAGGCCTTCAACAACTATCAAAGCCAGTTTATTTTCTTCCATATCTGAGCTTTCCCTCTCCTCCGAATCCTGTATTCCTTCCACCAACTTTAGACAAGCAATATCAACTTCCTTTTCTTTAGTTTCATTGGTGGTGCTTCTTTGATGTTGGGAACAAACTCTCTCTCCTTCCTCTCTGGTTTTGATAGTGAGATTTAAAGGCTCTACTTCGAGATCTGACTAGAGAACCCTTCCATTCTTCCCAATCCTTCTCCATTCCTTCGTTTCTTTTCCATTGTTCAATTTTTGAGGCATAGCTTTTTTGCTTTAGCTTCTTTTTTGAGATCTTGACAAAACATTGTTCATGACCCACCAACTTGAAATTTTGACAAGCGAAGGGAGTAGGATCATAGAAAAAACTGCACCCAATCTCCCTCGGGGTCATTAGCTTAATATCACTTTCCAAACATGACTCTTGTCTCATATTCACATAGAATCTGGCATGGGTGAGTCTGGTTTTTGCTTTAGTGACCGGGTCCAGGCAATAGGATTCCCCAGACTTTTTTCTATACCAAAAAGAATCTCCAGTTCCCAAAATTCCAAAGGTAAACCCGGAAGATTAACCCATATTGAAAACTCCATAACAGGATTTCCATAAGGATTAAAATCTAGCTCCCATTTCTGAACAATTATATGAGATTTTCCAATAAACCAAGGGCCTTCAGCCAAGATTTTTACCACATGCTCCTTACTAGGAAGGATGGCTAAGAAATAACCATTAGCATAGGCTGAGATTTCAATGGTACCATTAGCTGCCCAACGTCTCTTTGCCCACCTCTAAAATAATCTATATTTGGTTTGGATCGCATACATTTTGCAAAGAGAGCTCCTTCCATGGAGATTTTTGTTCTAGCCAACAAAGAATTAGGAATCTTGAGGGAAAGATTACCTTTCTCTTTAACCGGTTCCGGTTTTTGAAACCCCTGAAACCTAATTTTCCCCTAAAAGCTCCGCCCACGTGCTTTGTCTCCCATCCTTATCCCTATTACCAATGGGTTCCACATTCACATGCTCCTTCACTAGGTTCGGCTCCAGGACATTATTGATGTTATCTTTGTCATGATTTCTATTATGTTGTCTTCTATTTTATGTTGCGTAGTGTGTTATGATAACTACACATTTTACATGATCTAAAAAGGACGGACTTGGTAGGTTGCACACGCTTTGGGTGAGTATTTAGACATTAGTCTAAGTGATGTGCTAGTGCCCAACTAAGTGGTGCTAACAAATAAGACTACATTTTGGTTCCGTTTCTATGACTCTTTCAACTTTGACAATCAAAATGTGGCGTGTGCATGGTGTCTTGACTATTATTGGAGAATATTGAGCATTGGGTACATGAAAATAAGGATGATTTTTCTCGGAGATACAACACTAGAAGCGATTTCAATTCACACAAATGGGTAGAGGAAAACTTGTATGATGAATTGTATGAGACTTTCTTTAGTTTCTTTCCAAGTGAATTTTATGGATGATTAACAACATACTCTCATGATAAGGTGATCATATAAGGAAGGAGGTTTTTATGGAGTCGGGACAAGTACTAGGAACTTGTTTATTTGGATGAACATTAGACATGCACAATAGATCATTGGTGGGTAGGAGTTCTAGAAATTACATGTTGGAGCACATGATCTCAATGTATTCATGTCTAGAGGAGGTAGAATTATACTTCCTATGTGAACCTAGAGAATATTATCTACACACGCTCCCATTAGTTATCAATATTTTTATGATTGAGCTAAGATTAGAGAATATCCCTATGGTAGGATAAAACCCCGCCACATTAAGGAGTAGGAAAAGGTCCTTGGAAGTAGCACATTGGTCCAAGTGGAAGAGAGAGAAGATAAAATTCATAGATATAATGATGCAAAAGAAAGGGAAATTGAAGAGGCATTAATACTAAGAGGAATCGGGCCATGCGATAGTGATGAGAACCCTACGAAAGGCAAGGGACCGTAAGACCATGTCCATAAAATATTGAGGAAGAAAAGAAGAAAAACCCCTCGGTATCTAATGACAACATCCGATAAAAAATTAAAAATTGTTAGCATGCATCTAACTCACCTTATACCCCTAGCACTTGCGGATGGTGTTGGGAATCTAGAATTTGTCATATAAGATCATCATAGTGACTAAGATCAAGAAATTAATCGAGGATAAACATGTTGGGTTGGAGATATAGGAAGATACATATTGGTATCAGCTCATGAGGCACAATAGATAAAACTAATGTATATAGCAGCATAATAGGCTCTCGTGACCGAGACATAAAAGTTTGTTTGAGAGCAATCCGATAGGTGTGACATCATAACAAAACATCGATGCTCTACTAAGTGGAAGTAATCATATTTGAGAATATAAAGGTAAACGGTTGGAACATAGTTTAGTTCTACTATAGACGTGCAAACCTTCACACATATGAGTTCTTTTTGGGACCACTTTGTTAGTCCTAATGATAGGAGACTCAAGAGGATCTAGTCCTCCCCGAGAGGAGGCAACCATCCCGAGAGGAGGCAACCCTAGTGGAGGTTCGGGGTCAAGAGGTTAGTGGAAAAAATCCAAGATAAGGAAACAACCCACCACCACAATAGCCTCCTCAAATAGTTTTTGATATGTCACTTCATTTACTACAGTATCGAGGTGTGTAAGATGTAATGGAACATTTGCACAAGTGTGAAATTTTATAGAGAGCCAAATGGATAAAAACCTTAGAAGGTGAGTTAGTTTTATACAACATTACAAGGCCACACGCACAATTGGTATAAGATGTATGACCTGCATTATGAAGTAGTGGAATATGATGCATTGTGCACCACCTTTATGGATGAATTTCACATACCATAATTTAAACAATAGAGCATAAGTGCACTCAAGGACATTAAACAAGGCTTAGCTAAAAGTGTTAGGGAATATGATGCACATTTTAAAACCTTGTTGTCTAAGCTTTCATATGACATCTACCACAATCAACATGCTCAATGGTTCGTAGGAGGATTGTTGACACCATTTGAAAGGGTGTTATAAAAAAATATCTTCACGAGACCCACGCGAGGCTTTAGAGGAAGAACTGTGTGTAGAGGTGGTTAGAAGTGTAGATAGTAGCGTAAGCCCATTTCTTAAAGCTCGATTACAACCATTTCTCTACCATAGTAGAGAAGTTATCTATTAACTCGGTGCACAAAACTTGTAGTGGAATTTGGTGTACTTATTGCAACATGGAAGGGCCCACAAAGGATATATGTCTATACAAGAGTGTGCACATATTACTCTCATCCTGCAAGATCTATCACAAAAACCATGATGTATGAGACTTCCCACTTTTGTAGCACACTACAAAGAATAAGGTTTTGATGTATTGCAATATTTTTAATTTGTACACCCATTATACAACTAATTCTTTGGATAATCACCCATATTCATAAAGCTTATGAGATGAGGTTATGCCAAGTTAGCACATAGAGTAGCTATCAAGGACATGAAAAAGAAAGTGATGGAATTGTGAAAAATAACAATGCAAACAACGGTAGTAATGGGGATACTTGAGGAAGATATTGTGGAAGAGGTCATGGGGGTTATGGAAGAAGGTTCGGTGAAGGAACGTGCTATACATGTGGTTTTCTAGAACATTATCATCTTGATTGTCTAAAAAAAGTATGCGCGTACTAAGGAAAATGGAACAAAGTAGAATACTTTCTAGATTTGTCTACGTACATGTGTAAAAACAAGAAGGATAGATGCACAATAATGAAACAGTTGAGTGCTATGGAAAGGACAAGTGGAAGCCTAATACTTTGGTTGTAGAAGGGAGATAACCCTTATTGGTCACAACACACATAGAAGCCTCACGCCTATGTGAACATGGAAAAATTAATTCTATCATTAGACGAGGATGAGAATGTACATTCAAGAAAATTTCGAACATGGGGCAACAAAAAGAATTCTTCTAAGAAACCATGGGATTGATTAGAGAATTCAAGGGGGATACTGATGCTGAAGGAACAAGTGTGGGATAGAGAATGCCAAATAGATGGAAGTACCTAATAAGGATGTGGATGACCTTAAGGAAGTATGTAAAATTATTAGACAAGAAAATATCATCCCCATGTTAGGAGAATGGTTGTGGGAGAAAGTGCCACATATAGATGGATATGAAAATACTACATGCTAATTTACCACCCCATGAACATGAGTATGATAAGGAGATCATTTTATATGTGTTTATATATGGTTAGTTCATAAGTAACATTAATTGATACAAATGAAAATGTCAACATACTAACACTCTATGCCTGGAACCGAATGGGAAGACCATCATGATAACCATCTTCAAGTGTGATGTATATGGCTAAAAAAAGCAAGGGAAATTTCCATTAGAGTCTTAAAGAATGATACTATCACGATTCAAGGAGAAAATTCCAAGGTGATTTTTAGGTACTAGAGTTAGATTAAGAATACAACTTTCCTATGATACTTGGACACCCTTGGTGCTATGCGAACAATGCAGATCTGCACTTTAATAAGTGGTATATCAGTTTTGAGAATGAAGAAGAATGAGTGGCAATCCCGATGGATGACACCAAGATTACACCCTATACTAAACCTATCAATAAAGAGGACCTTATTCGGATATATGTGTATACAAAAGCATTCCAGAAAAATGTTGCACTAATCAAGGAAGGAATGATGAATTGGGGAGATGCACATTCTTTCAATGACACTACTAAAATTTCCTATGTTACTTACGATTATGGCACTAATGAAATGTTGGTTCATGAGTTTCATGGAAGAGTGACATGGGTTATCAAGCCATTAAGATTCAGAAAATAAGGAAGAGTGGCACTCCTAAGATATATTGGGGAGAAAAACAAGATTCTTTCTTATGCACAATGGAGGAGAAGTTGCAAAACGAAGGAGATAGAAGAAACATGTTATTTTACTCCCCAAAGGAAACATTGGTGCACTGGTGGGCTACAAACATGGATAATCTACTTATATGGCATGACATAAGAGTATCCTTCTTGAAATTTTTTCTAAGAATAACCTTCCTTCTCATATACCAACTTATGATGGGAAGACATCTCCTCATAGTCACATACAATTTTGTAGGAATAATTAGCTAAAAATCCCTAACGCAATACTCCTTTTTTTGTGGGTTCATAAGTTATATTATATACTGTGTAGATGATGCATGCATGTGGTACATACATGCGAGTTTAAGAAAGAAATAATGAGTTGGCATGACTTAATATCATGTGTCGCGCACACCTTTGATTATTTTTCTACTAAACCTCATGTCAATGTAGCATTAAAGTTAATGAAGTGCATCACTGTATGGGAAAAAAACAAAGGTAGAAGAACTTGTAACTCTGTTATAAGTTGATACTCCTTTGAATGAGCACATGAATGCTTGTGAATAGATGGATTCTGATGATAAAATCATGGGGAACACATGGAAGGAGAAGGAAAAGAGGAAGCTCATTTACCTCATTGACGATGAAGAGGTCAAGGTTCTAAACATTGAACATGCATAAGGTGATTTTGAGGTTTTATACATAGTAGTTGAACAAACATATGCATACCATGTGCCACTAAAGACTAAAAAGGTGAACATTGGGACTGATGACGCGCCAAAGGAAACAATGATTGGTGACTACTTGTCTAAATTAGAGGTTGCAAAAATAATTAAACTATTGTGTGAATTCCAATATCTATTTCCATGAGGATACCATGAGTTGAAAGGAGTTCATCCATCACTTAGTGAAATGAAAACAAATCTCAAGGATGATGTGCAACTAGTTTTAAAGAGGCCTTACAGAATGAATCCTAATTTGTGTGTCAAGGTAAAGGATGGAATTGATAAAATGTTTAGAGTAGACATCATTGAACCCATATAGGAATTAGAGTGTTTCATTCTAATGGTCATTATCATAAAGAAGGATGGGAGGATCAAGATTTGTTTTGATTATTGAGTTTTGAATGCATCGCGAGTTATTGATCATTTTACCACTTTGTTTACTCAATAAATACTAGAAGGATTTGTAAGGATCGATATATATTCATTTACTTGATGGTTTATTAGGTTATCATCAAGTCGGGATCATGTGCAAGGACCAAGTGAAAACAACATTTGCAAAAAAATGTGGTTTTTTTAATATACATTCATGCCTTTTTGTTTAAAGAATTCACCAATAGTGTTCTCTCGCATCATTGTACATGCATTTCAAGATTTTATTCATAAGTTTCTTCAAGTGTACCACAATGATTGGACCACATATGGGTTGGCTAATGATCACTTTGATTGTTAAAGGTTAATGTTTGAATAATTCGGAAGTTAAGTTTGTCATTAAACATTAAGAAATGTATCTTTGCAACACTGTTTGGTACACTATTAGGGCACATAATTTTTAAGGAAGGATTTTTGGTTCATCTGAAAAAATTTACAATCATATTGGGGTTGGAGGAACCAACCAATCAAATTAAAGTGCATGGATTTATTGGGCATACATGATACTACTGGAAATTCATTAAGGGGTATGCCAAGATTGTTGTGCCAATGGAGGAGCTTCTTAAAGCAAGGGGAAAGTTATATTGGAAGGACATGTAACAACATGCATTGAAGACATTAAAGAGAATAATAACAACCACACCCATTTTATGCTTCCCTTCTTGGAATTTACCATTTCATGTGCATGTGGATGCCTTTGTAACAATCATTGGGAATGTAATGTGGACTATCCTATCTGTTTTGCAAGAAGGAAGCTAAAACCAATTGAAAAAAATATATACAACTATAGAGCGTGAGGTGTTGTTTATGGTGTATATGCTTCATAATTTTAGGAAATATTTATTAGCAACACCATTTATCTTCTACATTGATCATATGACACTTAAGTATCTAGTAAACAAGCCAATATTACAAGGGAACATCTATCGTTGGATTGTTATATTCCAAGAATTTGAGTTTTGAGTGATATTCAATCACGGCATAACAATTTGGGACACGAGCACTTGTCATGGATCAACTTCGATGAAGATGCACATAACATAGAAGAAACTATGTCGACATCCGATATTATGATTATAGCATGCACCAATTGATTTATAGGATATTGCAATATTCTTGTGCACAGGTGTGGCACTTGAGGGAATGAAAACATTAGAGAAGAATCAATTGGCTATTCTTGCTACACCTTATCAGTTGGTAGGAGGTGACTTTTATAAAATGATAAGATATGAATTATTGCATAATTTTTTTCTTGGAGCATGAGTGCCAAACCATTATGGAGGAAGTGCATGGAGGGATTAGTGGAGGACATTATGCAGAAAGGGTACAGTCATGCAAGATACTCTTGGTAGGACTTGGCGGAAAAAAATATACAAGGATAGTAAAGAGTTTATCAAATTGTGTGATTATTGTCAAATAATAGGAAAATGATGACATCATGATGAGATTCTCTTGTAACCCATAGCAAGCATCAAACATTTTGAGGACTGGGAAATCTACTTTGTTGGATCAATTTCACTAGGCATGGAGGACAGACACACTTTACATTATAACTTACAAAAATTGTTTGACAAGGTGGGAAAAGACGTGCCTACTAAATATTGCACTATAGCTACAACAACAATAATTTTTTTATGGGAGACTATTATTAGTAGATATGGTTGTCCATATATATTTACTAGTGATATAGGCACTCATTTCTTGAATGAAACAATTAGAATATTGTTAGTTGAGTTTATGGTAGCTCATCATAAGACTACCCTTTATCATCCATAAGCTAATGGTACTGCAGAAGCCTTTAACAAGATCTTGGGACACACATTGACAAAAAATATGTGATTTAGGAAGAAAATACTAGGATGATAAAGTGTCATTTGTATTGTGGGTATACATGACTAGTTATAACAGAGTTCAATAAAGCCACAACCTTTAAATTGGTGTTTAGCACCGAGGAAGTATTACTAGTTTAATTTATGTCACCATCCCTATGTATTGCAAATGCGGGAGGATTTACTGAGATGATCAGCATAGTAACAAATTGCATTGATAAACTAATTTAATTGGGTGAATGATGAGAAATTACGTGGTGGAGATAGAAGATAGGAAAAGCACGATAAAAGGCTTCACATGATAGGAATATTAAGAAAAAGTCTTTTGTGGCTGGATGGATGGTGCTCCTATATGACTCTAAGTTTATACACCACCCAAAGAAGCTCAAAGCTCATTAGTTAGGACAATTTAAAGTAAAAATATATTGGATTTAGGAAGATGTTAGTTACGGGTGATAGATGAAACAACACTACCTGATTACTTTAATGGAAGTAGGATGAATCCTTACTATAAATAAATGACCTTTTTATGTATGTAATAAGGCATTATTTCAATTTAGATTAGGTTTCCCTTTCGGGTTTTATTTTTTTGTTTTTTGAATAAGCGTGTTCACGAGTAGGAGATGATAGTATTTGTTCTATACTAGAGCACGAGAGGACCAAACATGTTTTTAGTTTGGGGTAGGAAAAAGGATTAAATTGGAGTACCATATAAAGATCAAGTCATAAGCACATGTTTTTGCTCATAATTAGACCGCTCGAGATATGAAAGACCACGATGGAATGGTGAACTTTCTCAAAGGTGTGAAATATGCTTGCTTGAGTGAAGGAAAGTTGGTAAAGCACAGAATATAACATGAGGGAGGTGGTGTAGTGAGGAAAACTATTTGACAAGTGGCGTAGATGAAGAATGTGTACAACGCAGAAGATGTGTGCAAGAGAGTTTACAACTTGGTAAGTAGTTGCGCGACATAAGGTTATGGACTACTACATGTGAAAGTTATTATAGACCACATGAAAAAGGTGAGAAAATGTAAAATAAAGCATGAAAACACAAAAATATTAATTAATATTGAAAGCGGTGGTAGGTGGAGTGAGCTCGAAAAATGTAAAAAGGAAATCTATAAAAGGGGAAGAGAATTTTCATTCCCTCACCTTCTAACTTGATAATTGAGAAATATTTTACAATTTTGTGTTAATTAGAGCTTGTTTAAACCATAGACATTGTGTGTAATGGAAGCGACGAGGATAGCCAAGTAATCAAACACCAAAGGCCTAGAACTAGAGCTTGTTACAATTGGGGAAGGCGATGTCGATTTGTAGAGTAAAATATGAAGTAGGGTTGTTAAAGTGGATGATAGGGTTCTAGGGTCCCATCAAAATAGTTTATAGAACTACGAAATACTTGAGTGAAGATGAATGAGTAAGTAGAGTAAAGAAATTTAAGTAGTTGAGGTTGAGCTTAGCTCAAGAAATTCACCCTAAAATTATATATATCATGTTCTAGTATCACCTTATAGGCTTCTCCACCCAATCTAGCCTCATACCCTTCTTGATGTATTCACCTATCTCTATATCATTCAACATTTAAGATTGATTTCCTATCATACAACCCATGAAAATTACTTAAGTATTGTCCTTGATTTCCCTTACTCGTTTCTATTACCCTTTTCCTCAATGCGAGTCTATTTCTTAATTCTCAACACTTGTCTCCTCAAGTCCTCTAACTCTTTTCTCACTTTGTCCTTTTACTCACAATATTTTAGTTTGAATATGTACATTCATTTCTTAATATGGATTGGCCATGTAGATCCGTATACCTATCTTTATACAATGAGCCTCTCTCTTACTATTGGATTCATAGTCCTCAATCTTTCTTCCTCAAAGCACTAGACCTAAAATTTCTTGTCTTCATACAAATATTCCAAGTAGTTCTCTCACTTGTCTACTTCTTGTATCAATCAAGTCATACTCAGCCCATTAAATATAACGCACTCTAGGAGATTTAAGCCCTAACTTCAATCCCAAGACAAAAACAGTCCTACATTCCCCTTAAGATCAAGTTCTTTCCCATCTAGTGGTTGGAGTGTTTTGAAGATGTCTAAAACAAGTTATAAACTTATATAACTCTTCTCGACAATTTCAAGATGTAAACAAAAATTTAGACTTCAACTATTTGTTTTGTTCTCTCTATTCCACCTTTCCACTTTTAGGTTTATTAGGCCAAACGAGGCTTTTAACCACACAAATCACCCTAAAATTATGGATGTAGAGAATTTCAAGACATCAATTAGGGTTCTTTGATAATGTAAGGAATGGTTTGAATTGACGTAGAATTATCATGAATGGATTCTTCACTTTTCTCCAAGTTCGATTACAAAATGACTCATTTTATAAAACTTGTCACTTTGTGCACACAAATCCATGATTAGGGTAGTAAGAAAATTCTCTGAATTCAACCATAAAACTCTAGAAATTATTTTTGATTCTCTTTGAGGATATAGTTTAGATATACCGTATCAAATTTTAGGGGAAATTCCATGTTTAGAGCTTCCAATGCTTAAACCCTAGTCACATTCATAGGGTTACTTGAGAATGATCAAAGCTTTATAAGTATTTTTATATTTGTCTTCAAAAATTTGAATCTAGCTCTAAGGTCTATGATAACATACCCAATAGGTTTGAATCGATAGTGGAAGCCTTGAGGTCTTGATCATCAAATTTGCTCTTTGTAAGAAACTCGTGCTGATTGATTATATAGGGTATTCCTAACCCTCAAGCTTCAAAATGGAGATCGAGTCTCATTCGTAAAGAAGGATTCTTTATTACTTAAACATGAATATACATCAACCTCCAAGGTTAACAAACTAATCCATACACTCCTTTTGATATCAATGAGTCCATGTTTTCAAAAACAATGTATGTAAAGTTATACACGAGTTTCTTTTTTTCTTTCTATAAAGACATAAAACATAAACCCTTCATGATGTAAGTATAAAATCAATAACGTAATCCCACTTAGCTTCATTGCAAGGATATCATTTACGGTATTTGTTAGAGTAGGTATTTTCTTAGCTCATGTTCACCTAGGTACATTATTTACCTTTATTGTATTTATCCTCACCCACTTATGTGTGTGGATATTTCTTTTTATTTATTTAGATATTAGGAGATATTATCTAGTTGTTAGGTATAGTTCTTTCCTTGATCTATGGTATTGACTAGTTCTTTCCTATATTTATGGTATCGACTAGATCCTTGATGTCTAGTTCTCTAATAAATCTATGGACTTGAATAGTTCTTTGATGACTAGTTCTTTCCATGATTTATGGCTTGATCTACGACCTTGACTAGTTCTTAGATTGTTATTCCTTGCCTATATAAGCAAGGCCCATTCTCATTGTATTTCATTGAGTTCCATAATAATATATGATATTGCTTCTCATTTGTTTGCAAAGGTTTATGTAAAGTTATTCTAGCGAATTACTTTCATCTTATTGATCATGATGTTTGATTAGCATCTGTGTTCTTGGCTTGGCACGATCTGGTTATCGTTCCTTTTATGGTATCAGAGCAGGAGATTTCTATTGACATCCATCTGTAAGTTTCATTTTGCAAGCATTTTTTAAAATATTCATATATTCAGGATTTGTCTGTATTTTTTTGCTGCGTGTAGTTTTATGCAAAACAGAGGTGACCATTGGATCCAGAAGGTGGGAAAACCCTAAGATCGACTGTAAACTTGGCCATTTTTTTGCAGTAGTTGGTTTTTTTTTTGTTTTTTTTTGGGCGAGAGAAACATATTAGATTCACCTCAAGATTCGCACCATACGGAAAAGGAAATGTAGAAAAAAATTTCTAGGTTTTGCTGAGTTTCTTGAGATCCGATCTAGGTATTTTTATTGCGCCTAGCATTTTTCGGTTTGTGTGCGAAAGGTCTTTTTCGGAAAAGACGTTTCTTTCCTCTTTTGGCGGGGTCCACTGACAACGGTAACTTTTGATCGTAACTCGGTTTTAAGATCGTTTTTGCAAAAGAACTTTTTTCCATGCTCTTTCCATCGGAAATATTTATTTTGAGAATTTCACTATAATTATAAAGTGCCAAAATGCTGGGGCTCTTGGTGCATTGCTTGGGGTCTTGTTGCATTGCTTGGTTCTTGCATTTATTTTGGTGATTTTTTAGGATGGCATCTACTTCGCATTAGATCATGTTGAGCCATTAACAACACATAATTACCACACATGGAAACCAAGAATAGAAACAATAATTAAGCGAAAAGGATTATGGGCTTTAACTTCTTCAAAATAACAAGTATTCACTAGAGAATATGGGAAATTTCAGTACCAGTGCAAATTTGATGAGTGTATGGGGTTGAGAGGAACTTATGTCGTGTGAGTCTTTTATTTCATTTGGAAAAATGTGACTCTCCTTTCAAAATATGGGAGAAATTAGAGGATTTATTTGGTAAGGTGGATCATATGAGAGCCATGGAACTTGAAATTGAGATCACCTCTCTTAATCCTGAAGATTTTTCAATAATTATAGACTATCTTACCAAGTTCAAGAATTTGTTGACACAGTTGAAGGGGAGTGGAAGAGATAAGAAAGATGAAGAGTGTGTTTACTTGATTCTATCCAAGTTGAGAGGACCATTCCAAATTTTTGCTTCTACCTTTTTCTCTAACATGGATGCCTTAGGTGACACCTTCAAAATTCCTAACTTAGAAACATTTTGTGAAAGACTTACTAGGGAAGAATCCAAATTATCTCACCTTGAGTCCTCCACCTCTCAAAAGGTATTAGTTGCATCTAATCCTAAGGGAAAGGAAAACCAAACAATAAAACCAAATCCACACCTTCTCCATCTCAAAATGCTCCTAAACCCAAAGAAAACAACTCAAAACCCAAGGAGTCTTCTAAATCTAAGAATAAGTCTAGTCGTTCATGCTCTTTTTGTGGGGGTAGTAATCATGAAGAAAATAGGTGTTATAAGTGAATGCAAGCCTTAGAGGATGCAGTCAAGAAACACAAAATTTCTATCTCCACTCCACCTCCTTCTAATCAACATGGAAAAGCACTTAATGTTGTTGGAAGATCTTAGTCACCACTTGTAGACAATTGGGTTATAGATTCTAGTGCTTCTCATCACATGACTTCTTCCAAGGAGTCTTTTATTTCTCTAGGTTTGAGTTCTACTTCCAAAATTGAGGTTGGATATTCTTCCTTTCTTTCATTAAGGAAAAGGTGATATACAACTTGATGGTGGCAATATCCAAGATGCACTATATGTTCCTAACATCACTACAAATTTGCTTTATGTATATCAAATTTGTCATTCAGTTAAGGGAAAATAGTGACTTTTACACCACATGGGGCAGAAGTAAGAACTTTGTTGGAGCTTTATTCACTTGTTGCTCAGGGTATTGTTGATCATAGTTCTAGACTATATCACTTTGAGGGTTTTGATGACATTTCTTCTATAGGGACAGATTGGTTTCTCATTTAGATTTGGACATCTCAATTACAGATATTTGAAGGAGTTGAGCACTCATGGTATGGTAGATGGTCTTCCTAGAGTTTCTTGTCTTAAAGGAGTTTGTCATGGTTGTGCATTAGGGAAACAACACCAAGATCCTTTTCCTAAGAATTTTTCTAAGAGAGCTTCTTCACCACTTGAGCTTGTGCATAGTGATTTGATGGTTTTTCCTACCCCATCTTTTAATGGAGATAAGTATGCACTTACATTTATTGATAATTTCTCAAGGCGTACTTGGGTTTATTTTCTCAAGTACAAAAGTGATGTTTTTCACACTTCAAAGTCTTCAAGGCTTTGGTCAAGAAACAATCTTCTAGTAGCATAAAGAACCTTCGCACTGATAATGGGGGGAGTACTTCAACAATGAGTTTTCTAAATTTTTGGCAACTCAAGACATTATTCACCAGCATTTTGTTCCTCATACTCCACAACAGAATGGATTAGCAGAAAGGAAGAATAGAACTTTAAAATAAATGACTAACTGTATGATGCATTCTAAAGATATACCTCCTATCTATTGGGCAGAAGCAGTTAATTGTACTAAATATATTCAGAATCACACACCACACAGAGCACTTGAGCATTTGACTCTAGAGGAAGCTTGGTCCAACACTATGCCAGATGTCTCATTTTTTTGAGTCTTTAGGAGCCATACTTGGGCCTTTGTGCCAAAGAAGAAAAGGAAAGCTTTGGATAAGAAGAGTAAACCCTTGATATTTATAGAGTATTGTGAGGACATGAGAGCTTATCGTCTTTTAGATCCTAATACACATGATGTTATTTTTCAAACACATGTTCAGTTTGATGAGCGTTTCACTCCTCATGATTCTTCATCTTCTTCCATTCCTTCTTCTTCTTTATCTCATCTTGAGGATCCTTTCTTTGAGGAGATTGATGAGGAGGTTATAGATGCCATTGAGGATCATATTCCCACTAATGTTGTCACTATGCCTAAGTGGGCTCATACTACAGTTTTATGAGGAAGCACCTTTCATAGAGGATCTTCCACCCACTAGGCATCATCATGCACATTCTACAGGTTCTGGACTTTTGTGTCAAGTAGTTTCTGAGGATCCACAATCTTTTTCAAAGGCTCATGGGATACCGGAGTGGGATGATGTGATGGTAGCTGAGTATTCTTCTTTGATGAAGAATCATACTTGGGATTTGGTATCTCTTCCTAAAGGAAGAAATATGGTTAGGTGTAAGTGGGTATACCGAACCAAATACGCAGTTGATGGGTCCATTGACAAGTATAAGATTTGTCTTATTGCAAAGGGTTTTTCACAAGTCGAAGGTATTGATTACTCTGAGACTTTTGCACTGTTGCCAAGATGGATTATGTACGCCTTGTACTTACTATTACTACATCACAGGGGTGGCCCATATACCAGATGGATGTGAAGAGTGCCTTCTTACATGGAGATCTACAAGAGGAAATATATATGGAGCATCCGGCTGGATTTTTTTAGGATTCTTCTCCTGTTTGTCGCCTCTGCAGGTCTCTCTATAGTCTCAAACAAGCCCCTCAGGCTTGGTATAAGAAGATGGATTCTTTTCTTCTATCTACTGGTTTTGTTCATTGTCACTCTGATCATACAGTGTATCTCCACCATGTCGGTGAGGATATTGTGATACTTGTCTTGTATGTTGATGATCATTGCTACTTAGTGGAAGCTCTTCTTCCCACATTCGAGTATTCGGGGATCTTTCTACACAGTTTGACATGACAAATCTTGGGCTATTGCATTATTTCCTTGGTTTGCAGATTTCTCAGAAAAATTTAGGGATTCATTTGAGTCAGAAAAAGTACACCCATGATCTTCTTAGGTGCTTTGATATGGCTGATTGTAAGCCAAGTCCATCTCCTTTTCAGTCTGGAGTTACTCTTACATCCACATGTACCACACCACTTTGTGATCCTACATTGTATAGGTAGTTGGTTAGGAGTCTCATGTACTTGACCCATACTCACCCTGATATTTCATTTGTAGTAGGGCTTGTATCTTGATTTGCACATTCTCCTCATAGTATTCACTGGGTTGCTAAAAAGGATTTTGTGCTATTTGCATGGCACTTCCCACTTTGGCCTACACTACACTAGGGGCTCTACTCAGTTGGTTGGGTATACAGATTTAGATTGGGTAGGTTCTATTGATGATAGGTGTTCCACTTCTGGCTATCTTTTCTGTCTTGGTTCTTCTCCAGTTGTTTGGGCATGTAAAAAGCAACAAGCTATTGCACTTTCATCTTTAGAGGTAGAGTACAGGGCAACAGTTACAGTGAGTCAATAGATTCTTTGGCTTCACCAGTTATTGACAGAGTTTGGATTCCCACAGGATTCACCGACTGTACTTTGGTGTGACAACCAAAGTGCAATTCACATTTCTTGCAACCCAGTTGAGCACCAAAGACCAAGCATATCGAGATACACATCCACTTCATTCGGCAAACACATTCAGATGGAGTTCTTTGCTTGAGTACCTTTCGACTCAAAGAACAGTTGCGACATCTTTACGAAGCCTTTTACATCACCTCGCTACCTTGAGTTGCATGGAATTCTTGGGGTTTCAGAAGTTGTTCTTGGGGGGTGTTTGTGAGAACATCTTCCTTCTTCTTCTTCTTTCTCTTTCCTTCTAGCAGGATTCTTTCCTTCTTTTGGTTCGATATTTCTTCATGGATATATTGTACATGAGTACCTCATCAAGCCTAGTTGTCGGGACTCATACTGTGGACATGCCACTTCTATTTTGGCCCCTAGCTTCACTTGAGGGGGTGTTAGAGTAGTTATTTACCTTAGCTCATGTTCACCTAGGTACATTATTTACCTTTATTGTATTTATCCTCACCCACTTATGTGTGTGGATATTTATTTTTATTTATTTAGATATTAGGAGATATTATCTAGTTGGTAGGTATAGTTCTTTCCTTGATCTATGGTATTGACTAGTTCTTTCCTAGATCTATGGTATCGACTAGATCCTTAATGTCTAGTACTCTCATAAATCTATGGACTTGAATAGTTATTTGATGACTAGTTCTTTCCATGATTTATGGCTTGATCTACGACCTTGACTAGTTCTTAGATTGTTATTCCTTGCCTATATAAGCAAGGCCCATTCTCATTGTATTTCATTGAGTTCCATAATAATATATGATATTTTTGTTCATTTGTTTGCAAAGGTTTATGTAAAGTTATTCTGGCGAATTACTTTCATCTTATTGATCATGATGTTTGATTAGCATCTGTGTTCTTAGCTTGGCACGATTTGGTTATCATTCCTTTTAATTTCATCAAGTACTTTTATTATTCAAATTCTACAATCACAAGACATCATTGCACCTCTAAAATGTCTCTTAAAAACAAATCATTTAAAAAAGTCTAAACTTCATTCACCTCACCGCTGATATATGTCGAATCTTTTGTGAAAGGTATAATCACAAGCATATTTTCTCTCAAAAGAACTCATCATATCATCCTTTACCAAAAACATAGTCTCTATGCCTTAAATACCTCTATGCATGAGCTAAAAAAGATAATCTACGTTCTTGACAATTGTAGATATATATATATATATATATATAAAATAAGGAATTAGAGAATTTTACACCAACATGAGCGGGTAATACATCCTGTGACTCAATCTCAATATTATTTACACACAAAACAAGGTCTTCATACCACAAAACAAAGTTCTTAAATTACATTTGCTATTTTTTTATACAAAATATGTATCTCTTCCATTTCTCAATATTCCCCCTTGAGGAATCCACTCTTCCTCCTATTTCTTAGAGGACAACTCATCTGTTTTCTCGAATTCTCTCCTCTTGAATAGTTTGAATTTGTCTTAATCGACTCTAGTAGTGAATCTTATCTAGTACTAAATCTCGGTTAGGTGAGATTTTTTCTCAAATATACATGCAATATTCAAGGAATCAGGTTTTCAATTTAGAAATAGTCTAGTCAAGATCATGTTGGCTTCCTATAATTGTACAACCTCTTTCCAATGTACTATACTCCACAAGAAACTTGACTTTCACCTCTAGAACACCTATTTTCTACTTTCACACTTGTACAAGTAGAATTTACATCACAAATGAAATTTTCACCCTAATACTTGGAGGGAAACTTTAACGACTCCTAATACATGATATATGCCTTTCAATGGCTTATTATGTCTTGTCCTATGTTTTATTCCATCAAAGTGTGATGCTCTTGCATCAGACTACCCATCTTGAAATTTTCCTTGAGCTCCTGCTCATTGCTCTTTATCAATTCTTGCTTTTGTTGTTCATGATTTCTTCATCTACCCTTGAATACTTGGGTCCCATGTTCTCTTTGTCTATGCTAGATTTTGTGTCTTCTTATTGTATTCTTTGTATCTCATCTTCTTACTCATTTTTATCTTCTTGTACTTGCCTTTTCTTGTCTACTTCTCATCTACTATACTCCATATTATTGCTTCATCTTCATGTAGGTCTTGAAATTCTTCCCGTTCTCTTTCTAAGAGATCTCTCATGTGAATTTGGGCTACTTCCACCTTATCGAGAGAAACCTTAGACACAAAACTTGGAAGCCATGAAGCTTCTTCATGTTGCTGCTCCTCCTCTTCTCTTTTTGTTTTTTCATTGACCAATCCCAATTTGGTCTTCTTATCCCTATTTTTTCTTGCATTGCTTCATCCCTAGGATTTTCAATGAGCCTTTCATTCCAATCTTCTCTCACAACTGTTGCATTTGCTTCTTCTTTCACTATTCTTCCTCCTTAAAACTCATTTTCCTTCTTCCATTCATCAAATTTCTCCATCTTAGCTGGTTTAGGATAGTCATTAGTATTTCATTATGCAAAGCATACTCTAATGCATTCACCTCAGCCTATAGTTGCTCCATGTTCTCATAAACAAACTCATCCTCTTATTCAAAATACAACATCTCCTGAATTAGTTTTGTGTCATCCATACTATCATCAAAACAAACAAAATATGATTTCAATTTTTCACATTTTACCTCTTCATTTTCATGTACTTGTGAGTGTTCTTCATCATTTTTCCATGCTTCCACCTCTTCTTCATCCATGGGTTGACTTACAAATAAAGTTTCTATCTTCTTCAATTCTTCCTACAACAAGAAATCATCCATATCTTTTTGGCATTCATCAAACTTAGGTCCAACACTTAGACACTGTTATAATTCCTCTCAGAAGTCTACATTTTCCTTCATTTTATCAATTTAACCTCCATAAGAGAATTCACCTGCTTCCACATTATTCCATACTATCTTCTCTTTGCAAAATCTAGTCATACATTCATCATTATCATTAACCATGCTTGAAATATCATCAACTAGATGAATCAAATTTAGTTTGTTTACCTTTATCTATCATTTCATTTACCTCTTTTGGAATGGCATTCAACTTCTTCTTCTAGCAGCTCCTTGGAACACTAATTGGTTTCTTAGTCTTCTTAATTTCATATGCATCTATTTGGGCTTCATATAATTTCTTGCATGTTGTTTTCTTGAGCCAATTGGGCACTATGTATCCATATGCTTTTGCAAGGTCCTCTATGCTAATTTCTTGTTCTTTCTTCCCTTTTTCTTACTATATGTACTCATGTTTGAATGCTTTCAAATGCATTCCTTTCTACCCTTATGTTATGAAATCTTTTCTTGATCTCTCATCCATCATAAATTCCTTAGCTAGGTTGCCTTCTATACCTACAAAATCAGACGTAGACATACCATTATTATTTTAAAATGTCCTTCAAATAGGATTTCCATCATTCTTCTTGACTTCTCTTTGTGGTTCTTCCTCATATTCACTAAACCACTCATTCTCTTCATCTATGAAGTCTTCATACTCATGCTCTGTCTCATCTCTATAAGAATCTTCACATGCTTCACTCATGAAGCTTAGCTCTTCTTGTGTATCCATCATCTCATCCTGTATGCTTTCAATCTCTTCATATGCTCTACCAACTAGATTTTCCCCTACTGTTACTATCTCTTTCTCAAGGAGTTCAACATGTCTCCTTATTTCAGCTATCTCTCTTTCTTTCTTCTTTTCTCCTACCACTCTTACCTCTCTCATTTCCTACACCAACACCATTACCTATCTCAAATCCATAATTTCTATCTCTCTCTCTCTCTCATCCAAGTCTCTATCACCTTGGATTGTATCCTTCTTTTCTATCTCTTATCCAAGCTCCTTCTTGGATATCTGCTACCTCTTTCTTCTCTCTTTCTCACAACCTTTCACTATGCAAGCTCTAGTGGCATTAGGCTGATTTCCTTTACTCACTCTTCTTATAGCTAAGGTGTAGCTTCTTAGCTTATTTTCACTTCTTCTTCCTTCTTGAATACTTAAGTCTCTCTCTCTCCTTCACCTTCGTACAAACTTGCATTACTCATTCATCTGATCATTAGCACAAACAAACAAAATCCAACATTTATACAACATCTATATTCTAATAAATAGTCAAATCGAGACCTTCTCTCGATACTAGAATTGGTGCATGCCTTCTTAGCTCAAAACATCCACCCTCAACTTATATATATCATGTTCTAGTATCACCATCTATGCTTCTCCACCCAATCTAGACTCACACCCTCCTTGGTGTATTCACCTATCTCTGTATCAATCAACATTTAAGACTGATTTCCTATCATACAACCCATGAAAAGTGTTGGAACATAATGATTAAGTGGTATGGCCAGCTCTTAATGTATATGGGTCCACCACTAATATGTAGGTTAATATTTAATAATGTAAAATATTTATATTTATATTATTAAATATGCTAACCTAGGTATACACTTTAGGTTAAATATTTAATATCATGAAATGATTATATTTTTAATATTAAATATTGTAAACCTAGGTGTATGTGACAACCATTTTAGGTTGAAAAGGTGGGTCGGGAGACATACCCGATTACCTTATATAAAAATAACTTTAGATCCTCATTTGATATATCTAAAAATATATCAAAGGTGTGCAAATCAAGTGATTTGATTTTACCCTTAGTAAATAAGGTTTCAAAGGAGGAGGTGATCTCACTGGATATAAAATAAGTTCTCTCAAGTAAAATGTTATTTTCAAAGTGATTTTTACCCTATTGGGGTTTTCCACTATAAATATCGTGTCACGTGTGTTATTTATTTTTCTGTAAGTATTTCTTTATTTACTTATGCTATGATGTAATATTTATTTAAATATTTATTGTAACATTATGTAATATATAAGTTGATTAAATCCCTATTTATTAGAATCCTCAAATTCTAACATGGTAACAAGCGAGGTAAATTAAATGTATGGGTTTTTTCAACCAACCCGAAAGGGTATTTAAAAGTATTTTTTGGGGGAAGGGGGAGATGTAATAAGATATGATTCTTACTTTCATTTACATTTTGTAAATTGTATGGAATTAATATTTGTTTGGAGATTGATGTGTGCACAGTGAAAAGGGCTTCAATATTTACCTACGCGAAAATCACGTAAAAAGAAAGGATTTATTACTATATGAAATAATTTTCATGTTTTCTATAATTTCAAATGTTTGCATGCTTAAATATTTTGAAAGGTAAATTCATACTTGTGTTCTTTGGTCCCTTCTAAAAGGATTCGATTTAAAAACTATAGTTTATAGTTAATCTATAACTATATCCTATATAATTTTAAAAATATATTATTATTTTAAAATAAAAATATATAATATAGAATAAGGTTTATATAATAATTTATATAAACATCATATTAAAATTTATATAGTTTTTAAAAAATATATATTAAAAGTTTTAAACCGTATTAAAATTACATGGGATTGAGGAAGAGTCATACATACCATATATATTTAAACTGGACATATATAGTGTTTGAATCATATTTTATATATATGTTTTAAACCAAGTTTATATATGTTTTAAAAAACATAAGTGCTTACTTTTTTTAGGAAAAATCTTAATACTTATTAAATATAACCTAAAAATGTGTCTCTAACCATTTATATTATCCATGTGGCGTCCCAACTATTTATAAATAAACCTATTTAAAGGTTTTCTTTTACAAAACCTAAATCTTGAATGAAACCAACTACAACATTTGGGTCAAAATAGAATTTATAGGCGAAGAAACTCATGAAAATATAGACAATTGTTTAGTCGGTGAAATCCCTCCGAGGTTGCTCTCATAAATCTACTTGCGGTAAAATACGGTCTATGTCCTTTAAACTCCTTTAATAAAGGTTGTGTTTTTATAGATAACATTAATGCATTCTTATAACGAATTATAATATAATAGGTTATTATAATATATTAAAATATAACCTCCCTAATATTATACTGGAAGAAATTCTGAAATCTTACATTTTGGAAATACACAACAATTTTTGGCTTCATTAAATTTGATTGGTCGAATGACCATCACGACAAAAAACATTATGAAACTTATTATGACGGTCATTTAGGCCAAATTTAAGATTAAATCTTAGGGGTCTCTTTTTCATTTCTATATAGTTGGAAATATTTTTTATATAAATCCGGGTATAATACAAAGCCCTTTATATCATGGGGTTATTATTTTGATCATGGAGGTTAATTAGTATGCATTATCAGAATGAAATTAGTTATGATAAAATAGTTTCTTTAGATCCATAAAATTTAGATCTCGATTCTATTAAAAGTATTATTTTTATTATCGATAAATATGTATCTAACTCGTGGTACATTATATATATCAGAATGGGGTTTGTTTTATGATTTTGTGCAATGTGAATTCTTATAACGAATGCAAAGGGCTCTTTCTATGATTTTGTGCGATGTGAATACCTTCTACACATTGGTAATATCAAACATCCAAAAGAGGTATGGACACAATTAGAATTCATGTATGAAGGATACTTGGTATATCAAGTATAGTAATGAGAGTATAATACTTGAAGAAATTCAAAGAAATAGTTTGTATATTTTTGATGATTTCTCTTCTACATCTTATTTTATATCTCGAGTTTGAATAATTCAAAACTATGGCATGAAAGGTTAGGACATGTTAATTATCGAAGCTTATATGAAATGTATAGATATAATTTAGTGACAGGTTTATATGTGTTGTTTTCTTCTCTTGAAGTTACTTCATTAAATGTTTCTAAATGATAGTTTTAATTCTGATTTAGTAAATGGTCATGATGATGTTTTGATGTTATAGATGTTTCTAAAACTCTTATCTTCCTAGATAAGAAATTAAATTGGGCTCAATCTATGTTAGAAATTTTAAATCCTATTAACCTTAGGAAAATGACTAGAAGCCATCATATGTACCATGTATTAATTACCTTGTATGAACCTAAGTTGTAAAGTATTATAGGGTCTAGGTGGATATACAAAGTAAAATATAATGGTGATGGTAGTATTAACAAACATAAAGCTAGACTTGTTGCTAGAGGTTTCACTTAGAAACTTGGTATTGATTATGTTGAGACATTTCCTATAGTTAAAATGAGTACTGTTAGGGCCTTATTTGTAATTGCCACTCAATTTGGGTGGGAAATCCACCAAATGGATAAGAAAAATACTTTTTTGAATTACGATTTAAAAGAAGAACTTTACATGTTTCAACCTAAAGGATTTGAAGAAACTGTAAAGAAAACTATGTTTGTAAGTTAAGGTTTCCTTGTATGGTTTAAAATAAACTCTTAGAGCTTGGTATGTAAAAATTGTTTCCTTCTTTAAAAGTCTGTTAGGTTTTGTTAATTGTTCTTCTAACAATGATATATTCATTAAGAAATAAGGATTGCATATTATCATTATATGTTTATAATTGATGATTTTCTTATGTCTAGTGACAATTTTGATTTAATTAATAGGATTAAAGAGAAATTGAAGCGATGACTTTGAAATGAATGAGTTAGGTCTCTCACATCATGTTATTTATATGATTGTATTTTATTCTATTGTTATTTTTAAAGCACAATATACAACCATTGTATTGAAATTTTTTCTTATGATTGATTGTAAAAAAATTTCTACTTCAATGGAAGTTAAAATAAATATTGATCCTAAATCGCATATGAAAAAATTTGATCATATTTTATATACGTTGTTAGTTGATAGTTTGATTTATCTAACTATAACTAGATCGAGATGTTTTCTATACAATAGGAATTACTTCAAGGTTTATAGAGGAACATTTTTTAGAGATTATTAGAATCTTGCAAAAAGAATTTTTAGATATTTGAAAGGAACAATTAATTATGGGTTGCATTATAATAAGAATGAAAATACTATCTTATATGGATTTTGTGATTCTAACCATACTTGATGTTGTGTTATAAAATATACTTTGGATATGTGTTCAAGTTTTTTGGTGTAGGAACCATTACTTGGAATAAAAATACAATCAATAGTCTCCATTTCTTCTACTAAGGTAGAGAAGTACAATGGAAGAAGTAAATAAGCCATGTGGCTACAATGGTTGTTGGTAGAGATACACATGGAAGCTAAAGGAAGTATTTATCTTCTATGTGGTGGTCAAAGTTGTATTACTCTTGATTAAGAATCCATTTCAACATCAGAGGATGAAGAACATTGAGATACATATACGCTTCACCCATGAGAAGGTGCAAAGTGATGAGATAAATCTCAAGTTCATGTTGATGAAGAGCAGGTTGCTGACATCTTTATAAAGTCCCCAGTGCTACAAAGTTTTGTCACTTTCGTGAAAAACTTAGATTTTCGAGTTTCATTGAGGGGGAGTGTGCATGACAATGTCACCTCCTAATGGAACTTATTTTTGTAAAAAGACCTTCGAGCATTTGTAAAATACCTTCGGGAAAGTGTAAAAAAAAACCTTTGGGCAAGTGTAAAAATACCTTCGGGCATGTATACCTCCTCGGCTTCTTTTTTAGAAATAAGTGTAGAAATATCTTAAAGGAGGTCTTAAGTAAACTCTTTAGTGCTATTGAGTTTATTGGTAAACATCCAGTACAAGAATATTTTTAAAGAGGTCCTTGGTTGTAAAAGACTCCTATATGCTTGAGTTCAATAACTTTTTATGAGAACTTGCGAGAACATGTAAAATTCACAAATCATACTTAGCCACTGATCATGGGATGATCTTTGGGATTCTAAATCCTTTTGTATAAAAAAGGTAAATTAAGTATGATGAAGGTGTTATAATTCCTTCAACCGATATGCTAACCTAAAACCTTTATGGTTTAAGGATTGTAAATCCTATAGTGTACCACGAATAGGTAATCTATTGGCATATGTTATGTTATCCCACTTAACATTAAGGGGGAGTGTTGGAACATAATGATTAAGTGGTTTGGCTAACCCTTAATGTATATGGGTCCATCACTAATATATAGGTTAATATTTAATAATATGAAATATTTATATTTCTATTATTAAATATTCTAACCTAGGTATATACTTTAGGTTAAATATTTAATATCATGAAATGATTATATTTATAATATTAAATATTATAAACCTAGGTGTATGTGTTAACCATTTTAGGTTGAAAATGTGGGTGGAGACATACCCGATTACCTTATATAAAAAGGACTTTAGGTCCTCATTTGATATATTCAGGAAATATATCAAAGGTGTGCAAATCAAGTGATTTGATTTTACCCTTTGTAAATATGGTTTCAAAGGAGGAGGTGATCTTACTAGATGTAAAATAAGTTCTCTAAAGTAAAAGGTTATTTTCAAAGTGGTTTTTACCCTATTGGGGTTTTCCACTATAAATATTGTGTCATCTGTGTTATTTATTTCTTATAAGTATTTCTTTATTTACTTATGTTATGATGTAATATTTATTTAAATATTTATTGTAACATTATGTAATATGTAATTTGATTAAATATGTATTTATTAGAATCCTTAAATTCTAACAAAAAGTACTCAAGTACTATCCTCGACTTCCCTAACCGTTCTATTACCCTTTTCCTCAAGGGAGTCCATTTCTTTAATCTCAACACTTGTCTCCTCAAGTCCTATAACTATTTTCTCATTTTCCTTTTACTCAAATTATTTTAGTTTGAATATGTACATTCATTTCTTAATATGTATTGGCTACCTATCTTTATACAATGAGCCTCTCTCTACTATTGGATTCATAGTCCTCAATCTTTCTTCTTGAGCACTAGACCTAAAATTTCTTGTCTTCATACAATGATTCCAAGTAATTCTCTCATTTTATACATCTTGTATCAATCAATTCACACTCATCCCATTCAATATAATCCACTCTAGGAGATTTAGGCCCTAACTTTAATCCCAAGACCAAAACAAATCCTTCATTCCCTTTAAGACCAAGTTATTACCCATATAGTGGTTGGAGTGTTTTGAATATGTCCACAACAAGTTATAAACTTATATAACTTATCTATTACAATTTCAAGGTGTACACAAAAATTTAGACCTCAACTCTTTGTTTTGTTCTCTTTAATCCACCTTTCCACTTTAAGGTTTATTAGGCCAAACAAGGCTTGTCACCACACAAATCTCCCTAAAATTATGGATGCAAAGAATTTCAAGACATCAATTAGAGTTATTTGATAATGTAAGGAAGTTTTTTAATATCCATAGAAGTCTCATGAATGGATTCTTCACTTTCCTCCAAGTTCCTTTACAAAATGACTCATTGTACAAAATTTGTCACTTGTGCGAGATAGTCACATTAGGACTAGTAATAAAATTCTCTAAATTCAACCATTAAACTCTCGAAATTATTTTTGATTCTCTTTGAGGAGATAGTTGAGATATACCCTACCAAATTTTAGGGTGAAATTCCATGTTTAGAGCTTCCATGATCGACCACTAGACACGGTCATAAGGTTACCCGAGAATGATCAAAGCTTCATAAATATTTTTAAATTTTTCTTCAAAAATTAAAATCTAGCTCTAAGGTTTGTGATAACATACCCAACAGGTTTGAATTCATGTTGGAAGCCTTGAAGGTTTTGGTCATTAAATTTGGCTACTATAAGAAACTCATGCAGATTGATTAGATAGGGTATTCCTAACCCTCAAGCTTAAAAATGGAGATCTCGAGTCTCATTTATAAATAGGGATTATTTATTACTTAAAAATAATATACATCAACCTCAAAAGTTAAAAACTCATTCATACATTCCTTTTGATATAAATGAGTCCATGTTTTCACAAACATTATATGCAAAGTTATACACAGCTTTCATTTTTTTCTTTCTATAAAGACATAAGGCATAAACCCTTCATGATGTAAGTATACCATAAATAGCCTAATCGCACTTAGCTTCAATGTAAGGATATCATGTACTAGTTCATTATTATGTTACTATTCCAATTCTACAATCATAGTACATTGCACAGTTTTGAAATGTCTCTGCATAACAAAGCATTCCTACACGGTCTAAAATTCATTCACCTAACTCGATATATGTAAGAATAATTTTGGAAAGGTATAATCACAAGAATATTTTCTCTCAAAATAACTCATCATATCATCCTTTACTAGAAACCACAGTCTCCATGCCTTAAGGCCCTCTATGCATGAGCTAATAAAGATAATCTAAGTTCTTGGAATACATATCTCCTTGAGGTCTTCTGAAGGCGATGAATATGAGATTATATATATATATATATATATATATATATATATATAAGGAATTAGATAATTTTACACCAACATGAGTAGGTAATACATCCTGCAACTCAGTCTCGGATTATTCATAGACAAAACAAGGTCTCTTCATACCACAAAACAAAGTTCTTAAATCACATTTGCTATTTTGTTTATACAAAATATTTCTCTTCCATTTATTAGTCTTCCCCCTTGAGGAATCCACCCTTCCTCCTATTTCTTAGAGGATAACTCATCTATTTTCTCAAATTCCTCTCCTCTTGAATAGTGTTAATTTTTCCTATTCTAGTTGGTAGTGAGTCTTATCTAGGACTAAATCTCAATTAGGTGAGATTTTGTCTCAACTATACATGCAAGATTCAAGAAATCAGGTTTTCCAACTCATAAATAGCCTAGTGAAGATCATATTGGTTTCCTATAATTGTGAAACCTCTTGCCAACATACTATACTCCACAAGAAAATTGAATTTTACCTCTAGAACACCTATTTTTTATTTTCACACTTGTACAAGTAGAATTTACATCACAAATTCAAATGTTCACCCTAATACTTGGAAGGAAACTTTGACAACTCCTAATACATATTAAATTCCTTTTAAATTATTATTATGTCTTGTCCTATGTTTTATTCCATCAAAGTGTGATGCTCTTGCATCATTGAGAAATAGGAAGGATTACACCTAGGACACAAAATCTTGGAGATTTAAGTTTGTAATTAAGTACCTATGCTATGAAACAAACAAAAAGAGCACCAAAGGGTAATAAGATACCATAGGAAGCACTAGATGACTTGTTTTTGGAAATGAAATATCCACATGAAGTGATTGTGGGAAAAGATGGGTGTTTTTGTTGTGGAAGTGTAAAATAAGTGAATATAACCATTGCGCGCAAGGACACAAAAAAACATTAAAAATAATGTGTTGAAGGAGATGAGGTAGTGGATTGCAGGAGGACATATAGTATTTGATGAAAAGGTGCACAAGATGTAGAAAATCATGGGAGTATTACAGTTGTATGAGTTACCATTTTTTGGTAAGCCCAAACAACTATGCCAATGGCTGATGTAATGTGTCCATGAAGAATAATTATACTACGCAGAAGAAGGATGCGCCTAGCTTCCAAGTTGATCAAAAAGTAATTGGGATGTGAAATAGTGGCAAGGAGATAGTGCTTGATCTTTAGGATGAGACAACAATAGAGGAGACAACCACAAAATTGGAGTATTAAAGGGGAAGTCACGCCTTCAACCTCACAAACATTACTCGACCTTGGAACCAAAGTAGTTGCGCACTTGGTGTGTTTTGAATTGGGTGCCTCTCTAAGATTGTCCGAGGTCAATAAGAAATTTCTTCATATTGCGTACAAGATAGTGCAGGGACCTAGCATAATATTTCCTACTTCATAGCAGAAAATATATCATAGACAAAGCAATGACCCAAAAAAAAAAGGAGAGAAAATCACATTGGGGTATATTCTTTTACTAATAGTGTTGTGGGAGATAGGTTTCTAGATGGTCCTGATAGACAAAAATGGGAGCATCCCATTGAGAAGAAATATTTGGTGCAACGATTCTACAGTACACTTATTATGGCTTAACTTCCAATCCATACAAGGCGTGCCTAGTAAATCATACAAGAGGATGAGCGATGCATTTGAAAATGAATGGTGCATACCAAAAGAGTTGTCAGTGGTATTAGAAGGGTAGGTATATTGTTTAGTAATGTAGCACTTCTACCTTGGAAGATTTTTGTTGAAAAATGAGGATATGGGGTTGTGGTGAAAACTACTATTTGTATTCACCATGAAATAGTTCAAGATTTTGGTAAGAAAAATTACAGATGCACAACCTCAAAATTTAATGTACGCAGGGTAGATATTGACTACCACATGTTACGAAAGACATATGGGTATGACATTAAGGCACCCTATGTAGAAATAATGAAATATGATCTGATGGACCTCCATCCTAGTATGATGCTAGCAGTGGATAAATAGGTGTGTCAATTATATATCTACTTGATTCCAAATATCTAGGATGGAATGGTGGTTAATGTGTATGATATCACCCTTACACCACCACCATCAAAGAAGAAAAATGTGAGGATAGTAGAAAACACATGTGTGAGTCCACTCCTCTAATAGAATAATATGAAGAAGATGATATGGAGTTCTCCTCAACCATATTGCAAGGAGGAAGATGTAGAGGTGGTGCCAAGAAGGGAGGGAAGCAAAAACTCTACAAGTTTCACCAAATTTTTCAATAGGGATCACGCGTAGGCCCAACCAAAAATAGGAGAAGTCTCATATTATTCACACCTAGGAAGAGGAAGTTCGGGAGGAAGAACATGTACATGAAAAGGAGTGTGAGAAAGGGAATGAAGAAGTGAACAAGGAGGAACATGAATATATGTATGATGAAGTGGAACAAGAAGTGAAAGGAATTGGGAAGACCAAGGCACATGAGAGGAAATAGGTCATGTGCATCATGACTTTAGACATGAGATACCACGCAGAAGCACGTGGTAGGAAGGATGCCAAGAAAGACTCCACCGGTACCCCTAGAGATGTCATATATAGATGATATGTATAAGATCCTCATGTAAAGATTTCAGATATCAATGCCTAATGACCAACTATTCTATTGGGAAATGTTTGATAAGGTTGAAGCCCATCCACATACATAGAAGTTTCTCTCATAGGCATTACAGAGACGTATATGGAGGAGGTTGAGTTTGAGATAAAGAAGGACTATGTATTTGAATTACATGGAACAAAGGACATGTCAAAGGTCTATAAAGTGGTGGAATCGACTTGGTTATTAGATGAGAAGGCATGTAATGCCCTAAATAAAATGGCCACCAAGGTAGGAAGGAGAAATATTGACAAAGGGGCCGTAATAAGAAGAATGCAAAAGGACATGGAAAGAAAGCATGGGAAGAATCAGAGACTGGCAGAGGAGATAAGTGACAAAAATAAGGAAATGACAAATGTATATAATAAAGTAGTAGACCTTCTCAATAACATTGCATGCACATGTCTAGATATTATATCACGGATAGACCATACCATAGTACAAAGATGGATTACTTAGAAGAACCGATACAACTACTACTGAGAAGGTTTTAATGGCGTAACCTACATCGGAAGAGTTGGCTAGTGCTAATAAATACAAGGTGGAGTAGAAACTAGAAGAATATACAAAACTTGGCACCGATATGAAGGAATTCACGTGAAGGACAAAATGATTTCTTACAAACATTTAGGATACGTTGACAATCCCGAATGTGCACATCATGCATGTTGAAGTGGAATTGAAGAAACTATAGGACTCACTATTGACAAATAGGTCCAAGCACAAGAAGGTATTGCATGAAGTTAGTGAGAAGAAAGAAGATATAAAGGCTAAACACATTATGATAGAAGGCATGATTAAAAAATTCCAAGTAATGGTAATGCGCATGGTATATGGTTTGGAGGGCATCACCATATAATGGGATGTCATAATAAAAGAGTTACAAGAGAAGGGCAATGAATTGAATCTAGAAGATATTCTAGATATCATTGAGATAGATCCGGAAAGGTATCTAATGATGTTGAAGAGTGGAAGTAGCTAGAGAAGGGAATCATGCTAGAGTTACTAGAACTTTTACCATCACCATATCCTAATTTTTGATACAAGTATAAGGACAACATTTATTCTTTTATATTATTGGGGTATTAATCACATTCATTTATTCTTCCATTCTGTTAGACATTCTTTCATTCTTGTATTACCGAAGATGGATAATATCCCTAGTGTGGGATAATGTTGATAGATGAAAGTGGCTAACTATGGGAAATGTGCCAAGGTGCACATGAAAGTGTATGTAATGGAAAGTTGCAAAAGCTATGGAATGAGGCTAAAGAACCTCAAATCTTTGCTAACTCAACTATGCACCATGAGATAAGAGATAAACAAGGGAAACTAACATGAAAGCATTATAACTTTGATAAAAACATCAAAAACTAACATGATAAAGCTACTCTCTACTCTTTAGATTACTTAATTTAAGAAATTGAACCTAAAAAGATCAACTTAGCAATCAAATGTGATGTTTGATATGAAACTCAAGCTTTCAAGAATGGAGTCTCACCATTAATGGCTTCAAGGCCAATGGTTCTCTCCATATTACTCAAAACTTGGTTTAAGGATGCAAATGGAGGTGTTAGCTCAACAATGGAGGAAGGAAAGCTTTAGATCAAATGTATAATTAGCTTTTATAAATGAGATCCAAGCTTTCTTAGGCTTGTTTTGGTTTTGTGTTATGTAAAGTTGTAAGTTTGAATGGGTAGGCTTAGCCTTGTATTTATAGTTTTTGGTTTAGAATATTTTGGAATTTGGGTGCATGTGGGACTAAAGCTTAAAAATCACTTTTAGATTAGATTAGGATAAACATACTTTATGCTTAGTTAAGCTTGGTTTAGGCTAGTTAACTAGGGTTTAGGCTAGTTAAAATTGATTAGCAAGTGATTAGAGACTCATTTAAAGTTGGGAGGGGTCTGGATAATCAATTGTGACTGATAGATAGCCTACGAAGCTAATAGAAGTGGTTCAGAGAGAACTAGGGAGGTCCTGAATTGTCGAAAGGAGGAATGTTTAGCTAATAAGAGAGATATTATCCAAATAAGCTGATTATAGGAGGAATACGACCAAGAAGGTTTCATGAATGGGCATCCGAGAATGGAGTGAAGAATAGCTAATTGACAAAGTGTCATCAATTGGTTGAAATGGATGAAATGCTAAGTGTAAGCATGTTTTAGGTGTCTATAGAAAGAAGAAGGAAAAATATTACAAGTACAAGAAATTGTGTGAGGGTACACACAAAAGAAATAATAAGTGGACGTATGAAATGTTGTGTGTAGGAATGGTCATAAAAATAGATAGGCGTAAAAAAGAGAATGTATAAAAATAGGAAAAGCATTGGTTGGCTTGAAAAGCAAAGAAAATCTATAAATGAATAAAAATAGCATTAAAGAACATGAAAGGAAATAGATGAAGATAAAATATGCATGGGAATATGCAACTAAATAAAACATATCGTGAATGTTAAGTAATCTATTAATATCACACATGGAGAGAGAACAACCGGTTAAAGAAAAAAACACAAATCTACGACACATAAAAGATAAGTATAGAGGATTATATTAATAGGTTAAATAATTGTAATGATTTTAAGGAAAACTTCTCACTATCTATATATAGTTGTCACATATTTGTAAAAGTAGTGCTTGACAAAGAGGGGTGCAATGATATATAGTGTAATAATGTGAGTGTGAGAACTTGAATGAGAGCTAAGCTATGTTTGTAATGTTTTGTGATATTTTATTATGCAATGTATGACCTATTATGGATTTCCAAGGTTAGGAGAGATGAACGAGGTGTCATTGGAATTCAGATCTTGATATTAATTGTATATGTTATGGAATGAATGATCAAATCTCCTTATTGTTATTATCTTTTTCATGATTTCTATTATATTGTCTTCTATTTTATGCTATGCAATGTGTTATGCTGACTACACATCTTGCATGATCTAACAAAGAGGGACCTGGTAGGTGGAACACACTTCCCAAGTCTATTAGGCCCGATGGTACTATCCCTAATAGAAGCATCACTTAATGGATAGGACACCGGCATTAACTATAATATATATTGAAAGGAGAGATTATAATAAGCATGTATTGTATAGAAGATATTAAGGGTGTCACATTAAACCATGTCTCGAAGGTCAAGAGAGATATCGATATGGGGAGGATGGGACATTATGAATAATTTATTATCCATGATTACAAAGATAGAGGATGAAACCAAGAATGACATGGTGATCTTCCCACTCAACTAGTATTTGTGTAGTAGGACAATGGTAGTATATGACGTAACCTCCGAGTATATGATAGATGTGACCCACAAAGAATGATATAGAGATCACCACCTTCTTGGTTTCTTTTTGTGCTCGCTCTTATATCGAGTTGAGCACTTGGAAAATAGTTTGAGTGATGTGCCAGCATTCCTGACTAAGTGGTGCTAACAATTAAGACTACATGTTGTACAAGAATTGAGGTCCCGACTATCTTACCCTTTTTAAACATATCATACATTAAGAATTTAGACTAAATTTGTTGAGCTACCCCCTTGATTCCTTCCCAAAATAAATATTGCTTGATTTTATGATCTAAATCCTCAAAATATCAAATTTCCCTACTAAAGACCGATAAAGATTTGAAATAACGTTTTCTTAAGCGTAGGTTTCGACACAAGTATAATTTATCCTTTTACTACATGGTATTACATTTACACATAAAAATTTACAATACTCTTGAATCTTGTTGGATTTTAAAAAAATGATCTCATGAGCAAGGCATGTTTGATGAGACATGGAGTTCGGTGAGCCTTCCAACGTTGAGCTCAATGGTGGGAAACCTCAACACAACCGAGGCAAGTTTGGAGCTCGGTAGAGCCGAGTTAGCACAACATACACATGGTCAAGTAATGCGGGATATGCACAACTCGTAAAATAGTAGAAAAGATGCACAAGGTAATTTTGGCACTTAGAACAATGGTAGGGTTGAGTTGCATAGCAAGTGACTTGGTTTGGGCTAGGTTCTTAGGTATGTAAGGTGAACATGTATTGGCTCGAGGAGATCACAATAGGGGTGAATGACGAGGTTCGACAGGGGAAAAATCTTGATGGAAACAATGACCACTTGGCCACTAGAAGCACCTAATGGTGTGGAGATAGGGAAGCTCAATGCATTGAGATAGGGATTCAATTGAGATGATGGGTGGCAGGACTCACAAGCTAGGGAATGTTAACATTTCAAACTTGGTGATGTGGCTCAATCTTTGGCTCGATGTCATAAATTCCAAGTGGAATGGTCGCCAAAGGGAGTATCTTGTGAGGTTCGGAGGTAGTCAAAGTTCGTAATTTGGAGGACCATCAAGTAGGAACTCTCCCGACAAATTGTTGTAAATGATGGAGGGATCCCGATCTCCAAACTCGAATTTCAAAGTTTCGTAGTCGGTGAGTTCGAGAGGAAAAGTGGCGAGTTGGGGTGAAAATGAGTGAATGTCACAAACTCGAAGTTTGAATTTTGAACTTCAGGTTTCATGATTTTGTGGCACGTTGGAGATTTGGGGTGGTCAAGGTGATAAGTGAGGCATGGGGTGGTTTTTGAGGAAGTAATGTCAAGTCACATTGAGTTAAGGGTGAAACAAATTCGATGGACTCAATCAAGGAGGTGATTAGATAAATTTTGAGACAGAGTTGTCGAGCCCGGCATGTAAGGTGGGCGCATGGAATTTGGGGTCTATATTGACCAATTTGAAGTGGGTGAAAGCAAAGTGATGGGTTAAAATGAATGGCTCACCTAAAAACATTAAGGAACCCATCATGCGAGATAATGTAGGGAGCTCGTTGAGTCAAGCTAGCGAGATGGTTGGAAAACTAAGTCAACCCACTAAAAACCCCTCAAATGCAAACTTAACCCCACAGGGTCCCACCAATAGCAAGGGATAACCTCCAAAAGAATTTGTAAGTATTATTTTTAATCAAATGGAGGGGAATTCAAAATTTTGAAATTATGAAGCATGGAGGGGAGTTTTCTTTTTGGGGTACAAGCTTGATGTAATCAAGAATGGAGTGTTGCAAGTCAAACATGGGCATGTTGAGTTGTGGAGCTTAATTGCTTCACATTAGCATGCTTTACAAAAATTTCTGAAAGACACAAGAACCAATGTTGGTCGGTGGTGATATCGAGCATTAGTCACACAGGGATCCGGTATTTGTCAAAGCAAGGAGGAGTTGACATTGGTTAGGGTAATTGACATCAATTACCTGTGCGTGAATGTTTATATTTAACTCATGGGAATTAGATCTAATCTTTATTGTAAAGTTGATCTAATGGTTGTAAATGCATAATTAAAGTGCCCTAAGTTGGTATATGTATAAAGGCATGAGAATTAGGGTTAGAAGGTGGTGAATTACATTTTTGAATGTAAGTTTCCTTGGAGAGAAAGAAAGAGTAGCTGGTGAGGAGAAAACATTATACATCCTGTGAGGTGTGGAAGATCATATATCTTCATTGTATTTCCTTTGTAAAGCACTTTGAATAATAATATTGGTCATTTCTTGGTGGCGTAGCCACACCTTTGGGTAAACCACATTATATCTGGTGTTATCTTTCTCTTGTTTATTTTATCTTCTAGTTAAATTCTGTGTTTATTGTTGGTATGCTTTAATTGATTATAGATTTGTACAACATTGGTTTATGGTTTAACCCCAACAACTAGTATCATAGCTTTGTTTAGAGGTTTTGTGTGTTGACAAGATTTACTCTCAAAGGTTTTTGATTGAGTGGGAGCACAACAATGATAGAAGATAAAAAATATAGAGTAGATAAATTTGACGGTCGTAATTATCAATTATGGAAGATGCAGGTGGAGGATTATCTATATCAAAGAGATTTATATTTACCATTGGATGAGAAGGCAAGGTCCTCAAAGAATAATGACAAAGAATGGTAATATTCTTGACTTAAAGGCTTTGGGATCTATAAGATTGAGTCTAAGCAGCATTTGTAGCTTCAAATATAATAAAAGAAACAACCATGGTAGATTTAATAAAATCTTTAGAAAAATTATATGAAAAACCAAGTGCATCGAATAAATTTTATTTGATGAAGAAATTATTTAATTCTAAAATACAAGAAGGTGGATTTGTGTCAAATCATTTGAATGATTTCCATTCTATTGTTAATCAATTAAAATTGGTTAATATTTTGTTTGATGATGAAGTGAAAGAACTTTTATTATTATGCTTTTTCCAGATAGTTAGGATAATTTGGTAATGGTTGTTAGTAATACAACATTTGTTTCTAATATTTTAAAGTTTGATGATATGGTTAGTATAATCTTGAATGAAGAAATACATAGGAAAATTAGAGAATCATCATCTAAGAATGATTTGAATGTGGAAAGTAGGGGAAGATATAAAGAGAGATCCAAGAGCAAGAATAATGGTAGAACAAAGAATGGCAGATCTCGATCCAAAGTCAGAGATATAATCTATTGGAATTGTGGAAAGAGAGGACATGCAAAGAAGGAGTGTTGGTTCAAGGAAAACAAAGAGAATATACTAGACAAAGGTAAATAAAAAGGTAAAGAGGCAAACATTGCAAGTGAGGTAATGCAAGATGCTCTTATTATCTCCTTGGATAATAAAGTAGAATCATGGGTTTTAGATTCTGAGCTTCTTTCCATGCTACCCCTAATAAGGGTTATTTCACAAATTATGTTCAAGGTAATTTTGGACATGTTTATTTAGGAGATGATGAGCCTTGCATGATTACTTGGTAAAGGTGATTTTCATATTAAATTGTAGAATGTAAATACATGGGTATTGAAATATGTGAGGCATGTGCCAAGCCTCAAGAGAAATCTAATTTCTGCAGGGCAATTAGGAGAATCTAGATGCATGGTTACATTCATAGTCGATTCTTGGAAAGTTTCCAAGGGAGCCCTTGTTGTAGCAAGAGGCAAGAAGGTAGGAACATTGTATTTGTCTACCTGTGTTACTGATTCATTTTCTATGCTATCTACTTCAGATTCAGATGCAAGCATGTGGCATTATCGGCTAGGCCATATGAGTGAAAAAGGAATGCAGATCTTAAAGGAAAAGGGTAAGTTATCATATTTGAAACATGTAGATCTTGATTTCTGTGAGAATTGTATATTTGGAAAGTAGAAGAAAGTGATATTTCTTTAGGATGGGGAAATAAATAAGGAACATAAATTGGAGCTTGTTCATTCAGATGTATGGGGACTAGATTAGGTCGCTTCTCTTGGAGGATCCCAATATTATGTGACTTTAATTGATGATGCCACAAGAAAGGTATGGGTTTATTGTATTAAGTGTAAATATGATGTTTTTGAGACTTTTAAAAGATGGAAATCCCTTGTGGAAAATGAAAAAAAAATAAATTTAAAGTGCCTTAGATCTGACAATGGTGGTGAGTACTGCAACAATGATTTCAATGATTATTGTTTAGTGAATGGAATACATAGAGAAAGAATGGTTCCTAGAACTCCACAGGAGAATGGAGTTGCTGAAAGAATGAATAGAACAATCATGGAATGTGCTAGAAGCATGAGACTACATGTTGGTTTTCCTTTAAAGTTTTGGGTAGAAGCAGTAGATACGATGGTATATTTAATTAACCATGGGCCTTCAAGTGCACTGGATGGTGGAATACTAGAAGAAGCATGGACTAGAAAAGAGGTAGATATTTCTTTTCTTAGAGTATTTGGTTCAAAATATTTTGTGCATGTTGATAAGGAAAATAGGAAGAAATTGGATGCTAAATCCAAAAGATGCACTTTCATTGGTTATGGTTCTGGTGATTTTGGATTCCGGTTTTGGGATTTAGAAGATACTAAGATTGTTAGGAGTCGTAACATTGATTGGAATGAAAAGAGAATATACATGGATCATGTTTTGGTACCCAAGAATGAACCAGTGAAGAGTTTGTTGAGAAAGATGCATTCTCATATTTAAAATCAAAATGAACAAAGGTTGACATCGCTCGGGGTGACCGTATCGTTGAGAGCAGAGAGACGACATCGGTTTGATTAATCGATGTTGGATACACAAGACCGGCATTGTTTAGGTGAACCGATGTCAGATACGAGATGAACCAACATTGGTTATAGGTGACTGACATTGGTCACTGTCTGAGATTGACACAAATGTGCAACATGCATAGAATGAGCCCCAAACACCCTAAATTTGAGTGAGAAGGTCACAAAGGGTAAGTAGACCTCTAGAAATATTTACTCCTTCATTATCTTATTTATTATTGATTGATAATGGTGAACCCAAGTTTTTTGAAGAAGCAATGCAGCAAGATACCCATGTGTAATGGGAGCATGGCATGGATGAGGAGATGGAATCCTTGGAAAAGAATCAGACATGGGATTTAGTCAAGTTTCCAATAGGTAAGAGGACATTATAGAACAAGTGGGTTTACAGGATCAAGGAGGAAGAGGGTGGAAAGAAGAGATACAAAGCAAGGCTTGTGGTAAAAGGATTTGCACAAAAAAATAGGTATTGACTTTGGTGAAATATTTTCTCCTATTGTTAAAATGACTTCCATCCGTATTGTTCTTAGTTTGGTTGTAGTAGAATATTTACATTTAGAACAACTTGATGTTAAGACAATTTCCTTCATGGTGATTTGGAGGAAGAGATCTATATGAATCAATCACTTGGTTATGAAGTCAAGGGTAAGGAGAAACTTGTGTGTAGATTGAAAAAGAGCTTGTATGGGCTCAAACAAGCTCCAAGGAAATGGTATATGAGGTTTGATAGTTTCATGCATGAGTATGGTTATATGAGATGTGAATTTGACCATTATGTTTATTTTAAGAAGCTTGAAAATGAGAGCTATATTATTTTGTTACTATATGTGGATGATATGCTTATTGCAAGATCTAGTATGTAGGACATTGGTGAGCTTAAAGAAAAGTTAGCTCACACATTTGCAATGAAGGATTTGGGAGCTGCAAAGAAAATCCTTGGCATGAAAATTCACAGAGACATGAATAACAAGAAGTTGTATTTATCTTAGGAGGATTATATCAATAAGGTGTTGAAAATATTTAAAATGCAGGATGCAAAACCTGTAAGTACACCCATGGCAAGACACTTCTAATTGAAAAATATCAATTTCCTACATCACATGAGGAGGTTGATTACATGGCATAGGTTCCATATTCTTTAGTAGTTGGAAGTCTTATGTATGTTATGGTTTATACCAGACCAAACCTTCCATAAGTAGTGGGATTTGTGAGTAGATTTATGGCCAATCCAGGTAAAGAGCATTGAAAAATGGTCCAATGGATTCTCGGGTATTTGAGAGGGGACATCCAACATGCGCTTATGTTATGGAGGGTCAAATAATTATTTATGTGGTTATGTTGATTTTGATGGTAGGAGAAGCACCACTGGATATGTATTCACAGAGGTGGTATAACAGCTTAGTTGGATTTCTATATTTCAAAAGGTTTTTTATATAGTAGGAGAAGCACCACTGGATATGTATTCATAGTAGGTGGGACAATAGTTAGCTAGATTTCTAGATTGCAGAAGGTTGTGGCCTTGTCTACTATAGAGGCCGAGTATGTTGCAACTACAAAGGCTAACAAAGAGATGATATGGATGAGCAGGTTCATGGAAGAGTTGGGAAAGGAGAAAGAGGATTGCAAGTTGTACAATGATATTCAAAGTGTGATTCATTTGACAAAGAACTTAGCATTTCATTCAAGAACAAAACACATTCAGTTGAGATATCACTTCATACGGAAGGTGTTGGAGGATGGGAAGCTGAAGTTGGAGAAAATTCATACAAATAAGAACCCTACGGATATGCTAATGAAGCCATTGGAAAAGGAGAAGTTGGAGATTCACTCCACTTCTATTGGTCTTTGAGTTTGAGACTTGAAGAGGGAGAAACGGGCCAAGGAAAAGGATTCAAGGATGGAGTTGTACGTGCAGTGCAACAATTTATCTCCAAGTGGGAGATTGTTGAGTTTTGGAGCTTAATTGCTTCACATTAGCATGATTTATAAACTTGCTGGAATATACAAAGAATCGGCATCGTCGTTGACTTGGGACTAGTATCGGTCAAAGAAAGGAGGATTCGACATCGGTTACCTGTGTGTGAATGTTTATATTTAAGTCATGGGAATTAGATCTAATCTTTGTTGTAAATTTGATCTAATGGTTGTAAATGCATAGCTAAAGTGCCCTAAGTTTGTATATGTATAAAGGCATGAGAATTAGGGTTAAAAGGTGGTGAATTGTATTTGTTGAATGTAATTTTCCTTGGAGATGAATAAATAGTAGTTGGTGAGGAGAAAGCATTGTACATCTTGTGAGGTGTGGAACATAGATCTTCATTGTATTTCCTTTATAAAGCACTGAATAATAAGATTGGTCATTTCTTGGTGGACGTAGCCCACACTAGGTGAACCACATTATATCTTGTGTTATCTTTATCTTGTTTATTTTATCTTCTTGTTAAATTTCATGTTTATTATTGGTATGTTTTAATTGATTCTAGATCTATACAACACGAGTTTAAGGTTTAACTCCAACATGGTAGTTATAAGGAGACCATACTTACTATTGTTATGCCTAGATTTTAAGAATTCTCCTTCTTTTCTCTCGCAAAGATCATAATACTATAATATGTAAAAGGGGTGCATTTTTGGAGGAGTTAGACAATTTTTTCAAGATTCCTCTATCTTTCTCAAGCTGAGTTGTTTCAAATTTAAAGGCTTTCAATCCTTCCTTCTAAAAATTGTAATGGTAGTCATTGCCTCTTCCTAATGTACTGATGCACTATGCATGTGCTTGGAGTAATAAAATTGATGTTTTGTGATTGATTTCCTATCCTTGCATTGTCATTTGTTGCTCTCTTTTGCCTCTCTTCATGTTTGTAGATATATTGTGCAACCCAATGTTTCCATTGCAATTTTTAGGAGTTGTTGTGATTAATTTGTCTTGGTGTGATGTTTGCATTATGGTCTGCAATACTTAGTCTATCCTTTCCATGGTCATCTTGCTCCATTGGTAGGCTAGGAATTTATCTAGCAACCATTTTTCTTGGTGCATCACCACTTCTAGTGTAGGTTTTATTTCATGTAATCTCTCTCCCTGTCTCCCTTGAAATGTTAGTATAGGTTTAGTTAGTCCATTTTCTTGCATTTGGAGTATTGTAGTTTTAGGATTGGGAAGAGGAAGTCAGACTTCTCTAGAGGTTCACCTCAATCCCACAAGTCCCACATCTTGAGAGTCGATACCCATGTTATCCAATCACACAGAATGCATCTATAAAAAACTTACAATTTGGGGGTGTTGTGATTTGGTGATAATAGTTTTGGCACACCCAGTAGGACCTCAAAATCCATTTTTTATAGGTTTGTATGTTTGTATTCACCTTATTTCATTAATTAGTTATGCTCTTGATGAAATCGTAGGCTTAAGAGGTATACCCAAGCACAACTGGTGACTCCATTGGTCTAAGTAACCCACTCTCTGAGTTGTAGACTTTCTCTTTCCACCCATTTCCATCCATTTTTCCTTCCATATTTCTTCATTTTCTCCCATTCATGAATTTGTGCAATCATGACTTCATTCCCAATGTGGAATCCCCACTTGCAGTAGTAGTAATGTTATCCATATTCATGCTACTATAATCCACTAATCCACCCCCAGATCAATTTTATGATGAAAATCAGTTTGAGCATGCATGTCCACATGAGAAAGATGTAGATTAGTTTGGTCATCCACAAAACTTTAGAGTTGTTGAAGAACAATGGTATGCAGATTCTGGAGGCTATCCTACACCTGAAGAAGACTACTTGTAGAGAAAGGTTCAAGAATTGGAGTATAGCATGGTGCAAATAAGGATTAAGGAAATGACAAAGGAAACCTAGATTAATTTCAGAATTCCATCCCCTTGATTGAATCTATGCTAGGTGAGTTTAATCCTAAGAAAAATCTCCATTGGATAACTACAACACTACTTGAAATTGGAAAATGGATTAAGAAGAGGGAAACTTATGAATATAATGCTAGTCAATCATATTAATGGGAAATCCCTACATTATCACCTCATATCCCTCTTCCCATGTCTTCATCCATGCAATCTCAACTTGAACCCCATAATCCTAACTTTCTAGTTGTTTCCCCCATTGTGGAATTCACTTCTCCATCTCCTATTCTTCCATCTCATCTTGAATTTTCTGCCCTTTTCTCTTCTAAAGTTCCTTCTCCTCCACAAAAACAAGAAGTTTCACCTCTTCTACCACCTAAAGAAATAAATAAAATATTCAAACCCAAAACCACCCCTCCTTATGCAGTCCCAAATCCATTTGGGAAGAGCATAATCAGAAAATTAGCGAGAGGGGAGGAGGAGATTGAAGAGCCCAACAAGGAAGAGATTGCAAAACACTTCAAGGAGTGGGTTGTAAGATTCATCATCAAAAAATTCCACTCATAACTAAGCCCTTATCAAAGGTTTGAAGTCCAAGAACAGGTGGTGAAGAACGAATTTGCACTAAGGCAAGCACAAAAGGAAGAATACCAGTAGTCTATGTGTTTAGAATTTAGCATACATGTTGGCACTACATTCAAGAAACTATTGATTTACCACAAAGTGTAAAATTAGTTGTAGAGGAAGGAAAGTTAGCTTAAAATCCACAAGAAAAGGTGCATGTGCAAGTGGAGAAAGAGAATCTCTCAAAAATGCAAGATGTTTCAACCGAATGCAATGATCCTTATTTCCATGCATGTCAAGAACTTTTAGCACTTCGGAGGGTTACACCATTTGTTGGGAATTCATATGTATTAGTGCTAACATTATGAGATAATTACGGGTGTGAATATAAATGTAAATTTAACCACCCACGTAGGTTGTTTATTATATTGTTTATGTGAGGTTTGGTTGTTAAACCAAACTCACGTATTTATGGAGAGTGGTTGTAGGAGGTTTCTTATTTTATAGGAAATATCCTCCCTATAAATATGTATGTTGCAGGATGTATGAATTGAGTAAAAATACTAATAATTTTTGTGTGTCGATTTGTTGTTGTACCTTCATCTAGTATCAGAGCAAGGGATTTTAATTGTGAAGGGGCAATTCATTTGCTTGATTTCCCTGATAATGAGGATTTAATTTTATGCATGAGCAGTTAATCTAGAATATTATATTTATTCTCCTTGTTGCTCAGATTTGGTTTTTGGCATTCTTTTTAACCATGTAGAGATTTTCAAAAGGTTGTTGCTTCAAACAGATTTCATATTTGTTTGGATTTCATTGAATTGGCTATTTTTACCAAGGGAACATTTTATTCATTGAATTTGTGTCACTCATAGTCCTGATGGTAATTGCCTCCCAGATTTAGTGCTAATCTGTTCATTGCTTCCCACTCGTGGAACTAAATCAGAGTGACATCATTACCATAGATCTGTTATATTTGAGTGCTATTCAAATCTACCTTGACTTGTTGGAGAATTCACCTTGTGATCAGTCTTGGAGTTGACTTTGGTGGTGCATGAATGATCTGATTGATATTGTTTGCTATCTCGGCTACGCCTATTCAAGTCTTGCCATTTTTCGAATAAATTTCTACGATAATGGAGGTCCTCAGCTGTGTCATTCATTATGAGTTTTTTTAGAAATATTTTTGAGATATGTTGTTCAACTCTTCCAATGTGCATTAAATATTTGAACGCACGTAGTTTAAACTATGAGCTTAGCATGCGATCTACAACCGCATGGAACAACATCAAGGCATAAAATTTATATGCTCTGGTTTTTTCATATATATCAATGCCAATAAAAATACCTTAATGCATCTCCAAACCGACATTATACTCTCTTGCATAACCATGGTCATTCCATCAAAAGGTTCATAAAATTTTAAAAAATAAAATAGTGAGTCATTGAAGTTTCTCTCGTATCTCAAAAATTATGAGTTTTTAGGGTATTAATTATCGTATTATACTTTGATAAGCATTCAATTGTTTTAGTATTGTCTATAGAGGTCCAATGGTTTTTTATTATGGGTCAATATTCTCTTAGAGATAGGATTAGAAACACCATGTATCTCCTTATACACTCATATTTGATAGTCTTTTATTAAGTCAGTCATGTGTTTATAACTCAAGGTTATTTTATAATAGTTCACCTTATTTTTAATTAGTTGTGACACAAGTGTCGATATATGTTAAAATTATTCTATTTAATTTTTTTGTGAATGGTAGTGTCTATCATCAAAAGAGTCAAAGTTGTCATTTGTATTGTCAATAGAGTTAGTGTCCTTGTAAAAATAATTGTGTTGTCAAAATCAAGTATCATTTTGTTTAAAATATAGTTGTTTTTGTGTTGTCAAAAGTGTCGTAAAAATTTAGAAAAAAATCCTTACGAACACATTTTCAATGGAATTCAATGTTTGGGTAAGGTATGTAATTATTGACTTCCATGATTAAATGCAAATGAGTTAAAAACACATATCTGGAGGTCGGAGGCAACAGAGGATGGAGGGTGATCAACACCTCTCAAAAATCACCAATGACTAGGTCACATATAGCACTAGTGGCACATTTTTATAATATTTTCAGTTGTTTTCTTTGTATGGTGTGTGCTGAATACAATGATGTGTGGTTTCCTTCCCTATTATGATTGAAAAGAGGAGGATGTGCATTTTGGAATATGAGAATAGTTTTATAGGAGGGCAACTGAAGTAGAGTGATCCTTTGACTACAGAGATCCTCTGACTGTTGTACTTCTAACATTGATCGGTCGATGAAATTTAGCATTCACTGGAAGTGAAAGTGGGAACTATTGAGTTCATGTATATAGGTGAATCGGTGGAAGTGTGATCATCTGGTATGGGATTCACTGTGATGAATCAAATTGGTCATGTGCAATAAGATCCAAGCCAACAATATGTAGACCTAAAAGTATGCAGAGGCATATGATTCTATTTCTATTTCTTCATATGTGTTTTCTTCCCATGTTTCCACTAAGGGGGAATGTTGGGAATTCATATTTATTATTGCTAACATTATGAGATAATTACGGGTGTGAATATAAATGTAAATTTAACCACACAAGTAGGTTTTTTATTATATTGTTTATGTGAGTTTTGGTTGTTAAACCAAAATCACATATTTAGGGATAGTGGTTGTAGGAGGTTTCCTATTTTATATGAAAAAACCTCCCTATAAATATGTATGTTCTAGGATGTATGAATTGAGTAAAGAAACTAATAATTTCTATGAGTCGATCTATTGTTGTAGCTTCACCAATCTGTCGAGGACACCATCAAGTGTTGCAACTAGTCATAAGGATTCTTAGGAAATGAAGGGAAATCATACATATTAAGAGTTTTTAGTACAAAACAGGCTATTCATGAGGTTTTAAATCCTTCTCCTTCTTCATCTTTTCAAAAATATGATTTCTTAGATGAATTTGAGATTTCTAATTTCATGTTTGAGGATGAAGAAGATCAGGGTGAACAAGACACAAATCTAAAGGACACCATGAGGAAGGGAAAATCCTTAGCACAACTGGAAAATGAAGAGGTAGATCACTTATCAATTTTGGAGAAGTACTTGAATGTGTAGGACCCATGGAGCTTGACAACTTGGTTATTCCATCATCTCGCTTCCAACATAGGTTTCCTATTGTCATGGAAGAAAACATTCAAGAATACCCTGTCATTTCAAAAACCATCTTGAATCAAGATTGGAGGAATTAAATCTTCCACCTCTCTCATTGATTGAAGAAGAAGAGAAGCACATGGGATAAACTAAGTTAGATTCTAAAACCTTAAATGGATATGATATAATTGAGAGTTTCTTTCTCTCAATTCTTAAATTTGATTTGGTTAAGGAACTTGTAATGGGGAGAACATCCTTGAAAACCTTTTTGTCCCTCATAGTCCTCAAGAGAAACAGATGGAAGAGTTTGACCTTGTGAATTTTGAGTTTGATGAAAGGATTAAAATTACGCTTCAAATTTGTATCCAATTGAAATAGAGGGGGCTTCCAAGTGAGCAATAAAATTCAAAACTTGCACTAATTCACCAATGACTCCATTAGAGGTTGTAAGCGGTCCCAAAATCTCCATGTTGCCGAGAAACTTCTTTTTTCAAAGGAGCAAAAGGGAATAAAGTGGAAACCATTTCTATACCATTCATAAAGGTGGAACACCAGTTTTCTATAAATGAGAAACAAGCGAAATATTAGCTCATACACAATCACCTTTTCTAGGAATGTTTGTAGGCGAGACTCCCTTATTGAAGTTAGAATTCTTAGAGTAGTGGTCATATTCAGCGGATTAGATCATGTCCCATAAAATACATGGCTTCATTAGAGCTAGAGGAGGAGCCACACCGGTCACATTCATTTCGAATGTGAGGGTGAGTTTCATAGTCCTAAGGATCAGCTAAAATGCCTCTACAAAACTAATGTAGAGTAACTAAAAGATGCATACATTCTCTTTCTAGTTGATTCTTGGTGAACCAAGTGGAGAATTGGGTTTTTTTAGTTTTTCACTCTCGGTCTCAACCATGACCATTTTCAAATCATCTGCATGGCTGCCCATTGTGAGGAAGGGAAGTTATTTTTCACAACCAATTGTAGGGTTCGTTTAGCTCACATGTGCCTCCAGTTAGAGTAGGGTAGGAGTAGTTTTTTTCAATAGAAGTAGTGCTTATGTATACTCTGCATGTTTCATTTGAAGCATGTATGATTTTTCAGTTTTGTTTATAGTGTGTTTTTTGTTTCGTCATTGCTCTTACACAATGTTTTAGAGGTGGAGTGTTCAGAAGAAGGAAAAATCATAATTTAATAGAGTTCCATGATGTCCTAACTCAACAATTTTTTTACTCAAAACTCTGCAATATGTTATGCATGCCAAACAATCATTGTCTTTAGTGTGCTTCATACTTGCAACATCAGGTTTTAGGATAGGTTTGGAAGTTCATTTTCAGTCCTGCAGATCATGATTGCAGAGAAGGAGGAAGAAAATTCATATCAAAACAATTTTCCACTCATGCAAACTATAATATTTTCTTATGGATATTGGAAAATACAAGTGGAAATCAGCTTAGGTTTAACAACATTCAAATTGTTTCAGAGGAAAAATTCAAATGTTTGATCAGTTCTAGGCCATTAACAGTGACTCCATGCCCAATGGAGGCTTCAGAAAATTGGTTTATCACATCTAATAGACATATGCCCCCATGATTTTCCAAAATGCTATCCATTTTTCCCCTTGAAAAAAATGGACAACGAGGTAAATTTGACTGGGATTGGAAAAATCCTTTAGAAGCATTCCAAGGAATTTCGAGGTAAAATTTTGTGTTTAAGGAGCATTTATGGTGTTCAGGGAAGGTTCGAGATCAACTTGGACTATTCTCCCCTTTTTTCGGTCTTGGAGGTTTAAGGTTTGATCTGAGTTAGAAAATTGACCTCGATGGTCCCAATTCCATTCAACACAGATAGAAAATGATCAAAATTGATCAATTGTGTTTAAGGGGTCTTATTGTGTTTCGATTACCCTTTGATTTCAAGAGAATACCCAAGGAAGTCAAATTTAGGGAAAAATTTGTTTTGAAGGGCCCAAATGGCATTGAGAAAAAGAGCTCGATGAGTCATAGGAGTGTTAGATGGGTTGAGTCATGTACATATCTCGGGTGAACTAGACCATACATGATGAGCGGTTTGTGTATAGGAATGAGGGTCCTGGAGCCAAAATTTACTCATCCGAGTCATTTTTTGAGCTTGATGAGTCAACACTCATGGGATATACGGGTAGACAATTGGGAAGGTCATTGGGAACTTGCATGGAAGAGCTCAAGCCCGTCACATTTCCAAGTCTGCGTGGGAGTTAGGAGGGGCCAAGTTGTAGGAAGAGGTGAATAGCTTGATGGAGCAGATTGAGATAGTTTGAACCTTTAAATGGCATGGTCAAGAAAGCCGCTTAGATGGCTTGAGAATGGAACTCATTAAATAAAGTGTGTGGTGATGCAAAATCTCATGCAACTGACAAGCCACAATGAAGCCAACATGGAGGTGAGCTCGAGACCAGGTTCAATGTTGCAGGGTATATCTCAGGTGAGATCTCGTATGACTAATGGAATTATTACATTAGAGATACAATAGAGTCCACAAGGGCTGAAATGCATCAGAGAGTTGGTTGAGCTAGAAGACACAAGTAGGGTGCCCTCAGGTCATATTGTAAGTAAGGCATGTTCTATAAGACATGGAGTTTGGTGAGCCTTCCAATGTTTAACTCATTGGTGGGAAATCTAGCACAATGGAGGCAAGTTTGGAGCTCGGTAGAGCCAAGTCAACACAACACACATAGGGCCAAGTCACAATATATGCACATCTTTACACACATTAGAAAGGATGTACAAGGTAAGTTTGGAGCTCGGCACGATGGTAGGGTCAAGTTGCATAGTGAGTGGCTCAACTTCAACTTGGTTCTTAGGTATGTAAGGGTAACATACATTTTCTCAAAGAGCTCACAACAGGGTGAACGATGGATTTTCAGTAGGGAAAAGATCGATGGAGTCAATAACCAGCTTAGCCATAGGAACCAACTCATGGTGTGGAGATAAGGCATCTTGATGCATCAAGATAGGTATTTGATCAAAATGATGGGTGGAAGGACTCAAAATCTCAAGGAATATTGGTGTTTCAAACTTGGAAAAATGGCTTGGTCTATGGCTCGATGTTGCGGATGAAAAGTGGTATGGTCACTAAAGGGATAAGCTTGTGAGGTTCGAAGGTAGCCTAAGTTTGGGATTTTGGGGATCATTAAGTCATAACTCTCCTTGAAGAATCATTTCAAAATGATGGAGGGATTCCAATCTCCGAACTATGAATTTTAGAGTTTTGAGTTGGTGAGTTTAGAGGAAAAGTGGCGAGTCGGGGAAAAAAATTGGGCAAATGTCTAAAACTCACGAATTTTGAATTTCATACTTCGGTTTTGGGATTACGGGCATGTTGGATATTTGGGGTGCTTAAGTTGATAGGTGAGTTGTGGGGTGATTTTGAGGAGGTAATTCACGAGTCACGTCAAGTTAAGGGTGAAACAAATCCGATGGACCCTGTTAAGGTGACAATGAGCTCAAGTCTGATTCTCGAGTTATCGGGGCCCGACATGCAAGGTGGGCACGTGGAATTTAGGGTTTGTGTCGACCAATGTGAAGTGGGTGAAAGTGGTGATGAGTTAAAATGAATGGCTCACCCAAAAACATTAAGGAACCCACCATACAGATAATACAGGGAGATCACCAACCATCTCGCCGAGCTAGTTAGAAAACCAAGTCAACCCACTAAAAACCTCTCAAATGCAAACTCAACCTCATAGGGTCCCACCAAATAGCAAGGGACAACCTATAAAAATTTTATAAATATTATTTTTAATCAAATTGAGGGGAATTCAAATTTTCAAATTTATGAAGCATGGAGGGGAAATTTTTGTTAAGGGTATAATCATGATGTAAGCAGGTTGGATTGATGCAAATCAAGCATGGGTAGTTACTGAGGAGACCATATTTTCTCTAACATTTATGCCTAGATTTTCTCTCGAGACAACTTATAATACTATAAGATGTAAAAGGGTGAATTATTTGGAGGAGTTAGATAATTTTTCCAAGCTTCCCTCTCTTTTTCAAGCCGAGTGGTGAATTTAGAGGCTTTCAAGTCTTCCTTCTAAAAATTGTAATGGTAGCCTTTACCTCTTCTTGTTTTAATGATGCACTATGCATGTGCTTGGAGTAGTAAAAATGATGTTTTTTTATTGATTTCTTATCATTTCATTGTTATTTTTCTCTCTCTTTTCCTCTCTTCTTGTTTACAGTATACTCTTGTGCAACCCAATGTTTCCATTCCAAGTTTTGGAGATGTTGTGCTTGATTTGGAATGGTTTGATGTTTGCATTATGGTCTGGGATACTTAGTCTATCCTTTCCATGGTCATCCTACTCCATTGGGAGGTTGGGAAGTTTTCTAGCAACTATTTTCCTTAGTGCATCACCACTTCTAGTGTAGGTTTTATTTCATGCAATCTCTCTCCTGTCTCCCTAGAAATGTTAGTATAGGTTTAGTTAGTCGATTTTCTTGCATTAGGAGTAGTGTAGTGTTAGGATTAGGAAGAGGAAGTCGACCTTCTCCGGAGGTTCACCTCAAGCCTGCAAGTCCCACAACTTGAGAGGTGATACCCATGTTATCAATCACACCGAATGCCTCAATAAAAACTAGCAATTCGGGGTGTTGTGATTTGTGATAACAAAAATTTACAATATAAATCAACCAAATACATAGAAGGAAAAGAGATATTGTCACCATTGAATACTTTTGGTACTTGAGATTCATGCATATAACAACATACGATGACATAGTAAAATAGTAATATGTGCATTATTTTGTGTCTATAATAGGAAAAGGAAAATATTAGCAAAAATTAAATTACATAAATATCCCGAATTATGGTTAGACTTAGACAAGAATGCGTCTTAATTCAAGATCTTTTACTACACCAAGACTTATATTGTTAATTCATCAAGTTATAAAACATCCTTGGAAGTTGGATTGTACTCAATCACCAAAATTTCTATTATTTTCTTTGGCATGATGAAGTACTAACACAAATATCTCTCATGTAATTTTGAATGAGATGATTTCCAATTATGAGATAAATTTAGAATTGAGGGGCCTTGAAAATTAAACTTGTTTTCTCCTCCTTCAGATTGACATATGTGTGTGTGGCTATTGGGCCTTAGAATATTGTCTAAGTGCCAAAGGGTGCATGGGCACACAGGACCAATATGAAGAAGGGCGTGTAGGACAGAAGTTTTAGAAGGGTTTAGTAAAACCCATGACATGCACGCCTGAAAAATTAAAGGGTTTCAAGACTTACCCATATTGGGTGTTCCAAGAAGCACACAAGAAAAGTGTGACCCGACTACGCATGCGGAGTGGATAAGGTGCCATCTTGAAACTTGGTGGTCAATAAAGGAATATTCCATGTGATGGAAGGATTCAGAAAGACATCATTGCAAAGAGTGGAGATCTCGAATGGGAAAAGCATGCCCTATTAGAGGAATACCTTGACACTTGGTTATTGATCTATTACTTCAAAAAGGCATGGCGGTGGGAAATACAACTATATATAGAGATGCTTAGGTAGAAGAAGGAACAACATATATAGATAGAGAATGAAAAGGGAGAAGCTCTGTAGAAATGATAAGAAGGTTCTAGAGAGTTGAGGTTCCCATTTAGAGGACTGTAGGAGTAGTAGCTTTTCTAGAGGGATGGGTCTGAAAATATTTATGTAATATGGGAGCATAGTTAGGGTTTTTGATGCATAAGTCTGATCTGCATTGTTACATTGGCCTGTCATGGCTTGGTGAATGTAATATGGTTACTAAAATTTGACTAATATGAATATAAGATTATGTTCTAAGTATAAATTGTTCATGGGTGTGAATCCTAGTATATTTCCTTTCTAGTATGGATCAGATATGTTATTCATATAATGTTTCTTTGGTTATCTTAATGGGTATCTTAATATAATGCCTCATCTTAAGCTCTCAGAATGAATGCATGGTTCTTTACCTTTTTACATCTAAGTTTTTATCATTGATCAATGTATTCTCACAAGACTCACATAAAGGAGGGGCTCGGAACTGCACGCATGCCTCGGGTGAGAGCCCAAAGGCTCACTTGGTGATAGGTTAGTGTACATGGGATTAGACTTGTTCTAAGGGTATAAAAATGACTACATCTTGGTTCCATTTTCCAGGACCTCTTTTCAAGTTGTTGTGAGAAATGGATACATCTACATCTTGGTTCCATTGATGTGTGATGACTAAGCTCTGACCTTGGAGAGTGTTGAAGCATGGTTTAGGAGCACGGAGGATGATTTTTCTCAAAGATTCAATGTTGACTTGAGTTTGATGCACGTAGATGGGTAGAAGAGCACCTGTACCATGAGTTGTATGAAAATTTCTTCTGCTACTTTCCAGTAGAATTGTATGAATGGATTTTAGCATATGCATCTAGATCAAGCTGGTACTATAGATCATGTGTATGGACCCAAGATGATTACTAGAAGCTACATAGATGTGGATCTGACTTGGACATGTGTTGTCGATCACTGGTGGAAAGGAGTGTTGACCAATTATACTCTAGAATATGCCATTTATATGTATTCTTGTCTAGAGGTTACTGAATTTGAGTTCCTAAGGGAACCTAAAGGATCATTTTTACGTGTTGTCCCTTTGGCTATGAAGATCTTGATCATTACCCCACAAGTTTAGAGGTATTTCTATGGCCAACTAAGCTTCTCGAGAGTTGGGTGAGGAAGATAGGGTGGAGGAAGATGGAAACATTGTGGCTGAAAAGGGAGAGGGAAGAGAGACAACTCAAGTATAGTGAAGTTTGTGAAAGTGAGATGGCTAGACAATGCGAGGTTGTAGGTGTGATGGATCTATGGAGGAAGACATTTTGGGAAGGAGTTTAGGTTCATGTAAAAGATGTAGAACTTGAGCAATCTATGCTACCCCATCTTGGAAAGCATGGGAGAGAAGCGAGTTCAACTTTTGATGAGATTTCATCACATGGAGAAAGGAGAGTCATCAACGTGCATCTGAACCCACCTGGCGACCAACCCCTGGCACTTGGTTTTCTAGATCAAGGGAGAAGTATTGCTAATCTGGTTAGTATCAGTGGAAGTAACCGATCTACTCCTAAGAGATATAATTTTTTTTTGGGACATCTATGGTTGCGCAAAACCATTCCCATATTTGGAGGAATTTTTGGACAAGGTGAAAATACAATAAGGTTTTGGGTATCACATCTCGGAGTGGCATGGGACACACAACTGGCAGCGGGAAATATCACAAACCATTAGCGCACAGTTCAGTGGGACGTTGGGGACACTAGGTGCATGACCACTTCAGGCATTTTCTAGCTACATGAGGTGGATCTAATGGTGTAGGGGCGGAGACCTAGTGGACCTAGTGGATCTAGAGGATCTGGTGGGTTAGGAGGGACAATAGACTGGTGGGTCTAGTGGATCTGGTGGCGGAGGAAACACAGGAGGAAACCAAGGTTCTAGGTCAGGTGGACAAGGACCTCAACCACCCCCACAAGTATTTTTGAGATGTCTTTACACCTACTAAACTACAGAGGTATTGAGGATGCTTCTAGAGCATGTGCACAAGTGTGAATTTCTATGGCGTGTGAAGGGGATCACTACCCCAGAGTGAAAGGAAAGTCAATTTGCAACAACATTGCAGGGCACACGCATAGCTGGTACCGTAAGTATGACCCCAACCAGATGATTGTGGATTACATTACATTGAGAAACACCTTCCTAGTAGAGTTCCATATCCTTGAGTTTGAGAAAAAAACATCAGCACTAGAAGGAGATCCAACAAGGAATGGCAGAGAGTGTGTGAGAGTATGACACATGTTCAAAACTCTCTTATCAAAACTATCCTATGACATACACCCCTCTCAACATGCTCAATGGTTTTTGGGGATTGATAACACCATTTAGAAGGGCACTATCACACAAGACTTTCACAGACCCACACAGGCCTTAAAGGCTGCCTGTGCACGATGAGGTTGTTATGAGCATTGATACCTATGTGAGCCCTTTCTAGGAGGCTCAAATTGTTGTAATGGCCAAAAAGTTGGAGAAGATTTGTCCATGAACTCGGCATGAGGTTCGTAGTGGTCTTTGGTGCACAAATTGTGAAGTGGAAGGGCATACAAAGGATAGTTTCCCCCAGAAAGTGGTATGCACCATGACAATAGACTATGAAATATACCATGGGGATCATGATGTGAGTAGGTGTCCCCTACTACAATGCGTGATCTATAAGAATGTGTCTTGTTATTACAATATTTATACCATTATGACCCATGATACCAAGGATTATAGGATGATTGACCAGATTCATGATGTCATTGATCTTGGTGTGCACCAAACTAGCCTTGCAAGAAGTTCCAAGGATGATGATCACCATTATGAAGGGTGCGTAGATGGGGAGCACATGGAAGAGGTTTTCATAGAGGATTTTTTGGTCACAATAACTACCATGGTGGAGGAAGAAGTGAGTTCCTAATGTGGAACTTGTTATAATTATGGATCAACGGAGCATTATAAACGTGAGTGTCTTGACCTATTGCAATGCTCGTGGTGTGGAAAGAAGCATAAGTACGAGGAGTGTCTGAGTTGTTTGAACATATGAGCCAACAAAACACCAAAAGGATAAAGGCATTGGGATGGTAAGTATAAAGAAGGCCGACCCACAATGTGGATGCCAAGAGTGGTGCGTGAGTCAGGATTAGAACTATACTAGTGACAACGCGAGTAGAGGCTGCATGCATAAGGAGATGCCAAGGTAAAAACTAGTTGTTAGGGAAGAAGTGGTACATGGGAAGTATCCAGACCCTTCTCATCAGAAAGAGGTATATCAAGAGACTATGGATGTGATTCGGGATTACAAGGAGAGATCCAATGTCTAAAGGAGCAGTCAAGGTAGTTGGAGCAAAGGAAGAATGTTGAGGCTCCACGAGAAGGATCTAGATGAGGTCGGGAAGTGTGAAAAATGTTAAGGTAGGAGAATATCATTCCCTTGCTAGGAGAATGGTTATGGGAGAAGGTACCACGCACTTTGGAGAGAGTGCAAAAGGCAGGTTCTACATGCCACCTTCCTCCTCATAGCCTTGACTATGATAAAGAGATCACATTGAATGCAGTTGTTGATGGGTGGCTTCTGAGCAATATCCTCATTGATATAGGAGGGTGGAGGTCAATGTTCTCACCTTGGATGCATGGCATCAAATGGGAAGGCCTGCATTACAACCATCTTTGAATGTGTTGTATATGGTGAACAAGAAAAAGGAAATGCCCATTGGAGTCTTGAAAGATGTGGTTATCACTATTCAAGGGGCCAAGTTCACTAGGGACTTTGAAGTCTTGGTGCTCACCGAGGTGGATAATTTTCCAGCATTACTTGGGTGCCCTTGGTGTTATAAAAACAATGCCAACCTATGGTTTAACAAGGGGTATATCAGTTTCGAGAACAAGGAAGAAAGGGTGATCATCCCTTTAATAGATGGGAAGTCAGCACCCTATATTGAGCCCTTAGGAGAGGAATCCTCAATAGAATCTATGTGCATTCCATCAGAGACCTAAAATAATTCATCCTACAGAAGGAGTTATCCAATTTGAAGATGCTCAATCGATGAGTGATACAACTAGCATAACATGTGAAAATTGGGTGCACGGGACTTATGAGTTAATTGGGTGACAATTGAGAGGATCTATAATAAGGGTGATGAAGGCACACTCAGTCAAGTGCACTGGGAAGGAAGAAGCTACCAAGTTACTCTAGAGGAAAGCCTAATGATTTCTTATGAGAAATGGAGGCTCAGTGGAAAAATGAGGATGAAAGGAGAAGTATGCTCAGTTATAACTTGCTCAAGACTAGCGCATTTGGTGGGAAACACATCACGAGAGTCTCCTAGAGTGGCGTGAGGTAAGAGTCACATTTTCTATAAGGTTCGCAAAGCAACATGCACCCACTATTATCCAAGACTACCATGGCAAAGAACCCACCTCTTCCCATATCCAAGCATGTGAGAAGGCCTGGATGGAAGGAACATAAGCTTTACCACCTTCATTATGGGTGCATAAGTTATATTCCACCTTACAGGGTTGTGCACGTGCATGGTATATTCACTCGAGACACGCTGTTAGATAGGGAATTGGTAGAATTAACAATGGTGATCTCATTCAAGCATTTTGAGTATCAAAGTACCAAGCCATCAATGGATAAGGTGTTGCAAGTTGTCAAGTGCCTTACAATGGGAGATAGTGCCATGGAGAAGATAGGTTACTAGAGTTGTTGGTGAACCTAGTTTGGAGACACATTTTCAATGAAGAAGAATAAGAAGAGATACAACTTGAGTGCATGTGCATTGAAAAGGAAAAAGGAAATATGGTCTATGTAGTAGATGGTGAAGAAATGGAAAGTTTGGATGTTAACCATTATGAAGGTACATGAAGTCATAGATAACATTGATGAGTGAGTGTGCACCTACCATGAGCCCTTGAAAAAAAAAGGTTAACATTGGGACAAAGAGACAAAACCTAAGGAAGCTATCATTGGGGATTATTGGTCGGAGAAAGAGGTTTCAAAAATCATTGATCTGTTGCATGAGTTTTAGGATCTATTCCCACGTGGGTACCATGAGCTCAAAGGTGTTCACCATTCCTTGGGGAGATGAGGATCAAGTTGAAGGAAGGTGCGTGCCTGATTCGGAAGAGACCCTATCGGATGAATCCAAACTTACACGTAAGAGTCAAGGAGGAGATAGACAAGATGATAGCATATGGTATCATTGAGGTTGTGGAAGAATCAAGAATGGGTAATCCCAATGGTTATAAGCATTAAGAAGGATGGGAGGATAAGGATTTGTGTTGATTACAGGGACTTGAACTGCAGTATGTGTCATTGACCTTTTCCAACCCCCTTCACTAAAGAAATTTTGGAAGGAGTAGCCAGGCGCGAGGTCTATTCCTTCATGGATGGATTCTTCAGGTATCACCAAGTCTAGGATTGCAAAGGAAGACCAGAGAAAGATAACTTTCACCACTGAGTGGGGAATTTTTGCATACATGGTTATGCCTTTTGGATTGAAGAATGCACTGTTGTGTTCTCACGCATCGTGGTACAAGCATTTCAGGACTTCATCCATAAGTTTCTTCAAGTCTACCTAGATGATTGGATGGTGTATGGGCTAGTGAAAGACCATTGTGACAATTTGAGACTGATGTTTGAGAGATGTCGGTAGTTGAGGATATCCCTCAACATTAAGAAATGTGTCTTTGCTACTCCATTTGGAACCCTATTAGGACATATTATATGTAAGGAAGGCTTGTTAGTGGATCCCACCAAAGTTGTTGTTATTGTGGGATTGGGAGAGCCTACTAGTCGAGCATAGTGCATGGATTTCTTGGGCATATAGGGTACTACAAGAAGTTCATCAAAGGATATGCCAAGATCGCCATGCACCCTTGGAGAATTTTTAAGCACAAGAGTGCCTTTCACTGGGGAGAAGCACAATAAAGAATTTGAAACTTTGAAGGATAGGCTTATTATTGCACCCATACTACATTTCCCTTCTGGGATAAGCCTTTCCATGTGCATGTTGATGCCTCAGGAACAACCATTGGAGTAGTACTAGCACAACCTAGTGAGGGGATTGTTGATCATCCCTTGTGTTTTGTAAGTAGGAAGATGACACCAGCAAAACAGAATTACACAACTACTAAGTGTGAGGCACTATCAATGATCTACGCATTGCATAAGTTCAGGTAGTATCTACTAGAAACATCATTTATATTCTACATAGATCACATGGCACTAAAGTACTTGGTAAAAAGCTAGTTTTGCAAGGGCATATGTCATTGGGTCCTATTATTTCAAGAGTTTGAGTTCACGGTGGTTGTAAAACTAGGAAAAAGTAATTTAGGACTTGACCACTTATCAAGGATTGACTTAGGAGAGGACATGCAGAGTATTGAGGATACCATGCTAGACACGCAATTGTTTAGGTTGTGGCACACCCCTCGGACTTTAGAAGATATATTGGTGTGTTCCTTAAAATAGGTGTGGCACGGATGGGATGAAGGATTTGGAGAGAAAATAGTTAGCAATATGCATCACACCCTACATGTTGATTAGTGGAGATCTATACAAGTTAGGTCATGATGAGGTTCTATGTCGATGTGTATTAGAACATGAGTGTGGTGATTATGGAGGAAGCACATGGTGGGATTGCAGGAGGGACACTATGTAGGAAATGCAACCATGTGAAATATTCTACTCATAGGGCTCTGGTGGGAAACCATCTACCAGGATTGTATTGAGTTTTGCAAGGCCTACGACCATTTTTAAGTGCACTGCTTGGAAAACTTGGAAAGAGGGATGAGATGCCATTAAGGCCGATAGCTAGCACATAAGCCATTTGAAAAATGGGAAATCAAATTTGTAGGACCAATTTCACCATCGCGAAGAACTGGTTCACGGTATATCATTACTTGCACTGATTACTTGACAAGATGGGAAGAGGAAGCCTACAAAGGATTACACTATAATGACAACTACTATATTCTTATGGGAAAACATAATCAGCATGTATGGATGTCCTTTGAGCTTGACAGTGATAGGGGTACACATTTCTTAATGAAATGGTTAGGATTTTGTTAGTAAAATTTATGGTGGCCCATCACAAGACTACCCCTTATCACCCTCAAGTGAATGGAACTATTGAAGCATTTAACAAGATACTAAATCACACTCTAACCAAAATTTGTGATGTTGGAAGACAAGATTGGGATGATAAGGTATCGGCAATTATATGGGCATACATGAAAACCTACAAGAGGTTGAATAAGGCCACACCATTTTAATTGGTGTTTGGCACGGAGGCTATTTTTCTAGTTGAATTCATGTTACCATCATTTGCATATAGCACACACAGAGGATTGGCTGATGAACAAGCATTCGAGGAAAGGATTGATAAGTTAATGCGTTGGACAAAGAGATGATCACTTGCTAGATGGATTTAAAAGACTAAAAGGCTAGAAAAAAAGGCATGGCATGATCATCATATCAAGAATAAGTAGTTTGAGGTCAGGAAGATGGTGTTTTTGTATGATTCCAAGTTTTTGTGCCATCCTGGGAAGTTGAAAGTCCATTGGTTGGGCCCTTACATCATCTTGTACATCCTTGACTCGAGTGCCTACTAGTTGCAAGCAATGCTAGATGGGACAAGGTTACCTAGCCATTTCAATGGAAGTAGGTTGAAGCCCTACTATAAATAAGTCTTCCTTGTGTTTGTAAATAAGGCAGTATTTCTAGTAGCTTAGGATTTCCCTTTATGCATTTTCCTTTCCTTGTGTTTCCCTTTCTTTTCTTTGTTCCTTTCTTTTTGTTCTATTTTGTGCCTTATGCGTTGGTAACCACTTATTACTTTTAAAAAGGTTGTGTATGCATAGAGGACCACATCCATTTTAGTGTGGGGTGGAGTAGTGTGAAAGTGAAGAATTAGTTGGTAGTGGAAGTTGTGTTAAATGGCCCAGTTGAAAGATAAAAAGCACATAAGGAGAGAGCATGTGGAAAAGGTGGACAAGAAATTTTGGTGTCAAGATAGCTTAACAAAGACCACGTTCAAAGGATGAGAAGTGTAGGAACAACATGAGGTAGGTGAGGGAAAAACTAGGTCAATAGAAGAAGTGCCTTTAGTCTTGCAGCGCACGTACATAAGAGTCTTTGGTCGGTAAGGAATTTCTTGTGCACAAAAGGTTGTAGAAGGTTTCACATAGGATTGGGCACATGGGTAAGGGCACTTAAGGTCAGATTTAAGGGAAAAATCCACATTTAATGCTAAGTACATTGGTTGGTGGTGTAGCATTTATTGCTTGGAAAGGGGAAAAATATATAAGTATGAAGTCGGGCACATTATTATTTACCTTGCGATTATGAAATTGAAGAGCTCTTGCGAACTAGGGCATCCACAAAGAGAGATTTGTGTGAAGAGAGAATCATAGAGATCTGAGTACATGTGACTAGGGTTGATCTATAAACTAGAGTGGAAGGAGTACATGGGCGTAGGGAAGAGAATTTTAGAGAGTACACCATCTTGTGGAAGAGTTTTTCCAAGTTAGGGTTTTACAGCTAGGGCATGGAGGAGAAGGATTCTTCCGTGAGTTGAGCCACAAGATCAAGCAGAGAAAGGAAGAGAAGAAAGAAGAGTTTAGGTAAGTAACTCGACAAGTAAAAATGGCACCAAAGAAGGTGACCATTTCACCGAAGAAGAAGGGAAAAGGGAAACAAACTACCACAACTAGTTTTAATGAGGAGTGGTATGCAGAGATGTAGTACCCAGATGGAGTATTGTTGGGAAAGAATGGGTATCACATGTCAGGAAGATGGTCATGAGACTAAAACCATCACATGAGTACCACAGAGAAGGAAATGGCATTGGAACTGGTTCATCCAACTGATACAAGGACACCAAAAGGAATGTCGATCTATAATGATGAGGTGAAGGTGAAGTTGGGTAAGGTCAGGTTGCTGCAACTATATGAGTTTCCCTATTTTGGAAATCCCGAGTGGTTATACCAGTGGTTGATGTCGTGTGCACACAAAAGACCACTTCTATTTTGCAGGCCACAAAATGTGCATAACTCCTCAACTTATATCAAAGTTTACTTGGCTTGGTTTTGCAAAGGAGACTCCATAGATGATGACTTGGATGATAAGGAGGCCATCAAGGAGACTGTGGAGGCCTATGACTACAAGAAGGGTTTGCACTACTTTGATATCATAGATATCCCTGACCCTATAATGAGGATGGCCACACTTGGTTACCAAGCTGAATGGTCAAGAAAGGTGGACACAAGTAAACAAGGCATGGTTGAATGTATGCTAGAAAGATTTCAGAAGGAACCATCTACAACTTGTCTACCTTTATTGTAGATGAAATCATTAGCAACGCAGAGGAGGGACAAGATAATGTTCAACAATGTTCTCCTCACCATCATTTTCTCAGAAATTGGAGTGCCTGATGGGCCAGAGAAGTTCATATGGGAGTATCTAGAAGAAGATCCCTCACCCATGAAAAGGTTTGAGAAGTATACCTGCGATACCATGATGGCCACCCACAAGGTGCACTGAAAAAATGGTACAAGTGAATGCACATGCATTTGGGGGTAGAGTGGAGGATACCTGAGCAACTTCCCATGCTTGTAGGTGAAGAGGTTGAGTTTGTTGTGTATCAACATTTCTGCATTGGAAGATTCACTCTAACGGATGGGACTCAGAGTCCATGGTGCAAATTGTCATTCTCTTTCACCACGTAGTATTTCTAGGAAGGGGTCAACCATTTTAAGGAGGCCAAAAGGCTAAGGTTTGACCTAGTGAAGTGGACCAAGACCACCGTGAGCTGCATCAAAGCTCATATATCCAAAGAAGCACACATATGTGGAGAAGTATGTCTCCCACAAGTATACTTATGATGAAGCCTTTAACACTTCCAATTTTTGGAAGGACTGCAACAAGAGTATACTTGCATCAGACCAAATTTTAAAAAGGGTTCCTACCTAGAGAATGATGTCTCCATTCCTAAGGACCCCACAGGAGGAAGAAGGTTGCACCAAAGAAAAGGAGAGAGAAGTGTAGGAGAAGAAGGCACCAAGTGTGCAAACAACACAATCTATGGGCACACCGGAAGTAAGCACTAAGCCAAGCACTTATGCATGCAGGAAGAAGTCCCCAGTTAGGGAGAAGACCCCAAAAGAAGAGGTGTCAAAGCAAGAGGAGCCTCCCACACAAGAAGATTTTCACCAAGGAAGGAGTCACCTGCTAGAGAGAGAGAGAGAGGGAAGAGTCTCCTATACTTGGAATCACCAGTTAGGAAGAAACAAAAGGTGGTGGAGAGGGAGACTCAAGAAATGGAGGGCTTGGAGGCCTATAGGGGAGAAGGATGATGATGAGGATGAAGAAGTTCATAATCATCCCATGTATGATATACATGATTCAGAAGAAGAAGGAAGTGAAGAGAAGAATGGAGGAGGAAGCGATGCTCAAGGAAAAGGGGTGAGTGAAGAAGTGAACACAAGAGATCAGAGGACCCCAAGCCTCACCAAGGAAAAAATAGAAGAGGTCTGTGGAGAGAGAAGTGGTAGGCATTATCAAAAATTTAGTGGAATAAGAGGTAGAGTGCAAATGGATGAAGTGCTCAAGGAGATAGAAGAGGAGAGCATTGGAAAAGAGTATGGCAACATGGGCGAGACCCCAGCCTAGCAGTAAGCTTTCCAAAGGTTACGTGAAATAGGTGGGAAGAGTAGTGGCAGCACAAGGGCAAGGAATGGGTTACATCAATGATCCAAGAAAGGTGCTATGTGCACTTCCAGAGCACCATGCCAATAGAACAACTCTGGCCATGCCCTCATTTGACGTAGAAGGCACATACCCATGAACCAGGAAAATGCTATCTTGGGCATTTGAATCCCATATCGATGAACCTGAGTTTAAAGTAAGCAAGGGTGCTAATGAAGATTCTAGAGACAAAAGGGATAAACCCTTGGTAAATGCTCAACAGTTTTTAGATGAGAAAGTCTGTAATGCACTCAACAAGGTTTCAGTTGAGGTTGAGGCCAAAATTTTTGGAAGGAATGATAGGGTGAAATTCCTAGAGGAATTAGAGGAGGAGGAGGATCTTCTCGAGAAAAGAAAGGATCTAAAACAAGAAGAACTAATCAGCACACAACTAAGGCATGAAATTGAAAGAGGAGAAGGCAAGGGTGCATGAAGTATATAAGAAAATTGAGATGATTACAAATGCTATTGTCTTAAAGCATCCCAACCTAGCACCACTTCGAGAAAAATATGAATCAACCTTGTAGTTCCTAGAGGATTTGACTCACATCCTCACAATGGAGAGGCAGCCACTCACCTTAGAATCCATAGAAGAGGCACTGGCATGCACAAAAGGGAGGAGAAGATGAAGGTGGTAGAAATCATTTCTCGGTATACCAAACTCCTCACCGATGTAAAGGTTGTTGTGCAAGTTGTTGAGGCCTTATGATAATTGCGTTGATAGGGATAGGGTAGCAAGCATTTTAGTTGCTACACATGAAGTGGAGCTCAAGGAATTTCAAGAGAAGAATAAGGGAAATAGAGCAGAGAGGGATAAGATCCTAGCCAAAGTGGAGAAGAAATCAGAAGCTATCGAGACCTTGCGGGGCTCGATCAAAAACCAGTTGAAGGAGTTATATCCCCAGATCACCCATGTAAATGGATGCACTCGATGACCTTGGAAAACAACTGGAGGGTATTATTGATATGATGAGTGCCAAGGGGGAGGAGCTAAGTTTTGAGGAGGTGAGCACCCTAGTAGGTGACCTTTGTCAGCAAGCGCAGAGTGAGGTAGATGCCTGGGAGAAGCTTGAGGCAGATATTGGAAAGGATTTCCCACTCCTCCTTCAACAATAAAAAAATTCTTCTACATCCCCCATTCTTTAATTCATTCTTTCCTCATTCTTCATTCCTTCATTCTTTATTCCAACTATTCAGAGTCTTCCATTCTTTATTCATTAAAGGAAGGTGTTCTTGAGGATAGAGAACAAGCTTAGTGTGGGGTGATGTTGGGCCTCAGAATATTGGCTAAGTGCCAAAGGGCACGTGGGCATGCAGGGATCAATATGAAGAAGGGAATGTACAGGGTAAAGGTGCATGTAGGACAAGGGTTTTAGAATGGTTTAGTAAAACCCATGATGCACACCCAACAAAAGCAAAGGGTTTCAGACTTAGCCATATTTGGCATTCCAGAAGCACATGAGAAAAATGTGACCCAACTACGCATGCGAGTGGATAAGGTGCCAGCCTAGAAACTTGGTGGTCAAGAAAGGAATATTCCATGTGATGGAAGGATCCAGAAAGACATCATTGCAGAGAGTGGAGAGCTCGGATGGGAAGAAGCATGCTCCATTAGAGGACCACCTTGACACTTGGTGACCGATCTATTACTTCAGAAAGGCATGGTGGTGGGAAATACAACTATATATAGAGATGCTTGAGGTAGAAGAAGGAACAATGGATATAGAGAGAATGAAAGGGAGAAGCTCTCTACAAAAATGATAAGAAGGTTCCAGAGAGTTGAGGTTCTCATTTAGAGGACTATAGGGTAATAGCTTTTCTAGAGGGATGGGTCTGTGAAAATCTTTATGTAATATGGGAGCATAGTTAGGGTTTCTGATGCATAAGTCTGATCTACATTGTTACATTGGCATGTCATGGCTTGGTGAATGTAATATGGTTACTAAACTTTGACTAATATGAATATAAGATTCTGTTCTAAGTATAAATTGTTCATGGGTGTGAATCCTAGTATATTTCCTTTCTAGTATGGATCGATCTATTATTCATATAATGTTTCTCTAGTTATCTTAATGGGTATCTTAATATAATACCTCATCTTAAGCTCTCAGAATGAATGCATGGTTCAATTATTATTATGGAAGAAACACAATTGAAAGGAAATGAGAGGAACGTATTTTATTTCAAGCAAACACAGATCATGAAATAATCATACAAGTTTTAGATAACAAATGTAATGTTTGAAACAATTAAAATAATCGAGAATGCTAAACAAAGAATAGCTTAAGATTCTGAACATAAGAACAATATCTTAAGAGAGATGAATCTCACAACACAAAGTTTGCAAAATAGCATTAGTTTCTATTCCTCAAATGATTAAAATAAAACACAAAGTTTTTCTTCTTCACAATAGTTCTCAATATTCAAAAAATCTCAACCCTTTGGAATGCATAAGTATCCCTTATTTATAATAAAAAGAGTTGAGAGAAAATAGGATAAATCCTAGAAAATAGTCTTTTAATGAGAGTCCTATTTTTCTTGACTCTCACACAGGAGACCAAGTCAAAATTTGCTTCCTACATGACAAAACAAAAATGAAAAAGACATGTCAATTTTAGGATTGAAATGACATGAAACATTATGCCTATTCTGTTTCATCATCTTTGTCTTCCTCCAACAAAGCCTGCTTGTCCCAAATTCTTGGAACTTTCGGATTATGCCCTACATCTCATCTTCATCAGGTGCGGTGGAGTGGTCACTCAGGACCTCACATGTTTCCTGAGTATCACTCGCGTTACCAGGAAGTTTCTTCAATCTCTTGTTGAGTTTCCTTAGTGATTCCAAAGCATGTTCAATCTTCATGAACCTATCAATGATTTCCAAACTAAATCCATAAGTTGGTTCATGCTGAATTGATTCTTGGATCTGCTTGTAAAGATCATCAGCGGGAAGAATACTCGAGCTTTCATTCAACACTTTAGCACAGATCTTGGTTAGCTCTTCTTCTATGTCATTTGTGGCATCAACCAATTGATCTCTTGATTCCCTCAATTTTCTGCAAGCTTCATTGAGAATATTTATTCTAAATCTGATGGCTTTGGTTAGTTGAAAATGCTTGTCCCCATGTGGAATGATTCCTTCTTCGATCAAGACGTGGGGGAACTGTTTCAACGTATTAAGAGCTTCAAAATTTAACTCTAGGTTCCCGAATTCTACCGAAAAATCATCATCCATTTTCTTGCCATCCTTCTTTATATTCTCCAAGGATTTTTAGACTTCCACGGTGTCATCAATGACCTCTTTTCCTTGCAGGAGTAGCCTCTGGATCCATTCATCAACCATTCTCCCCTTCTCATTAATCTTCTCAATCCTGGGTACCGATGAGAAATCAAACCTGATAGGAGTAGGGGTAGAGGATGATGGTGTTGACTCAAGAGGCTTTGAGAGCTTGAGTAGTACTTCTATCAGCTGCTCTACTTTCTCTTTTAGCTCATCTCTACTTGCCTTTGTTTCCTTCAGCTTCTGGCACAACACATTCATGGCATCTTGTGCATCCTATTGTGCTCCCTCCATTGTTACTTTTCCTAGATCAACCCTTGTGATCTGATAATTGGTGACCATTATATCATTCTTGGTTTTTTCAGCCATGGGAGTGGCAATCTCCACAAACTTATGCCCTGAGGCATCCACTGAAACCCTTGAAACTGTTTTGGGTTTCTTGGCAGACTTGGCAGGAGTGACCTTGAGGGAACTAAAATCAAAGGTTGGTAGGGGAACTACCACCTTCCTCTTCCTTAGGGTCTGATCTATTAACCATTGAGGCATACTAGAAGAAGTTTCTCCCATCGTAGGTGTTATGGTCACATCTGTAGGTGGAGGAAGGTTTGCTTGTGGAGTGGTGATCATTGCGAGTGTAGTGTCCATGGGAATGGACTCGGGAATGAAGGTACAAAAGGAGGAGGCATATCCATGGTTAACTTGGGTCTAGTGGGGAGAGGTGAGAGGTCAAAGAAGATGCTTGCCATGGCTAAGGAATTTGGTGAAGAAATATAAAGCAAGGAAGGTTGAATGGGAGGAGGTAATGATTCTGAAATTAAAGCTTGAGAGGTAAGAGGAAGACTTACCTCTGATGAGCTGCCAACCAAAAGGGGAATGAGAGGTTGACTAACCTCTTCTCTTGAAGGAAGATTTCCTTGTTCTGGTGGTGGAGGTGAATCAAGTATCTCAACCGTTTGTGGGAGAGTGGCTAATGATGTAGTCACTTGCTCTTCTCCCTTTCTGACAAACTTAACCTTTATTGGCCTCTTGGAAGGGTCCTTATCCTTTTCCTTTTTTCCCTTGGAGGGTCTCACTTCCAAAGTAGCTATCTTTGAAAAAAATCCTTTATAACTCATTCCCAAAGAAATGAGCCATGCCTTAGTATGGCAAAGAATTTGAGTAGCTCTTCCTGTGATAGAATCTTTCTCAACAATGGACAAATCAATGGTTGGGAATACATATTGTTCTTCATTCAACCCATCATACGAGGCGTCGAGGACACTTTCATTTCCATGGTGCCTTCTAGGATGTCAAATAGATCTAACATCTGAATCTCTTCAAGTGTTAACCTAATATTTTCCTTTCTTCGAGATGGAACGTTATCCCGAAGATCAACCCAAATGTCTTCTACGTTGGGCACATGTAGATATAAGGTCCTGTACGACTTAAGGAATCCTCAGAAATCGAAACCAACTTTGTGCTTCATGTGTTTCTTAAACTTGCCTCAGTAGCTCATGCACCATGTTCTTGGCTTTAACCATTGTTGAGCACGTGTACCTTCCGATGGAAATAGGGAAGGAGACGATAGCCTTGTGCTTACTCTGTTGGAATTTGTGAAAATCCAACAATTGTCTAACCAACTCCATCAGGATCAGCTTATCACCTGGGAACCTAGGCAAACAGAAAGGATCACCTGGTACATGACCACCCAAAGGTATGTGAACTTCTTGAATTGCAAGAAGATACAACCCCATTTCGATACTTTGCCCATGCCTCATCAAAGACTCTTCTTTTCCTTAGATCAAGGTTCATCCTACAAATGTTTTCATAAAAGAAGGCATCGTTCACTCTTCTAAATTGATCCTCGGACCCCTTCATTATCAGTTGAGGGAAGTACCGATATATGTGTTTTGTTGCCCTATTTCCCTTTGCATCCAACCCTGGATAATTTCTCATGCCGGTCTGCTATAGGTGACGTATGATGACATATAGAACTTGCTAGTAGACAAGACTGTTTTCATCTAGGAGTCTATCTCATCACTTATAAGACTGCTCCAATCGATCCCTTGGTCATTCTTCTTTATGATGACCATGAATTGATACATCCACCCTTGGAAGTCTCTCAACTTAGGGAGTCCAAATACTTGACTTAGCAGGGTGATGATATCACTTGATTTCAAGGATGAAATCACTCCTAGGGACAAACTTGGGAAACCTAGAGATGGTAGCTTGGCCTTGATCAAGAAATTTTTATTTACATGCCTAATGTAATCTTCTTGATCATTGTCCCAGGCCTTCTACACTGATTGAAGGTTCAAATCAACATATTCTTCAAAGTTGGGCAATCTTAAGAGGTCATCAAAGTAACCTCCGTCTAACTTCACTATGGTTTCTCCTGCTTGATTTCTCACTGAGCGGGAAGTTGAGTCATAATTGGAAGCACAAGCTAGAATGAACTCGGGGCATTGAGCAAGATATTGGGAATCCTACTGCAAGAGGGAGGCCACTACTAGTTATTGACTTCATCCAGGGACTCTGAGAAGAATCCTTGATTCTATTCCAAAATTCTTCCATGTCTATATTACCAAGCTCTATGTCCCGGATGTCGTAATTGCAATCTATGTAGGAAGGGGAATCCATCTTCTAGTACTTTTACTTCATCTTTCCTGACCTATCTGACTTATCCTTAGATTGTCCAGGATCCGACATGAGAAGTCTTGAAGAAAGAATGCCTAGATGACTTCTGGTTGAACAATCGGCTTGAAAGCTTGCTGAGAAACCCTACAGACCCACCACACTAACCAGGACTTTGGGACTTGCAAAGAACTTTGTGAAACCCGACACACTACAATGTATATTGGAAATTAGGTCGTGTCGAACACTTTGTGAAACCCGACACAAAGGCAGAACTCAAGGGATGTTAAGCACTTCACAAAACCGATACAAGTGGAGCCAGGGTGATGTTGAACACTTTGTGAAACCCGATAGATTGTGGAAGTTGGAGGATGTTGAGCATTTAGAGAAACCCGATATTCTCATGGAAGTCGAATGATGTAGGACACCTGTAAAACCTGAAACAAAGGCATTGGGTTTCTAGGATGTCAGAACACATAAAATTCCCCCAAGTTTGTAAGTTAGGATTTTTAGATTCTTCTCAAAAATCAAAAGAGTATATCCCATGGGAAAAATAAGAAAACACCTAAAGGGTGAATTCCAAACAAGAGGTTTCATGGGAATACAACAGGAAATGAAGAAAACAACCCAAAACCCTAAACCTAGAGGAAGAAAAAGAAAAGAGGGAAAACGCCAAATGAACACCTCAAAAACAACCCCAAATACCTCAAAGCGGTAAGAAGAGAAAAATACCTTCAATAAATTCAAAAATGGTTAAATACGGATCAAAAAATCACTCAAGAGGTTCAGTCGAGTTTGGAGGTCGAAGGAACATGCACAAAAAATCCACGCAGTGAAAATATACTAGGTAAAAATGATGTGTAAAATTGAACTATTTATAAATCCCTAGCATTAATTACACCTCATCCGACACATGTGCCAACTACTAGACAACTCAACATTAATGCCATGTCATCATGCTCGGAGTGTCCAAAACCCGATATAAAGGTTTTACTATCAAATCGGGTTTCGGGAAACAACTATCATGAAGCATGAGATGTTTGGATGTTATCAAGTTCCTGAAAACCCGACACAAAGGATCATTTCGGTTTTGGGTTTTAGGAAACAAGTGACATGGAGCATGCATTTTGCAAGGTATGTTCCGATGCTTCTAGTTCCAAAACCCGATACACTGGCTTGTAATCGGTTTGATTTCGGGAAACAATTGTCATGAAGCATGCAAAGGATATGTTTCCATGTGATGGAAACACTCAAAACCCAAAAATCTACTTCAAAAGGCATTTTAAGGATATTTTATCAAAAAAAAATTATGGTTATCTATATTTTAGATGAAATCACTAAAAACAGATAACAATAGCTCTCTAGTTGGGGACTTTATTTGAGACATCAAAGGAAGAGAACTCATATATCAAAAATCTTTATCCATTGGGCTATGGAGTCTGAAGAAGAAAAACTAAAAACAAAGAAAGAAAGAAAGAAAGAAAAGAAAGCAAACACAACAAAAATAAATTATGATACAATGTAAGAGAGCGTCTTGCATTACTAATGGAACAACTTCAGATGTTGACCATTGAAAGGTAGAGGAGAAACTCTCCATCCAGATACGATAGACATAAGCTATTTTCACCATTCAGCTGATGTATTTTGAAAGGACCTTTCCATAAGGAGTCAAACTTGCCATGCATCCCTTTCTACTCTCTTCTCTTGTCCCAGAGAAGTACTAGATCTCTAACCTGGAAATCACGTTGCTTTGATTTTTGTTAAATATCTTTTTGAATTTGCTCTGATGATCTACAATGTGATCCACCACCTTGCTCCTTTCTTCTTCTAGCTTGGCTAGGTACCTTATCCTTTTCTCAATGGAATCTTGAAAAGTTTCATCTTCAATTGCTTTGGCCAACTGTAAGGCTGGCAATTCTACAGAGATAGGAATCTCAGCATCAATCCCATACAACACTTGGAATGGGGACATTCCAATAGCTCACTTAGGAGTAATCTGATTTGCCCATAATGCATCATACAATGTTTTGTGCCATGTCCTCTGATTTTCATCGACCAATTTTTGATTATGGTCACCAGGTTCTTGTTGCTTGATTCAGCTTGACCATTGCCTTAGGGGTAATAATTGGATGAATGAGCTAATGTGATCCCAAAGCCATAAAAAAATTCTATCAACTCATGGGATGAGAAATTAGAAGCATTGTTAGCAACGATCTTGTGAGGCACACCAAATCTAACAATTATATTCTCCTTGAGAAAGTTGCACATAGCTTCGAGAGGTTGCTTGCTTGATTGGCGTAGCTTCCACCCACTTGGTGAAATATTCTATGGTAGGTGAGCACATAATTATGACTAGTACTAGAGGTAGGATTTAGCACTCCAATGAAATCAATTCCCCATTGGTGATAAGGTTCTTCAATCACCACAGTTTCAGGGAAGAGCTGCCAACTTAGGACAACCAACAAAATGTTGGCAAGCTTCACACTTGGCTACCCATTCAGCTGAATCTCGAAAGAGAGTAGGCCAATAGTACCTGGCCCGTAAGATCTTGTAATTCATTCATTACGAAGGAAGAGAAATTTCCTCTGCATGCTAGATTGTGGAAGGACTCTAGCAACCTTACCTGTTGAGACTTATCAACACAATGAAAGAATACACCATCAATACCCTTCTTGTATATACCATTATCCCACAGAATGTATCTTGCAGACCTTAACCTAACTGTCCTCTTTTCTTTTTGGCTTAAATGTGGAGGGCATTCACCATAAGTTAAAAAGAAAGCAATATTTGTGTACCATTCATCTGTTGTGCTTACAAAAAGTGCCATGGGCAATTCTAAAGAAGTACCTTCAGTTTCTTCACATTCTATCTCAACATTGTTTTTGTGATCAATTGACACATGCCTCTTCCTCGTACTAACTTGGTAGGTCTGATGTCCAATTCATACTCCTAGAATTTGGCTATCTAGTTACCCCGTTGACTACCCAACTCCTATTGAGTCAAGATGGATTTAACTGCGGTATCAGGAACAAGAACGAGAGTGTGAGAACTCAACACATAATACCTGAAATGCTTCACTGCTCTCACCACTGCATAAGCATGTTTTTCAATTTGTGACATCTTCAATTCATGTTCCTTTAATGGGCAGCTCATGAAAGTGATGGGAGCTTCAATTCCTTCTTCATTCTCCTACATCATGATGGTTGATACTATATGTATACGAAAGCATAGTTGTACATGATGAAATCTTTTTTGAAATCCGAGGCACACAAGATGGGAGCATGAGCAATTTCCCTTTTGACTTCTTCAAATGTAAGCTTCCCTTCAGTGCTCCATTGAAATGGAGTTTTACCTTTCATCATCCCAAGGATATCCTTGGTTTTATCGGAAAAGTTAGGTACAAATCTTCTTAGGAAATTGACCTTCCCAAAAAGGAGTGCACCCCAGTTTTCTTGTGGGTAGGGTAAGGATTTGGATGGCCTTCACCCTCTCTGGGTCGATCTTGGTTCCTTCTTTAGTCATGATATGACCCAAAGAACTTTCCTTCTGTTACTCCGAACATGGAATTTTTAGGATTTAATGAAATCCCATGACGCCTACACCTTAAGAGTACCTATTCAGATGATCATAATGATCACTTCACTTTTTAGAGAAGACCGTCAAGTCATCCAAATACACAACTATGACCTTGCCCATAAAATCTCTGAAAGCTAAATCCATAACTCTTTAAAATGTGGCTCCGTGTTAATCAAACCAAAAGGCATCCTCCTGTAAGCGAAGGTTCCCCATGGGGTGGTGAATGTTGTTTTATGTTGATCTTCAGTAGCTACCTCAACCTGATTATACCCCAAAAATCCGTCAAGCATGGATAACATTTCTGATCTAGTGACAGTCTGTAATACTTGGTCCATGATGGGCAATGGATAATTGTCTTTCAATGAAGACTGATTGAGGTTCAAGTCAACACAAATCCAGATTTCACCGTTCTTCTTTCTGACTAGGACAATATTAGCAACCCAGGTGGAATGATGGATTGGAAAGATAATCCTTGCATCTAACATCTTTTGAATTTTTGCAAGGATAGTCCCTAAGATCTTTGGGTTATAATGCCTTTGCTTCTTACCTATGTAGGGTTTAACTTCAGGATTTAAAGGAATGCTATGTTGCACATCCTTGGGCTTGAAAGATTTTAGGTCCACATAGGACCATGCCAAGACGTCTATATATCTCTTTAGGAGTGAAATGAATCTTTCTCTTTCCTCCGAGAACAACATTTCCCGATGTTTACCATCCATGGTTGATCAGTAGAGCCCAGGTTAACTTGATCTACCTCTAACAAGGAACCACCTTTAGCTTGCCCTTTATCCTGAATGAAACGGTTATGCTTGTCGAACAGACCATCCAAAGAAACTAATACCTTTGGAATCTTATTGCCTTTAAGTTGGATGAATTCACCATCAATTTCTTGATATGAATTTGAGACGGACTCATAGAAAGCTAATTTTGATCCTTCAAAATAAAGCTCACTGAAATTATCATCTTTCTCAAGAAAAGATAATACATGTTGATCATCATTAAACACTTGCCAATGTGCTGAATTATCTGGAACACTTGGATGATACACAATCTCAATGGTATACGTGTCCTGTTTGAACTTTGGGTGAGGAAGGAGAAGAGATGTAGATATGGCTAAAGAATCAACTTTATCATTGTAGTCTCTTAAGACTGCCTTAATGGAAAAATCATCAAAGCATTCTATGTTGTCCCAAACCTTATTCATGTAATGTCTTAGGCGATCATTTTTTACCTAATAGGTCCCCCTTACTTGATTCACAATCAACTTGGCATCTCCCTGCACTTTAAGATTTTGGATTCCTTTTTTCTTGCCATTTCTAATCCTAATAACAAAGCTTTGTATTTGGCTATGTTATTAGTATTATCAAACTACAACTTGAAAGCAAAAGGAAAAATCTTGAAATCTGGAGATATAAGAACCACGCCAACACCTGAACTAGTAGTTGAACAGCTCTGTCGAACTCAAGGGTCTAAATAGCGTTAGGATCTTCTTCTTTGACTTCTATAGAGGGCACCTCAGATGTCATGAAATAATTACCCAAGCCTACATCTTCAAAGAGAATTTGAGCCTTAGGATCATCTGATTTAGTGACCAGGTACTTTGCTTGTGCTTTGGGGTGAAGGACACGAGGAACTCCATTTACTGGAATTTTAGCTTTGGTCCAATCCATGTTGATTTCTCCTCCAACATCTTTACAAAACCTCTTCCTAAGAGAATACCATAAGCGGTTGAGATATATGCAACTAGGATAGTCATTTTCACTCTCTTTTCAAGGAAGGCAACAAATGCAAATTGTGCATCCTTGATTTGTCCAATCAAGGGGACTGTTTGGTTTCCATGGAATAACACCTCCCATAAGATTTATTCAATGTGATTTTAAGGGCATGATCTACTTTTGTAGGCATTATGATATCGAGGCTCTGAGTCAATTATGCAATTCTTTGAGTTTGAAACCGTTTATAAGGACAAATAAAATAGTTCAATCTTTCTGAAGAAGCGAGAGGTCATATTACTCGAGGTAAAGGCTGAGTGGTGCTAGGTAAAATTCCTTTTGAACATGAAGGAATAACAACACGCTTCTAATGAATTTGGAAAGTTTCTCAAATTTCTCAAGGTTGGACTACAAGTACTTGACTTCCGACATTTGGATTTTGGTTTTCTTTACATGATCAATGATGTTAAAAGTGGTATATGACGGAATGATGGAGGGTTTAGTTCTGGTTACACTGGTCTGAGTCGAGGTACTGGCCTTAAGGGAAGGAGAAAAAGAGTTAGAAAACAAATTTACCTTTTAGTTATCTCCTTTTCTATTTGCGCTGAGATGGGAGAGCCTCTTTTAGCCATAACCATGGGAGCTTCTTTACTTTTCTCCTTAGAGCCTTTAACCGACTTTCAGGGTTTCGAGATTGGGATCGAGTGAAGACTACAAATGATTGACCATCATGCTCACCTTTTTCTTCCTAGTACTCCAAGTATCCAATGCTAAAGTCACCAACTGAATCATCAAAAGACTCATCAGCATATCCTGAAGCTTCGAAAGCTTCATGAGAATCTTGATCTTCTGGTTCTTCACCCTCCTCAACTATTTCAACTCTGCATTGACAAGAGGAGATTTAATGGCCAGCTTGGTGGGAGTAGTGATCAACCGATTCCTGTCTCTTGTGGGAGCACCATTGGCATTGTTGAAATTCCATCTAGGAATATCCCATAAGGAATGTTGGTTGCTTGTTGAGACATTTGATTCTTTAAAGTGATCAAGTCATTGGCCATCTTATGAATCATAGGATCAGTAGTACTCTAAGAAGAACTCTAATTTTTAGGCTTAGATGATTCTTCTGATGTTTTTAGCTTAGAATAAGATCATCTTTTATTTCAGTGGTTGTAGCTTGAGCAGTGGCCAAATCGGGGATAACATATCTTCTCAACAAGAAGCTCACATCAGGGGGTTGAGTGTTGATGAAGAAAAACTTTTGATTTTCAAGAGTGGGAACGGCTAGCTCTGGGATCTTACGAATCAGCTTGTTGAATTTGGCTATGAAATCCCACATGGGTTTGTAAGACTCCTTCTTCATGTGTGTAAGTTGTGCTAACAAGGCGTGAGATTATTCATCCGGTTTGAACCTTGCTTCAAATAAAGACTACATGGTAGTCTAGTTGGTAATGCATACATTCGAAAGATGGTAGAACCATTCTACTGCTACACCATGCAATGTCTTAATGAAGAGTCAAACAGAGACGTCTTCATGAGAAACTCCAAGAATGCCACATGTGAAAAAGAATAAAGTGATGTTTTCATCGGGGTGTTGCTTCCCATCACCGCAGACTCATGTGGTAGATCGTGCAAAAATGGAGTCAAGGAAAGAGGACCAATAACCGCACCCCAAGTCATAGGTTGTGCTACCATTCTTCTGAATGAAGTGCGTACAAGAATTTGAGTATATGATAAGAATAATATATGGTATGTTACAAAAATTTCTTGTTCTTGAGGAACCGAGTTCTTCGAATAGTGAAAAACTTCTCGCTCATCTAGATGCAACACTGTTGGGTGAAAGTCTGAAATTATGTTGTTGAAGCAAATCAAAGAATGGATCAGTTTCACCCCTAGCTCGACTTGACCGAGTGAAGATCTTTCTGGCCAGCTTGAACTAGAAAATAGATCTTCTGAAAATAAGGCAAATATGGAGTCACCAGACACTAACAAGATAAGCTTAGTCTTATCAATCTGTATTTCCCAAGCGGAGTCACCAAAAACTATTGGTTATATATTTTGTCAAGCCAAAATATTCTTAGGAATATTCTTACGTGACCCATGTGGTAGATCGTGCAACAATGGAGTCAAGGAAGAGGACCAATAAGCTGCACCCCAAGGCACGGGTTGTGCTTAGGAATATTCTTACGTGACCCATGTGGTAGATCATGCAACAATGGAGTCAAGGAAGAGGACCATAACCATACCCCAAGGCAGGTTGTGATACCATTCTTCCGAATGAAGTGCATACGAAATCGAGTATCCGACAAGAATAATGCATGGTATGTTGCAAAAACTTCTTGTTCTTGAGGAACCTGAGCTCTTCGGATAGGTGAAAAACTTCTCGCTCAAATTTAGATGCAACAACTTTGTTGGGTGAAAGTCTGAAATTATGTTGCTGAAGCAAATCAAAGAATGGATCAGTTTCACCCCTGGCTCGACTTGACCGAGTGAAGATTTTTCGCCTAGCTTGAACTAGAAAATAGATCTTCTGAAAATAAGGCAAATATGGAGTTGCCAAACACCAACATGATAAGCTTAGTCTTATCAATCTATATTTCCCAAGCGGGGTTAAGCTAAAAACTATTGGTTGGATATTTTGTCAAGCCAAAATATGAGGTTCAACCACAGCAAAAGGATTTAATCCCATGTATTGTGGTTTAACCTCATATTTTGGCTTGACAAAATATCCAACCAATAAAGTTCCATCAATTCTTCTTACAATAAATACTTTTGAGATGGGATAGACATGGCATCAAATATTGTGACATTGATATTTATCTTCTTCATTTGTTCCACAATGTGTTGGCAAGAAAATTTGTTTGGTGGAAAAATCTTTGGACTTGGTGCAAATGCTCTAGGAATTTGAGTCCCTCTACTTTTACGGTGCAACTCGGTGTTTACATGCACATGAAAAAGTGGCTTTTGTGGTGGCCTTTCGGTTAGGGATCCAGCAAGGGCACTCCACTAATCTGTGGAAAGTTATAAATTTCTTGTTAGAGAGGACTTTGCTTGGAGAATGGGAAATGGAGTGAGAAAAAGGGAGAGGGATTAATGTCATGGGTATAAAATCATATTCCCATAGTAAAAAATTTACAACACGCATAAATTAGAATAAAACAACCCTAAAAATGGAAACAAGACCGGTTAGGATTTATGAGAAGAATTTATTAGTAAATCCCCTAATTAAAAAAGGCTATAAACTCCTTCTTGTATTGATTTCTTGAGCAGAAATTGTACATGACAAGAATGGAAGAATGTAAAAGTGGGAAGTAGAAGAATTTTCTGTCTCTTTGTTCTTCACAAGGATCACTCTCTCATGAAATCAAATAGATGACTAGACCTTTGAAAAGAGGAATGCCTCTACAATTTATAGGAAGAGATATGACTCTTCGTCTACCCCCCAATGAATTTCATATGCCTTTACAGAACTTAAAACTTTTCATATTCCTAGGAAATATTAAGTCCCTTTTTATAGAAAAAAATTCACTTAATATTATAACATTAAAGTGAATTTTTAATTACAAAAATAGGAATTATGAAAAAGTGCAACCCCAACGAAGAATTATAACATGAACATAGAGAAATTTTTGCGGGAAGAAGAGGAAAGAAAGAAAGAAGAGAGAGAAGACTAGGCGGTGAAAAATTCACTCCCACCGATTCTGCCTTGCTACTGACCATTCTCTAACCAAATCCATTTTAGAAATCTTGACTCCTTTAAACTCTTTGCTGAACCATGCTACTACAAGGGCCACTTTTTTTTGCATGGTGAATACACATGAAACTCAAATATTCTGTCCAAAAATTAGTAGCATCATTGATATCTTTGCATTTCTCAAACCATGACTGATGTTTCTCCATGATAAATGAAATGGTGGCTTGAATTCCCTGACACTGTCTTCTTAAAATTTTCTTCAAATAGACTCAACAATTCCTCTACATTGGTTCATTCCTCTATCACAGGCACTTAAATATTTTGAACTCTTTGGTAGACACAATCTTGTAGCTTGTAGGTTGGTTCTTTGTTCAATTCCAACTCGCTGACAACATGATTGATCATTTCATATTTAGCAATGAGATTCCTTACCCAAACATGTGACAAGTCCTCTAATGGGGCATCAAATATCTTCTTATTTATCAATTCCCTAGAACGAGTCTTCCACATATCCTCCACTAATGGGAAAATTGGATCCCAATGCTCCTTTTCCTTTTCTAAGATTATACCCACCCAATTACCATTTGATCATCCCTGAATGGTGAACTCTTGAGTATTTATAATGGATTCCAGATCAATATTTTTATCGGGAATAATTCTTAAATCTAGATTGATGAAGCATTTAGATCCACTAGATGTTGCATGTAAGAAGATTGTTGAAACATATTCTTGTCTCCTTCATGGGTGGATGGACCCAATGGAATGGTACTCATTTCATAATCAACTGGCGTCATTTATTCCACTAGCTTGATTACCTTGGGTCAAACCACTTCAATGTACTATTCACCTATCTCTCCACTTTAGAAGTGTGAGGTCATGTGAGAAAAAAATCTTTCCTTAGGCCAATGATGCTATTACTAATATGTCGAGGGGATTTGACCTATTGGATGGTACAAGTTTCCTTTAAAATTGTCTCCCTCATCTAAGGGAACATCTCACCTTCTTTTCTCTCAACAACTTTCATGTTTTTCATCTCTGGATTAGGTTGAAAGATTGTTTCCTATGAAGAGGAACATGAGTGACATCGGGATAATGGACATCCATCAGTTGTTCAGGAGTTGAATTCTGGATTGCTTCTTCTTTCTCAACTTTTTCTCAACCACTTGATCCTCCACTAATTTGGCTTCTTAAGTGGCCTCTTATGATAGGGGACTTCCAGCTTTGTAACCTTCCACTTTGAACTCACTCCTAGTGTCCCTAACTTGAAGTGACCTCCAAAACCTTCGATGATGAATGATATGAGGCATATCTCTGACATGCAGAGAAACTTCTAGACTTGATGGAAACAAATTTCTTCTTTTGTAACCACTCCTTTGTTCTCTTGATCACCTTCTCCATTTATTTTGTGATGTCACCAAACACACAAACACTCCAATTTACCTGTGGCAAAGGGAATCCTTCACCACTGTATACTCAAGATCGTAAAGTTTAGTTCCATAATCCTACACACCTTCTTCATACGATGGAAACTTGAATTTATTCATCTCCCCAATTGTCATTCTCATATAGTCTCATTCATGGACATTGAAATTATCCACACAATTGGCCCAATCATCTTCTATTTGTGAAACATGACAAAAATATGGGACATGGAACATATCTGGATCAAATTGAATGTCGAAATTGGACCTAGGGGTGTATGAGTGAAAATTTAGGTGTGTGAAGGCATACTCCAAGTGGGATGCATCTTTGAAATTCTTACATGTTAATACCCCAAGCTAGATAGGGAAGGAGACAAGCTTCTTCTTTTGGTTCCTGAGTTTACTATTCACCTATAAAAGCTTCTTGTAAAGCTCGAATAGTACTATCTGATCACTAAGGTACCAGGGTAACCTTAGTGGGGCTTGATCAAAGCTAGAGACTCAGATATAGGAGAAAGTGGGGAAATGAATGAAGAATGATCCATATCTCTTTATCAAAGAGGACACTTATGGTGACATCCTTGATTGTGGGTCACCTTCCAGAGTCTTGATCACAAACATTGTGAAGACATCGTTCACCCAAGAGAAGTGATGATGAATTTCTTTCAACATTAATCAGGGAAATTTTCAAACGCAGGGAATTTCACAAAGATGTTCTAAGAAAGGTTTAACCCCTTAAATGGCCTTGAGTTGGTGAGAAGATACACCAAGTAGGAATTCATGAATAACTTCTTTCTCATAGGGACTTGGAGAAATTAATGATGCAGGTTGTTACCTATGATCTATCCCCAATCTATCTTCTAGTCTCCCTTAGTCATTGTCAATATGAAGATTGCCATCCAATCTTAGAAATCCCTCGTGTTTGCCTCTCCCATCACCCTGCTGAGAAGAGTGATTGCATCAAAAAAACCTTTGCGAAACTCACATCTTGAAAGAGTTTTGGAAATTTGGGAATGTTTTCTCCCTATATTCATCCATGAGCCCAGTAAAATACCCTACAAATATGAATCGATGTTGTTCCACTCATTCACTTACTTTTTCCTTTGATATGACAACCATGTTATTCCATGTGGGAATCTGCATAGAAAGATAAATAGCCTTGGGAGAAATCACCGACATGGTTGTTCCATCATCTTCCTAAATGGTCCTTGTCTCTGGTTCATAATGATGTGAGCAAGCCAAGACCAACTCAATGTTTTGTACAAGAAATTGGATGTCCACCTACTGCGCAAACAATCCACTTGTGAACACTTTGTCTTCAATTTGTCCCCTTGTTAGCTAGCATGCATGATTTAAGATCATCAAGATCCATGTAAGTGACATCACTATCACCCACCTCAACATACTCTAATGAGAGGGCCTGCACTGGTTTTACCCCGTGAATTTGAACTTCATGTTTCCTTGACACTTACTATATTTGGAAAAGGAAACTTACTATTTTTAGTAAGTGTCAAAATTCAATTCTATTGACCCTAGTTTGTGATGTTATCTTGAATGATTACCCTTTTATGCATGCTTTCTATAGAAACTATTATTTTTATATGACTTACTATTAATATTAAGTTCCCGTATGGGAAACTTACTATTTTTAATAAGTGGTGACTTTTGCCACTTTTTACTCCACCAAATGAGATTAGCTTTCTCAAGTTATACATGTGTATACTTCTCCCTCTGAAATTATTCTTTGAGATAACTTGTTATTTTTAGCTAGTACGCCTATAGGGAACTTATAGTTTTTTTTAAGTTGTCATTTTCACCATTTATGTCACTGATCAATCATTCTTCTCTTACGGATGTATGTGATGCACACTCTCCTTGCCACAAATTATTTTAGAGATGATTACCAAAAATAATAGGCACTTGTGTAGGAAGGATTAATATTTTTGGAAAGTGGGTTTATGTGAATTGGTTTGTGAAGAAACAAACTTTCCCAATAAGGGTTTTCTCTCTATAATGCTCTTATAGATTTTCAGCTCAAACCGGTTGTTGTCGGATTGAGAAATTTTTAATTCTAAATTTTTCAATGAGAAACTTGGGGTTTCTTCACCGTAAAAATATAGACTTTACATGTGAGGTATTTTACTTTGGAGAATCAACATTCCTGAGAAACTTGTTCAATGCAAAAAATGGTACCTCGATCTGTTTAGCGGTTTGTGAGATATGAAAATCCACTCATCCATAGATTTCGAGGTTTTCAAGCAAAAAAATAATTTCTTCTTCATTCAAATACATTTTTTTGTTTCTTATTTTTTTATATTATGGTAATCTTCATGGGATTGTTTGAGGGAAAAAAAATTTGATTTAATCTCTGGAAAAAAATCCAGCTTTAAAATGACATCTAGAGGTGTGGGGGATGAAGAATGGTGAAATGGCTAAGTCCTCATGTTTATATAGCATGAAATGAGAGGGAAAAGGGTAAGGTGAATTTTATCACACCTTATGTCCCTTTGCTTTGGTGAAATAGGGACATACAAATTCACCTTTCCCTCATGAGGACAAGTGGTGGATGATAATTCATTTTGCAAGTGGAGGAGGGGGCAAAATGGAGCACACAGGGGCGAGAGATAGTTGCATGTGTGTCCAAATGGAAAAAAAGAGGGCGGGGAGAATTTTTATGTGCCTCTTGTCCCTTTTCAAAAGGTAAAATATGTGTAAGAAAATTATCCTTCCTATGGGAAGGACAAGTGTCACACATGCATTGTTAGGTGGAGGGACTAGTGAACATGGTCAAAGGGGTTGGAGAGGTGGTTTCCGAGTCATATGGGCTACCAAAATACTAAATGGGTGGAGGGATTTTTTATGTCCATTTTTTCCCTTTGGTAAGGTGAAATGGGGACATGAAAGTGTGCCTTAACCTCATCTTGACACACATCCAGTGTGAAAATGGTTAAGTATCGAAGAGCGCACCTTGAGAGCTGACTTGTGAAGGTCATAACTTAAGCTCCTAGATGATATTACAGGTGCTTCCTTATATGATTTTTCATGAAAATTACCTTTTGAGAATAATTGTGAGATTTTTGAGACTTTATTTTGACTAAAAACCTCAAAAATCTCCTTTTTCTTGGGATTTCAACATGTACATGGAAAGAATGATTTGGCCTAAGAAATGCATGGTGCTTAAAGATGATAGAGGAATGAAATAGATTTCCAATGATATCTTGTTTGGGTTTTAACTCATTTAAATCTCCTAGATTCATTCCTTGAATATTAGGTGCTTTTTTAGTGTAAGCTCCTTTAGGCCCAAAAACCCGCTTTGGTGAATCGGATCCTAAATGCTTGAAACTTCCCAGATTTTTCCTAAATCACTTCCTTGGTATTTCTAGCTCCTAGATACACATATATAATGAAAAATGAGACTCTTGTACTACATTGGTGATGCTGTGCTTGACTTAGAAAGGATGATGGGATCCTTTTCTAAGTTTGTTGCAAACTTGTCTTGAAAACTACTGCTCTAACATACTTGAATGAATTTTCTTGTTCCAAAATCACCTAGGAGGACTGATGACATCATAGATGAACTCTTGAAGGAAAATATTGAACCTGAAACCGAGGGTAGGATAGATTGGGGGTTACGGCTAGGAATGACTTGAATATTTTTACACTAAGGTATAGTTGTCTTGTTTTTGGGTGAATTTTTCCCATACAAAACCATAAGAAAATAGTTAGATCTATCTTGGGGACATGTTATGGGTCGAGCTCACCAAGGGCATGACATGAGAATTCCAAAATATCAATTTTAGACTTGACTAGTGCCTTATCCATTGGGCTACACATAGTGACTCAAACAAATAACAAGAAGGATAACACACACATAAAAGGAAAAACACAAAACATGGAAAGGAAGGAATGCACACAATAGGAAATGGAAACACACCTAAAAAACACCTATGGTACAGATGCGGGGGACAACCCACTTTCATTACTTGTATAATTTGAGATATTTCCCACTGTGGGGAAATTCCAATGGTGTTCCATCTAGATATGATAAATAGAAAGATATTTCTCCACATGGTTCCCGTATCTAGAATGGCCCGAGCCATAATGAGTCAAAATTTCCATGGCTACCCTTTAGCTCTCTCCACTTGTCCCAGAGTAGGAAAAGATCTCTAAATTTTGATTCATGAACCTTCACCTTTTTATCAAACAATTTCTTCACCTTCATTTAGTGATCCTTGATTCTATCCACCACTTTATCTATCTTCTTTAAGTTTCTCGAGGAATAGAATCATTTTATCAATATAATCGCGGTGTTGTTCATCATCCATTACTTGAAGTAACTTCAGTTCTCGACATATCTATTGTTACTAGAATCTCTAACTCTATACCATATAGTAATTGGAATGGAAACATTCCTATGGCCTTCTTTAGTGTTATCATGTCTGCCCACAGTGCATCATATAGCTTCTTGTCCAGTCACTTTGATTGTCTTCCGCTAACTTTCGATAATGGTCATAATGATTTTGTTATTGACTCTTCTTAAAAATTCCCCGATGGGTAATAGTTAGATCTATGCGACAAAGTGAGATCACATACCCATATAAAAACTTAGTTAGCTCTTTTGAAGAGAATTATGTGGCATTTTCCACCATGATATTTTGGGGTACACCGAAATGAACAATGATATTCTCCTTAATGAACTTACAAACTATTTCAGTGTTAGCTTGTTTTAATGGAATGGCCTCCACACATTTCAAGAAATATTCCATCACTTTGTGAGAATGTATGAGTGACTCATGCTTGAATGAGGATTGAAGACTCTAATGAAGTCGAGACCCCACTATTGAAATGGCTCTTCAATTGTCACCATCCTGAGAGGAAATGCAGAAAGTTGTGGTCTCCCAACAAACTGTTGACATGCTTCACATTTGGAAACCCATTCTTGAGTATCTTTGAATAGATTCGGCTAGTAATATTTGTCCTAGAAAATTTGATGGATTGTCATCATTGGTGAGAAATTTCATCTACATGCTTGATCATGGTATGCTTTCAAATTTTTCTCTATTGTGCTTTGTCTACACACTTGATAAAATAACCATCTAACCCTCTCTTATAGAGAGCATGATTCTAAATTATGTACTTGTCTTCATTTAACTTGATGGTACTTTGCATCTTGTAATCTAGGTGAGGAGGGCATTCACCATAGGTCAATAAATAAGTGATGTCTACATACCATTCATTTTTGTGCTTACAAAGAGGACCCGAGGTAAGTCTTTGAAGCATTTAGAACAAGATCATTCCTTTTCACCATGATGAGCTTTAAGATCCTCATCTTTATCCATCATCCTACACAAACCATTTCCCCTCACTAAATTAGAAGGATTGATCTCCAAATCATACTCCTGGATTATTGCTACCCAGTTTCCTCTCTTGGATCTTGGATCTTGCTGAGTGAGGATGGATTTGATGGCAGACCTAGGTACCATGACTATGGTATGAGAATTGAGAATGTATAATCAAAAAAATTTTACCACCTTAACCACTGCATAGGCATACTTCTCCAATTGATTGTAGTTTAATTCATTGTTCTTTAGTGGCGCACTCATGAAGGATATGGGATATTCTATACCTTATTCATTCTTTTGCACCAAGATGGTTGATATTGTATGTTAAGCATAACAATATAGGATGAATTCCTTGTCAAAATTAGGTCGTACTGCAGTAGGTGCCTTCTTTATCTTATTTTATTGTGTCAAACACCTCTTTCCCTTTTTTTTCCATTTGAAACTGGCTTGAGGATTCATCATCACTATTATGTGTTTGGTTAATTCTATGAATTCTAGGACAAAATGTCACAAGAAATTAACCTTACTAAAGGAGTGTGCCCATTTTTTGATTCTAGGAAACGACAACTCTTCCATAGGATTTATTCTTTTAGGATCATTTTTTCCCCATCCTTACTATATGTCAAAGAATCTTACCTTTAGTGACCCCAAAGATGCATTTCTTTGGATTTAGGGATATACCATGCTTTCTACACCTCATGAGTACCTACTCCAAATGTTGAATATGATCTCCTCTCTTCTTCAAGAATGACAGTCAAGTCATCCAAGTATATCACAATGTAGTACTTCAAATATTTGAACGCTAAATCCATTTCTCGTTGGAAGGTTTATCTTGCATTCATTAGGCCAAAAGGAATCTTGTTGTAGGAAAAAGTTCCCCAAGGAGTGGTGAAGGTTGTTTTAGTTCTATCCTCCTCTACAACTTCAATTTGATTATACCTCGAAAATCCTTTGAGCGGTGAGAAAATCTTGGATCCCATGACATCTTGCAAGATGTCATCCATGACCGGAGAGGATAGTTATCTTTCAAGGATGTTTGGTTTAGGATACAAAAGTCTTAGCAAATCCTTATTTCTCCATTCTTCTTTCATATTGAAATAATGTTTGATACCCACGTAGAATGGTGGATAGGGAAGATGATCCTTGCATTCAACATTTTCTGCACCTCCTCCTTGATTGTATATACATTTTCAGATTTTAGGGCCTCTGCTTCTTCCTAAAAGGATTTGATTCTAGCTTCAAGGGGATGGAGTGGTGCATTTCTTTAGGTTGGAAGTATTTGAGCTCATCATACGAATAATCCAAGACATCTGAATACCTCTTCAAGAGTGAGATGAATCTCCTTTTCTCCTCAAGTGAGCAACATTTCTTGATGTTTACCATTCTTGGATTTTCTAGAGTCTCCATATTTTATTTCTTGACTTCAGCGGTACACCTTGAAGATTATTTTTCTCTATCTTTGATGAAATGATCATGTTTATCAAAGATATCTTCTAGCGACACCAAGCCTCTAGGAATCTTGTTTCCTTTAAGCTTGAGTACTCCCTCTTCATCAATCCCCTTGATTCCTTATTTTTTATTCTTTGACTCACCGACTCCTTGTGTACATTCTCACTTCCTTAAAATAAGAGGCTATTGAAGTTATCTCTCTGTTCTAAAAAGGCCAGGAGCTGATTTTCATTGTTGAAGACTTTCCAATTGTTTACATTATTGGGTACACTAGGTCTAAAACCATCTCCACGGTCACCTTGTCTTTCCAAAAGATGGATGTGGTATCACTAGGAATCTGACACTGCAAGAGAATTGGCCTTTTCATTTTTCTCTCGAGGGATGGATTCGATGGAGAATGCATCAAAATACTCAATGCATTCCCATACTCTTTTTCTATAATGGTGAAGTATTATATTCTTCACTTGGTATTGCTTCTAAAATTACTTCATTATCACTTCCAAGTCTCCAAAACACCTAAGCTTCTTCACACCCATCGAATCTACAACATCCATACCTAAGAGGAGAGATTCGTATATGTAGTATTATTAGTTGTTTTCAAATTGCATATTATATGAAAATGGAAAGGATTCACTTGAAGGTGAATTCAACACTACACTGGCTCTAGATCCTGCGCTTGATTGGCTTCCATCAAACTCCATGGTCCAAAGTTGATCTTCTTCCTCTTCCATAAGGAAAGGAATATTTTCATCCCTTTTAGATGTGAGAAAATAATTTCCCATCCCATTATCTTGGAACAAAATGTTCACCCTTGGATCATTTGATTTTTGTACTGTGTATTTCATCTTACACACCGGAAACAGTTTCTTCATTTCTATTTTTACTAGTATGGTCATAGAGGACCAATCCATTTTGATTTCACCTCCCAAATCCATACATAATCTTCTACTCGTAGCATCATAAATGATGTTGGAATGTCTACCACTAGATTGGTAAAAACACTTTTTTCGTAAAATTGACCAGAGCTACTTAAGGATAGTTTATTCTACCTACCAATGGTACTTCTTTGGATTCCATTGAATAGTAAGAGTTGTTTTCCCGAGTAAAGTTAATTTGTAAGGCATTTGTTACTTTGATGGGCATCACATTGTCAGAGGCTCCAAAATATATAATACAATTATTGAGTTGGTAGACTTTGACCAAAAGGGATAGGTAGAAAGATTCTACCTTGTTATTCTTGGATATGCTAAGTGATAACATGCTTTGTGAGGAAGGTGTGGATGGGGTAGGGAGAAGACCTTTATTATTTGGGTTTGTGATATGAGAGTTTGGGGTACCTTTTCGGACCATGTCAACAAACTGTCAAACCGAGTGGGATGTGTTTGTAAATATTCCATCTCCATGATTTGAAATTTAGTTCTATTTTCATGTTCAACATAGTCAAATGGAGATGTGGGGAGTGAGGATGATGTTCCAGGAATGGTAGTGGTTTTTCATTACAAGGATGATGCTACCTTAGGAGCTTAGGTCTCTTTAATAGATGTGGTAGCTAGTTTAGGAGAAGGGGGGGAGTGGCTCACTTATCTTGAGCCTTGGCAGATTTTAGGCGGGGTAGCATTGGGTGAAGGGACTATTCTTGGAAATATATTCCAAAGTAGGGGGTGTACTAGAGGACTCACTTGGCATAGTAAATGGCATATTTCTTGCCAACGGATCTGGTTTCTCTTTGGCTCATCCATTGACAGGTGGTAGTGGCAATCCTTGCTAATGATTTTATTTTGTGGGACTTCAAAAGTGCATATTCTTTTTTTTCATTGTAGTGGATTCGAAGATGAAGCCTTTTCTTTGACTATGCACAATTGAACACCGTGCACGAGAAGCTTGGTGATTCTTCATCATCATGGTCTTCTATTGTTAAAAGATACTCAAAAAGGTAATTTTGTATATCACCATTAACTTCTTCTACTTTAAGGTAATTTACATCATCACACTTTTCTTCTTCAGTTCTTTGGAATCATAGGTGGCATTAACATGACGACAATACTTCAAGAGAAATCCGATGAGGAGGCGGAGTTATTCTTGTCTCACTTGGAGGATTATGATTCCTATGAGCATTCCTCATAGTGATCTTAGAAAGTTGTTTCTTCAAGGTAATCATATCATTAGCCATCTTCTAGATCATTGAATTAGTGAGAGTTGAACCGAAAATCTAACCTTTATTTTTTCCATTAGGCCCTTTACTTTTCGAGAAAGCATTAGGTCGGCTTCTATCTCAACCACATAATCTTGTACTTCTTTCAAATCCATAGGTTGTTATATCCTAATGAAGAAACCAAATTCCAATGGAAGAGAACTGATAAATAATCTTTTCAGTTTGTTATCTGGAGGCACAACATCTTCGGGATCCTTCGATTATCTAGTTATACTTGGCTATGAAATCTCTCATAGACTCGGTAGGATCCTTTTTCATTTTCACTAATTGGACCAAGAGATCCTCGTAGTCTTCTATAGTTTTGAATCTATGCTCAAATTTGGTTTTTATATCTTCACAGCAAGTGATAGATCTTGCGGGTAACATATAAAACCATTCAACAACCTTTTCTTGCAACGATTCCACAAATAACTTCGATGGCTACATTATCTTGTTCCACACCCAACACGTTGCAAGTGGTGATGAATGCATGTACGTGCTCCTTGGGGAGTTGGGAACCGTCTCCTCTAAATTTTGGAAAGTTCTTCCTTGATCCTCATGGTAGCTCATGGAGTGGTTGTTGAAGTGCAAGTGGGCTAGTATTTCCACCCCATGGTACATTTGGTCTAGGTTCTTCTTGATTCTCCATTTCATTCATGGGTCCGGCTTCCAACCTTTTTAGGGCCACAACTTAGGCTTCTACTCTTTCATCTACTTTTGCTTGAGTTCTTTTTATCTCCTTAATTTCAACTCTTATCTCAGCCTCCACTCTTGCTTCTCTTTCTCGAGCTTCTTCTTTAGTTTCCAGTTCGTGAAATTTTCAAGATTATTGTCAATGTATGGAAACTCAACGTCCAATAGGTTGACAACACTTGGGCTTCTGGTGGGAGAAGTTGCTAGACAAAGGGGAGACCTTGGATTTCTGAGCAGCTCTTTTCTTCATTGAAGTTCTTCGAAGATAGGGTCATTTTTCCTCCTTGCCTTTGTAGCCAAGTATATATTCTATCTCGCTAGCTTGAAAAATTATGATCTTCTATATGGTGCATGAATCTTTCTTGTTCTTTCTAATTAAGTGGAACATTATTCTTTAAGGTTTAATACTCTTATGGCTATAAAGTATTGATTGCAACTTTCCTATTAAGCAAAATAGCCTCTCTCAAATTAGAAGTAATATCCTCTTGAATATGGAACAATAACTCACGTCTTTCAATGAAGGATTACCTAGAATAGTCATAGATATGAGACATAAGCTCTTGATTCTTAAAATTTCATAATTTTTATTTTTGAAATTTCTGATTTTTATTTTATTTTCTTAGGTCTAATTTCAAGTGCAGATCTGCCAAGTCTTCCCCATGGTAGGCGCCAAAAATGTTGGCAATAAAAAAATTTTCAGGTGGATAAATCTTTGGACTTATGCCAATGCTATGGGAATTTGAGTCCCTCTACATGTATGGTGTAGCTTAGAGTTTACATGCATATGAAAATGGCTTTCTATGGTGGCCTTTTGGCTAAGGATCCAAAGAAGAGCACTCCACTAACCTGCAAAAAAACTAACAATTGCATATTAGAGAGGAATTTGATTCAAGAATGGGAAAGGGAGTGAGAAAAAGGGAGATGGATTAATGTCATGGGTAGAAAATCAAATTCCCACACCCATTAATAAGAAATTTCCAACATGCATAATTCGGAAGAAAAAATGTTGTAAATGGCAACACGACCAGTTCAAATTTATGAGCACAAAGTACCAGTAAATGCCCCAATGAAAAAAGGCTATAAGATCCTTCTTGTATTGATTGCTTCAACAGAAAATTTACATGACAAGAATGGAAGAATGCAAAAGTGGGAAGTAGAATAATTTTTTATCTCTTTGTTCTTCGCAAGGATCATTGTCTCTCATGAACTCACAAAAATGACCATCCCTTTGAAAAGAGAAGGCCTTTATAATTTATAGGAAGAGATGACTCTTCACCTACTTCCCAATGAATTTTCATATTCCTTTACATAACTTAAAAATTTTCATATTCCTAGGAAATATTAAGTCCCTTTTTATATAAAAAAGGTGAATTAATACATTATAAAATTAAAGTGACTTTTTAAATACAAAATTAAGCATTATGAAAAATTACAACCCAAACAAAGAATTAGAACATGAAGAGAGAGAAATTTGGGGGAAGAATAGGAAAGGAAGAAAGAAGAGAGAGAAGACTAGGTTGATGAAGAAGTCACTCCCACCGATTCTGCCTCACTACTTGACCGTTCTCTGACTAGCTCCAATTGGGAAATATTGAGTCCTTTAAACTCTTTTTTGGAATCGTGTCCGCTGCATGGGCCACTTTATCCGCATGGGGAATATGCATGCAACTCAAATATTTTGTCCAACCATCAGTAGCATCATTGATATATTTACATTTCTCAAACCATGACTGATGTTTCTTCGTGATAAATGCAATGGTGGCTCGAATCCCTAATAATGCCTCTAAGGTTTCCTCGTTGAAAGACCATGGATCTCCAACTTTATTCTTGACATGTTCTTCAAATGGACTCAAAAATTCCTCTATAATGGTACATTCCTATATCACATGCACTTTAAAGTTTTTAAACTCTTTGGTTGACACGTTCTTGTATCTCGTAGGCCCGCTCTTCGTTCAAGTCTAGCTCTCTAATGAAATGATTGATCATTTTGTATCTAGAAATGAGATTCCTTGCCCACACACATGACAAGTCCTCTGATGGGGCATCAAATATCTTCTTACTTATCAATTCCCTAGAACGAGTGTTCCCCATATCCTCCACCAATGGGAAAATTAGATCCCAATGCTCTTTTTTTCCTTTACCAAGATCAGTACCCATCCACTTACTATTTTCTCATCCCTATATGGTGAACTCTTGAGTCTTTCTAATGGATTTTGGATCAATGCTACTTATTGGGGATACTTCCTCAATATGGATTGATGAAGCATTTGGATCCACTAGATGTTGCATGTAAGAAGAGAGTGTTTGTACTTGTTCTTCCAAGTCTTCAATCCTTTTCTTGTACTCTTGATTTCTCGCCATGAGGTGAGTGGAAGATTTTTGAAACATATGCTCATCTCCTTCATGGGTGGCTAGACCCAATGGAATGGTACTCATTTCATAATCAGTGGCATTATTTCTTCCACTCGGCTTTGTTACCTTGGGTCTACCCACTTCAATATATTGTTCACCTGTCTCACCGTGTAGAAGCTTGAGGTCGTGCGAGATTTTTTTTTCCTTTCCTTGGGCCAACGACATTATTGTTGATTGGTCGGGATTTTGACATGTTGACGGTGAAAGTTTCCTTTAAAATTATCTCCCTCATCCAAGGGAACATCTCACCTTCTTCTAGCTCCACAACTATCATGCTTGTCATCTCTTGCTCAGGTTGAAAGGTTATTTCCTATGAAGGGGGAGCAGGAGTGACATCAGGAGGAGGGACATCCTGTAGTTATTTAAGAGCTAAATTGTGGATTCCTTCTGGTTTCTCAATCTGTGTCTCCATCACTATATCTTCTATTTCTTTGGATTTCACAGGTGACCTCTCGTGACAGGGGACTTCCAACTCGATAACCTTTCACTTTGAACTCACTCCCAAGTGGCTTGAGATTGAAGTGACCTCCATAACCTTTAATGATGAATGATACGAGGCTTATCTTTGAGGTGCGGGGAAACTTATAGACTTGAGGGCAACAACTTTATTCTTTTGGAACCACTCCTTTGTTCTCTTGATCACCTTCTCCATTCATTCAGTGATGTCGCTAGACTCATAAACACTCCAATTTACCTATGGTAAAGGGGAATCCTTCACCACTCTATACTCAAGATCGTACAATTCAGTTCCATCATCTTGCACACCTTATTCATACCATAGAAAACTTGAACTTCTTCATCTCCCCAATCATCATTCTCATATAGTCTCGTTCATGGACATTGAAATCATCCACACAATTGGCCCAATAGTCTTCTATTTTTGGAACATGATGTAACTCTGGGACATGGAATGTGTCCAGATCAACTCAAATGTCAAAATTGGCCCTGGGGATGTATGAGTGCAAACTTAGGTGTGCAAAGGCCACCTCCAAGTGGGATGCATCATTGACATTCTTGCATATGAAGACCCCAAGTGAGATGGGGAAGGAGACAAGCTTCTTCTTTTAGTTCCTAAGTTTATTGTTCACCTATACAAGTTGTCCTAAAAGCTCAAACAATACTATCTAATCACTAAGGTACCGAGGTAACCTTAGTGGGGCTTGATCAAAGCTAGAGACTCGGATATATGAGAAATTAGGGGATTGAATGAAGAATAATCCATATCTCTTTATCAAAGAGGACACTCATGGCGACATACTTGATTTCAAGTCACCTTCCAAAGTCTTGATCACGAAAATTGTGAAGACATTGTTCACCTAAGATAAGTGTCGATGAATTTCTTTTAAAACCAATTGAGGGAACTTTTCAAATGCAGGGACTTTTACAGATATGTTCTGAGTAAGGGTAAACCCCTTAAATGGCCTTGAGCTGATGAGAAGATACACCAATTAGGAATTCATGAATAACTTCTTTGTCATATGCACTTGGAGCAATTGATGATGCAGGTTGTCTCTTATGATCTGGCCCTAGTCTATCTTCTGATCTCCCTCAATAATTTTTAGTAGGAAGAGTGTCATCCAATCTTGGAAATCCCTCGTGATTTCCCTCACATCACCCTACTAAGAAGATTGATTGCATCGAAAAACCTTCCTGGAACACACATCTTGAAATATTTTTGGGCATTCAAGAAGGTTTTCTCACTATGTTCATCCATAAGCCCAAAGGAATACCTTGAGATATAAATTGGTGTTGTTCTACTCATTCACCGATTTTTCCTTTGATCTAAAAACCATGTTATTCCATGTGAGAATTTACATAGAAAGATAAATAGCCTTGGGAATGATCACCACCATGGCTATGCCATCATCTACCCAAATGGTCCTTGTCTCTAGTTCATAATGATGCAAGTAGGATAAGACCAACTCGATGCTTTGCATAGAAAATGGATTTCCACTTGCTCCAAACAATCCACTTGTGAACACTTTGTCTTCAATGTGTTCCCTTTTATTAGCTAGCAGTGTGATTTAAGATCATCAAGATTCATGTAAGTGACATCATTGTCACCCACCTTATCATACTACGATGAGAGGACCTGCACTAGTTTTGCCCTTGTGAATTTTAACTTCATGTTTCCTTAACACTTACTATATTTGGAAAAGGCAACTTACTATTTTTAATAAGTGTCAAAATTCACTTCTCTTGACCCCATATGGTGATGTTAGCTTGAATTATTACCCTCTTGTGTACTCCTTCATAGCTAAACAATTATTTTGATATGAATTACTATTAATAGTAAGTTCCCATATGGTAAACTTACTACTTTTAGTAGGTCGGTGACTTTTGCCCCTTTTGAACCTGATATGAGATTAGCTTTCTCAAGTTATCCCTATGTATATTGTTACCTCTCAAACCACTCTTTGAGTTGATTTACTATTTTTAGCTTATACCCCTATAGGGAACTTACAATTTTTAGTAAGTGGTTGTTTTCACCATTTCCTTTCATTGATCAATCATTATGCTCTCCTGGATGTTTGTGGTACACATTTTCCTTCAACTAATTTTGGAGATGGATTTCTAGAAATAGTAGGCACCATGTAGGAAAGATTATTGTTTTTGGAAAGTGGGTGTTTGGGCATTAGTTTTCAATGAAATGAATGTTTATGATATGGGTTTTTTCTCTACAGGTGCTCTTCCAGATTTCTAGCTCAAACCTTCCCAATTGAGATATTTTAAAATTCTAAATTTTTGTCATTGAAAACTTGGAGTTTATTTACTATAAAAAAAATATAGACTTTGCATGTGAGGTATTTTTATGGGATATTCAAGGAACATGAGAAACTTTATGAATGTAAAAAATGACACCTCGATCCGTTTAGCATTTGTGAGATATGAAAATTTTCTCCTCCATGGATTTTGAGGTTTTTCAAAAAAATTGTTTCTTCTTCGCTCAAATCCATTTTTGTTTCTTGTTTTAGATTATGGCAGTATTCATGGATTTTATGAGGAAATTTTTTTGATATAATCTCTATAAAAAAATTCAAGGTATTCTAGCCACATCCGAGGGTGTGGGGGATGAATAATGGTGAAATGGCTAAGTCCTCATGTTTATGTAGCATGAAATGAGGGGGAAAAGGTTAGGGAGAATTTTATTACACCTTATGTCCCTTTTATGTGGTGCAATAAGACATAAAAATGTTTCTTTCCCTCATGAGGATAAGTGGTGAATGATAATTCGTTGTGCAAGTGGAGGAGGGGGCTAAAATGGAGCACCTGGGGGTCGGAGATGGTCACATGTGTGTCCAAAGGGGAAAAAGAGGGTGGGTGCATTTTTATGTCCCTCGTGTCCCTTTTCGAAAGGTACAATAGGTATAATAAAATCCTCCATGCTCTGGGAAGGACAAGTGTCACACGTTTGGTTAGGTAGAGGGTCTAGTCAAAATGCTCAAAGGTGATGGAGAGGTGGTTTCCAAGTCATATGGGTGACCAAAAGACTAAATGGGGGGATGGTGCATTTTATGTCCTCATGTCCCTTTCATAAGGTGCAATGGGATCTAGATGAGTTTTCAAGTGCTTACTTATATGATTTTTCATTAAAATGATTTTTTAGAAGACTTTTTATGTTCCCAAGACTTTATTCTAACCAAAACACACTTAGAAATCTTCTTTTTTATCAAGATTTTCTGTTGTGCATGGAAAGAATGAGTTGGCCTAAGAAATGCATGGTGCTTGAAGATGATATATTTTTTGCACCAATTAGGGGACTGAAATATATTTCTAGTGATATATTTTTGTTTCAACTAATTCTAGAGCTCCCGAGTCATTCCTCAAGATAAGGTTCTTTTTTTGGTGCAAGCTCCTTTAGGCCAAAAACCTCGCTTTCGGTGAGTCGGATCCTAAACGCCAAAAAATTCTCATATTTTCCTAAATTGGTTCCTTGGTGTTCCTGGATCCTATATACACCTCCATAATTTAAATGAGCCTCATATACTACTTTGGTGATGATGTGTCTGCTTAGAAAGGTCTGATGGGAGCCCTTTATAAGTTTGTTCCAAACTTGTCTTGAAAACTATTTCTCCAACATACTTGAACGAATTTACTTGTTCCTAAATTACCTTGGGGGGACTAATGACATCACAAATTAACTCTTTGAGGACAATATTGAACCTGAAACTAAGGTTAGGATAGATTGGGGGTGTCTGGGTAGGTGTGACATGAAAATTTTGACACTTTTATAGTTGTCCTATTTTCAGATGAATTTTGCCCATGTAAAAACATAGGACAACACAATGTTAAGATGAATACCCTCATATTTTTGTAATAAATTAGTGGCATTCTCTATTTTCCTTTTTTCAATCTTTGGAAGCTCTTTGATAAGTATATTTGGAATGTTCCGTGGAATTGTTTTGCTCTGCAATTGTTGAGTAATCCATGAAAACTATACAAATCTAAATCCCCACTTACGTCTACAAATTGATTGAAGTTTCATGCAGAAATGGGGAAATATGAGGAGGATATCTCATGTCCATTTTCACTTTGTATACCTTGTATGATCCACTACATCAAGTCACGACTGTTTGAGTTTCCCATGGCTTGATTAACTCCACAAAATTCTTGAGGTCCAAAGAGAATGAAGTTGGGTTCAAGGGTAAAATCTTGAACCTAATCCACATTTCTTCTTAAAAGATATATGGTTTTTTTCTTGTGAGTATGATGGAGCTTGAACCATGATAGCATTTTCCTTCAACGAGTTCATTCTAGCTTCACATGTATATTAATTATGGGGTTAACCATAAGGATAACACCATTCAAAACTTTCGACATGTTATTTTGAATTAGAAAAATGGATTTTCTTAAGTTAGGGGAAGTTAGGGGTTGGGATTTACATTTGATGGTTTTCTTGGAGGGTAATTATGATAAAATATCCTATTAGGATATTAAAATCCTTATTGTGGATAACCCTGAGGAGGGTTAGTATAAGTTTTAATAACTTGCGCTTGATGTCTCTAAAGAGAGACATTATCATTTGTTATATTTTTAAGTTAAACACTAAGGATTTCAATTTCATCTTATTTGATAGAGGAACCAAATGTGGAAGTAGAAGATGAAGCAGATGGTTGAGAAATGGTAATTTAGAATGGTGGATTGGGTATGATGTGGAAATTCAAGGAAAATGGGCATAAGAAATCTAGGGGTTAATTTTCTTGCTTGAATTAAATAATTTTCATCCCTAATGTATATTGCATAAGCATTTGATAATTGGATAACACCCATATATTGATCATTACTACTATATAAAAATGCAAAGCTCTAAGATAGTATAAAAATGCACCTTATGGGGTTGGTCTCAACAAAGATTGGAATTATGTCCCATGTTCTCTAGACTATAAAATTGAAGTCCACCATGAGCTCATTTAGAGCTTGCTTGATTGATGTATGTTTCTCTAGTAAGGATATGTTATCTTATTTCTCCTCAAGTTTTTAACAAAGAGTGGTAATAAGTTCATATCAACTATGAATGGAAGTAGGTCTCACGCTTGTATACCATTAAATTGTTTTACCTTTTAATGAAGAAGAAATAATCCTAACTTCAACACCATCTTTTATAACTAGATGAACAGAATATAAATTAGAAATATATTTAATACGGTCATATAGGGTAATGAGGCTTTCACTGGTGAAGGAAGGAATACTTTTAAAGATAGACATTGGTATATCATGTTGATAATTTAGTGTTAAGGGACTACCACCATTGAAGCTTGCAAAAGGAAAATAAAAATTGTTGTGCATATAAATGGAATGGGACTTAAAAATCTAGAGGACAAGTGTGTTCATGGATAAATTAGATATGCTATGGAAATGAAGTTAAAACCTATAACCTCAAAGCATGAAGCTAATCTACACTAAACCATCATGATAAGAGATAAACAAGACTAACATCTATCATTGTATGAACTAGATTAAATCTAAACTAACATGATAAAGCTACTCTCATTCTTTGAAAAGAGTTTGCGAGAATCGAATCAGAAACGAGGCACCACGAAGTAGTTTCACTCCAACAAAATCGTGAAATCTCCAGCAATAGCAAGGAAAAATGATCATAAATGGAAGAACTTGCTCAACAAAAACAAAGCTTGCACATAGAGGAAAGACAACAGAGTGTCTTGGCATGCTCATAAATGAATAGAAAAGGGTACATATAGGGTGTTGAGTAACCCTAGTGCATGACACATATGAAACCCTAAACCTAACCCATGTGAGATGACCCTCCAACATGAGAGGAGGACACATAGGATAACTCACACTAACACCCCCTTCATCAAAGCTAGGGTAGCGACTGTGATGAGTCAGACGGAAGAGGAAGACACTCCTAAATAACTAAGAAAGATGTGTCAATGGGGCCCAACAACTAAAGGCCTGATAAGGTGCCCATATACAAACACAATCTTCCTAGAAGAAGAAGAAGAAAAGGACTAAATAGCCCTAAGAAGATGGGCAATTGCAGAAGAACTCACCCCAAGAAGAGACCGTAAGTGAATAAACTTCATCTTAGTGAAAGGCTTGGTGAATAAGTCTACAATCTGATCAGCTATTTGAATGTACTGAATGTCAATGATACCATCATGAATAAGCTCCCATATGAAGTGCATATGGATCTCAATGTGCTTCATCCACTGATGTTGAACTAGATTTCTATAAATAGAGATAGTGCTTGTGTTATCACAAAGAGATAATGGTAGGCCACCGAAAGTGGATTCCAAACTCTATCAGAATACCCTGTAGCCAAATAGCTTTTGTGGCATCATTAACTACTCCTCTGTATTCTTCCTCTGTAGATGATATCACAATTACATTCTACTTCTTGCTAGACCAACTAATAGGACCCAAACCAAGAGAGAAACTGTAGCTAGAAGTAGATTTCTGATGATCTAAGTCACTGGCCCAATCGAATATGTGAATCCAATCAAATCAATATCAACCCCTCCATGATAGTGTATGTCATCAGCATAAGTGCCACGAACATAATGAAGGATCCATTTAGCTACTTTCCAATGTAGCTCATGTGGCTCCTACATGAATATGGACACGATCCCAATAGCATATGATAAATCCGGTTGAGTGTGAGTCAAGTAGATCAAGCTCCCAACTAACTTTCGATAAAGAGTACCATCAACCAAGGGAGTAGAGAAATTTGAAACCAACTTAACCCCAAAAAGAAAAGGAGTAGGAGAAGACTTACAATCGGACATCTGAAACCGAGCTAGCAAATCAAGAGCATACTTAGGTTGTGAAATCAAGATTCCCGAGTTAGATTGTGAAATCTGGATCCCAAGGAAGTAATGAAGCAGACCTAAGTCAATCATGGAAAACTTGTTGGCTAAGGTGATCTTCACAGAATCAATAATAGAGGAAGAGCTACCTGTGATCAACAAGTCATCAACATATAGAACAAGAATGAGTATGGAGTCATCTTGCCATAGAATATAAACATTTGGATCAGAGTGACACCTAGTAAACCCTGATGTAAGTAAGAAGGAGTCCATCTTGGCATACCAAGCCCAAGGGGATTATTTAAGGCCATAAAGAGACTTCTTTAACTTACAAACGAGGGAGGAATATTGGACATAACCCAAAGGTTGTTCCATATAGATCTCTTCCTCTAGGTCACCATGAAGGAAGGCACTCTTAACATCCATTTGATGGATGTTCCATCTGTTCAATGCGGAAATGGATAGGGTCAGTCAAATAGAAGTCATCTTTGCAACCAAGAAAAGGTTTCTCAGTATAATCAACCCCAACTATCTGGGAGAAACCCTTAGCTACTAATCGTGCTTTAAACTTTTCGACGTCTCCATCTACTCCATACTTTGTTCGGAACACCCACTTACACCGAACGATTTTTCTTCCTTTTGGAAGAGTGGTGAGATCCCAAGTATCGTTCTTCATGAGAGAGGAATACTCCTCATCCATGGCAGAATCCCACTCAGGAATACCAAAAGCCTCCCGGAAAGATTGTGGATTAGAAGCAGAGGCGAAGAAAGAGTGGGGTCCAATGAAATATGAGCGAGTACATCTCATATCCGAAGTATCTCCAACTAAATCTCTAGCACTTTGCAAAGTTTTCCTGCCCAAAGGGGACCAGGAGGATTAGGCTCAGAGTCAAAATATTTTCACTTGAGTGAGAAGGGACATAGTCCTCATCATCACTACTGTTAGAATCAGAAGACTCAAAGGTCTGATGGTCGGGAGGATCTCGGAAGAGGAGCACGCTCAATAACATCATCATCTGATGAGTTAGAATCCAAATCAGTGAGCTGAAGAACCTCTATAGGTGGAGAAGTAGAAGTCGAAGAAGACTCATCAAACTTAACACTTCTCTCAATATATAGCTCATGAGAAGTAGAACTCATCAATCGATATCCCTTCATGTCATCAGGATACCCTACAAAGATACAAGGTTTGGATTGTGGTTCCAAGGCCTTACGTTTCTTCTTGGGAATCCAAGCCATAGCCTTGGATCCGAAGACTCGAAAGTGCTCAACATCAGGTTTACATCCAAACCAGGCTTCAAAGGGTGTCATCCCTCTTACTGACTTGTGTGGAACATGGTTCTAAATGTAATTTACACAATTCACTGCTTCGGCCCAATACTACGGAGGAAGAGACTTCGAGTGAATCATACAAGTGGCCATCTCCTTCAGAGTATGGTTCTTTCTTTCTGCAAATCCATTCTATGAAGGGCTATAAGCAACTGTATGTTGCAAAGAGATCCCTTCAAAAGTATAGAAATCCATGAACCTATTGTTTACATATTCACCTCCATTGTCGGTTCGGAGAACCTTGATAGACCGTTCCGCCTGTTTCTTAGCAAGAGCCTTAAAGTCCTGAAAATGTTCAAAGACTTCAGACTTAAGCTTAAGAAAATATACCCAAGTATATCGCGAATAGTCATCAATGAAGGTTAGCACATAAAGAGCTCTAGTAAACAAAGGAGAAGGAAATGGACCAGAAACATTGCTGTGAACAAGATCTAAGGACGAGTGGCTCTCCAAGCTTTTCCTTTGTCAAAGTTCTTTTTAGGATGCTTTCCAAGGGTATAACCCTCACAAAGACCTTTAGAAAACTTGACGCGAGGTAACCCATTGACCATTTTGTTTTGACTCAATTGTTCAAGATAGTGATAATTTAGATGTCCAAAATGCTCATGCCATAGCTTACTAACCTCATTTGCATGAGTGAGCAAGGTAGTGGGCATAGAATCAGAAGTAAAGTGGGAGAAGGTGTACAACCGTGAATGGTGATCTGCCTTTCCCTCAGCCACTATAGTGTCATTGTTAAGCTCATGAATAATCACCAAGTTAGGACCAAATTCCACTCGCATTCCTTCACCAAGGTGAGTAATTTGGTAAACCGATAGGAGATTGGTAGAGAGATCAAGAACACTCAACACTTGGTTAAATATTCCCCCATCCATCTCTACCAATCCACTACTAGAAACCGACACTATCGTGTCATTACCCATCGTGATTTGGGACATTCCACAAGGTTCAATGTTGGAAAACTCAACATGTAAAGAACCCATGTGGTGCGAGGCACCGAAATCTATAATCCATGTCGATGAGAGAGAAACTTTGGCTACAAGGGCCTTTCCTTTCTTCTTATCATTTCTAGCACCTTTTTGCGAAGACTCGACCTTTGGATCACTTTGTTTTATTGATTCAAGAACACTTATTTTATTTTTCTCAAGTAAATGAGATAAGTGATCAATCTGTTTCTTAAAATAGTGTTGCTTGTCGTGACCAGTCTTCTTGTAATAGGAACACAAATACTTGCTTTTTGCACTCTAGGCTCAGAAGTCGAAGTGTTTGTGTCATTTTTAGGTTTGATCTTGGTTTCTTTCTTAGATTGATCCTTAGTTTCTTTCTTCTTTTCAGTCTTCTTTCCCTTGCTAGTACTTGCTATAAGGGCATGTGACTTGGACTTGAGAGACCCCATTTTAATGAGTTTTCCCTGTTCTCAAATGAGTTGGGATGAAAAACATTCAAAGGAGGGCATCATCCAAGTATCGCCCAAAGCAACTTTTGTAGCGTAGAAAGTTGACACGAAGACAAAATATTTGGGACCTAGCTTAGAGAGAATCGACAAGATCAATTGAGAATATTTCTTTTCTACTTGACATCCTTTTAACAATAATCTAATGTGGACAAATTTTGAGAAGAAGGCTTGTAGGTTTTCAAAGTCACTAGGATTTAACCCTAGTAGTTCGTTTTCCAACTCATGCGCTCTCATGTCATCTAGTTTTCCAAACATCACATCCAACGATTTTCCACGCAGATGTAGGTGTTTCAAATGCCTCAATGTGGAAGAGCAAGTCAGGAGAAATAGACATGCAGAGAAGACCTAAAGCTTCATCACTACGGTTTAACCACTTAGATTTTTCAGGTTCATCATCTGGTTCAGTCTCAGTTCCCATGGTGATGTGGTATAACCCTTTACCCCTTAGTTTCATTATTATTTTTGATCTCCATTCAAAAATTTGAACGGCGTAAGCAAAGGAATTGAAAGTGCATCCATAGTGAGAGAGAGAGAGAGAAAGAAATGTAGAAAAGAAACACAACCACCTAGGACAATAACAACCCCCTCTGCTTTTGGCACTTTATAGTTTAGTGCATTGATTACAATCGGGTCCGTGCATGTAGTTTGAAACACTTGGTAACTCGTCTTGTAATTAGCGTAATAACGCACAAGAGAGGAGACCACAATAGTGTTTCATGGAGTGCAACAAAAGAGGAACACCGTAAACAAGCACAAGAAAAAAATAGAAAGGAGGCGAAAGCCAACCCTGGTGGTGAGAAAAAGTGTCTCACGTCGCACGAAAGAATCCCTTTGTCGTAAACTGTGGTGAACGCGCTCACAAGTCCATGAAAAAGGAATAGAACAAAGCTCAAAAACCGAAATGACTTAAGCACAAAAGACACCCCCTGAGAATGTGGCACTTTATAAAATTAGTTTATTTATAAAGCTAATGATCCCATCATCTAGAGTGTGAAAAAACATGCAACTTTGACTAAAGAAGTACTCAAAACCGAGCAACGGGTCAAATGTTATAAAGAAAAACTAATTTCTCGCAATTTGATGAGAAAAAGTCAATAAGCTGCGCAAACGGATTAAAAAAGCACCCTAAATGCATGCAAAGGGTGTCGTATGTATGCTCGTTGGAAATGACATGGAATTTGAGATAGGGTTTGTTTGTATTGCGAGGGGGGATTAGCCACCTGCCAATCCCGGACCTCACCCTTCGTCTTCGGCACTCGACGGAAGGTTTAAAAATACAACAATCCAAAGACCAAATTATAATGCCAAGGAAATATATTTTTTAAATAATGTGAAATTAAATAAAAATTAGATCTAATTTAAAACTAATTAGATCTAATCTAATGAAGATTTAGATGAAGATTTTTTTAAAAAGATAAATGTTTCTAATTAAAACAAAGTTCTTTAGAAACTTGTCATATGTTAAAAAACAAGGTAAATTAGAAATGTTTTAAAAAAACTTACTAAAAAGAAGTTTGATGTTTTTACCAAAAAAACTTAGCAAGAAATAAAAAAACACGACTCGTTTTTTTAAAAGGCAACTAGTTTTTTTTAGTAAGTTTTTTTTAAAAAAAAGAAATGAATGAAACTTACCAAAACTGACCGGTGTAAGTGTATAGACTACGCACAAAAAGGAATGAATGCAATAAATACGTACAGAATGAATAGTCATGTTTTATGTTGCCCACACCAAAAAACAAGGGAACAAGCCGCACTGAGGATAAATAATAGCATGGAAATGATGTCTGGCCGCGCAAAGGGTAAAAAAACATAGAGAAATGTTGTGCGCCGCGTCAAGAGAGAGTACGGGCCGTTTTGCTTCTCGCCAGCTGTTTTTGTTTTAGTAGGCCAAAAAAATGTGGTAGATGATTTTTACAACCCTTGAAGCAAAAAAACGAGGCGATGATGATTTTTACAACCCTTTAAAGCAAAAAACATGGCAAATGATGATTAAAAACGCCTGAACAATAAAAAAAAACGTGGCTGATTAATTTAAAACACCTTGCAGACAAAAAAACATGGCTTTTGGTTAAAAAACGCCTTGAACAGTCCAAAAAATGCCTGGAATGAAGAAAAAAAGTAGGCCACACGTGAATGAACAGTGATGGCAGTTTGAATAGTCCAAAAATGGTCAGAGGGACAGCAGTTCGTTGATGAGCAACCACGACTGAAGAACTCAAGGATCCTACAACCACAAACAACATGCACAAAAAAAAAACACAAAAAACTTTCCGAGAAAGCTTGTTAGAGATATTAGCAAGATAATTTCCAGAAAATAGTGATCAAAAGACTTGCATGCAGAGTAAAATAACGAAACCAAGTAAGAGTAATAGCAACAAAAAATAAATCGAGTGCACGTTTACCCGATCTCATCTCTGATACCATGAAAAGAGTTTGCAAGAATCGAATCAGAAACGAGGCACCACGAAGTAGTTGCACTCCAACGGAATCATGAAAGCTCCAGCGATAGCAAGGAAAAAATGATCAGTAATGGAAGAACTTTCTCAACAGAAACAAAGCTTACATAGAGGAAAGATAGCGGAGTGTCTTGGCATGCTCATAAATGAATAGAAAAGGGGTACATATAGGGTGCTAAGTAACCCTAGTGCATGACACATATGAAACCCTAAACCTAACCCATGTGAGATGACCCTCCAACATGAGAGGAGGACACATAGGATAACTCACACTAACACTCTTTAGATCACTTAATTAAACATTGAACCTAAGAAGATCAACTTAGCAATCAAAGGTGTGATTAGTTGTTTTATGGTTCTCAAGCTTTCAAGAATGGAGTCTCACCATTAATGGCTTCAAGGCCAATGGTTCTCTCTATTTACTCAAAACTTGGATTATGGATGCAAATGGAGGTTATTAGCTCAAGATCAATGAAGGGAGTAAGTTTAAGATCAAATGTCTTATAGCTTAAAGCTAATACAAATGGAATCCCAAAACTAGGTGTTCTTAGTGTTAATAAGATATCCTAGGTGTGAAGGTGTAAGTTGAATGGGTAGGCTTAGCCTTGTATTTATAGTTTTCCAAATGGAAGAGTTTGAACTTTGGGTGCATGTGGGACTAAAGTCTAAAAAGCACTTTAGGATTAGATTAGGATAAACATGCTTTAGGCTTAGTTAAGCTTGGTTTAGGCTATTTAAACTTGATTAGCAAGTGATTAGAGACTCATTAAGAGTTGGGAGGGGTCTGGATAACCAATTGTGACTGATAGATAGCCTACGAAGCCAATAAAAGTGGTCTAGAGAGGACTAGGGAGGTTTTGAATGGTCAAAAGGAGGAATGTTTAGCTAATAAGATAGATATTAGCCAAATAAGTTGATTATGGGAAGAATATGAATGAGAAGGATTCATGCATGGGCATCGAGAATGGAGTGAAGAATGGGGAATTAACGAAATGTCATTAATTGATTGAATTGGAAGAAATGCTAAGTGTAAGCATATTTCAGGTGTCTACAGAACAACAATAAAGGCCTACCAAGAGGAGGAGTAGAAATAAATCTATTGGTAATGACAATGATCTCTAAACTAATATGACATTTCTTCTTCTCCTTGGTGACAAATGAAAATATTCAAAAGGCTCACCACTTGCTGAACTTTTCCTTGTTTGTATTCTTCTCATGAAAACCAAACTAGGTTATTTAGAACCAGAATATTTTAACCTTGGAGTCACTAGATGTGTTGAATAACTAATTTAGAATGTTAAAATCATTAATTCGCACACTAAAACTTATCAATGATGAATTTAAACTTATCGTTGTCCCACTAGGCATGCCAAAACTATTGGAGATCAAAATTACACCCAATCTTGAATCAAGTATATCCATGATTTTAAGGTAACATGGGATTGTCTCTAAGTGTGTTACTTGTGGCTTGAGACAGAAATTTGGAGAAGGCCAACTTCCTTTCTACATGGATTTGGAAAACCCCACATCACAACCTATTTTTGATGTTAAATTACTCCTATAGCTAATTTGTATTCAAACAATTCCAAGGGACTAGGGAGAGAGATACAAGAAAGGTAAATCCTAAGCTAAAGGGAGATCATAGAACCAAAATAAAGGTGTAACTTTCCAAAATTCAAATGATACAAATGCAAAAGCCCAAGATTGGAATTGTGAAAATCCACTTAGTTCAAATGCGAGATAAACAAAAAAAAAAGCTGAAATATGCAAGAGGGAGAAATATTCACATCAAACACTATGTATTTGAAGGAAGGAGATAAACCACACTTGCATTAATCAATCTTTAATAGCTTACATATAGATTTGAGGAAAGGAAATCACCATTCGTGACTTACGAAGTTTGACGACATGAAGTTTCGAGTTTTATAAAGAAGAGCTCAAAAATATGTTATGGAAGGAAAGAGGGAGAAGAATCCATACAAAGTGTGTAAGCACTTGTATTTATAAAACTCGTAGAATGGAGAAAGAGAAGGAAGAGAGAGGAGAAAGGACATATGAGCTAGAATCCATCCCCTCTGAAAGTGTATTGAATAATTTTGTGCGTTATGAATTCTTGCAGAGTTAACTTATAATATAGGAATAGACACCCCCAAATTCATCCAACAAACACAACACGACCATTGATTCTATCGCATACCATAAAACTACAAAAATAGTGTCATACTTAATTAAATTTTGGTGTTTGGGGTGGTCATATTTCTAGTTCAAATTCCAACATGGCTTTGAAACCTTCGTGACTTTTACTTTGTCATGCGTGGCCCTCAACGCGGTGTTATAAATTTTCCTCCTTCGTAGACCCTCCCAACTTTCTCCCTACTTACCTTTATGAAGGAAAACATTTCATACCACCTGCAAGAGATCCGTCTCCTCGACCCACAACTCTCATTCTTCATATTATGGGTTTGAGAAAACCCACGAAATGTTATAATTTAATGAACTTATGAAATTCCAAGCTAGTGTTATGTGGCTTTTGAACTTAGTTGGCTTCTTCCTTTTACCATGAATAAATAATTTTGTGGTACTAAATTTTCCTACCAGGACTTATCCCCTTAGTGTTTTAAATGTTAAGAAGATGTTGCGCAACATGAAATTTCATCAATTTTCACCAGCTCCCCACACAATTCATTCCTTTGTTATGTGGGTGAGAAGAACCCATGGAAAACTAAGTTCCTTTATTCTATGGTAAACTGAATTAGTTTCTGTGGATTTTCTAGAGCACAAAAATGGTTAAGTCCTTTTGATAGGTTGATCAAAATTATGCATGGTTTAATTTTGGACAATGATAACCAAGGAACAAAATAGGACAACAGAAAGGTTAGTTCAACATGTTAATAAACAACTTCTAAGTCTAAGGACCACTAAGTAAATGGAAGGACCACCTTAGGAAGCACTAGGGAACTTTATAAAGATGATATCAAGGATACAATAGGATCAAAATGGGCACCAACATAAGGCTCGAGTCTATGAGATGCCTAAAACCTCTCTAAAAGCAATTATTTCATCACTCCTCGAATGAAGGATGATTCTTCCATTTTTCCTTACATATGTAACTTTTGAAGGTCTAGTGGTGAGAATAAGATGTTTGAAAGGAACGATAACCAGATCATACCAAGCTAAGAACACAAATGCTAATCAAACACCACGATCAATAAGATGAAAGAAATTCACCAGAATAACTTTACATAAAACTTTTGCAAACAAATGAGAAACAATATCATATATTATTATGGAACTCAATGCAATACATTGAGAATGGGCCTTGCTTAAATAGGAAAGGAATAACAATCTAAGAACCAGTCAAGGTTGTAGATCAAGCCATAAATCAAGGAAATAACTAGTCATCAAAGAACTAGTCAAGACCATAGATTTAGGAGAGAACTAGACATCAAGGATCTAGTCAATACCATAGATCAAGGAAAGAACTATACCTAATAACTAGATAATATCTTCTAATATCTAAATAAGATAAAATAAATATCCACACACATAAGTGGGTGAGGATAAATACAATAAAGGTAAATAAAGTACCTAGGTGAACATGAGATAAGGTAAATACCTACTCTAAAATGTTATATTTCCTTGCTAAATTTGTTTCCCTTGATATTTGAAATCAGTAAGCCTAGTTTGATCCTTTAGCTAATTCATGGTGATTGCTTCAAATGATAATCCATGCTACCCATCTATTGATATGCACCTAATAAATCTACAATATAGTTTTATTAGGAACATCTAAATCCAATTGAATATTTCTCCTTGATGATTCCCCATCATGAATTACATCCCCTTATTTTTCTAAAACAACATGATTTGAAACACACTTCAACTTTGAGTGATCCACCAAATCCAAGATTTCCTTGTTCAAATATCTTATTTGATTAATGTTTTTCCCACCTCATGTGCACCTCCCAAATGATATTTTAGTTTTTCATTCTTTCCTTGATATCCCCTCACCAAAACTAGACCAACATTCTTGTCTTTCCTCACCCATTTCTCGGGGAGTAGTGGATCATGAAGCATGTTGTTATTTCTCTAGAACATTTTTCCACTTTGTGGCCCATCTCGTTGCATCTAAAACATCAATAGGGTATCCCTTCATAATTAATGAAATTATTCCACATTCCTCTTGAATGCACAATATGGACCAAGTGATACAAAATTTTTGGTATATCCATCTTGCACACACTCTAATATATCTACTAAGAGAATTTTCTAATTTTTCATAAACTTTAATAAGGACCCAATAAAATTTGACAAACTACTTAATCAAACTTGATCCCATCATTATCACAAGAAAACTATATAATTGTATCCATATTGGAACACTGGGATGGTGGAGACCAAGGGTTCAAAAAAGAGGGACTAGTTTCAAATGAACAATTTGTGTTTACTAATAAACCAAGGGCCATTGTTCTAAAAAAATTACTGATCATTCTAAAAGGTGAAAAATTAAAAAAATGACATTTTCCATCATATAGAAAGTGGTTTTAGATAACGAGGACTACACATATTTTACCCATCAAATTAATTTCTCCACCGAGGGAACTTCCCTAATAGCCTACAAATAAGGGATTTAACCCCAAAATTTTCTCCACCTCTTTGATCTTATCATCAATAATTTCAAAATCTATTTATTATTCAAAGAAAGTGAGCGATACATCCCTCAAAGCGATTTGTATCATATTGAATTAGAATGAGTCCTTTGGAACCCTTGTTCCTTTATCATTTTTGATTTTGGAGTATGAGTAATTAATGGATGATCCCCAACCGTACCTCTACCTTTGAAATACAACATTGGTCTCATAACCAATATAGGGTTGAAGTGATGGTTTTGACCCATAATTTTTCCTTTGCGAAGTCACTACATGCCCGGAATGAGTTTGACATACTACGACATTCAACAAATACCATCTATATGCCCACTTTGGTTGGGCCATGTCTTCCCTCAACTCAGTCCCTCTTCTTTTGTTATTCCTTACCTCTACTCCTTCCCTTCTCGGTTGTAGTCATTTCCATTTCCTCTCTTTTTTTGCATTCTTGTTCTCCCTCTACTCCCATATCATCAAAATTTGGATTGTAAACACTTTTATTATACCATATTTATGAACTAGAGTGGTGGAGGAGCACTTTCTCAAAATGGGACATGGGGGTGGGCTTAGGTTCTTAATGTCTTGTGAGTGATTTTCATTCAAATCCCCCACTTTGTTCTGTTTGGTCCACATCAAAAATTTTGACCTTTACCTCAAGGTTTCCATATTACCACTTATTGAAAGTGTCCAATGTACTCAATGGGAATGGAATTTGGGTTAATGATTACAAACTACTTTTAACTCACTAATAGCCTAAGACCTTGAGTCTTGTATTTTAATATTTTTATTGAAGTGTTTTGATTAGTTTTATTTCAACTTATCATTTTACTAGTTTCCTTATATTGTAACTTATTTATTTGTTCATGTATTGCGATTGATTAAATTAGGATATATTTAACATTTTTGGTGTTTTAGTTCATGTAAGAAAATAATTTAAAACAAGTGAAAAACCTATTGAAATCATGATGTTATAGGGAGTGCAATGAAATCCCCAAAGAAAATCACAAGAGGCTGATTGAATTAACTTAGCATGACTTTGGGAGTGCCCACTATAAAATGGAATTAGTTTTAAAATGCAAGATAAGGGTTCAAGAGAATGAAGAGGCATATCAAGGTAATTTTATTGCATAAATAGAAAAAATTTAAATAAATTATACTATTTTACTTTATAAAAATTATTTGTAAATTTTATCTTGAATAGGAAGGAAAAATCGATGCAATAAGGAGACTTCTTTGACCTCCCAATGTACTCAATAAAGATTAGAATGGCTGTGTAGAACAAATGGCTCCAAGACGATAATAATAAGGCTGTAGGCTAGTTAACTAAATTTACGATATATAAAATAGAAGAAAAAAATTAATTAAATATTTTACGAATATTGTAACTAATGCAAGGAGGAATGGTAACTAGTTATAATGTTATGAAGTGTGGGTGAGGAAAGGAGGACAAGCTACCTACCAAATGGAAAAACACATCTTAGTGGAGTTGATAAACAAATTTATAAGTTCATTATAAGTTATTGTACAATTACATGTATTTACTTATATAGATTATTAATATATGTAGTTCTATCATTTCACCATTTTACACCTACAACAAAAACTGTGTGAAACATTAAAATCAATGGGAAACGACATAACTAATTTAATAAATAAATAAATATTTGATATGCTTAATTTTTAAATCATAGATATTGCAGAGTCATGCATGATAAATAAATGTTAAAGTACAAATTTGACACAAGAAATAAGCTAATGAAATATGAAACCCTAAGTGCAAGAGAGTAGAAGACTTAGTTGATTTTACACTTGATCTTGTAGTGTTACTGACTGGAAAAATGATAAACAAGAAGCCCGCAGACTATCACAACTACTCACCGTAAATTTTGGAGTCGTCGGATAAGGCCGACTAAGGCGCCTAGAATAGGAATAGAGAACCTAGGGTTAGGGACCTCTGTTTGGCTCCTATGACCACGTAGGAGCTCATAAATTGGTTTTTGTGTCACTAACCTTTGCCTTTGGATGCATGTATGTGGTTGTATGATAGTCGAATTCACCTGTAACATAAAAAGAAATGAAGACTTGTAAAACCCTTCAACTACATCAAATCCCAAAAAAAAAATATGGAATATGGGGGAGTGGGATTGACCTCGGCGGTCACACCGACCGAGTGAACTTACAACCAAAACTGCACTACATCTCATACTCTATGTAGTTTTTGTGCATGTGTGATAGAATTGTGCCCTAGAAATCCCTTTTGCAAGTGCACTTGATAGGGGATGATAACTAGATGTACCAATATAAATAGATGTGTGGATGGAAAAATGAACTTCCCCTTCCGATGATGTGTATGCATAAAATGCATTCCTTTGTCCCTCAATGAATGCTAGATGGATGCTCACATGCAAGATTAGGTGATGATGGTAGATGCTTAGAGCTTGGTCCTTTATTTTGGTCACATAGCATTGTATTTATATGATTCCTCTGGTTTAATTTCGTAATTGATAGTTGGAAGGACAACCTATAAGAAAATAAGATGCCCAAAAGATAAAAGAGGGCCAAAAGAGGTGAATAAGATAGAAATATGTTGGGGTGCCCGGAGGGGACAAGGGCGCTGGGCACTGGTGTCTGAAGTCATAAAAGATAAAGCAATAAATTTATACTTTGGGATATAGGGTGTGAAAGACTAGAAAGAAGACAAGAAACAAAGAAAAGAGGCCAAAGATAGTTGTCAATTACTATTTTCTCATTCGGAATCATGTAAATACAAGTATGTTGTTAGGACCTAGAAATGTACCCAAGTGCATGATTTTGTGTCTACATTTTCCCCCACTTTATGTTTTTGATTGAATACATGATAACATAAAGTATTTAGAAGATGTATACCTTATATTCCTTATACATTGATGGTAAAAGTGTGTCGATTGGAAAAGTGAAAGCATGAAGTGATAAAAATATTAAGCGTGGAAGCTAAAAAAGAGGAAGTGATCCTAGAGGTGAAGTGTATGTGTTGTACCATGTTAAACATGTTGTTGTGCTTGATGAAGGGTTGCTTCTTGTTGCTTATTAAGGACAAACTTGCAAAAGAAGAGCTAAAGAGTAGTCAAAGTTGTGTATTATGAAAACTCTTGTAAAAGTATGTAAACTCATGTAAATGTGAAAAAATAGTAAAAGGAAAGTGTAAACCTCATCTGTGAAGAGTGAAAAGGGTAGAAAATGTCATGAAATGATGTAGAAGAGTGATTTTTTGGGCGATCTAATGCAAAGATAAATTTTTTTGGGTGATTTCATGCCACAAACAATTTTTTTGGGCAATCTCACGCTAAGAACAAGTTTTTAGGTGATCTTACGCCAAGTATGAGTTTTTTTGGGTGATATCACACCACGGTAGAAGAGTGTTGGGAGACAAGTCTAGTGTTACCCTCATTCCATTAGTGCTTCCCAATTATATACCACTACAGATGATGTGATCATGTTTTGTTTCGTGTTTACCTTCATATTGTAATGAGTTCAAAATAGAAAGAATGCATGCATTGTTTGCTGGAGGATTGTTCTTGAACTATGAAAATTGATCTCAAAACGGTTTTGAACCATGTTGAATCGAGAAAATAAATGTAATTTCCCCATGGTCATAGGCACCTAGGAAAGGTCAGGAGCACCCAGTCTAGTTGTCTATATCTCGAGTGCTTTGAAGTCCATGTTGAATCGAGGACCATAATCAAATTATGGGCCATTTTTCGTAATTGTATCATGTGTTGTTATGTACTCTACATATCAAAACTATAGCTACGAGTTATTGTATGGGGTGATTGATTCACCCAATGTATGTCTTCCCTCATTTGGGGTGCATGTGACATCGATAGGAGTGTGTGGCCCAAAAATAGGACATAAAGCTGATCGAACTATATCCCTATAGGAGGGAGGGGAATGTGCATGGTAGAAGCAAAGGCACATTTAAACAAAGTGGACAGATGCATGTGTTAGTATAATCAAATATAAGTATGCATATAGAATAAAAATTGTAATCAAGTAAGCAAGAAGACAAGATAGACCGTGAAAAGATGGTTTCAAACATGGGACATTGCTCACAATGTCACAAGACAATCAAGGCCAAAGCAGCCAAAAGAATACAATGTGCACACAAGACAAAGGGCATAGCCCACAAATAATGAAAAGCAAGATAAATCATATAATAATGGTGGCAAAAGTCCCGCAAAGAAGATCTTACACATGAATCACACATTAGCATGTTAGAAATATAAAAATTATGTCAAAGTATGTATAGATCAATGGAAAGTAGTGTGCTAGTAAGAATAGGAAGTAGTAAATAATGAAATAATAGCACCTATGATGTGTGAAAAGTATATGCCCCTAGGAGCTTCGGTGGAACTAGTAAAGGTATTGTGTCGGGCATCGGTGATGCATGTAAGGATCTGTTAGAAGTTTGTATTCACAACTATAGAACAAATGAATGCTCATATGTATATAGAAATGATAATGACATACTATGTATATGTCTAACATGGAAACAAAGTATACATGTAATTTTAAGTATGCAAGATTAAATGCAACCAACATGTGTAGTATGTTGTGAATGAGTGAGATGAAATGGTATGCAATGTAAATTTGATAGGGAAACATTCCCCTAATCGATGCATATGTATGAGATGATATTCATTTATAAAAGAACATTTGACATTCAAGAATGAACCATAAAACAAGATTGTGTCATCGGAAATGGTTTGATAGTGTATATGCTAGAAATATGGATCAACGAAACATATATTATAAGGAGTGAATGGGGTGAGTTTCATTTATGATTTATACCCTTGGCATTCGAGTATGAACCATGGAACTAGAGTACATCATAGGGTAATTGTAATACAAAATCACAAAGACACCCCCAGAAATGAGTTTTCAGATTTTCTTTTCTAAGGTAGATTCATTTGGTGTGATTCGCATAACATTGAGTTTTCCCCAAAGTGTGGGACTTTGCAAATGGTAGAAATCTCCAGATTAAAGGTTGGTTCCTATTCCTCTATTTAGGTGCATACGTGGAAACTTGCAGAGGACCTATTCCTAAACCTAATCTAAGTTTTACCAAGGAGACAGGGATAAAAGGAATACAAGAAATCAAAACTAAGCTACAAGGTGATGTACCTAAAGGAATGATGAACATTAGTTTTGTTGATAGACACAAACTAACAAAATACATACAATAATCAAGCACAGATAACTAGATTTATAATGAAAGACCATATGAGAGAAAAGGAGACAAGAAAGGATCTAAAATCAATCAAAAACATGTTTTATTACTCTACAAATTGATATAATGCATTACAAATAGCCAGAAGGTAGGAAACGTATTGCAATTTAAATGAAAGGTTTGAACTCCACGAATTCCTTTTCCAGAAGGAAGGGGAGCCTGTAAAAACAAAATAATTTTCAACCCTTTACAATGAGTCTCGGCCCTACTTTTATAGGTTCAACACCGAGGGAGAAAGAGAGAGATGCGGGAAAAATAATTCCAAGATCAACCACTATTATTAATGCCTCCCATAAAATCTACCCCCAAAACTGTCTTGATTGTATCAAATTCTTATTCGGCGCCTTGAAGGAGGAGGAAATGGTGGAGTAGATCAAATCCGATCTGGTTGTTGGGGCAAAAATAGATCCTGCATTAATGGCCCTGAAGACATTTCTCCATTTTTCTCCCACCTAACCTCCCCAAACTTAAAGTTTCAAATCTCCATGGTGTAGACGAGGCCGAGATCTTTCCAATGGTGTCATATTTACAATATTTGAGCCCTGAGTCGAAAGATATGCCCCTTTGAAGTTTGTATTGGGTCCATACGAAAGGGCGGGAAAACCAGTTTGAAAAATAGGCTCCCCTTTTAATATGGGACACGTGGAGGGTTGGTGCTTGTCGAGGACAAACTCGAGTATTTTGCTCTTGGAATGGCATGGGGCTAACACATGGCTTCCCTCATTGCTTTCAATTTCTATGTTTTTGGCTAAGTCTTTTCTTTGCGGGGTCATATTTCTTGACCGGGACATGCGGCGGTCTGGCACTCATCTGAAACCCTCTCTTTATTTGACCCTTGAGTTAGCACCATTTAGACACTTGGCACTCTCTGCCGGCCTGCCACCATGCATTGACTATTCAACCCGACTTTGTCCCTTCTTTTTTAGACTGGACGCGTGGAGGCTCTGCGCTCGCTTGAAAGCCCGATCAATATTTTCCTTTGAAGGAGCATCAAGTTGACACTTAGAAGCCTCCGTAAGTCTTTGGACTTTTCAACAACCTCTCCCTTACCTTTTTGGATCTTCGGCTATGTAGCAAACTGGAGCTTGTTTGAGCCTCCACTTTTGGATCTACCCTTAGAGATGCACCACTTGGACATGTGGAAGTACCCGATAGTACTTCTATACTTAGCCTTTTTTAGGCCCACCCTATCCGCCTTTTGACCTCTATTGACCATTTGCTATGTGGAGGGTTGGCACAAGTTTGAGTCTCCCCTTTTTGGATTCAACTTTGGAGAAGCGTCATGCCAACACGTGACTCTCTCCATTGCCTCCTCCATACTTAGCCAATTTTTGGACTCGTTCTGAACCATTTTGAGCCCGAAGACTTTGGATCTTCATCGTTTCTTCTTTTTCTTGCTCCTAGATTCTCTCTGACACTTTGCTCCTCTTTCCCTGACCTTGCTATTCTATTTCTGAGCCCACCTATAACCCGTTAAATAGATTTAAGACATGGATCCACTCAACAAAGCCGTCTCTTCTCTTTCTTCTTGCATAGGGTCATTTGGTCTTTTGTAGGCCCCGTCACTCCATTTTTGAGTCCTTTTGTGACTGTTTGCAAGATTTAACCGTGTTTTCTATTGTTCTTCCTGACCGGGGTTGTGGCTCATCCAATACTTTACCTAGGGGCAAAATATGGATAACAATTTGGTGACTCACATGGGTATCTTCTGCTAGATTAAAATACCAATTGCCTCTTCATATCCATTGGGCATGGAGTCAAGAACAATGGTCTGATACTAATCCTACCTCTAATTCATGAGCTCAACTGTTTGCACTCTCAATTTTCATAAGAAATCTCGAAACGATGGTTTCTGAGAGTAGAAAATTGCTTTGACTCGAGGCTTCATCTGTCTCTGAATGGGTTGCGCAAGAGCAACAAAACAACACCACCACAACTATATACAAAATTTGAAATCATACATGCTCTAAGTAGAACATGCAGAGTGTGTAAAGAACTTAGGAGAAAAGCAACCTAAACTACAACAAGACAATGTGCACAAGCACTTAGAGGAATGAGAAACTAGACTAGTATGTACAAGGTGAGAACTTTCCTTCTAGTAACAGTGTTTAAGATAGATTCCATTCACTGGAATCTACAACTCTTCACCATCCAATATAGACAATCGAAATCATTGCTAATTTTACCTTTTGTGACCATGTAAGGGCCACTCCAAATGGCATCAAAATTGGAATACCTTCTTGATTTTTCCCGATCTGCATCTCATTTCAAAACTAGGTCTCCTTCCCGAAGGTCCTTGTTCTTTCCTTCTTGTCAAGCATCTCTTGATTGATATTTGATCCTTCTCCATTGTTTGAAGTGCATGTTCTCTCGGTTTCTTCTAACTCCATCGACTTTGTATACCCGGCTTCTATTGGTTCAAACTTAGACATCTCCAATTGCTTCATGAGTTCCAATCTCGGCGACTCAAGTGATATAGGCAACACTACCTCTTTCCCATAGACAAGTTTGAATGGAGAGATACCTATAGACTTCTTGGGTATTGTCCTATTATCCCATAAGGTTGATTTGAGTTTTGTGTGCCAAGTTCTCTCGATTTTCATCCATAGTTCTTCCGACATCTTTAACAAGTTCTTGTTTTGGACACTACTTGGCCATTACCCTGAGGGTAATAATTTGATGAAGTGCTCAAGTAAATCTTGTTCCTAATGGACCATCATGTGGTTTTGGAACCTATGAATGCCAATGCACTGTCTAATGTATTGGTGGCTAGCACTTCAAATCTGGTCACTATCCCTTCATAGAAATCTAGTATGCTAGACTCATTAGCTTCTTTGAGTGCCACTGCCTGTCCACTTGGTGAAATAGTTTGTTGCCATTAGAATCCATTTGTGGCCTTGGCTTGAATTTGGATTGATGACCCTAATGAAATCCAATCCCCATTGCATGAATGGTTGGTCAACTGAAATTGGGTGCAATGGAAGTGTTGTTAGCCTTTCTTTGCCTTTGAAGAATGCACAATTTTTACACTTTTTGATCCATGCATAGCAGTCACTAAACACCTTGGGCCAATAATAACCTACCTTCATGATCTTGAGTGTTGTCACCCATGGAGAAAAATGGCCTCCAACTACTTCATCATGGAACTCTTGTAACACTCTCTCAATCTAATCTATCCCAATGCATCTTAACAAAATGCCATTGATGTCCCTCTTGAACAAGACACCATCAATAAGCACATATGGGATGGCCTGTAGTCTAAAATGTCTCCTTTTTGTTTTTCTCATTTCTAGAGGACACAGGCCTGTTTGAAGGAAGTGCACCATGCTTTGAGTCCAACAAGGAGTGGGTACATCATCATTTTCTTCCTCTTGACTATCCTATAGGACAAAAACAACTTATTTTTCACCACTTGCTTCGTCTTGTTGACTTGAGGCCATTTGTTCACACAATCCCTTCCCACATACTAGCTTAGTAACCTTGATCTCAATGTCATACTCCATGACACGAGTGATCCATCCTACACGTTTTTCATTCAAATCCTTACTGAGAAGGAAGTCCTTAACTCTGCATGGGAGACTAAAATTGGATTTTATTGTTTGAAACCAGATGTTTAAATTTCTTTAACCCTCTGATCACTGCCAGGACTTTCTTTTCAATGAAGGAGTATTTCACTTCATAATCTTCTAGACCCTAGTTGAAGAAGGCAATTGGCTGCTCTGTATCCTCTTTGTTCTATTGTACTAGGATTGCAGAAATTGTGTCACTGCCACCAAAGGCATATAGTATGAAGTCCTTAGAAAAATCTAGATTCACGAGAGTTGGGGCTTGTGATATAGCTTTTTTATGGCCTCAAACCGGCTTTCCTTCAGTTGTCCACCTAAATGCCAAACTCTTCTTCAACATTAACGTTATTGGTTTGATAAGGGTAGCAAGTTTGGTACAAACCTGCGAGACAAAATTTATTTTTCCTAAGAAGCTTTGAAGAGCTTTCTTATGGCTTGCGATAATGGCAAGGCTCTTATTGCTTTAACTCTCTCTCGGGTCAATTTCCAAACCTTCATTTTACACAATATGGCCCATAAGCTTGCCCTCATGGGCTAAGAATATGCCTTTTTTAGTGTTCAATGATACCCCAAATCTCCTACACCTTTGAAACACCTATCTTAGGTGAAAAAGGTGGTCTGCTGCATTTTTGGAGAACACAGTAATGTCATCCAAATAGATTAGTACTATTTTTTTGATCAACCCTTTGAATGCCATATCCATTGTCCTTTGGAAAGTGGCTCCGACATTAGACAATCCAAATGGCATTTTTTTGTAGCCATAGGTGCCCCATTTGGTGGTAAAAGTTGTTTTGAACTGATCATCTTACTTTGGCATTATTTGGTTGTCTGTGAGTAGCCATCTAGGAGAGAGAATCTCTCTGACCTAGACACCACTTGCAAGATCTGCTCTATTGAGGGAGTGGGTAGTGATCTTTGAGGGAATCTCTATTCAAGTCTTGAAAGTCTACACACAATCTAATCTCTCCATTCTTCTTCCTAACTAGGACCAAGTTTGCAACCCAACTTGAGTGTTTGATTGGAAATATGATACTTTCCTCTATTAGCTTGTTTAGCTCTTTCTTCATCAGAGGTTCAATGTGTGGATTAACTGGTCTCTACTCTTGTCTAATGGGCTTAGCAGTTAGAACTAGTTCAATTGTGTGTTGTGCTAGCTTTGGATTCAACCCTCTTAGGTATTTATAGCTCCAAGAAAATACGTCTGGAAACTCTTGGAAAATTTACATGAATTTATACCTTTCTTGTTCGGTGGCCACTTTGCTAATTTGAAGTGTTTTGCATTCTCCAACTAGAATTGACTTTGAATCTTCCCCTTTGATCTGTATATTAGCCTTCTCTTTTCGAAACTGATCATTAGGATTGAAGATAGACTCCAATATCACTAAGCCTTTAGGAAGCTTGTTTGTATGCAACTACACTACTTGATCTCCATATTGTTGCTCTAATATGTTTTGATTCCTAGCTGAGAACTCAACTTCCTCTTGTAAAAAATTGATGATTTGCTGATCATTCTCGAACACTTGCACAAAGATATGTTGTTATACTCGCACTACTCATGGCCTTACGATCACATGGATATGTGGCTATCCTTTGTCCCTCTTGATGCTTTCAACCACATCAAATGTTTCTCCAACTGCTGCAAGCCTATCAATAACTTTGTTCTCCTTCCTGGTATGGACACAATGTTGAAGGCTTCAAAATCCTCAATGAGATCCCATACCCTATTCTTGTAGATTTTGAGCAGGTCATTCTTGACAACATTTTTTCCTTTAACTTGATTGGCAACCAGTTCACTATCACCAAACACTTGCAGGTTCTTGATTCCTTGTCTTCTAGCCCAATGCAATCCATGAACCAAAGCCTCATATTCTGCAGTGTTATTTGAGTAGGAAAACTGAAATGGAAATCGAGTAATACTTCATACCTTGGGGTGACACAATCATAGCTCCACCTCTGGATCCTTTCCTACTTCTCGAGCCATCAAAGAAAAATTTCCATACTTCATTGTCATCCTTATATTTTGTCTTAATGATGTCAGGAAGAGGATGATTCTCTTCATGTAGGAAATAGACTCCTAGCTCGATTCTTCCATCTCCTTATAGGGATCAAAAGCATGTCTTTTGACCACCCATTTGTCAAGAGTCAAGTCCAAGATACACCCCACCTTGGTGTCTACTTCAAAAGTGTTTAGGAGGTCTTCTTGATCAAAAGAAGAACAATTTACATTGATTGGGCTAGGCACATAAGTCTCAATGTGATAATCCACTATGGGTTCGATCTGATTGTGGATTTTGCTCCATAGCTTGTTCTAAAGAGCATATGTGACTAGTCAGTAGATAAATAGCCTCTAATTTTGGCGGTGGAATTCCTTGGAAAAAAACAATGCAAAATGTGGTCGTAAGTCTATGATGATACCTTCTGCAACACACCACATTAGGGATGGCATGCAGAGTGAGGCTCGAGATCCTTGATGATTCCAATAGTTGTCCTTTGTTGTCCCATCCAATTGTAATACCCCTCTAGAGATGAATTCATACCGGAGACCTAGTTGATCAGCTATTTGTTTGGGCATTACAAAACTACTTGCCCCAAAATCAATCATGTAATTATGCACAAATTTATCCCCAATGATTAATGAAACATAGAATGGAGGAGGTCTCAGGTTCTTACCTTGTTTCTCTTGATGCTTTTCCCTAGATTGGGTTGTATTGGTAAAGACTTTCTCTTGCTGGTTAGGGGTTGATTTGAGCTTTAACAATTTTGCATGGCAAGTTTGCAATAGATCCCTCTTCCCTGGAATGGCCAGTGACTCCCATAGTGAAAAGTTAACACTTGTCCTCTTCATTTTCTCAATGATATTTACCTAATCTAAAACTTTCCAAGGAGACATGGATAAAAGAGTATAAGGAATAAGAAATAACTAAACTACCAGTGATGCACCAAAGGAATGATGAACACTTATTTTTCCAATAGACACAAACCAACAAAATGCATACAATAAACAAGCACAGATAGCTAGATCTGTAATGGGAGACCAAATGAAAGCAAAAGAGACAAGAAAGGATCTAAGATCGATCACAGACATGTTTTATTGCTCTGTGGATTGATACAATTCATTACAAAATAGCCAAAAGGAAAAACGTATTACAATTTTAATGGAAGGCTTAAACCCACAAATCCCTTTGCTAGAAGGAGAAGGGAGCCTACAAAAAAAAGAATGTCCAACCCTTTACAATGAATCCTGCCCCCATATTTATAGATTCGATCAAAGAGAAGAAAGAGAGAGAGAGAGAGAAGTGGGAAAAGTAGGTTGAAGCTCAACCACTTGTTAATTAATGCTTCTGATAAAATCTTCCCCCAAATCCATCTTTACTACATCAATCCTTGGTTTGGCACCTTGAAGGAAGAGGAAATGCAGTGAAACAGATCAAATCTGATCTGGTTGTTGAGGCAAGAAGATCTTGCATTGAAATCCCAAAGACATTTTTCCTCCATTTTCTTCACCTAACCTCCTCAAAATTAAAGTTTTCCCTCCATGGCATGGGTGAGGCCGAGATCTTTCCAATGGTGTCAGATTCACAATATTTTGAGCCCTGAGTCAAAGATATGCCCCTTGAAGTTTGTATCGAGTCCATAAATGGGTGGGAAAACAATTTGAAAAATGGGTCCCCTTTTTATATATGGGACACGTGGCAGCCAGATTAGAGAAAAAATCGGGCTTACGGGTCCATCAATTTATCTTTTTTCCCTTTTGCGCAAAAAACACAAAACTCAAAAAAACTCCCATAACCCCAAAGCTCCACCTAGACACGTGGCTCCTTTTGGTTGGCTAGGAATGCACTTCCATCTTTATCTTTGTGCCTTTTGAATGAAAGGAAAATTTTCACTTTTTCCTCCGACTCCCCACTTTGGCTTTGACTCGGGCTCAAATGCTTGACTTTTTCCTTTGGGTGGAGTTGCGGGCCATTTTGCAACTTTTACCCCTTTTGAGATAACAAGGGGCAAAGAACCAACTTTTCCCCCGACCCACTTTCCCCTAGGACACGCGGCAGTCTGCACTCATTTGGAAACCTTTTCTCTATTCAACCCTTGAATCAATGCCATTAAGACACTTGGCAGCCTCCACTGGCCTACCGGCTCATGCATTGACTATTCAACTAACTCTGCCCCTTTTGGAATAACACATGGAGGCACCACGCTTGCTTGAAAACCCAGGCCCAAAGTTTTCCTTTGGAGGAGCATCGAGTTGACACTTGTCGGCCTCCACTGATCTGTGGAACTTTTCAATGTCCCTCTTACTTTTTAGACTTTGGGCTACGTGGTGAGCTCACGCTCATTTGGGTCTTCCACTTGAGACCAACTCTTGGAGATGCGCCACACTGACACTTGGCATTCTCCACTTACACATCTATACTTAGCCAATTTTGAAGCCCACCTTTTTGACTCTTGTTTTGACCATTTTCTATGTGGAGGGTTGGCACAAGTTTGAGTCTCCACCTTGGGCTTCCTTTCCAATTTTGTGCCAAGTTGACACTTGACACTTTCTTTTTAGTTGAAGACTTTTCAACACCCCATAATTCTTTTTGGGGTTTTGGATGCGTGGAAGCCTGGCACAAGTTTGGGTTCCCCTTTTTGGATTCACCTTTGGAGAAGCATCGTTAGGACACATGGCTCCTTCCACTTGCCTCCTCCATACTTAGTCATTTTTGGACTTTTTCTTAAACCATTTTGAGCTCGAGGACTTTGGATCTTCACCATTTCTTCCCCTTCTTGTTTTTGGTTCCTCTGCGGCATCACCCCTTCTTGTTTGACCCTACTATCTCATAGTTGAGTCTACCTGTAACTTGAGAATGGATTTAAGACATGGAAATGGCCCGACAGAGTCATTTTCTTTTTATAGGGTCCCTTAGTCTCTCTTGGCCTCTCCCTCCATGGTTGAGTCCTTCTGACCAATTTACAGGATTTGAATGAGTTTTCTCAGGTTCCTTCTTATGTGGGGTCATGGCTGATCCAATTTGGACACGGGGGTGAAATATGGATAACAATTTGGTGACTCACAGGGGTATCTACCTACTAGATGAAAAGACCAATTGCCTTGTCATATCCATTGGGCATGGAGTCGAGAAAGATGGTCTGATACTAATTCTACCTCTGATTCATGAGCCTCGATTGTTTTGCACTCAATTTTCATAAGAAATCTCAAATGAAGGTTTCTGAGAGTAGAAAATTGTTTTGACCTAGGGCTTCATCTGTCTTCTCTGAATGGACTGCATAAGAGCCACAAAACAACACCACACTACTATATAAAAAATGAAATCATACATGCTCCAAATGGAACATGCAGAGCATGCAAAAGCACTTAGGAGAAAAAAACCTACACTACAACAATGTGATGTGCACAAGCACTTAGAGGAAAGAGAAACTAAACTAATATGTACAGGGTGAGACTTCCCTTTTAGTAGTAGTGCTTAAGATAGATCCCATTCACTTGGAATCTCTGCAACTCTTCACCCTCCAATGTAGACAATTGGAAAGCATTGCTACTTTTTCATCTTGTGATCATATAGGGGCCACTCCAGATAGCATCAAACTTGGAATGCCTTCTAGTTTTCTCGATCTGCATCCCATTTCAAAACCAGGTCTCCTTCCTGGAAGGTCCTTGCTTTTTCCTTCTTGTCAAAGCATTTCTTGATTGAGGCCTGATTCTTTTCTATTGCTTGGAGTGCATGCTCTCTGGTTTCTTCTAATTCTATCAGCTCTGCATACCTAGCCTCCATTGGTCCAAATTCAGACATCTCTAGTTGCTTCACGAGCTCCAATGTTGGAAACTCAAGTGATATAGGCAACACTTGCCTCTTTCCCATAGACAAGCTTGAATGGAGAGCTACTGTAGATCTCTTGGGTGTTATTCTATCAGCCCATAAGGCCATTTTGAGCTTTGTGTGCTAGGTCCTCTGATTCTCATCAAGAGTTCTTCTGATGATCTTTAGCAGGTTCTTGTTTGTGGACTCATCTTGGCCATTACCTTGAGGGTAATAGTTTGATGAAGTGCTCAAATAAGTCCCATTCTTAACAGCCCATCCTGTGATCTTGGAACCTATGAATGCTAATGCATTTTCTGATATGATGGTGGTTGGCACTCCAAATCTAGTCACTATCCCTTCATAGAAATCTAGGATACTAGACTCATTGGCTTCCTTGAGTGCCACTTGCCTCGGTCCACTTGGTGAAATAATCTTGTCACTGTCAGAATCCATTTGTGGCCTTGGCTTGAATTTGGATTGATGACTCCAATGAAGTCCAATCCCCATTGCATGAAAGGTTGGTCGAATTGAGATTGGGTGCAATGGAAGTGTTGCTAGCCTTTCCTTTCCTTTGAAGAATGCACAATTCTTGCACCTTTTGATCCATGTGTAGCAGTCACTAAACACTCTGGGCCAATAATATCCTACTTTCATGATTTTGAGTGTTGTCACTCTTGGAGAAAAATGGCCTCCAGCTACTTCAACATGGAATTCTTGTAGCACTCTCTCCACCTGATCTGTCCCAATGCATCTTAGCAGAATGCCATTGATGTCTCTTTTGAACAAGACACCATCAATAAGAACATATGGGATGGCTTGTAACCTGAAATGTCTCCTTTTTTTTTTACTCATCCCATGAGGACACATGCCTATTTGAAGGAAGTGCACCATGTCTTGGGTCCAACAAGGAGCAGGTACATCATCTCTCCCTTCTTCTTGATCATCTTGTAGAACAAAAACAACCTCCTTTCATTGTTTGTTTCATCTTGTTGACCTGAGGCTAGTTGTTCACACAAACCCTTCCCATGGACCAGCTTGGTGACCTTGATCTCAATGTCATATTCCATGACATGAGTGATCCATCCTGCATGCTTCTCATTCAGGTCCTTGCTTGAGAAGGAATTCTTTAACTCCTGCATGGGAGACCAATAGTTGGATTTTGTTGTTTGAAACCAAATGCTTAAACTTCTTCAATCCTCTGATTACCACCAGGACCTACTTCTCAATGAAGGAGTACCTCACCTCATAATCTTCCAGACTCTAGGCTAAAGAAAGCAATTGGTTGTTTTGTACTTTCTTTGTTCTGTTGAACCAAGATTGTAGAAATCATGTCACTTGCCACCAAAGGCATACAATATGAAGTCTTTGGAAAAATATGGATTCACAAGAGTTGGGGCTTGTGATATGGCTTCTTTGATAGCCTCAAAACTTTCTTTTCCTTCAGCTTTCCACTTGAATGCTAAGCTCTTCTTCAACATCAACGTTATTGGCTTAACAAGGGCAAAAAAGTTTGGAACAAACCTGCGGACAAAATTGATTTTTCCCAAGAAGCTTTGAAGAGCCTTCTTGTGACTTGGCAATGGCAATGCTCTTATTGCTTGAACTCTCTCTGGTCAATTGCCAATCCTTTCTTTGATACAATATGGCCTAGAAGCTTTCCTTCATGGGCCAAGAATATACATTTCTTGGGGTTCAATGACACCCCAAAACTTCTACACCTTTGGAACACCTACCTTAGATGGAAAAGATGGTCTGTTGCATTTTTGGAAAACACTTGTAATGTCATCCAGATAGATCAATACTATTTTTTTGATCAGTCCTTTGAATGCCATATCCATTTCCCTTTGAAAAGTGGCTCCGGCATTGGATAATCCAAATGGCATTTTCTATAGGCATAGGTGCCCCATTTGGTGGTGAAAGTTGTTTTGAATTGATCATCTTCTTTCACCATGATCTGGTTGTACCCTGAGTAGCCATCTAGGAGGGAGAACCTTTCTGACCCAGACACTACTTGCAAGATCTGCTCCATTGAAGGGAGTGGGTAGTGATCTTTGAGGGAGGCTCTGTTCAAATCTCTAAAGTCAACACACAACCTAATTTCTCCATTTTTTTTTGATTGGGACCAGATTTGTAACCCAACTTGAGTGTTTGATTGGAAATATGATACTTGCCTCTATCAGCTTGTTCAACTCTTTCTTCATCAGAGGCTCAATATGTGGGTTGACTGGTCTCTGCTTCTTCCTGATGGGCTGAGTAGCTAGATCTAGTTCGATTGTGTGTTGTGCTAGCTTTGGATTGAACCCTCTTAGGTCTTCATAACTCCAAGAAAACACATCTAGAAATTCTTGGAAAAGTTGTATAAATTCATACCTTTCTTGCTCGGTGGCCACTTTTCCAATTTGAAGTGTTTTGTCTTCTCAACTAGGGATTGACTCTGAATCTTCTCCTTTGATCTATATGTTAGCCTTCTCCTTTCTAAACTGATCATTAGGATTGAAAATAGATTCCAGTGTCACTAAGCCTTTGGGAAGCTTGTTTGTATGCAAGTTGTACTATCTGATTCCCATATTGCTTTTGCTCTAGTCTACTTTGGTTTCTAGCTGAGAATTCAACTTCTTCTTGCAAAAATTTAATGATCTGTTGATCATTTTCAAACACTTTCCAGCATGTGTTGTTATCTGCACTACTGGCCTCACAACCACATGGATATATGTGGTTGTTCTTTGTCCCTCTTGATGTTGTCAACCACATCAAATGTTGCTCCCACTGTTGCAAGTCTATCAAGTAACTTCATTCTCCTTCCTAGGTATGGACACAATATTGAAGGCCTCAAAATCCTCCATGAGATCCCATATCCTACTCTTGTAGTTCTTGAGCAGGTCATTTTTGACATTAAGTCCTCTGACTTGATTGGCAACCAGTTCACTGTCACCAAACACTTGCAAGTTCTTGATCCCTAGCTTCCTTTCCCAATGAAGACCTTGGACTAAAGCCTCATATTCAACAGTATTATTTGAGCAAGAAAACTAGAATCTGAAGGCTGAATAATATCTCATACCTCTGGGGACACAATCATGGCTCCTCCTCCAGCTCCTTGTCTACTCCTTGAGCCATCAAAGAACAATTTCCATACCTCATTGTCATCCTTGTATTCTAGCTTAATTAGATCAGGAAGAGGATGATTCTCTTCATGTAGGTAGTAGACACCTAGCTCAGATTCTTCCATCTCCTTATAGGGGTCAAAAGCATGACTTTTTTGGCCCAATCATCGAGAGTCAAGTCTGGGATACATCCCACCTTGGTATTTGCTTCAGAAGTGCTTAGGAGGTCTTCTTGATCAAAAGCTGAGCAATTGGCATTGATTGGGCTAGGCACATAGGATTCAATATGATAATCAACAATAGGTTCAGATCTGATTGTGGCCTTCACCCCATACCTTGTCCTAAAGAGCATATGTGACCAATCAGCAGACAGGTAGCCTCCAATTTTGGCAGTGAAGTCCTGGACAGACACAAAGCAAAATGTGGTGGCAAAATCTATGATTGACACATTTTTGCAAAATAGTCACATTAGGGCAGGCATGCAGAGTGAGGCTCAGATCCTTGATGATTCCCATAGTGGTCACTTTGTTGTCCCATCTAATTGGACTACTCCTCTAGAGATGACTTCATATTAGACCCAACTGATCAGCTATTTGTTTGGGCATCACAAAGAACTACTAGCCCCAGAATCAATCATACAATTGTGCACCAATTTGTCTCCAATAATTAATGAGACATAGAAGGGAGGAGGTCTCAAGTTCTTACCTTGTTGTTCTCCATGGTTTCTCCTGGTTGAGCTGCATTGGTAAAGCACTCTCTCTTGTTGGTTAGGGGGTGATTTGAACTTGACCAATTCTGCATGGCAGTCTGCAACAGATCCCTCTACCCTGGAATGGCCAGTGACTCCCATAGTGAAATGTTCACACTTGTCCTTTTCATTTTCTCAATAATATTGAATGAGCTATCTTTTTTTTGCCCCTTCCTAGACACATTTCTTTCTTGCACATGGGTTGTTACAACCGGTGCCTGGACTGGGTTGGGAGGTGGCTTGGATTGGTTCTACATATTGGGAGTTGTACTTGGAGCACCAGGACCTTGTGGAGTGATGGAAGATTGAGGGTCACCTGAGTTCAGTGGTTGGCCCTCTCTAATATTCCTCTTTTTGGACCAGTATTGGGCAGCCACACCTTGAGAAGGGAACTGATTCATTCCACAAAAGTCTTCAGCCTACCAATTGACAAGCATAGTCTCTCTGGGGTCCACCTTGTTGAGCTTCTTGCTGCTGATCTCCCTCTTGGCTAGGTTCTTGTGGCACCATACTTGGTTTGCACCATCAAGGCCTGATTTAGAGCACCATTAAAGCACATTGATTGGTTATGTGCTTGATTGCATGGAAAACACCAATCATATTCTTGTGCCATATTGTTTTGTGTTGGAACCAATGCCCTTGATGTTGAAGTTGTGTTTGGATCATATGACCTAAAAGGTCTAGCAGCTTGGGGTTGTCCTTGGTTCTAGCTCTAATTTATAGTCTAAGATGGTGGCCTATTCTGTTGATACTGGGGTCTAGCTTGATATTGACCTTGAGAGAGCTGAGACTGATATGGCCTGGAACTAGAACTCTGAGCTTGTTGTCTTTTGATAGTTACTAGCTCATTCCCCAGGTTTTGAAGTTGTTTCATGACTTCCTGGAGTTCCTTAGAGGTGTTAGATGATGAAGTGGAAGCTTCAGCTGAACTTTGACTCTGGGGGTGGGTATAGGAGCTAATGTAGGCATTTTGGCTAGCATCTGGGCTTCCTAACTCAGGGTATAGAGGCATGGATGGCCTAGGAGTGATTTTACCAGCTTGAATCAAATGGTTCTCAGCCCTATGGAAAGGCTATAGGCTACGTAGGTAATGTAGTGCCCCCATTGACTGAATCATCAGAGAAATATCAGAATTTAAAGCCCTAAGAAAGTATAAGAAGGCACCTTCATTAGTGGGCTTTACTGTTGTTGGAATTCTATCCCAGTCCACTTGGAATCTGAGGTTGAAGTCTGTCAGCTTTGCTCATTTGGGGCTCTCTTGATCATTGTTAGTTGTTCCAACAAAGACAAGTTATCACCTTTCTCTCCAAACTGGTTGTGAAGAGCTGTGCATAGCTGATTCCAATTTTGGATAGAGCCTACCTCAAGACTCCTGAACCATTGTGAAGCTTTCCCTTTGAGTGAAGAGGTGAGTAAGCTTGACTACAATGTCCATCTCATGAATCTCATGGATTGTATAGACATTTGCAATATCTTGGACATGATCACCAGGAGAAGTTTGATTTTCCCCAGTGAAATATGGGATACTCTTTAATGTTGCAATAGGAACTAGATTTTGTGCATTCAAGGTGAGTGGACTACTACTAGGTGAAGTTAACATAAGGATTTGGTGAGCCATCTGATCGGTCTGAGCACCCCTCTTGATTGAATGAATGGTCAGCCGGGAGGAGGTGTTGATAAAGCTCTGCTTGGTGGAGATAGAGACCTCTGGGTTCTTCTTCCTCTTCTCCCTCTATCTGGGGATAAGTCTAGATAGAAAAATAGTCCCTCTTCTCTGGTTCTTGACCATGTTTGTATTCTTCTCATGAACTTTCTTGGACTACTGAAAACAGTAGATTTGTTTCTTTTGGAGTCACCAGATGTACAATTTTAAGGCTTCTTAAAATCCAGAATCACAACAAGTGTACATCAATTCCTACTTGTAATAAGATGGAGACTTCTTAGTCCCACCAGGCATGCCAAAACTATTAGTGTGAAATCACAACACCCCCAAATGAGTTATACAGTCTACTTTTCTAAGGTAGGGTCATTTGGTGTGATTGCATAACATTGAACTTTCCCCAAGGTGTGGGACCTTGCAAAAATGGAAAAGTCTCTCCAGATTAAAGGTTGGTTCCTTATTCCTCTGTTTAGGTGCATACGTTAGGATTTGCAGAGGATCTATCTCTATACCTAATCTAAAACTTTCCAAGGAGACAAGGATAAAAGAGTATAAGGAATAAGAAATAACTAAACTACCAGGTGATGCACCAAAGGAATGATGAACACTTATTTTTCCAATAGACACAAACCAACCAAAAAAATGCATACATAAACAAGCACAGATAGCCAGATCTATAATGGGAGACCAAATGAAAGAAAAAGAGACAAGAAAGGATCTAAGATCGATCACAGACGTGTTTTATTGCTCTGTGGATTGATACAGTTCATTACAAAATAGCCAAAAGGAAAAAATGTATTACAATTTTAATGGAAGGCCTAAACCCCACAAATCCCTTTGCTAGAAGGAGAAGGGAGCCTACAAAACAAAGAATGTCCAACCCTTTACAATGAATCCTACCCCCATATTTATAGATTCGATCAGAGAGAAGAAAGAGAGAGAGAGAAGAGGAAAAATAGGTCAAGCTCAACCACTTGTTGTTAATGCTTCTGATAAAATCTGCCCCCAAATCCATCTTTACTGCATCAATCCTTGGTTTGGTGCCTTGAAGGAAGAGGAAATGGCGAAAACAAGATCAAATATGATCTAGTTGTTGTTGAGGTAAGAAGATCCTGCATTGAAATCCTGAAGATGTTTCCTCCATTTTCTTCACCTAACCTCCTCAAAATTAAAGTTTCAGGCCTCCATGGCATGGGCGAGGCCGAGATCTTTCCAATGGTGTCAGATTCACAATATTTTGAGCCCTGAGTCAAAGATATGCCCCTTCAAAGTTTGTATCGAGTCCATACAAATGGGTGGGAAAAATTTTGAAAAATGGGTCCCCTTTTTTATATGGGACACGTGTGGCAGCCAGATTAGAGAAAAAATCGGGCCTACGGGTCCGTAATCTTTTCTTTTTTCCCTTTTGCACAAAAAATGCAAAACTCAAAAAAAAAACCCAGCCCCAAAGCTCCGCCTACACACGTGGCTCCTTTTGGTTGGTTGGGGAATGCACTTCCATCTTTATCTTTGTGCCTTTTGAATGAAAAGGAAAATTTTCACTTTTTCCTCCACTCCCCACTTTGGCTTTGACTCGGGCTCAAATGCTTGACTTTTCCTTTAGGCGGAGTTGTGGGCCATTTTGTAACAACTTTTACCCCTTTTGAGATAACAAGGGGAAAAGAACCAACTTTTCCCCAATGGGCCCACTTTCCCCTGGGACACGCGGCAGTCTAGCACTCATTTGGAAACCTTTTCTCTATTCAACCCTTGAATCAGCACCATTAAGACACTTGGCAGCCTCCACCTATTGACTAGGCTCATGCATTGACTATTCAACCAAATCTACCCCTATGGAATAACACGTGGAGGCACCACGCTTGCTTGATAACCCGGCCCAAAGTTTTCCTTTGGAGGAGTGTCGAGTTGACACTTGTCGGCCTCCGCTGATCTATGGACTTTTCAATGGTCCCTCTTACTTTTTAGACTTTGGGCTACGTGGCGAGCTCGCGCTCATTTGGGTTTCCACCTTGAGATCAACTCTTGGAGATGCGCCACACTGACACTTGGCATTCTCTCTTTGATACATCTATACTTAGCCAATTTTGAAGCCCGCCTTTTGACTCTATTTTTTTTTGACCATTTTCTACATGGAGGGCTGGCACAAGTTTGAGTCTCCGCCCTAGGCTTCCTTTCCAATTTGGGGCTTGGATGCATGGAATCTCTGGCTGCAAGTTTGGGTTCCCCTTTTTGGATTCACCTTTGGAATAATTTAAAGCTCTAAGAAAGTATAAGAAGGCACCTTCTTCGGGGGATTTATTGGCGTTGGAATCTGTCCCGGTCCATTGAAATATGAGGTTGAAATCCATCAACTAATCGTTCGGAGCTCTCTTGATTGTTGTCATTTGCTCCAACAAGGATAGGTCATCCCCTTTTTCTCCAAACTAGTCATGAAGAGCTCTGCACATATGGTCCCAAGATTGAATAGAGCCTGCTGCTAGGCTCCTGAACCATTGTGAAGCTTTGCCCTTGAGTGAAGAGGCTAGCAACTTAACTGCAATGTCCATCTCAATGATCTCATGGATTGTACAGACATTTGCAATATCTTGAACGTGGTCACCAGGAGAAGTCTGGTTTTCCCTAGTGAAATATAGGATGCTCTTTAATGTTGCTACCAGGACTAGATTTTGTGCATTCAAAGCAAGTGGGTTTTGCTTCCAATGAAATTGACATAAGGATTTGGTTGTGCCATCCTGATTAGCCTGAGCACCCTTCTTGATTGAAATAATGACCTACTAGGAGGAGGTGTTGATAAGGCTCTATTTGGTGGAGATAGAGACCTCTGGGCTCTTCTTCCTCTTCTCCTTCTATCTGGAGACAAGTGTAGGTGTACAAACTATCCTTCTTCTCTTGTTCTTGACCTTGTTTGTATCCTTCTCATGAACTTGGGAAACTTGGACTACTGAAACTAGTGGATTTTGTCCCTTTTGAGTCGCCAGATGTGTAATTCTTAAAAGCTAGAATCACAACAAGTGCACATCAATCTTACTGTAATAAAGATGGAGACTTCTTTGTCCCACTGGGCATGCCAAAACTGTTAGTGCAAAATCACAACACCCCCAAATGAGTCGTTAGATCTACTTTTCTAAGGCAGATTCATTTGGTGTGATTCACATAACATTGAGTTTTCCCCAAAGTGTGGGACTTTACAAATGGGAAAACTCTCCAGATTAAAGGTTGGTTCCTATTCCTCTGTTTAGGTGCATACGTAGAAACTTGTAGAGGACCTATTCCTAAACCTAATCTAAGTTTTACCAAGGAGACAGGGATAAAAGGAATACAAGAAATCAAAACTAAGCTACAAGGTGATGCACTGAAGGAATGATGAACATTAGTTTTTTGATAGACACAAACCAACAAAATACATACAATAATCAAGCATAGATAACTAGATTTATAATGAAAGACCAGATGAGAGCAAAGGAGACAAGAAAGGATCTAAAATTGATCACAAATGTGTTTTATTGCTTTGCAGATTGATATAATGCATTACAAAAAAATGATATTAGAGGCATGAAACATATTACAATTTAAATGGAAGGTCTGAACTCCATGAATTCCTTTTCCAGAAGGAAAGGGGAGCCTACAAAAACAAAGAATGTTCAACCCTTTACAATGAGTCTCAAACCTGCTTTTATAGGTTCAACACAGAGGGGAGAAAGAGAGAGAAGTGAGAAAAATAGTTCCAAGCTCAACCACCACTATTAATGCCTCCCATAAAATCTTCCCCCAAATCTGTCTTGACTGCATCAAATTCTTATTCGACACCTTGAAGGAGGAGGAAGCAATGAGTAGATCGAATCGATCATTTATGGTTGTTGGGACAAAAATAGATCCTACATTAATGTCCCTAAAGTCCTTTCTCCATTTTTCTCCCCCTAACCTCCCCCAAACTTAAGGTTTTAGTTCTCCATGGTGTGGACAAGGCCGAGATATTTCCAATAGTGTCGATTTTCTAATATTTCAAGCCTTGAGTCGAAATATATGCCCCTTCAAAGTTTTATCGTGTCCATGGAAAGGGCGGAAAACCAAAGGCAGTTTGAAAAAATGCCCCCCTTTTAATATGAGACACATGGAGGGCTGGGACTTATTTGAGGGTGGACTCTATATTTTGCTCTTGGAATGGTGCGGGGCCATGACACATGGCTTCCCCATACATGTCCATGCTCAATTTCTATGTTTTTGGCTAAGTCTTTTTCTCATGGGTCATATTTCTTGACCGGGGACACGCGGTGGTCTAGCGCTCGCCTATAAAACCTCTCTATATTCGACCCTTGAGTTAGCACCATTTGGACACTTGACACTCTCCGCTGGCTTACCACCATGCATTGACTATTCAACCTGACTTTGTCCCCTTTTTTAGACTAGACGCGTGGAGGCTCCACGCTCGCTTGAAATCCCGATCAAGATTTACCTTTGAAGGAGCATCGGGTTGACACTTGGAAGCCTCCGCAAGTCTTTTTACTTTTCAATGACCTCTCCCTTACCTTTTCGGACCTTAGGCTACGTGGCGAACTGGTACTTGTTTGAGCCTCCACTTTTGGATCTACCCTTGGAGATGTGTCACTTGGACACGTGGCAGTCCCTACTAGTACTTCTATACTTAGCCTTTTTGAGGCCCACCCTATCCACCTTTGAAACTCAGTGACCATTTATACATGGAGGGCAACCAAGGCACAAGTTTGAGTCTCCCCTTTTGGATTCAACTTTGGAGAAACACCATGCCAACATGTGACTCTCTTCCCTACCTCCTCCATACTTAGCCAATTTTTGGACTCGTTCTGAACCATTTTGAGCCCAAAGACTTTAGATCTTCACCGTTTCTTATTTTTCTTGCTCTTGGCTTCTCTGTGACATTGCTCCTCTTTCCCTGACCTTGTTATTCTATTTCTAAGCCCACCTGTAACCCGTTAAATAGATTTAAGACATGGATCCCCTTGTGAGTCATCTCTTCTCTTTCTTATTGCATAGGGTTGTTTGGTCTTTTGCAGGCCCTGCCACTCCATTGTTGAGTCCTTCTGCGACATGTTTGTAAGATTTAACCATGTTTTCTATGGTTCTTCCTAAGCGGGTCGTGGCTAATCCAATACTTTTCCCGAGGGTGAAATATGGATAATGGTTATGATGATACAATACATGTATCAAAGGATTTGTAGTGATCATTAGAAATATTATACATTAAGCGCGGATCGTCAAGTGTATGAGATGATAGAGAAATTTGATAGAAATGAAAAATGGGGAAGAAGTTATGATGCCCCCTAAGTGTGTAAGATATGGAGATCTATGGTGGTGTTTGAAATGTTTCCCAACCATCAATGTAAGGATTAGTTTTCTTGAAAAAAGTGATTGGTTGCTAATGTGGAAGGTAATAGGGACCTTGAATGTCGATGGCTTATTTGGGATTAATAACACTAGAGAAGAGGATGGACTAATTTTCAGTGGAAGTTGCTTAGTTTGACTTGGTAATGTTGTAGATGACTTGAGAAGAGGAGGGGGTTGGATTGATTTTGAGAGGAAGTTTCTTAGGAGGCTCTTGACTTACTATAGAAGGAACATTAGTAACGATGGTATGATGCTCATGAGACATAGATGAATCAGATTTAGGAACCCATTGAGATGTAGCAATTGGAGATGAACATATAATAGAATTTTTGTAGTAAATGAAATGAGACCATAATGTTTAAGGTGGTCAATTTTTCATTTTAGAGCATAGCAATCATTTTCATTATGTCCATTAATTCAATGATAATTGTAATATGGATGACCTTGATATTTTGCAAGACAATGAGGATAGTAATGAGTAGATGACAAGTTGATCAATTGATGAGTGAGGAGATGAGGAAGAATATCATGTTGCTTATCATTGTGATAAAATTGAGAGGTGCGGGGAGTGGTAAGTCTTGAGGTTCACTAATATGAGCACATGTAGAAGACATAGAATTAAGATGAGGAGAATGAGATGTAGAAGGAGAACTAACATGAGATTGAGAAGCATCCTTGAGATGTTGGATTTCAAATTTAAGAGATGTAATTATTGTTTCCATAGATTTATTTTGTCTTGAAATAAATAATGTAAAGCTTGAATTGACTCTAAGATGGGTTGATTAGATGGAGGATTAAGAGCGATAGATTCATCAGATAGACGATAAAAATGGACTTTACTTGAGTGGGCAACATATTGTGAGGGAGATACATAGTGTCTAGGGTTTTTGGAGAACAACCTTGCAATTGGGATGCATTTGAAGTAAATCATGTAAATAAATTTGAGGAATTTTAGGAGCCATGAGAGAAAAATGAGGATCCAAGAGTATTCAAATGTGGATTCACTAAATGATTTAATAAAAATAGAGATTTAATATGCTTAATTGTTAAACCATAGATATTGCAGAGTCGCGTATGATAAATAAATGATAAAGTACATATTTGACACAAGTAATAAGTTAATGAAATATGAAACCCTAAGTTCAAGAAAGACAGTAGAAGACTTAGTTAATTTCACACTTGATCCTAAAGTGTTCTATACCGGAAAACTAATGAGCATGAAGGAAAGACTATCACAAGTGCTCGGTGTACAATTCGATTCATCGGATAAGGTTGGACCAGTTCGTATGAAATAAGACTAGGGTGCCTAGGCACCAGGGACATCTATTAGGTTCCTATGACCCCACAAGCTCATAATCTAGTTTTTGTTGTGTCACACAAGTGTCGCTAACCTTTTCCTTTTCGTCATTTGTATGTTGTTGTATGATTTCCAAATTCACATGTAACCTACAAAGAGATGAATACCTATAAAACCCTCAAACTACATCAAATCCCAAAAAGAAAAGATGCAATGTGGGTAGCCAGATAGACCCCAATGGTCACCCGACTAAGTGAACTTACAACCAAGTATTGCACTACATCTCAGACTCCATGTATTTCTTATGTGTGTGAGATAGAATTGTGCCCTAGGAAGCCCTTATGCAAGTGCACTTGATAGTGGGAGATAGCTAGATGTACCAATGTAAATAGATGTGTGGATGGAAAAATGAACTTACCCTTCGTATGAAGTGTTTACATGAAATGTAGTCCCTTGTCCCTTGAATGAATGCTAGATAGATGCATTTAATTTTTTTAGATACCTTTATATGCAAGCTTAGGTCGTGATAGTAGATGCTTAGAGCTTGCTCCTTTATTTTGGTCACATAAGATTGTATTTATATGATTCCCTTGGTTGAATTTCGTAATTAACAAGGTTAGAAGGTTGACCCATAATAAAATAAGATGCACAAAAGATAAAAGAGGCCTAAAAGAGGTGAGTAAGATGGAAAGAGGTCAAGGGCGCCTTTGAGGGGACGAGGACATCTAGCGCGCGCATCCTGGTTGGGCGCTAATGTCCAAGTCATAAAAGATAAAGAAATAAATTTCATACTAGGTTGTAGGGTGTGAAAGACTAGAAAGAAGACAATAAATAAAGCAAAGAGGCCAAAGATAGTTGTCAATTACTATTTTTCTCGCTTAGGAATCATGTAAATGCAAGTATGTTGTTAGGACCTAGAAATGTACTCAAGTGCTTGATTTTGTGTCTACAACAACTATGTTCATCAACCGGACCAATGAGAATGGGTTTGTGTCGGTAAGATGTGTTGTTTAATTAGTTGTGAATTATGTAGATTTTAAATTTAAATAGATATAAATTATTATCATTATGGAAGAGGGGCCAATAAGTGAACATGGTCCAATATTCGATATGAGTCTTGATCATACAATACCCAAGAGTTGTCATAGTACCATCTAATAGTTGTTATAGTACTATCTAGTGATTATTTAATCTTGACATAATAATGGTGTAGTGTAACCAATCACATCATGACATGAAAACTTATAATTATTTAATACCCAATGTACAATAATTACCACTCATGTATCACAGTATTGATGCCCACCATGGTTCTAGTGAAACTCAACTTTTTTATTTTAAATCAATTCAAAATATGGCTTTCCCTCTGGTCAACACTCCAAAGTAAAAATGAAAGCTAAAAAAATCAAAATGCATGAAGGTGAAAAATTTGTGATCCTACATGACATACAATTAGCGTTGTGGACCCACAACGTAGGGTGCACCGCATTTGTTGCCCCTCTCCCCTATATATTTGTAGGTTAAAAGACAATGGTAGTTAGAAGAGGGATAGGGGAGTGGTATCACTAGGCCGAGGAAGGGACAAGGATGATGATTAGGATCGCATGATGAGGAGAAGGAGGAGGAAGATGAGGACAAGCACAAGGAATAACACCACCATATATTTATTAATTTTGTAATTTGGATGGGACTTGGTCCTTTTGTCATTTGCGAAATGTAAATGTATTGTGTTATTATATAAAAACAAATTGGAATTTAAATATTTTATTTTCCAATTATCTATAACATTAGTTTGTTTTACTTTTCATATTTGAATAATATGATATATGATGAGTTTTAATAAATTTGTTTCAATTTATATTAAGAATAATTAGTATAATTTAATATAATATAATAATTATTGATAATTAATTTTTTCAAATGTAATTTGCACAATTTTTGCACCACATTGGAGTGGCGTAGAACCCAATGTTGAGTCGATTACACATGGCATAAAATAAATTCTAAAGTGGTGCGATTTGATGTAATTAAAAATGTCTACTTTTGTCAAGGTTGTGTCATCTTCCATGATTTCTTCAAAGAAACACGGTCAAAAAACCAAAAAAACAATTTCTAACATGAAGTTGACCCCAAAAATGACGGTATTCACACTGTGTGTGTGTGTGTCTTGTGCACACACATGCATCTTGCGCGCGTCTGCGCGTGCATGTGCGTGTGCGTGTGCGTGTGCATGTGTGTGTGGAAAGCTCATTTGTTTAAATCATGAAAGAAGGAAAATGAAATGGATCTTGTTGTGATGATTTTCCATTGTGGACCATTGAAATCTTGTATCATCCCCTTGTTAGAGAGTGTTGTATAAGTTGGATGTAGTTGTAATGGGATAATTGATCTTATTGTTATAATGGGGGTGTATGCAAATTTAATAGAAGTTGAAATAAGTAAAACAACCTAGTTTCTTCCTATTAACATTTAATGGCAACTTGAAAAGTTACAAAACAAAGCTAATCTATTACAAAATGAAAAAGACTTGAATTTGTATTTGTAAAACTTGAATTTGTATGATAATTATATATTATATGGGAAGCAATGTCAAATGCTTGTGTTTAAGTTACAATTATCCATTCCTTGTGTTTGAGTTATAATCATCTCTTCCTTTGTTAAGGTGATCAAGTGAACTACTTTTATCATGTAGTTTGTTGATTATTGAAATGAAGGAACTTTATCTCCGAAATGGATAGATCTCTATGAAAATATTTTATATTCTTTGGTAATATTAACCAAATGAAATATGTTTAAATAGAGAGACAATTACTTGCATTTTTATAAAGGTTATTGAAATGATGTGTGTGTGTGTGTAGATGTATATTGAAAATCATTAATGATGGTGGTATCGTCTCGCTCTCCTTACTTTGTAATAATAATATAAAATATTGAGTCGAGGTGAGTGCGTTGCCCCACCTATATAGAAAGGGGGGGGATGACACAACCATCCCTAACATGTGACAATCAAGGGGAGGGATTTGTTACCCTCCTCGCCCACTATTTTGTAAACAACTTTTACACAAAATACAATGTTGGTCGAGGGTTGTGGCCTAGTCACCCTCTATTCAAAACTTTAAAATACAACTATATGGACGTTCATTCAATCTGTAAAATCAAATTTTATTACAAACATGTGTACACACACGCACACAAGTGTTTATGTGTGTAATGCTATCAAATATTATAAATACAAAAATAATGTATAAACCCCTAAGAGGTATTATACAAACTCAACCAACTTAAAAACGAGAACTTACAAAGGGAAATAAACTTACATTTAACTTTATGAGAAGATGGAGAAAGTTATGGAAACCCTAAGATATAGGGTTGAGGATGTTTTAATTCAAAGGCGATACTTAAAAGTAGATATTGTATAAACGATGGTTAGCAATACTTCACTCCAACATCTAATGAGATGGGACACATGTCACAAAAAGTGTCCACTCTCCCACACCAATGTTACTTTAAACCCAAAACAAAATTATTAACACAATTAAAATTAAACAAACATTTTTAGGTAAAAATTTGGACATTATATGATAATCTAGCTCAAAGTATGGTTCTCACATATATCTTTTATGTTGTTTAATGTACGTAACATATAGGGCATAGTCAAATCTTTTATGAGAATATTTACAAGATGAAATCAAACAAATAATCCAAAATGAAATGTGAGATGTTCCTTCTTGAATAAGTTTTGATTGATATATCTTTAAATCAAAAGGACTTTTTGAAGTTAAAGTAAAAGATGCAAATTATAAACAAAGACATGTTTTTTGTCCACACCAATATGGAATGTGAGACGGAAGGCCACTCATTCCTTGATGAATGAAATACTTGAACCATTTTATATTTGAAAGGTAACTCGTATTATCACTTATAAAGTTCTTCATCCTCTAATAAATGCTGACTTATATAGCTCTAAGCCAAAAAGATTTCTTGGAGTTGAAATAGGAGATTTTATACGGTTTATTTGTCCACCAAACCTTTAGGAATGAACATTCTTTAACCTTTTTATTTTATTATAAATTAAATCAAATTTACCCCTACAATAAATACTTCAATAAAAATTGCGTATTAGTTTCATCTCAATCATTCTCTTCAATCCCCTTCCTATTTAGAGCTTTTACCTTTCCGTTTGAACAAATATATTGATACTGTGAGTGATTTATTTTCTTTCCTCAACATTTGTTTTAGGTTATTGTATCTTTAATGCATGTTATTCCCTATCAAACATGTTGTTTAAGCACACATCAACCATCTACCCAATATACACTGCACGTACCATTTAAAATATACAGTATTTCAATATTTCTACCATTCTCTACCAACTATATATCTGAGGTAAAATGATAGTTACAACCAACTTCCACATTAACAGCGTTTGCCTAGAAGAGATCGGATCGGGTCACATATTGTTTATGAGATCTGATTGGGAATCGAATTTGCCGAAGTTATGATGGGGGTAACACTAGTCCCTTCACCTTTAATATAACTAGTCAATCTCTGTTCTCTTTTCCAAATGAAACAGTGACCGATCACTCACATACATGCAAAAGCTTTTCAATAAAAAAAATCTCATCTATGAACCTCCAAGTTAGGATCTGGGTCATGTATTTTTTACCGTATACAGACAAGATTACAAAGAACCAAACAGTCTCATTGTTATTTGGATTGGTTAATGCTTTTGTTACATGAGCTACTGCTGCTGACAACAGCACTGATGCTTCTGCTGGTACAGTAGTTGTTGATGATGATGTTGCATTGATGGATATCCTTATCATACTGTTTTCTCACAGCTAAATCCTCCAAAATCCTACTTTGCCCTTAAAATTTTGAATACAAGTTTAATCAGTAGAGTATTCCTATTGATGTTACTGTTATCGTAGCCATTGCTATCCATGAACAAGGCTTGGGGTTTGTACTGTAACTATGGCTTTTCCTTTGGGTTGGGTTAGGATGGAAAATAACAGCAGTAGCAGATGATGCATCTGAGACTGTTTTATAACGTGGTGGTGGGGTATCTGTATTAAGTGCACTGATTTTCAATGCAGGGCATCATGGATATCTGATATGCTCTACTCTAATGTTCATGTAGATTCCATGAGTTTTTGTATATATGTTTGAGTATATACAATGGTTGTGTTTCAATCCTAAGGCTCTGCCTGCTGTTTTAGACAAATAGGTGCTCTGATCTTTGCCTTTTGGCTGTGTAACTGTAAATCACTTATAACATCTGATACTGCAATAATTAGAATGTATTGCTGCTCATTTTTTTGTGGGTATATACTTTGAGCTGCTAGTGCTATTACTAGGATATGGAGACGGCTTTGGATTTGAGAGAAACTGAAGACTCGGATGCAGCAGATGCTCTGAGGGTTTTTAGTTGTTGGTGGATCTTCCTCTGTTGGGTGAAGCTGATTTTAGTTAATTTTATTTCCAGTCTTTGTTGATGAAATTTGTATGAACAAAAATCTTCTGATAGTCATATTCTGCTGGAGCTATACATGTTGTAGCTATAGTGGCAGCATATTTTGAGCTCTGCTCTTGATAAATGATTAAGAAAAAAGCAAACGAGGGACATGTATGCCAAGAAATATTGTCTTCATGATGACTAGAATGTCATTGTAGTAAGTGGGATTAAAAGAAAAGATTATAGACAAAATTCTGTGGGGTGGTTTTAGCCTTGATGCAATTGGGATTGCTATATGCCTGAGATGGTATAGCTAGTTTTGAATTCAAATAATTGTATGACAGTGTGGATACCTATAATTATATGATAGTGGGTCTTAGGATTTTGTGATGGGTTTTTGGGTTGGCCATGTGAAGAAAAAGAAGTTCTGATTGTGGGCTTGAGATGGAATGGCAATATGATGATCATACGGAAATAAACATATATAGTTCTCTGGTGCTGAGAATGAGTTTATGACATCAAATAGAGAACTCTGTTTGTTGGAGTGAGTTAATGAAAGTGGGTAGAAAACCATTTTTTTGTGGGGGCGGGGGCGCGCTAGCAATATGATGAGCATATGTCAGTGACTATATAGTTTTATATGTTCTGGTTGAGAATGGTATGAATCCGTGATTATCAATTTGAGCTAAAATGGCAATGTGATGAGCATAGGGCAGTGAGTTAAAAGCTCTAATTGTATAGATTTGATTGAGGATGGCAAGTGATGAGAACGGCGGCGTTTTGGGGCTGTGTATATTATATTGAGCACTTGGGCATGGTTGTAGAGATGAATATCTGAGAGTGAGTACAGAGCAGTGAAATGAGTTACGTGACAGAAAGCACGTAGCCATAGTTATGGATTTGAATCGGTATGGCAATATGAGGAGCTTATCCAGAGGACATTAAGCTCTGGATTTGAGCTGGGTGGCTTCTTGACAGCGGGTATTCCATATGATTCTGATTCTGAATTGAGTTCATTGTGCTTATACTGGTATTTCCAACTTTTAAGAGATCTGGGGATGAATATGACCGACCATAATTGCCCTTTTTCACCTATGGCAAATTCAGGTATCTCCCAACTATTTGCAATTTTGAACAATGATATCTGCAGTGTTTTCTTTGTCACTGATGATAATGGTAACTGATTTGTATCTATGGATTTGCATGCTAAATTTCTGCTGGGTATTTAGATCCTAAGAGAGAGAACTTTTAAGGTCTTTAGGGCAAACTGGATCGATGTGTCTTTGTTTCTATAGAAGTTTATGAGTAGTTTCTCCAAACTTTGTTTAATTTTCTTGATTTTAAGATTTTATGTGCTATACCAAAGTTCTATGTGGGTGAGTGAAAATGAGGTGGGTTTCATCCCCTACTGCATTTAAGTTCAACTTTCTTACAATTTTTGTACAGGAAATCCTGAAGAGCAGATGGATGAGGATGCAGTGGATGATTTCATGAACTACCAACCAGAGTCTAAAAAGAGAAGACTAACAGTAGATCAGGTGAGATCTCTTGAGAAGAGTTTTGAAATGGAAACCAAGCTGGAGCCAGAGAAGAAAATACAATTGGCTCAAGAGCTTGGTCTCCAACCTCGCCAGGTGGCTGTGTGGTTTCAGAACAGAAGAGCTCGTTGGAAAACCAAGCAGCTTGAAAGAGATTACAATATCCTCAAAGTCAATTATGATGCTTTGAAATCTGATTTTGAGGGACTGCAGAAGGAAAAGGATAATCTTCTTGCAGAGGTTAGAGTCTATGACCAGCCAGAGGATAGATAAATCAGTGCAATTTCTTTTAGAATGGATATTGCTTGATGTGTTTGTTCTCTGAATAAATTTTTGCTTCTGATTAAATCATCTGATGCAATGGCTGAGGACTAAATCCTCTGCACAGCATGATTGAGGACAAAATACTCTACACATGTAATCCTTATAAATGATATCCAACTGTAGAGGACTTCCTCTTTTTTTGTTTTTGTTTTGGTGGGATGTTTTGAGAATACCAAAGTAGAACAAGTGTCTCAACATCCATCCTAGCTCCACACTATAGTGTTAGTAGTGAAAATTTAGGCCACCCTCTACTACAATCCAGGGTCCAGGGTCCTTTTACTAATCTTTACATCCTGAAATTGTCAGAGAGATGGTATAATTAATAGAAAACTTAAAAGTAGAATTGCAGACAAGCTATGGAGTTTGTCTTTCTGTTTTTCCCTCTGATTCAACTGTGATTGTGGGGAGAGGGGGTGCAAATATTTTGGATCTATTTGTATGAGATTTGAATGAATGAGTAGCCTTTTTGGGCCCTTCATTTAATTTTATTCATTGCAGAGGATTTAAATTGTTTGCAGTTTCTGATTCTGTGGAGTTGCAGCTGGAAAGTTTGAAGGAGAAGCTGCAGGAAGCGGACTGCTGTGAACGGGACAACCCTAACTCAACCAAAGAAACAAGCGTAGTAGAAAACACCAACAATATTGAGCTTGATGATACAGGAGGAGAGAGCAATGTTGGCATCAAGACTTTCAGTGATATCACCCTAGTCTTCCAGGAGAAAGATAAGAGCTTGGAGAACATTGATGTCAAGCCACTCAGGGTTTTGGTATTGAATGAAAAAGAGGGGTTTTTAGCCCGGACATTGATTGCAGTGTTAAAGCCCCAACTGAAGACAAGAAACCGCCACATCAAATCCTTTCTCAGCTTGCACAGGCTTCCTCGTCTATGAAATACCCATCTGCCAATAACACCAATATTGCAGGTGGGGAAGGCTCCCATGAGCAAGGCCTAATGCATTTAGCTGAGGCTCTTTATGGTATAGGTCTTCCACCTAAGGCATGCCAGCAACTTTTCAGAATTGATGAGAGTTATCTCCATGAGGAATCTTGCAATATCTTTGTCAATGTGGAAGAACAAGGTGCTTCGAGTTCATTGCCATGGTGGGATTACTGGCTTTGAGTTCATGAGCTGCAGGGTGGGCTAAAGTAATGCTTACTAGTAGTGAATATGTTGCACTTTGAATAGCTACATAGCACCAAGGAGAAAAAGTGAACCTTATGTCCAGATAGGGCATGATGGATCAGTGTATATTCCTACGGTTTGCACCAAGCCTTCTTGGAGTAGAAGAGGCAGATTGTGCAATAAATTGGTAAATTTCAGTGCATATTGAATTGTATATTGCTGGCTTAAGTCCTCAGGGGATCACAGTGCTGGGGTTGGAGAGAAGAACTACTAGTACAATAGAGATGTTTCAAAGTCACAAAATTTAGGCTGAAACAGGACCAGGCCCCTTCTGTGAGACAGCTTATATCTTGGAACATCTTTAAAGAAGAAAGTTTTGTAGCATAGTTCACTGTCCAAGCTGGCTTATAGATTAATTGGTTAAGTCAGATTATTGCAGGAACAGGGGATGAGTAAATTGTGAAGCAAAAAAAAAGGGCCTCAAGGTCTTCTTTTATGTATGCTATGTTTCTCAATTATAAGTTGAGGGCTGTACTTTTGTAAATTCATATGTTTAAACTTCTAAGGCAGGTGAATGAAAGAAAATCCTTAAAAGCACCAAGACCCATTAAGACCTACATATATTACAGCTAAATTCCTCTTAACATATATAGAAAATTATCATGCATTGCACAAATGACCTATTGGAGGCTCTCATGCTTCATCTACTGCTGAAACATCTTTCTCTAAACTAAACATGCAAAGAACATCTCAATAGGTAATTTTATGTTTGGGGAATCAATTGTGTCTGGATATAGAGTTGATCTACATGATCCATCTTTTCACAAGAACCCATCTCTAATGAATTTGAATGGTTCATTTGACACTTGTCATACTCACAAGAGTGAAGCCCCAGGATTAACTAGAGTCTCCTCCACAATCAAGTCTTGCTTGGCTTTCTACTCCATTTACAAATCCTGCAACAGGTATCATCTTGGAACTTATTCAAAGCAAACAGTTTTGTGGGAACAGGGGATGATAGATTGATTGGTTAAGCCAGATTAAGCCACATTATAGATTGATTAAACAGGTTCACCGTCCGAGCTTGCTTATAGATTGATTGATTATGCCAGATTATTGCAGGGACAGGGGATGAGTAAACTGTGGGAAAAAAAAAAAAAAACTCATGGGCTTCCTTCATGTATGATATGTTGCTGGATTAGGAGTTGAGGGCTGTACTTTTTTAAAATCCGTATGCTTAAACTTGAATGCAGGTAAATAAAAGAAAATCCTTAAAAACACTAAGACTCATTAAGACATACATAAATCACAGCTGAATTCCTCGTAATCACATACAGAAAGCTATATAAGTATTGCACAAATGACCTATTGGAGGCTCTTCTGCTGTTTGTTGCTGCCGAAACTTCATTCTCTAAACTAAACAACTGTGTGTAAATATCGAGTAAATATCATTTTTGGGGAATCAATTGTGTGTTAATATCGAGTAAATCTCCATGACTTGTCTTTTTTAAGTAAGCCCTCACAAGAACCTCTTGTGAACTCAAATGGTTCATTAGACACTTATTACATCTAGGAGATACAAGAGTGAAGCACCAAGGTTTGATTGTGGGGTAAACTCCACTGTTAAGCATGGTTGGGTCTAAATAATATTAGGATAGGTGATGTCTATTCCATTTACAAAACCTTCAACAAGTATTTTCTTGGAACATCTTCAAAACCAGCAATTTTGTGGGATAATTCACTGTTCAAGTTGGTTTATATATTGATGGGTAAAATCAGATTATTGCAGAATGAAATTAAAAAAACCTTAAAGTCGTTCTTCATGTATTCTACGGTTTTCGTTCCTCAAGTATAAGTTGATGGCGGTACGTAAATGAATGAAAATCCTAAAAACACCAAGACTCATTAAGACCTGCATAAATCACAGTCAAATTCATCTTATCACATAGAATGCTATCAAGCAAGCTTTATATGTATAGAGCATCTCGACATGTAAATCATTTTTGGGGCATCAATTGTATTTTAATATATAGTCGATCTCCATAACTTGTCTTTTAGGAGTAATCTTTCACAAGAATTCGTCTCTTATGAACTTGAATGGTTCACTTCACACTCATTCGATTTAGGTGATACTCACAAGGGTGAAAAACCTAGACTTTTGACAATGCCACTCGTCTTAATATATTTGGACTCAAAAAAGCTTAACACGGGTGTCTGCCCCATAATCAAGCTTAGCTCAGCTTTCTATTCATTTAGAAAACCTTCAGCATCATTTTTATTGTGGAGCTCCTAATATCTCATTTTAAAAAAAAAAAAATTCGTAGTGCATCCTAATTAAAGAGTATATATTGTGTGTCATTTTATCCAAAATTTATAAAGTTTTTAATAGCCGTACATGGTTCTTAGATCCTGAGGGTCCGCTTGGTCTCTATTTTTATAGTTATTTTCCAATTCAAATATCATTTCTAAAACTTTACAAACATCAAAGAGTTGTGGTCCAATTGACTGAGATGATGGTAAGTGAAGTTGTCCCACCATCTATCAGAAGTGTAAAAATGTCTCAAAAGAATTTCTTCCATGGATTCTTTTTGGGTCTAACATTTCCTTTTTTGAACCAAAAAAAAGGCAAACATATATCTAATTATATATATTGTCCTTGATGTATAAATAAATCTGTATTTTAGTGTCAATTTGGAGAAGGTTGGAAATTTGGAATACTGTCTTTGTTGCTTAAGTTGATTTATGCACTTTTATGGATATTTGTAAGTATGATTAGTAGAGCGTAAGCATTATGATGATTATATTTTGAACATTTGTCAAACCCACAACTTGCAAAACTTTCAAAATAAGTTGGAAATCAATTAAAAAAAAAAAAAAAAAAAAATTAAGTAAAATAATCCATTTAATATTGAAAAATAAAAATATTTTTTTATTAATTTTAAAATATATTAAAAATAAAAATATAAAATAAATAATTTACTTTCAGAAATAAACTTTAAATGACTTCGATTATAAAATGAAAGAGTGGAAAAGTAAATATAAGTACCCATATATTTATATAAATAATTTTAATCCTTTGTTTTTATATTTATTTTATGATGAAGAATAATGTTGGTTATCTCCCAAAAAGTTACACATAATCATTTCCCAAAACTTACATTTTATGGAATTCTTTATATCTTTAAATTGAATATAAATAAAAATATTATCATGAATAGACTTTAAATATGGGTTAAAAACATTACAATGAAAATAAAACATATTAATAATATAAAAATACAATTATATTGTATTAAATCAAATCAATGTATAAAAGGAGATTGTTGGATAAGTTGTTGGGGGCTTCTATTTCATTGTAGCATTGAGTGCTTCTTGTTCGAGATCCATCTTCTTCTCAATGTAGGTATAAGTTGTCCATGGTGGTGTTAGGCGTGTTGGCTAAACACAAAGGCCTTAAGTTTGAGGCGGAGAGATTGAGATTGGATGCAGAGGCAATGGTCCATGGTGGTTCGCACTAGACATTGGAGGACCTTCTTACCCGTAGTGGGAGAAAAGTGGGCGCACTTGTGGTTAGGCCTCTTGGCTTTTGGTTTGTTTTTGTTTATTTCCTTGCACGGCTCTCTCTGTCTTGTGGACATCTTGTTCTTTGAGGTCTTATAGTCCTTTTGTTGATAATTCGGAATCTTTTTAACAGAAATTTTGATGACTTTTTTGGTCCAGTAATGTTGGTATTTTAACTATTCAGTTTGCCAATATTATTTTAATTTTATGAAGTGGGCCACATGTTTGCACACTAAAATAAAAAATTAAATCATGATATTAAAAATACGACTAGATTTTTATATTTAATTAAAATATGTATATTTTACTTCGTGAAAAAAAAATTTCCTCCCTGTTTGCTAAAACAAAACTATATAATTTATAAAATTGTCAATGATTTCAGAATCAATAAGTTTTGTAAATTATTCTATTAATATTTTATTGGTAAGATTAATCAACGCATAAAAGAGTGTCCATTTTAATAAGTTCAATTCCCCACCAGACTAAGATCCTCTAGATCTGCAAGATAAGCCTATGGATATTCACATACAAGACAAACAACTAGGGTTCAAAATGTCTCCTTAAATTTGTTTAAAATAAAATTTTAATTGTGTTAATCAATTGCTTCCACTCCATTTAAGTAGCACATAAATGAAAATAAGAATTGTTTTTTCAATTAAATTTTAAAAAATATTGTAGGTGGCAACTAAGGTGGGCTTTTATTGAGAAAGAAATATCCTTCACATACTTTAAATCAATGTTTCAAATGTTTAAATATATAGCTCTAAGAAATAAGGGTTGCATTGCTTTTTTTTCGTTTTATTGTAAAATTTTAGTGTATTCTTAAAATATTTAGCTATTGCTTTGATCTATTGATGCAAAAATTTAATGAAGTGTAAAATTAATATTTTGAAATATTATTACAAAAGTTTAGTACATTAAAGAAATATTCATTTTAATGGGAATTATTATTATAATATTATTTTACGTATAAATATTATTGTTTTTTTAAGGTTAGGGGTTGTTTTTAGTGTGGGTGATTTTTCAATATTACCTAACAAGTTGTGCAAACCAATATCAACGATTTAATATTTGTAATGATATAATAAATTTTATAAATTATATAAATTATGATACATATCTTAAATAATTTAGCTATCTAAGATATGTTGAGAGATATTGATTTCAAGATGCCTATTTAACTTAGGTGATAAATTAGCCCTTTAAATTGACTCACTTGATGTCGGCCACCATTTTAGGTAGCTTTGTGTTGTTGGTTAAAATCTTGTGATTTACCCGCATCATGTCTCGAGGGCTCAATACATGCTTTGCTCTAAATGAGGTTGATCAATGGCACTCATCTTTTGTTAGAGCATCGCTCCTCATAGCTTCGAGTCATTTGGTATTCGTTTATCCCTCTGCATTAACAAACAACCTTATGTGACAAATATGATATAGACGTCTCAAGATTGATATCTCTAGACACATTTTAGATAGTTGAATTCAAGTTATCTATGCTAATATAGTATAACTACACCCAAAAATTAAGAATTAAATAGTATAATACACACACACACATACATAATATATATATATATATATATATATATATATATATATATATATATATATATATATATATATATATATATATATATATCTAAAGGCGGAGTTGAAGGGACCCGTTCCTATTTACAAGAAGGAGGCATAGCCTTAGATAAGTCCATACAACAACCACAAAAAAACCTAGGTGGCATACTAGCAAAAACCACATTTTATTCTATACCTATACATAGTCCCAAATTATACTTATGGGCTTATAAGATAGAAAGGTTAATACCCGAGTCGAGCACATCCACTACCACTCGGGCGTGTGCGGCATGCCCTTCTTCCACCGAGCAAGCGTTGATCCGGTGGCGCGCCAGAGTATCCAAAGGCATCACCCGCCGAGGAACATAGCTCAGCCCACCAAGACGAAACAGGAACCAACGAGGCCCCCAGAGCTTTGATATTAGGCAAGTTGAATACAAATACGGCCCGACTTTTTGTCCTTGGCATATGAAGAGAGGGACTCAACAAATTCCATCAACACTTTGAAACAGTGCGCTCGAGATCCGATAAGGCCGAGGCAACACCAGATTTACGAGCACAGGGAGACATCCCAGTAGACCATGAAACCATGTTTAAATTAGCCACCTCCGAAGCGAGGTTTCCGCAGAAGGTTGGGCATAACCAGTGGGCCGCAACATTAACCACGTCCACCTTCAGGATGCAGAACCAACAGGTTTTCCACAAAAGGGAGGCAATGCCACTGTTTACCCTTGGCCATCCCTCCAAATTTAGAAAATCCTGCCCCAAGACCGATTTGATCACCTCTAGGTCCTGCACATGAGATGAGGAAAATCTTCCTCAGCTTGCCATTAGTAACCCTATTTCTAAAAGCCATTTCCCTCACATCACAAGAAAGGGCCAAAGCACAGGAGCCCGAGGGGGTGCCATCTCGCATAGCAAAAAAGGAGGGAGATGTGTAAGACTGCCACCCAAACAGTCTTAAATAAGCTCCTTACGCTTCACACGTGGGGAAGCTGTCGTTGAAATCATGTTGGGCGAGTGTATATATATATATATATATATATATATATATATATATATATATATATATATATCAAGGTTTGTATATTAGATTTTCTACACACCACATTGATTGGTATATATATTACATTTTCTATTAATTTCCCACTAATTTGTGGCGAATGACATGAATTTAGGTACACAATTTTCAAAAAACTATTCATGGAAAAAAGGCCCAAACATTACCATATGATCAAGATAATACTTTTTTTGATTGATTTCTCGAAGAAAAAAATAGCATTTCGGTGATGTTAAAATGAACGTCAAATAGTCAAATAGACATCAAATTTAATTTCTAGAATAAAAGTGAACAATGCATGCCATTATACTTCATGGATACTATTGTAGGAAGATCTCTCAACGTAAAACTAATTGTTATATTTAAATATTCAATTCAATGCATATAATTATTTTAAAATTTTGCAAGTATTTTACAACTTTAAAAACATGTTAATGGATGTCAAATTTAAAGCCTTCCTAGGGACATCATTAAGCCACATCTTGAATAGGGATATTTAAGCGCTATATTTTTATAGAGGGTGCTTTCTAAGTTGACCATGTTGCTATTATCAATATTAGTGTTTCAAAGCACTGTTGTAATCCATCTCCATGATGAGAATACTTAGACCCCTATTTATAAATTTATCATTAGAGAGTAATGATGTCAAAGGGTCTCAAATTAAAAGATAGGAAGTTAATATTAATCTTTAATTTAGAAAAAAGCGAACACATTGACCAAAATATTCAAGAGTGATCCAACTAGCATACTTATCATAGATAAATCTATGTAAAAGACTCTAAGAGTTATTATTCTACACCTATATTAGACTTAAGACATTAATGAAATAGGTGTTGACATGTATCCGAGAATGATACCTCTCAACATATTTTAGAGAGATTTATATAAGATAGGTATGCTAGTAGTATCCAGAGTATTGTGCTTTACTTTAACATATAATACAAAAATATTCATTAATATAAAAACTATAATATATGATATTAAAGGATATAAGAAGCATTTGAAAATCATCCAAATGTGCAATATATATAAAAAGTGTGAAAAATAAAAAATTATTTAATATGAATGAATATGTGTCGCATCCATCACATAAAATAATAACTTTCTAATAATATATAAAAGTTGTAATAAGTAGATGACATCATTTATCTTCTAAAGACTTTAGTCTCACTTCCTTAGCCTTTTCTTTTGGAAGTAGTTTTCCTTTCTTCATATTTTCATAGTGGTCATATGTAAATGGTTGTAATATTGGTTATCCTTCCGTCGAATTTACACAAGAGATAACCACAAATGTTAACCTTGTTCTTCCTTTTGAACTACATCATATATCCATCGAATTTACCCAAGAGATAGCCACAAATGTTAACCTTGTTCTTCCTTTTGAACTACATCATATGTAGCTTTTGAAGAGTAAAAACTTATAATTATTCATATTCTTGATGCCAAAGCCAGCCATAAAGGTAATTGTTGTGTGTTCCCTTTGTATTGGTGTAATTGGAATTTTATGTGGATTTTGATCTTCAAATGGTATTTCAAGTAGCTATCAAATTAAAACATAACATGTGTCAATGGTTCCAGTGGGGAGCTCTCAAGTTTGTATATTATGCTTCAAATATACCCTAAATCTCCATTTAAAAGACCTATTTATATCTAAAGATTAGAGGTTAACATGACCCTTGCATCATTATAAATTAATCTAGCTTAATATCAATTTCATCATTTGGACCTCCTATCGGTGTGTTGGTACTCCATACTTTGGTTGCAATGTTACATGTAATAGGTCATTTCAATTAATGTAATTTTCTTTTGTTGAGGTTATCCGCGTTATTCTTTGTGGTGAAAATATAAATACTATTGTGAAATTATTCATTAGTAGCTTTGTCTAATCCAACCTTAGTTTTGGTCATCAATAAATTCCAATAATAAATTGTCGTTTGCATCTCTCAAATTTGTGAGAAGTTGTTGAAACCTTTTTTGGTGTTCGCTTTCTTTCTCCTTCTTGATGAATACCTTATCCAAAGTAAAAATCTTTTGAATGATTTCTATAATATCTTCACACGTATATTACTATCATATGGTGCTATATCACCGATAGGGGAAGCTATCCCAAATATCCCACCAAAATCATATAAATACCTCAAAAATTCATGTATGTTTTTTTAGTAAATTCTTGACAAAATTAAGAGTCTATTTTTATAGTACTTTTTTCAAATGAAGATAATTTCATCAATCAACATATATTTTGTGTGGTTGATATTTTCTTTGAAATTTATAAGCCTTATTACTTCTAATTTTACAAAAATTGTGATAGGGATTTGAATTTGTGAATGGATCGTTGATGCACCAATATTGAATGTTACTGAACTCATGCTAGTATAAGTAATATAAGAGGGAATGTTATGGGAATGATGCATCTATAAGTTCTTGATGAATGATGCAAATGATTTTCCATATCATATTGTTACTTGAATTATCATGCATAATGACAAGGCTTTTGGCCATGATGATAATGTGTCATTATTATTTCAAGTACTCTTTTATGTTTATCATCTAGGTTTTCATAATCAATATTAGGGGCTAGTTCATCATCTATGAACAACCCATTATCTTCCATGTTGATGATAATTTTATTCTCTTTATTTTTGTATTATTCAAATTTCATATCAATATTCATTATTCCATGGTGCCTCGCTCTATCAAGATATCTTCTTCCCAACATATATATTTTAGTTGCTTGCATAATGTTTCCATGTTGAAGCCTAGATATGATTTCCCACTCATGTTCCATTGTATTTTACTAAATAGATCAATTACGCTCATCTTCTAACACTATGATTATTAACATATTTTGGAATAGTCATTTTCTTGACATGCCAAGGATTACAAGATGACTCCTAATTCAATGTTTTTGCATGAATCAAGTCCAATATCTCTTTATATATCATAAAATGGCTTGCAAGACACTAACTCTAACTAAGAAAGAAAAACCCATTATGTGATTCATGAATGTGAATGGAGGAAAACCTTGGGAATACCCTCACAATAGCTTCCATACTCCTCACCTACCATTTTTTATCTCTTATTCTCCTTGAATTATATGTCCAAGATCTATTTGCATTAATAAACTGTAAAACACTTTCCATGGAAATTAGTCTACTCTTTTACCCATCAATAAAATATTTTGCATGTTTTTCATGGTCATTTTCATCAATTTTAGCTACTAGTTTGAACACCTCACGTGAAACATGCAAATTGAAAAATGCTCTACTTGATCTCTAGCAATAAATATCCAATAACACATGACATGTTTATTGTCTTCTAATATCTCTTTCAATAATTATTTCAGTTAGAAGTCTCCTATATGCTCTTGTTACTAACTCCTTAGGGTTTTCACATCAACATTTAATGATACATTAATTTTGGAACTCTTTTCCGATTTTGTTACATACTTGGAAATGTATTATATTACAATATGTCCTGGAAGAACATGTTTCCAATGTACGTTTACTCTCTAAACTATAATATGGAGAAATTGTGTCTATATACTCTATCATCATTTCTTGGAGGTTTAAATTTATTTCCTACCTCTGAGTCTTGATATAATTTTGATCCTCAACATTCAATTACTACAATGCATTGTAATAATAAGCAATAATAACCCAATTTTATTTACTATACACATATTTTTCATGATTTTAATAAAACTATTTCATTGTTTGAACATCTTACCTATAAACCATTTTTCTTCTTTTCTCGGATAGGAAAGAGCACTCTCTATACACTTTTTGTTGTTCTACGCAATTACAAATCTCTTCATAGTCATGTTCCATACCTACTTATGTAAGTTGTATTGTGTTTCAAAGGCATATGAATGTCACATAAAATTTTGGTATGTCTATAATTCATAATATATCATACTTTATCATATACATTGTGAAAATAGGAATACTATATAAAACATAGATTTTGCAATAAATGATACCATACTTGTATGTTTTTTGATATGGGTATTTGCAAGAATTACATGCATGAACAATAGAATGGAAGGATTTTTCAACATTTTTCATTCATAATCATTTTTCCAATCAAGGTTGTCCATATTTTGTGCTTATTTTTACCATATGAATTCATTTATATGTGTTGAACCTATGTGTATTCATTCATATGTAGTACAATAATATCTTACTTTCATTCATTTTTATAATATATATCCTTTTTAAAAAGTGTATTTCATATATGAATACAATGTGCCACTATATAAGCATAATCAATAATATTTTGTCTTCTCTAATTTTGGGCTTTTGGTGGATTATGTGGAGATGTTTCATTAATTAGTGCATGCGATATCATGCCAATACATATCAGCTACATTTAAAGTGAATAAAATGGTAGGCCATCCAATTTGACACAACATGTCAATCTTATCAATACAATATTTTTCCTAATAAGACCTTGCAAACCTTAAGGAGGTTCCAAACCACATCAAACTATTGACTAGATATGAATGGAGAAAATTTCTATATGCTCACGTAATTCATTGATGGTGATTGGAATATATTGGATAATTTTATTTACAATCATTGTAGATGATTTTTTTCATGGTGCATCATGTAATAATTGAAACATGGGTTTCAACCAAATTGATGATCCCTATATTAAAATACATGTTTGAAAAAATCATGTATATGTATTCATTTCAACCATGGTTCTATCTAATCACATCTTCTATGAGGAAACATTGTATGGAATGTCATATCATGTAAGTCTTGTGTGACATATTCATTGATAAGGGATTATGCAATCCTTGGCTAATCAATTATGGTTCCAAGATCATAATAAATATTATTTACCCATGCATGGATTAATTCCATATCTCTTAGTGCATTGGGAAAATTAGAATCCATAAATGTTATGTGATTAATGATGTTTCCTTCATCTATCTCTATCTTTGGACCCACACGTATAATTTCATTTTCATTTGAATCAAACTCCATATAGAGAAAGTTTTATTAGTTTAATATATTTTCATTAGAGCTAGGTGGAAGTTCACTAAGAACATTCTCATCACTCATTTTAATAAATCTTTTCATGTTCTATTTTATATTTTTGTCTTGTAGATTAATGATGTTTCCTTCATCTATCTCTATCAACTTTGGACCCACACGTATAATTTCATTTTCATTTGAATCAAACTCCATATAGAGAAAGTTTTATTATTTAATATATTTTCATTAGAGCTAGGTGGAAGTTCACTAAGAACATTCTCATCACTCTTTTAATAAATCTTTCATGTTCTATTTTATCTCTCTCTCTCTCTCTCTCTCTCTCTCTCTCTCTCTCTCTCTATATATATATATATATATAGATATATAGATATATGGATATATAGATATATATATATAGATATATCTATATATATAGATATATTGAATATACATTTGTAAGTTTCTTCGCATTGTTATTCGATGTGGTAAAACCTTAACAATTTTTCACTTCTTTAAGGAAAACTTATTAAATTTATACTTGACCTATATTTACATATGTGTCACTTGTAGGAGTGGGTTGATGTAGGCTATCAAAATTTCCTCAACTTGTGTTAAGTTTGTAAGTTTTGGTGGTTTTTTCCTAGGATCCATATTGTTAGATGATAAACATCAATGACAAAAATTCTCTTATCAATATTTATTACATACATGACCTTCAGATGTTCAAGAGACATTTATTCCAAGATAACATTCCTGAAAAATGTAGGACATGTTTGGTGATGCAATATTATCTATAACTTCCAAAAAATCACCTAAAAAGTATTCAAATATCTCACAAGCATTCCATTGGAATTACACATATTTTTCTCTCCTTTAATTTTTGCATTTCATATTTATCTTCTTCTTCCTCTAGGGTATAATGATAAATCTTCTTCTAAGCCATTATTTTGTATTCATCTCCTTCTTCTAAGATGCGATATTGAATCATTTTTCACATCATTATTTTTGTGCATTGTTTGTACCATCAACATCTATTGCATCTTGAGCTACATTTTCTTGTGTTTTGAGCACACGATCCATAGATATTGAATTTTATTCTTCTAGACTAATGTAAACATTATAATTCGATAAATGATAGATCCTTTGTGCTTGACAATGCTATTTTCAATGTTGTCTTTTTACCTTAGTTAATTGATATGAATACTTTTTCCTTTGTATATATTATTCTTAATACATATTTCACATATTGAGATGTTTACATGAACATAATGTTATCATCTTATCTACATATTGTCTATTTTTTTGAGAAAGATAGACGGTAAAATAAATCAAACCTTTCTCAAGAAATCTCCTTACAACCTCGATTAGACCGATCAAGAGTGTCGTCAGTGGCACTCTTGTTGGGTCCTTGATGAAGTTGAAAATGCTTCTTTGATATGTGGATGCTCCAAGAATGATCCAAATGGAAGTACTTCAAGCTATGAGAAATTGTATGAATGCATGATGATTGAATGATGGATGAGTGATCGATTAGATAGCATAAGGGTGTACTCGAGTGATTTTTCAATTATAATTTGTGAGTAACATTACAAATTCTCTAAGCTTACAATGATGAATTGAGAGGAATGGAGCTTCTTATTTATAGATGCAAAAGAAGCCATGGATTGAGGAAGGTGGAATTGACTAAGTTGCAGGCTATTGATTTCAATTTCCTTATTTAGCATGGTTGATTTGTTCTGTGCAATTGGCTCTTTGAATGAGAAATTAAGAGGATTTATTTCAAATTGGTTGGCTCTTGATTTTGTTGGTTGTATGTGAATATTTTCTTCCATGTTTTTAGAATTCTAGAACTTGAGTGGAGTGACAAGTTCAACTTGAGTGAGTTGGATAGTGAAGTGGAGATGAGTGGAAGGTGAGTAGATAATTGATTTTTATTTATTTAAATAGCTAATTAAATTATCCAAAGGGGTGTATAGTGTATAGTGTATAAAATTAATTAAATTAATTCTAGAAGTGGAATATGAGTGAATAATGAACCAAATATTATTGTTGGACATTGTAATGTGTGATGGGTATTTTTGGGGTGTCTACATTATCCATTTACTATGGTTGCATTAGAAATTATAATGTAAAACTTAATATCTTGGGGTAATATTTATAGATAGATTCAATTAATTTGATGGATAATTGTTATATTTTTGTGGATGTTAAATTTTACACATATTTGAAATTTTATTAATTATGAAAGTGATATTTATTTACTATGGATGCATTAGAAATTTAATTGTAAAACCTAATGTCTTATAATAAAATTTATAAAGATTAAATTGTTTTGATTTGAAAGTGTTTTATAAAATGTTAAACTTTATACAAATTTAAATTTTTAAATTAATAATGAGAGTGATATTTATTCATTATAAGTACATTAGAAACTTGATTGTAGAACCTAATCTCTTAGATAAAATTTATAAAGAGATTGAATTAATTTAATGAAAAGTGCTTTCATATTTACAAAAAACTAAATTTTACTTAGGTTTGAAATTTAATTAATAATGAGATTGATTATTTTTATTGAAAAGTGCATAAGAGCAATATTTATTCACTATAGATTTTTTTTTTTCTTGAGTTGCCTAGAGAGAGGGCTCTAGCCCTTTGTGGCATCACCATCCCACATTGGTCGTGGAACCATCCAAGGATGGTAGTTTAAGCTCGACAAGCCCATGGATTAAACCACATTATTGTGGCTCCCATCACCAGGGTATCCAAACCGTTGGGTGTAAGCCGCCTTAACACGGAGCCGAGATTTGAACCTTAGACCTCCCAATTACAAGGAGACCCAAGAACCGTTACACCACTACCGGTTGGATTATTCACTATAGCTATTGAAATATATTTATGAAAAGTGGTTATAGTTTATCTAACATTGAATTTTATATAGTTTGAAATTATATTAATGATGAGAATGTATGGTTGTATTAAAAACTCTGCAACCATACAAATAAATGGAAAGAAGATGCACATAAATCAATTTCTTTATCTTTGATATTTGTTTGCTCCTCTCTCTTTTCTTATATTCTTTTCTATTTATTTGTTTATATTTTTTATTTATCGTTAAATATACACACAAAAATAATTTGTATTTTATTTGCAATTTTAAATATTGTGTCATTTGTCTTTATTTTCAAAAGGGGATAGGCTAAAATAATGTCGACCGATTTACGCTTTCTCAAACACGACATCAAATCCTTACATACTTTATTGTCATTGTATGTTATGCCTCTTGGTATAATGATAGTGAATATAATACTCTTCAAGATGTTAAAAGATATGTGTTATTTTGAATTTAACACATATTTTATAATTATAGAATAATTTTTCTTGTTATTTTGAGAATGCCATAAAAATCAAGATATGTGATGTATAATAGAGTTTGGGGCCATCTTTTAATTTTAGAAAGATTTCTTGAGTTAAATATTCTCCTACAATTAAATCAAACACTCATTATTAATTTATATATATATTAAAAACATATAAACTAATTTACTATAATAAAAATGTATAATATAACTAATTAGACATCTGAATGTACTTTCGCTACCCCATCATTCTCTCATATGAAGTGGAGGAAAAATCAAAACCACGAGGTGTTTTCCTTTCCTCGTCCTTTGTTTTTTTATCATTGGAAAAATAATTCAAGAGAACGTGTCGCTTAAAGAATTCAAGGTGGGATATTCAAGATAGTAAAGAATTCCATGTGGCTATGGTTAAATGTAGTGGCCGTAGATCAGAGAGTGGAGTTAGATATTTATTTAGTTTGTCTTCCATCTCATGATAATTGTGCCTTTCACATAGAAAAATAAAAAAATCATTTAAAATAAAAATTAATTAATTAAAAAGTTTAGTTGCTTAAGCATCAACTATGTATATAGTGGTGGTTTTTCCCACATTGTTATATTAGATGTTAGGCTTGGATGTAATATTTGGAAGTATATAATAAGACCTAAACTATTTTTAAATTTTAATTATATTGTTTTGAAGTATATATTATTTGTGCTTACTATTGATGTCGACAATGGACACAAATATGTAGTGAGAAACATTTATTGTAGAAAACTCTCATCATTGTTGAATATTCTTTTTTTTTAATAGTGGTTGCAAGGTCATATGTGATAGAGGCAAAGAATTTATATATCATTGTTCTATTCAAAAATAGCTTACAATGTTTGATCACGAATCAGTAGTAACAACTTGTCAAAGGAACCACCATCATAGAAGGAGACTATTTGACAATAATGTTTAATCTCAAATTTGGATGAATGAGGCCTAGGAACTTCTTTACATGGGGTCTAAGAACTATTTTACATTGATTCCCATGATCATGGCATGCTTTATAATAATGTCCGCATGTTAGGCCACCAAGGTTGGCTCACTTATCCTCGGCCACACCGCTTTAGGTGGTCCATGCCATGGGCTCAACTTCTCATTTTCCCATGGGAGCGATGAGTGGTCCACTATGCTCCACCCAAAGGTTATAGGGGACTTGCCTCGTGTTAGAACTCTGCAGCTCTAGATTGTTGGGAAAACCTCAATTTTCTCTATGTTAACAATAAAACAATGCCCATACGTTATTTTCATGAAATTTTATATGTTGACGACCTGCATGATTATATTAGGTATTCCATCCACCATAAATTTCCATATCACAACATTATGTAGAACAAGGAAAGTGAAAGAGGTTCTTATAAAATATATCTCAAATAACGCCACACATTATCTTGTTCTACTATTAAAGACTTATGTCAAATGTTAAAATAAGAAAAATTAATCGCATTTTAGGACATCCATAATATAACTCAAAAATACAACTTGAGAATATGCACAACAAGAAAAGTTGAAATGGATGATGTATATTCTTCTAGAATTAGATTTTAATATCCCCACCTAAAAACAAATCTATAGAAACAATAACAAAATAAAAATAAAAAATAAAGAGGGTTGATTAATAGAAGCTCTCCACATTTTACTTCTTCAACCATTATAGACATGTTCATATTTGCAAGATTTTTTTTTTTAATATGGTATTTAGCATCCATAAAACTAAAAGGGAAATTTAGTGACAATAGCTCCCAAATTACATGATCTTTCCCAAGCCCTCCATGCTCCCTTGTGATACACAAAAATAATAGTCTCCTTCACTGCCAAAATTACATGAAAAAAAAAAACCAAAGTGAAATTTAAATCACTAAAATTTTCACTCCAACTATGTGTGTTATTCTCACCGTGGATTGAGTCCAATTAAAAGTTGATTGATTATAACCATTCAACAATTGTAATGTATTATATCATTTCTTGTTAAATGAGGAGAGTGATAACAAGAAAAATTGTGTGCACATATATGTGTATTATATATAGAGAGAGAGAGTAATTTGAGAAATAAATTTTATATTGTTTAAATTGAATTTGTGTTGACTTTTGAAAAATATGAAAAAGGAAAAATATTAATAATATAATTCCCAAGGAAAAAGAGAAATTAATGTCATTGAATATATTAGTGTATAAAAGTATTTAAAAATCTTTAAAATAATTAATAATAATAGAAACATATCATGTTTATGTTCAAATAAGGATAATAAATTATTAAAAATAACAATAATTTAATAATTAAAGGAATCCATTGGTTTGCCCAAAAATATGTTTTTTTATTATTGGTAAATAGTTTTTGAAAGGGACTATACCCTTGTAAACAAAAGAGGGCCTAGAAACCGAATAGGAATGAGAACCATTACAAAAAGGATCAAGATCCAAATGAGACATAAAAACCCAAAGTATCCCAAGAGCGAGTTACTGACACAACAAAAGCGGTTTGAACACTGCAGAAGAGCAGCCAAAAAATAGCAATAATTACAGAGGAGTACAGCAAGAGAATCCACAATTACTTCTTGGCGGCTTTGTCAATTTTGGATTTGATATTCTGCCAAGAGGTGAACATAGCCAATGTCATCATGTGGGTAGATTCAGTAACATCCAGTTGTTCAATGGTATTTTTGCTTTCCTTCTCCGTGCCCCTTAAGAGTTGTTGGTATTCCGCTGAGATTAGAGACCTGCGGACATCTTTGCTCAATAAATTCTTCAATTGCACTAAAAATAGCCATGTTATGGTCATGACAATTCTTGGCTTTCCCTAAACGGTTGTCTAAGGAGCTCAACTTTTTGTAAATGTTTTCAACCTGTTTATTATCAATATCAGCCTCCTCCTCCTTCTTCCTCTTACCTTTTTTCTTTACCAAGTTTTTAACCTCATCTTTCAACAGCAACATGTCAGCTTCTAAGGCATCCAACCTATTTGTGGAGCTCTCAATGTGTGCCTCCTGTGAACCAGTACTACTAATATGCAAGAGGTTATGGGAAATTTCCAAGTCCTGAGGAACATTCCCCGAAACATGGGTATCAAGTTTCAGTCTTCTAGAAGACCTAGTAACAAGTCTGGTCGAAGTGGAAGTGAAGGGGGTGGGAGAAGAGGTGGGGGGGATGATAGAGGGATCGAGAAGGAAGGCGGAGGGGTGACGAGCGGCGGTGAAGGGGGCGAAAGGTGGAGAGATGGGGGTAGCGGTGGTGCTTTGGGTAGAGAGGAACAGAGACGGGGGAGGATGGGATGCCCGGAGACCTAAGAAGAAAAAGCTTATGCAACAAGAATATGAGACCCTGATGCAGCGGGACCACACGTGCATGCTTTTAAAACTCCAAAATGGAGCGCTCAAGTGAGTTAAGCAGATAGTGAGGGAAGCATACCATGAAATTCTTGCGGAAGTGATTGAGGAACACTAGATGCTTAGAGGGCACAGTGACGAATCTCCCCTCCAAAGAGATGTAACGCACCATCATACGGGTGACCTCGTCAAAAGGTGGAGGGATGGAGCTGACCTCAAACCCGCCGTGACGAAGACTAGCTTCTCATTACCCTCAACAAACTTCCTCTCCTCAGCACCTCTATCAATCCTTTTATTAAAAAAGTGGTACCCATCCATGCCAAGGCCAGTAGCTTCGGCTATTAACTCCTCATTGATCGAAATCTTCTGCCCGCCATAATCCATAGTGCGATCCTTCCAATCCTTCGCAAAATGAACGGAAATACTTTGGTCGTGTCCCTGAATCTTATCAATAAAATTAGTGATGCCTCCCTGGCTGAGAAGATTCCAAAGCTCTTCATTATTTTTCCATTCCAAGTTTGTGTTGGGCTCAATCTGACAAGGGGCACCTCCCATTATCACCGTGCTTAAGTGCTTGCAAATAAAATTTTCAAAATCCTTATGAGGAGTTCTATAATAGCCTTGCAGTTACCAGTCCACCTAACTCTATTATTTTCCGCTCAATGAGAATGATGACTAGGGTAGCCATTGCTTTGTTCCCACGAATATCCGAGTGGATTTTTGTTATGTACACTGAAAACCCGCATGTGTGAACTTCACCCCTTTAGAAAGCCACTCCGGATCATCATCATCCTTATTACTGACTTGGGAATCCATAAAGCCCTGTTTAAAAGTTGTTGAAAGCACCATATTTCCCACATGTGCGGCTTTACTCTTCATATAAATCCACTTTAAGTTCTCATTATACTTCCTATAACCTTGATTGTCCATCAAGATTTGCTTGAGTGCTGTTTTAAAATCAGCATGTGTGAGAGTCTTATTTTTGAAGTTCCACTCCCAATGCTCATATCTCATACCCCTGAATTTGCATGCTCATAAGTATCCACTTGTATGCTACTTTGAAGTTGTTCAAGAATGTTATCTTTATTATCCCAAATAATGTGATTAACATTTATGCCATAATTAGCCAATGCATCTGCCACCTTGTTACCCTCCCGGTAGGTATGCTTGATCCGAATGTTATTGAAGGTTTGGCAAATACTTATGGATTCCAAGATGAAGTCCTTGATGTTCCAACTTGGAGGTGAACACTGATTAAGATGATTAATGATATTAAGCGAGTCCCCTTCAAGAATGAGGTTTTGGATATTATGAGTCTGAGCAATTCTAAGGCCCCATAAAGCAGATAATGCTTCAGCAAAATGATTAGTTTGAATTCCCATTTTTCTAGCATATGCAACAATCAAACTGCCTTTATGATCCCGGATCACTCCTCCCCCACTACAATTCCAGGGTTACCCTTAGAGGCCCCATCAAAATTCAACTTATACCAGTTAAGATCAGGAGGATGCCAATGTATCAAAGATCTATCAATACTATTACCGGAATTATTCTAGATATTGTCAGCTCCAATCTGCCAATGGGACAAGATATGTTCTTCATTTTCTGGATAACTCTTCTCTTGGGGGGTTTAAATCTAGCAATATTTTCTTTAATATCATTAGAAAATTTCCCAATACTGAGCTTAGAATTGTTTTTTATTTCTAAAGATAATATCATTTCTATCTTTCCATATCCTCCAAATAATATGAGGAATAACGAAATTCCAGAGCCTTCTAACAACACAATGTTTATAGGGTGGGCTCCATTGAGTCCATAGTGACCAAAATCCTTGAAACCACCCGAAAGCTTTAAAATTAGAAAGGGCAAAACTCCATATTTTGGAAGCATAATCACAATGGATAAACAAATGAATGATATCCTCAGAGTCTTTTTTACATAGATGACATCTATTAGGCATTATGAAACCTTTTCTTATCAGGTTGTCAGTGGTAAGAATTCGACCTCTGAGAGCTAGCCAAAAGAAAAAATTAATTTTAGGTGTTAACTCAGTCATCCAAATTCTACTCCATTTAAACTCAGTTTGACTATTGTCAAAGAAAGTATTATACCCAGTTTTGACATAGTAGTCCCCATCAATAGAATTGCTCCAAACAAATTCATCCTTAACATCTAGCTGCCCAAAAATATGTTAAATAATTTGGACAAGTAAATTTTCACAAAAATTTATCATTTAATTTAAGAGTTTGTTATAAATAAAAGTTTTTGTGAATTAAATTAATTTAGAAAAATAAATATAATCTGTGATGAAATAGATTCAAATCTTAGTAATATTAAGTTGTTAAAAATAATGTTAAGATTTTTCAAGAAATCAAAAAATATAATTTTATATTTATAATATATGTTATTTTAATACAAAAATTAGTAAAAACATATACCAAGTAAAATAATGATAAGTTATCTTCATGAGCTCAACTTCTACATATGTTTTGTGGGGGAAGAATGGAACATGTTGTTCTATAAAAGTTTCAAAATCCTATAATGCTATAGATGTCGGTCTCCATGTAAAGAAGAGGTGATGCACAAATGCAAGCAATAATACACGGACTCCACACAAATGAGGAGGCTGATGCCTCTCTTGAAAGGAAGATGCGTGCATGAGAAATGTAATCGCACAACAACTTGTGTGCGTGGGGATCTCCTAAGGTTAACTCTCACTTGGTCTTGGTGGTCATAATTTTTGTTAGGAATAGCTCAAGGTAGATGGTGGGTGTATGATTTTTGAAGGGTTTTTGGTTCAATCCTAATAAATAGAAATTGGGGATTATGAATCAATCATGAGGGAATCGAGTTTGATGAGTGCTAAAGGAAAAAACAATTGATTAACATTCATTCATAGCCTAATCAATGCACAAAATCCATTAATATAAATATCCATTTATGAGTATCAATTACAATCTATAAAATGATATTTATACACACATTGCAAACTTTGGGTTCTACTCTAATCTACTTCTAATAAAGTTTATTAAAAAGTGCAAAAGAGGATAAGAGAAGGGAGGAAAGAGAAATAAGTAACAAATATGTAGGGTAAGCTCTAATTCATTCAAATACTAAGATATGTTAAAACATAGCCACACTCGGACCAATATGCACTTGATCAAAACATAGACAAGTGCACAAGAGTCTTAGGAAATAATAGGTAACCAAGAGGTGAGCACAATGTCATTGGATGTGTAGAAAGTGGGCTCTGAATTTTTCTAGTCACCGAATCATATGATATTGTGATCAATAAAAAAGATGGATCTTTTATGATTCATTTAAACTGAAACAAAACATATATAGTTGGTGACTTAGGAAAGAAATGAGAAATGTAAAGAGAGACAAGGCAAACACATAAAAAATTCTCATAATATTTTCTATTCTAAATTTGAGGACCTTTACAAATTGTTTGATCTAGGCATTTATAGAAAAACCCAACTAATGAACAATGTTACAAATGACAATGGTAGTAGGCTCTGTCATAGCCCAAATTTTGCAAATTAATTACATGTTAGATGCACGCTCGATCAAATTGAATGCCAAGTTGATCTTCTAGAAGTTCCCGACATGTCGGGATATTCTTTAAGGTATAATATCTTCATTAAATGTTGCTAATTCCCGAGGAAAGCTTGGGTATGATCTACTTAGAATCCTATATTTTAATGTAAAGTGGTGTGCATGACATATTATGATGCATAAATTTCACATTGATGTTTTCCGCTTCTTCTTTGATATGGTGTGTTTAGGGACCAACATCCAACAAAATCTTCTGATCTTTAACAAGAAAACTAGAATTGAGGCATCATGATTTTAGGGTGATTTGACTTGTTTTCTAGTAGACTTGACAATTTTTATTCAAGTACATCTTCGTATTTGTGTGGTGTGGGGTTTATGGATTTGCACCTCTATTGCACACTTGACCTTTTACTTTTCTAAATTCTCTTTTTGTTATATGTATACACATTTCAATATGCATGCACCCATTCTTGTCTGACCAACAAATGTTATGAGTGTGTATTCCTATCCCTACACACACATAATGGAAAGATCAATAGTTATGATTGTGCATGGTTATATCATTGAAAGGAAGAATACTCACAGTGTGTGCACAAGAATTCATGCAAGAAAATTTTATCTTCATGCATGAAAAATTATACCTTACACAAGGAATGCACATGACTATTCTTTGCTTATTTTATGCATAAGAAGTTCACGTGGTGGGGTGATAATATGATTATACTTATTAAATACCTTCTAACACTTTTATTTGTGCAATCTTTAGCTTTATGAAACTAATTCTTAGATGTCATATTTCCCAAATAGGAAATACATCATATTAAATATTTTTGTGCCGTGAAATAATTAGATTTTATGAGGATTTAAACTTCTAAGCAATATGAGGTGGATCGTAGATGTTGGAGATGGTATATGTGTGACATCCTAGTGATTCAAAATGACAAAAAACATAGAGGGGATAACAAGAATCTTGGTATTGTTGTGTAATGAAATTACACCAAGATTGTTTAAACATGAGGACACCTCATAATTATTTGGACCAAACATGAACATTGCAAAGGTGTGGGGGAGAGCCAAGGATTATTATATGATACTAGGATATGTGGGAGGCACCCTATTTTGTGCATGATGAAATGGGTATGTTTGTGAAAGGGCGTAAAATATAGGGAGAGCTAAAAAGAACACTAGCAAATATGACCAACACATATGAAGGCACTTAGAAACAAGGATTCCCATGAAGGGATATAAAAAGGTTTGTGCATGTAGAATGCCTTGAGAAATTCCAAGTGGTTCCATGATTTCACTTGTTAAATTAGGGGTGTGTTATGGACACAAAAAAATGGTGACTCTACTAGAGAATGCTCTGAGAATTCTTTCAATGAAATGTAGAGAACTCAAAATCTTCAGTTTAATTTGTTGAAAAATAAACAATACGAAATCACACTTTAATATTTTTCGTTATCTCAAAATATAATATTTTTAATTTGCAATGTGACATACTAAATTTAAATACTTCCAAAGATTCTAGTGTATGCTAAATGAACTCATTTACTTTGCCTTAGATATTTTCCATTTTTATCATATAGAAATTCACATGGCATGGCTTGCTACACATATTTATTTTGTCTCATCTATTTTTATATATTTTTATGATTGTGATGGGAATGAGTGGAGGGGGAAGGCTAAGGAATTTCTATGCTACCATCTAGGCATTTATATCCATGATAGAGATACATCTAGTTTCATTCATGGCATTGATCTACTACCAATCGATCATATATATCCCCAATGGAGATTACTAGAAACACCCTTATACCGAGAAATATTTTGAAACACTTTAATTAGATTTATTTATCTTTCTTATTGAAGTATTGTGGTTAGGAACCAAATTACCTAGGTTGGAGAATGGGCGGGAATAAGCAATATGTAAGTGAGCTCTAGCCTCATATAATAATCGGAAGGAAATATTAGTGTGAACATTTTTCATGAATCTCTTAGAGCTTGGGAATATTTATAAATCCACATAAAAATTACAAATAAATATTAAGAACTTATATTGAAAGTGAAAAATGATCAAGTGAGTTTACCATTTTTTGTTGTTTAGTTCACTAAATTTCTTGAAAACAAAACAAATGTGTTGTTAGAACATAACATCATCCACCATTATTTAGATCAAGACAACAAGTGGCCAAAAAGGTGTTAGATAGTGAAATAGGAAACTTTTTAAATTTCTTGCAGAGAGGAAACAACTTAAAATAGGGCTCACGTGAGGGTACAAGTCTATTAACAACTACAAAAGAGAACTAAAAATCAAAGGGTACATGCATTGTAAAAGTAAAATTATAAATTAGGAAAGTATATACAAAGCATGGGATTATCCTAATTTTTGTGCATTCATATGCCATGCAAGAGATAGAATAAGAATAAAAAAATATTTGAGGAAACATCCACTTGAATGGAAATAAAACATCTTCACATGTGAGGTTTTGAGATGGAAGGTATTATCACCTAATATTTCTATAATTTGGAAGTGTATAAGCCAAATCTTGTCAAATTTGTTATGTTGTACCTTTTTCTCACATTCTTTACCCCATAATAACACTAGCTTAGATATTCAAAAGTATTTAATTTTGGTTTTTTTGTCAAATCAACGTTTCATGACCTCTTGGTGACTATTAAAATGAATAAGGGATTCATCTCAAATTACATTAGGCTAATAAGTCGGCCTTAACTTTATCATTCTACCATAACTTATCTTGCATGAATTTCATTGTGGGCATTCTTAAGTTCATAGGAAAGATAGAGTCTAGGACATATACAAGGCGATGGGGGTTTTGTATAGTGTAGACTTGATTTAGGTTCTATCTCGATCAAAGGGAATATTTGAGCTTATTATACCAATATATCAGATTTTTATCTAAAATTCTCTTCATGAGACCCAACAAGTTCTTTTTGTAGATTCTTCAAAATCATTTCCATGTGAGTAGAATTAAAATAAAAATTCAAAATGATTTTGTCATCATAAGCCCCTTAAATTAACTATGTGGAAGTAAAAGTAGGGCCATTATCAAATACCATTGAGAAAGGTGTTCCAAACCTAGTAATGAGGTGGTTCTCTTTGTACACAATGATGACGCCCATTGTTATTTAGTGATTTTTCCTCTTTCCAATACATGCAATAGTCGGTAGTGGTGAGGATGAACTTGTGTCCGGATGAATATTTCTCATTGATGAAGCCAACAAGTCTAGTGCCCATTTAGAAAAGGTTCATGCTACAATACAAAAATACAAGGGAATAATAGGGTTGTGCTCTTTTAATGCATCAACTGGGAATATGTGGAAACTTATGACATGAATGTGTGCATCTTTAAAGGAATAGGGATAATAGTATCATGCTCTCGGGATTTTGTGTGTAGTGGAATTTCTTGACCCATGGCTAGTGTCATTCTTTTTATAGAAACTTCAAAAATATGTGGAGGCTTATTCTTTGGTTAGGAAAAACAAATAGATGACTTCATGATTTATTTAGTAGATTGCACCAAATTGTATCACGTATTTATTACTTTTAAAGTTTAAATATCTACGTTGAGTTTGATTGAGGTGTATAAGAAATCTTTAGTTAGTCAAATAATAGGCGTGTCTTGGTATGATTCATTTGGTGTGAGTGAATTTATTATGTATTGTTGGAAAACCAGATTTAGATCAACCTCTTTCATTCCACATCTCAACCCCGTACCTCTTACTATCTCCACTAGTTGCATTTATAAGTCTAATTCCTAAAGGATTCTCACACATTTTCCACACCCTCTCGAATCTTAGTTTGCATCAACATTACCTTTATCACAGGGGTCGGACACAATAAAAATTACTTTTACGCATAGAATATAGTGTTTGAATTTATTTACTATTTTTTTATCAATGTAAAGGATTTTTCAATGGAAGAGTAGTGGATTTATGTGTTGTGCAAGGGTTAGTTCTTGAATCCAATGGGCCTTTCACTCCCCATTTCTTCTTTCTTCTAAGTTAAAACTACTATGAAATGGTTCTCTTAAGTAAATGAATAGATAAAGAAGGGTCATGCATAGTTCGATATAGTTAAAATTGGGCCCGACTAATAGCTTATTTTACTTTTTGAAGGTGAAACACAATTCATCTTTCTATTCAATTTTTTCATCCTATTTCAATAAGTGGTCTAACTATCGTAGTAAATCCTGAGATAAAATTTATTAAAAAAATAATCTTTCTAATGAAATGTTTTAATTCTTTCCAAACATTGGGGAAGGGGATATTCAAAATAGAATCATTCCTGTGAAGATCAATGGATAATCTCTTTTAGAGATAATGTACCCTAACATCTTTCCTAGATATTGACCCTAAAGATACACTTATTTGGATTAAGGGAGATGTCATGCTCACAAAATTGTTGTAGGACCGTGTGTGAATATTTGACATGGTAAATTCAAATTTTAGAGATGGGTGTGAGGTTATCCATATATACAATGGTGCACTTAACAATCAATCTTTTGAATACAATGTCCATGACACATTGAAAGTTTGAACCAAAATTTTTCAAACCAAATGACATCTTTCTATATGTGAAATTACCCCATTTTGTGGTGAATCTTGTATTAATTCTATCTTCTTAGTGTATGATGACTTGATTGTATCCAAAGTACCCATCCTAAAAGGAAATAATTTTCCCACCATTCACAGACTTCAAATACTTCATGAAGGGATGAAAATGTGTTGTTATTTTTCTCATTTGCTTTGTTCAAAATATGGAATTCCTATTGACCAATTTTGGTTATCATAGGGAAGGGGCTTGTGATTTTGTCATGCCTAAGCTATGTTATTGTTGTACTACAACACCTACTTGAAGCAATAAAGACTGATTTCCTCCATTTGTAGCTTGTTGAAGTGTGTTACAACAGTTTATTGGTATGTTTTAGTGAATGCTTTATTTCCTTTACATGTTATGAACTGTTCCAACACCTCCATTAAGATTTTTGAAGCTTTTTATAGTTCATATTAAGTGCAGATTTAGTTTTTCAATTAACTTGGAAGTGGAAAAGACCCAGATCTACCCTCCCATGCTAGATTGAAAGCTTGTGCATGCCTTTTGTGAGTGTGAAAGTAATTCAAATAGCAATTGAAGTGAACTTTTCATGTCTTAAAGTCTTAAATAGTGTGTCTGTGTAGCCATAAGTCTAAAAATGTTGGTGTGTCACCTAACTCTTACATGTTTTCCATTAAGTTTATGTTTATTTCTCTCCCTTAACCCCACCAAAGAGCTAGTTTAAGTGATTAATCTAGGGAACCGGCTCGCTCTGGAGGTTTTCTCAACTTTGAGTCACCCACATCTCAAAGAACTTTACATTGCATCAATCAAAGGAAGAGTTGATTGCACTTCTTCATCCAAGGTGCACTTCAAAGCGATAATAGTATTTGACACGCTCGGTGGGATCCTAAACTCATATTTTATGTAGGTGTTCCATAACATCCTAGTCTATATTTAATTTTACCAAGTTTTATATGTTCTTGGTAAAATTCCATCCTTTGGAGGCATTTTTAAAAACATATCTAGCCACTTTGTTGATCCAAACAACCCTTTTTTCCATTCGGTGGACCTATTTTTCCATTTTTTCCATCTCACATGAGGTCATGCAATCATGATTCCACACTTTTAGCATTTGTACCATTCAAATCCTCCTTATTTTTTCCAAAATCCTCCTCCATATCAGTATTATAATCCTTATCAAAATGAATATGCCCATGATTCAAACCTCAAAAATCAACATGGTTATCCTTATAATCATTGTGATGTTTAAGAACAACAATATGTGGATTATGGAAACAATTCTATCTTGAAGGAAGATTTTGAAGGCAAGTGTTTAGAGATTGAGCAGATGTGGTAGGATGTCAACGAGCAACTACAAATTTTACAAGCTAAACAACCTAGTTTAGAGCATCCATGTCAATGGGGAGGTCATATACCTAGTTGATTTAGCACACAATAGAGGCTTGAGGTAATAAATGACTCTTTCCTTCAATTAGTTGATATTATTACATATTTGCAAGCATTAGAGGCTAATGAGCATAAATTTGAGGAGCCCTGTCAATGGGATGTTCCCACTTACCTTCCTCATCGAATCCAATGCCCATCCCTTGTCAACCATATCAGCCCAATTATCAAATTCCTAGTTTTCTCAATGTTGTTATTCCCACCCCTTCTCCTCCACATGTAGAATTTTCACCCTTTCCATTTGCACAATCATTGAAAAATCAGGTTGAGGCCCACCCACCGATCCTCTTACATTTCCAAGCCCAATTTGGGAAGAATAAAATAAAAAAATCATTCAAGGAGGGAAACCCATCTTGAAGAAACCAACAGAGAATAATTTATCAAAAATGTGAAGGTTTGGGTTTCAAAGATTGATTTTAATCGATACCACAATTGGTTAAACCTTTAGTAGAGGTTGGAAGTGAAGATCTAAAGGAAGAAGATGTGTTTTCAAAGAAAATAGATGAGGATGATCAAAGTAGCATCTCCTTCCCGAGTGCAAGGTGTGCATGTTGGTACCATACTCAACGAGGTTGCTGATTTATGTTCATAAAAATCAGCAATGGAGGATAACAAATCAATTTATGAGGACTTGGAAAAGATAGATATTTTTGAAGTAGTGATCATAGGAAAAATTTTACTTCCATTTGAAATTCAAAATTCATATTCTTATTCACTTTCATCCTTGGTTAAACCTAATTTTTTTAATGAACCTTTAATGGAGGAGGACATCAAAGAAGATTGTGCGACCCATATCAGTCCTCATGAGGAGCAAGAGGATGAGTTTGCATTTTCAAACCTCGTGATGGATCATAATGAAGGAAAAGAAGATGAAACTATTGTTGAACCGTTCATCATGGAAGAGATAGAGCAGTTTAAAGAAATAGATCATATTTCTTATCAAGAAGTCCAAACATGCTCAAGGATGAAGTAAAAGTGTCTACCAACTCCATTCTTGGAATTAGAGGAAAAGAAGATGGGAAAATTATAAGGATAAGGCCTTGTCTATTCAAATACTTAGCAGGGTTTGGAGTTAAGTTCAACAATACCAACAATTGTGCTTAACTCAGAGCACAAGAAAGAGCTTCATGTTCTCAACAGTCAACCTCAATACCTCCAAAAGTATATTACAAATCCAATAAAGGTGTTTATCATCTTCTGGATTGATATTTTGAGAAAATCAAAGGTGAAAATCATGTTTTCACTTTTTCCATGTGATCTAGTTGTCAAGTTGATCTCATGGATGCATTTTATGAGAAAGGGAAGCTATATTTCTCTGCTTGTATCAAGTTTTGTTTAAGATTCTCGTTTTAGTTGGTTAGAATGGGTTTGTTTAATGAAAAATAAGTTCTTGTGCACTCTCTACATGTTCCCTTGGAGCGGTATGATTTTCCATCTAGTTGTAGGAGTTGTTCTTTCCTCCACGTGCATTTTTACACATGTTATAGTTGTTTTTTTTTTTTAGTTTTGGAAGAGGATTTTCAGTATTTATCAAAGCTTCTTGGTTTGGGCATGCTTGGTCAAACTTGAAGAAAGTTTTCGATTGTTTTAATGGAAGGAAAATATCATATCAAAGGGTTGTTGTTGATTAGCGAAATTAGTTCGAAAAATTTGCCAAAGATGTTAACCAATTTTGGTCATCATAGGGAAGGGGCTTGTGATTTGGTCATGCCTAGGCTATGCCATTGTTTTACTACAACACTTACTTGAAGCAATAAAGATTGATTTCCTCCATTGGAACTTGTTAAAGTGTGTTACAACAGATTAATTGGTATGATTTATTTCCTTTACATGTTATGAATTGTTCCAACACCTCCATTAATTTTTTTGAATATATTTACAGTTCATATTAAGTGCAGATTTAGTTTTCAATCAACTTGGAAGTGGAAAAACCCATATCTTCCTCTACGATGCTAGATTGAAAGCTTGTGCATGCCTTTTGTGAGTGTGAAAGTAAGTCAAATAAAAATTGAAGTGAACTTTGCAAGTCTTAAAGTCTCAAATAGTGTGTCATGTGTAGCCATAAGTCTTCAAAACATCGCAGTATCACCTAACTCTTACATTCTTTCTATTAATTTTGTGTTTATTTATCTCCCTTAACCCTTCAAGAGAGTTAGTTTAGGTGATTAATCCAAGGAACCAACTGCTTTGAAGGTTCTTCTCAACCCAATTCATCCACAACTTAGAGAAGTTCCCATTATATCAACCGAAGTGAAGAGTTTCTTACACTTCTTCATCTAGGGTGCACTTTGGAGTGATAACAATTTCATGCAATGGCAGATTTATCCACTTTTCTTATGGGATGGAACAAGGTTTGTAACCAAAGTTAAGTGGTAGATTAGAAATATAATTTTTGTGCTCAATATTTTTGCACTTATTTTAATATGAGAGGCTCTAGAAATGTGTTAACATGCATATACCTCTAGCCGAAAGGTTTTGCGTCATGCTTCAATATAATGATATGTGTTAGGATGGAGGGTTGAACATATTTGAATCATTATAAATCGTTACAATATCATCTTGGTAACACTTAATTGTACACACCAAGCCTTCTTTTTCCTATAAAGTGCATGATTCTCCTAACGGTACATGTTTCGGTCATCATAGTATCCCACTTTGTGGGACTAGTATTGTGCATTTCCGAGCGGTGATGAGTCATATTTATTATTTGTGTGGTGATCCTAATAAAATATACTTCTACGGATATGATTCCACTAGGCATGTCATTAGTTTTCAGGTTCATGACTCCATCTTCATCCCATACAAATTCCTCCTTATTGACTTCATCTATAATTTGTGCTTCGAAAGATTAAAAATTGGAGAGGAAATCAAGTATATATTTTTATCATTATTAAATACATGAAAATGTTTAATGGTTTCATGGATGGGTGGATTAGAAACCATTTCTACTAAGAAACACTTGAGCTTTAAACTTTGTATTGGCTCCAAAGTGATGATTACACAAGTTAGCGCATTTGCAACATTGTTCTTGTTGCATGATATGGAATAGATACAAAATGCATCCAACTCTTCAATGAGGTTCCATATATGAAATATATATATACATATATAGATGTTTTTCATGGTCGGTGTACTAGATACTTTCTTAATTATCAATTATAAATATCCATATGCCCTTAAGCACTTGGCGTCTTTCTACAAAAGCAAATCGCAAACCATGTATGTGCACTTCATATTTTATGGCAGTATTAGTACACGAGAAATAAATTTTTCATGCTACACAATAATTATTTACTTTGGGGTTGATAAATTCAACACTTAAGATAGATCCTTTTTTTTGATTTGGACCCATCAAAATACATGGTCCAATTATGTTCTTCTATTGTTAGACTTTGCAACTTCGGAGAAGCCAAAAAAATTCTTCTTTGGCTACATAGTGGAATATTTTAGAGCTCTCTTTTGGCTTTGGGTTCCAATAAAATGCCTTATATATTCAACAAAGTAAGGGATGTATTATACGAATTTTATTCCCTAGTAGTTACTTGTTCCATGTGCAAAGCACTACCGAGAGTACTCGTATTGGTTTGTGTAAAACACTCTATCTCCACTTGATACATTATGGGGGTTGTAACTTGTTGTGAACTATAGAATGTTAACTCACCACCGATGCTAAAAAAATTTATTTACCTTCCTTCGCACATTGGTGAATGGACAAGAAAGTGGGACAATAATACTTAGAATGTGGATATGATTTTTATGGTAATTGAGAAAGGAGAGAAGGTCCAACTTTTCTATTTCTCTTCTTGTTGAAAATTTCTCTTAATTTACGCAACAAATCTTCTCGATTTCCATTTACATATAATAATTCCTCATCCCTTTACTTTCAATTTCTATATGTGTTCCCTCCAATATTTAAAATATTCGTAACCTTGTGCCTTTTGAATCTTCTTTTATTGTGTAGTACTTTAGTTGACAATTCTATAGGAAAAGACAATGCACTAGGTTTTACATAATGTAGAAATAAGACTTATACCATATATGGTGTAGTCCTTATAGCATATACTCCCTCTTCATACTTGATGTACAATACTTCACTGATATTCTTGTATTCAATGATCATGAATTTCATACAAGGTTCCTGAACAATCTATTGTCAAAATGAGCATCCCTGCTTAGTTTGGAAAATTGGTCACATTAAAAAGACTTAGAGGATTTTAAGGAGTTATACATGCATTTTATAGGGTGCCCTTTTGTTTAAAAACATCTCAAAAATAGCTTTCCCACATTTTCTTAGAGGTGATACGGGTTAGATCTAGAATATTTTAGTGAAAACTAGTATGTTTTTTTCTCTTAGGCGTTCAAAAATGGCTAACTCCTTTGGATTTACATTGATATTTCCCATCAAACTTCATGGCTTCAAGCTAGGATAGGTTTCAACTGATGGTATATCCAAAAATTTGTAGTTAATCCCTTTGTAAGTCTTAAAATTACACTAGCCCTAGATCCAAGGAAGACATCACATTCTTCCACATGGATCTAATCGATCTTCCTACATGTCTCAATTTTTTCAATAATTATCCACTTTCGGATAAATATTAATTCTATTGCCAATTGAGGACGTGTGTCACCCAAGGAAACCCAGAACATGAGAACCCGAGATCTCGAGAACTCAATAGCTCTAACATTCATGAGAACCCAAGAACCTAAGATGACCAAGAAGAATGGTGAGGATTTTGGAGTCACGATCAAATTTAAGAATTCACAAAGGGAAAATTAACTCGAGAACTTGAGACCCCAATATCTTAAAAATCCATGTGGACCAATCCATGTGCCCTCAGTTTCCGAAGGCATAGGTTAGAAAAGGTACTTCAAGAAAACATACCCCGAGATCTCGAGATTCGAGAGAGTTCAACATGTATCACTATTGTACATGTGGTAGAGCCTAGAGAATATATATAGTGTCGAGTTTCAAGCTTAAATTTGATGGTACATGATAATAAAAATAGAGCTCGAGGACGTCATAGACTAGGTAAAGGGAAGAGAATAATAGGGCTATGGTTTATTGTTTGTATATTTTTAATGGAGGATCCTTTTCACCTACAATTGGTTTCATTAGAATCAAATAAGAGGGCTTCACCCTAAGCTTAGTTTCAAAGGAAATAGTTGATAGATATGGGATATTTTGGTGACATAGTTTTGGGTAGTTTAAACTTGTTTTCTCATATTTATGGAACCCGATTTGATTCTCATAATCTTTTGGTTGATATTTTCTATTTCAAGATGATTCTAAGACAATATATTCCCCTCGTGACCCACTAAAATGTAAGGAAAAGGTTAAAACATATTTTTAATCTCATATGATGTGTTGCGATAGTCTAAAAGTAAAATTGTGACTATTTGAACAACCGACAACTTAATCATTATTCATTCTCTTGATTTCATTGGAAAACATTTATGTTCTTCTAAGAGATCAACTTAAAAGAAAATATATAATTTCCCCTTCTAATTGAAGGAATATAATCAAATTAGTTAGCTATCCCATAAGATTTTGTTAGGGTTTATGGAAAATATATCCTAGAAGCTATGATTTATGGCTTGGTATATTCCAAAGAATGCTTTGAGTTGGATCATTTCATTTGAACAAACTTGCATATTTATAAAAGCTAAGTAGAAAGGATAATGTCGGAAAAGAGATATTTTGGAGCATCTTTTGTTTAAATAGAGTATCCTTTTGATTATTTATATGAAGAATTTGGAAGATAGAGATATTGGCCTTAGTTTTATGCAATTCATCGATAATTCTATACTTGATCGGGACGTATTCTATGCGTTGTGAGAGCCTTTTTGTCCTTTGAAAACCACACATAGATGGGACCTTTAGGTGGCGGGGTATTTTTTATGAATGCACATTGGCTGACACTTGGGAAGAATTTGGAGGAGTAGAGGTGGTTGGAGGCTCACAAGTTTTACTAAAAATTATATACTTATTTCGTCTTTGAATTGGTGTGTTACCCAATCATACTGCAATTGTAACAATTCTCTAGGTTATCCTCGGGCTAGTTATTATTCTCCCCTAGGAATTCATAAGTTTCCTAGACTAAGATATTCCCATTGTGGTTCTTAGTTTTTTTCACATAATCATAAGGAGTGGGAAATATCTATAGATTGTAAAATTCCTTTTAGAAAATTCTATTGGTTATGCAGAATTATGGGTATTCTACCTCATAGTGGTTTGGGGTATTCTAGAGTCTATACGAAGATAGTAAGGTTAAGTACTCCAAATTAATAAAATTTAGAGGGTTACTAGAGCTACCATTTTTCCATGCACCTTAGTCCAAAGGACTAGGCACACCCCCATTTTTGGATTCAAAATCCATTTTTAGTTATTACATTGAAAGTTAAAGGTCCTAGTTGGGTATCTAGCCTATGATTGTCTCTGGTTTAACTATGTGCCATACTTTTGTAAGTTGATTATACCATTCAACTATTTTTGGATGACTTGGTGTAAGTTCCTAGTTTATACATTGGGAGTTGAAGATATTGGCGTAAAAGTAGAAGGTTGGTTTTGAAATGTGGGATAGGATGGAGTTATGCAGGGATATTGAAGGTATAAATAGTTTCACAGAGGTCATATTTTGATTGGTAATCATTTTGGTATAATGATTGGGTGCATGAAAAGCTAGAGGTAATTTATTGGCATGTGGTACAAATTGGCTAAATGGGAGGCCGGTGGGGACGGAATGGAGGCCAAGTGAGTAGGAAACTCTATATACGTTAACACCTAAGTACTAGGGATATGATTAATCATGGGATGATTGTGCATGAGTTCTTATTTTATGAGTTGTGTTTAGTTTTGTGCAGTGGGTTGCCCTAAGGAAGGAAAGGGTCCTACATAACCAAGACCTTGAGGCATTATTTTTGATTAATTTTGAGAGCCTCTTTATATGCAAGGGCTAGGGTGGTCAAGGCGGCGGGGTGCTACATAAAACCATGGAAGTGAGAGAGTCAAGAACTTTGATATAGGTTTGGATTGCCACATCTTTGGTTTTATTATAGGGGATTTCACTCATCGGTAAAAATTGTAAAAGTGTCTATTGAAGTGGCTCATTGGCTCATGAGATTCTCTCGCACGTGGTAGTGAATTGATGATATAGAATGGCTAGATCAACATGAATGAAAAAGTGATCAATAAAGGCATTTTTAGGTCATTCCACGAGGTGATAGAACCATTAGAAAGGCCTACGTACCAACTATAAGATTTATCATCTATTGAAAATGTGAAGCACCTATAGGCTACGTCCTCATGAAGGATTTGCATCCTCCTAAGTATGTCCCTATAGACTCAAATATGTTCTTCAATGATCTATGAACCACCATGCACATATCTTTCAAAAAGATTCTCTATGTTTGGGAATGTCATGGTAGGTGTTGAGAATTTTTTGGTTCAAGCCTACTCAACGAAAACTATGGCTTAGGAATCAATCATGAGGGGATTAGTTTGAAGGGTGCTAGAGACAGAAAAATTTATTAGCATTCATTCATAGCCTATTTTATGCCCAAAATCCATTAATATGAATATTCAGATATGGGTATCACTTACAATCTATAAAATGAGTTTTATACATGGATTGAAAACTTTGGGTCCTATTATAATCTACTTCTAACAGATTTTATTAAAAAGTGCAAAAGAGGAGCAGGATAGAAAAGAGAAATAAGTAGAAAATATGTAGGGAAGTTGCAAATCATTTGAACACCAAGATTTTTTAAACCATACCCACACTCAAACTAATATGCACACAATGAAGACATAGGCATGTGCAAGAGTCTAAGGAAAATACTAGGCATCCAAGAGGTGAGCACAACGTCGTTGGACATGTAGGAAGTGAACTTTGACTTTCTCAAGTAACTAAATCATATGATATTGAAATCAATAAACAAGGTGGATATTTTAAACTTTATTTAAATTGAAACAAAGCATATATAGTTGTTGATTGAGGTGGGAATGAGGAAATTAAAGAGAGAATAGGCAAACACAAACACTTTTCTATTCCAATTTTCGGACCTTTACAAAGTGTCGATTTGGGTATTTACAAGAAATCCCAATTAATGAACAATGTAACAACCGTTAATGACAATAAATTATATCATAGCCCAAATTTTACAAATTAATTATGTGATAGATACATAATTCAATTAAATGAAATGCCAAGTTGGCCTTTTAGAAGTGCTTGACATGTCAATATATTCTCTACATGGTAGGAGATTTTTGTTAAATGCTATTAATGCCTAAAGAAATCTTGAATGTGATCTTCTCAAACTTCCAAATTTTAATGAAAAGTGGTGTGTATGGAAGATTAGGATGTGTATGTCAAGTTTCACATTTAAATACCTTCTGCTTCTTCTTTGACATTATGTTTTTAGGGATCAACATCCAATTAAATCTTGTTCTTTTAACAAGCAAACTAGATTTGTAACACAATGATTTTAGGGAAATTTGACTTGTCTTCTAGAAAACTTGACATTTTTTTGTTTGGTACATCTTCATATTGTTACAGAATGAGATTTATGTCTTTTTCTCTATGTTGCACACTCGACCTTGCAATTTGATAATTTTTTCTTTTTATTATATCTTTACGTGTTTCACTATGTGCTCACCCATTCTTGTGTGACCAAAAATGTCGCAAGTGCGTGTACCTATTCCTACACACACATAATGAAAAGACCAACAATTAGAATTGTGTGTGGCGATATTAGTGAAGGGAATAATACTCACAGTGTGTGCACAAGATTTCATACAAGGTGATTTTATTTTTGTGTGCGAAATTATGCCTTCCACATGCGAGGAGTGCACATGATTATTCTCTGCTTATTTTGCATGGTACGAATGCACGTTGGGGAGAGCATATACTAATACTTAGTAAGGATCTTCTAACACTTTTATTTGTGCAATCTTTAGCTATGGGAAACTAAGTGTTAGATGTCGATTGCTGAATGGGCGATGGATCATATCAAATGCGTTTGCACCATTAAATAGTTAGATTGTGTGAAGATTTAAACTTCTACACAATGTGAGGCGGGTCGCAAATCCTGGATATGGTATGTGTGTGATGTCCTAGCAAGTGAGAATGACATTAAACTTAGGGGGATTGTGGGAATCTTGGTACAATTGCACAATGAAATTGTGCTGCTTGTTTGAATGCGAGGAGACCACAAAATGCTTTGGGCTAAACATGAACATCGTGAAGGAGCATGGGAGAGTCATGCGAGATCATTGGATGAGACTAGGATATGTGGGATGAATGCAATAATGCATGCGTGGATTGTAGCGAAAGTCTTCCGCACAAGATGAAATGAGTATATTTGTGAAAGGGCGTGAAAGATAGGGAAAGTGAAAAGAGCGCTAGCAAATATGACCAAGACATATGAAGATGCTTAGAATTGAGGATTCATGAAAGGGACAAGGACAAAGTTGGTGCACAAATCCAAACTTCCTTGAGAAAGGCCAAGGGGCTCCATGATTTCACTTGTGAAATTAGGGGTGTGTTAGGACAACAACAACATAATGATTGATTGGAAATTAGTAGAGATTTGTAACACTATTACCATAGGTAGTTCCAAATTTGATGTCTATGTTGACAATCTACTAATAAGTTATTAACACAACAATGTTGTTTGATTTTGTGGGGCCAAGAGTATAACTTGTGTTCATAATTAGATTGAAATAACCCTTAGTGACACTAGCAAAGGATTGCACAACACTTTGTTTCAAGTGTTTGTAAGTTTCACTATAGTCCATATCGTGCACTATTAACATATCTTGCAATATTTCTCCTTAGATGTGGTCAAAAGAATGTTTCTTAATAATTGTTAGTGCCTTCTCTCGTTAAAAATGCCTAATTACTATATTAAAATTATTTCTTCATAGTTACTAGTGTCTTCTATACTTTTTGCAAAATGTCTAGTTGCTCAACTACTATGCACTTTCTAAATTAGATCAAATCACCTTTCATCAAATGTTATACAACATAGATAATAAGGGCTATGTACAATATGTTTCATATGGACATGTCTCAACAAATCCTAGACTTATTCGATACAACTTAGACCATGTTATAAATGGTGTCCAATATAAAAGTCATGGAAGTGAGTGACATTATAGTTTAAAGAACACTGATAAAGTATTACATGCACTAACAACTTAAAGTCAATTTGAGAGTAGAATTTTAGAGTACGAGTCTTTCTTGAATATTGTTATACCACATATAAAACCTTAGACTAGTATGTAGAGAGTAGACTATAGAGTACAAGTCTTGCTCAAATATTGTCATATTACACAATAACATCATAAAGGCATGTGGAAGTCTCTATGTGGTGGTACCTAATGACCCTCAAATGTTTTCACATATGAAAGAAACATTTATTGTTTTATTATGAGAAAATATCACAATTCTTCGACGACAGAATCCTTAAAAAAATGCTAAGTCTTCAATTTGTACTCACATTTGTCACTGTGATGATAGATCACATAGTGCAAAAAATTGATAAATAATTTTTTTGAGGTTTTTTAAAATTTTTGTTCCTCTCCAATCATTCAGAATATGAACACTTCACATCTGTTGAATATAAATGTTGGGTATATTATCATGTGTAAATGATTAGTATTAGCCGACCCCAAGACCTCCTCATTCCCATTCCACATGCCTACCCATTACTCTACATAAATTTGTGATATAAATTAGCAGAAATCTATTCTATTTCGACTTCTATCAATATCAGAATGTGCCACGAAGATACACTCTAACCACCATATCTCTCATCAATAAGAGCCCATAAACAAATTCACAAGTTCACACTTGTTAAATTGGGAGTTGGGAGTCTTAAAAGGGTGATTTTCAATAGCTTTCCTGAAATGCCCCCTCCTCCTACCAGTCAAATTTGTCTCCCTTCCTACCAGTCAAGTTTGCCCCACCCCCTTTCCCAGTGGCCAAATGGAGCATCGAATCTCCACGTACATGGGACTCTAGAGAAACCCCACGAAAGTGAAGGGCCCCACACGGGACCCACAATTAACAAACACACACACACATTCACGTAAGGCCCCACCACGGGAATCTAACGCGGGTCCCATGACAGGTGGACTAGCGGCCAAAGGACTTAAAGTCCCCGTGGATGGGACCCACGTGGCATATCTTGACAGGCAGTGCGGGCCCCACACTTTGTCGATGCGTTTCCATCCATCTCTTTTCCTTTATTTATTTATTTATTTATTGACCGTCAGGTGCAGGTGACGTCGACAAATTTGGCCCCTTCCGAGACACGGCGGGCCCACCACTCGATGGCGATGATAAGAAGGCTTTGCTCCTCTTCCGCTTTTGTTTTGTATTCCTTTTTTATTAAAAACTATTTGCAAAATTATAACTTAAAAGAATTTACTTGTCTTATATGGTTAAAGCTTTCGCCTCATCAAATAATTGTTATAGAAAATTCGTATGGAGATACATTGAATGTTTCCCTGAGGTATATATATATACGTACACACAAGTTTTTCCATTGGTGAAAAAAAGTTAGTTTATTTGTTTTTCTCTTCAAAGATAGATGTTAAATATGCGAAAATACGATTTTAATAGAAATTCTTAATTTGATGTGAATAATGTTGGATCAACATCAGATTTTGATATGTTTATGATTCTTAATTCAAGTCAACAATGTTTAGCTTGTCACTATTACATAAAGTACAACTCACGCCAAAAATAGAGTCGATTCTGCTCCGCCATGTGTTTTCCATTAATTGATGCCAATTTACAATGTAAAGACGATGCAAAATTGTAGTGCAAATTTGACGCGATTTGTAGAGTATTCCTATATTTAACATGAAACTAACAATTTTTAGTGATTTCCTACACGTTATTTTTAGAGTAAACTTTCAAATTAACTCTAATGGGTAGATGTCTTCACACATCTCGTCGACGAGTTGGTAACATAAAACTACAATTCCATGACCTTGACACAAAAACAATACCATCTAAAGTCTTACGAATAGTGGGGAAGGGAGGGGTGGTGGGCGAGGGTCAACGTGAAGGAGACATGGAACTTGAAATGGAAATTTTGGGATCTAGATGGTTATGTTAGGACTTGAAAAGTTCTCATAAGTGGATAACACACTTATGAATGCATTAACCTTTTGAATATATACATTTCTTATAAAAAAGGCTCAAATTAAGTCTTGGGTCAAAAGTTATGTCCTCTACAAGTTATGCTCCCAAGTTAGAAGTGCAAACATGAGCATGTAAAGGTAAATTATGTACCAAGTTGAGCCTTTATGTGTCAAGTGATTACATACAACAAGTGACACTAAGTTGAATGTTAAGTTAGTGCTTACCTAGAAGCTTATAGGTTGAAACTTGCACAAAGTCGAACCAAATAGATCAAGAGGTCATATTGCTATTCTCATTAATGTTTTAAGTTTTTTAATTCAATAGGCAACACTTGAGTCTAGTACAAAAATATGGAACAAGTCTAGAGCATATCCGACACAAAAGTGACACTATAAAAATGCACAAATATGTCATTTTTGTATCGTGTTTGCATTGCAAAAATTGTACTAGTTCCTCAAAACATTGCATCCAAACATGAAAAAATGACGATTTACATGTAGTAGTGTATGCTCACTAGTGAACACGTATGCCTTTCTTTACAATACCACACAATTAAGTCTACTATCAATATCAATCTTCTTATCTAAGATGGGTTATTTAGGCTACCTAATATTGCATTTGGATGCATGTGCCATATGGAAAGTGAGACAAAAACCTTTAGATGGATCTACACATTTAAAGGAAAAACACCCACTATTTTCTAGTTGAACTATCCATGTTTTGTGACAACCATGAACACTCGGTCTAAGCTATACAACCCATTTTTAGCATGTAGATGTCCCATATCTCACATTTTTGTGATGAATTCTACTCACTATGGGTCATCACATGTCTTGTCTTCTTATTTTGGGAAAAATATCATTTCTTAGAAATGTAAGTCTATAATAGTTGAAAATATTGTGCGAATAAAATTTAAATAATGCTCCTATTTTATAATGACTAGGAGGATGCTTTAAAAGGTTGTGGGGTTTTTTTTTTTTTAAGTCAGTAAGGGTTGGCGGGTCCCTTTCTCTTTCGCCTAGGACACAATAGGGGTCCTAGTCCCCAACCAATTTGCAACATTTAGCCATAACCAACCTCAATTCAAGAGCATTATGTCCGGCATGGAATGTGCCTAGCGAGAGTTAAACCTAGGTGGAGTGGGAAACAACTAGCCTACTTTACCAACTCGTCACACCTCATCGGCGGTTGTGGGGTCTACATTTTCTTCTAAGTTTCTAAAGCATTTTCAACAAACCAATTTTAAGCATATGTGTAGTACCCTAAATTTGGTCTGAGACACTTATAAACTTTACATTTACAAATTTCTATACATTTGGACAAGTAACACATATTTGAATCCTTTCACATATATTCCACCTCTTTTATCACCCACATGTCCACTAGGTTAATCTAATGTGGTTAAATTCATGGTTATGGGGACAAAGAGTGGGTATTAAGTGGTCATTTAAAAACAAATCCTTAGAATAACAATACCTAAACTTGGATATATTTTTAGACACACTTGGAAAAATAATTTTATGAAAATGTAAGAAGATGAATAATGGCATATCAAATTCAATTTCTAAATATATCATTGGTTTTCAATATCTAGATGGGAAAAGTGTATAAAAATGATGCATCTCCGACAATGTTGATTTTTTTGTGTAAACATAACCAAATGCTTGTGTATGGACACATTTGTTTGGAACAAGCAAAGGAATTTTTGTATGAAATCACACACATGGATAGAGAAAATGTTGAAGATTTTTAGAATATTTTTTTGTTAATTTTTAGTTATATTCTTAAAATTAATTTTACAAGTCAAGAATGTTAGGAAAATGATGCATGAAGTGGAGAAACATGACCTTTTATCCTTAACTTCATAAATTTCAATGTTTTCCTTAGGGGTCATTTCATATCTTGATTTTTGGTACACACAATTTTTGTGACACAATTTACTTAATTTATTTTGATGCTAGCTAACAATTATTTTTGTTTTCTTTTTAATAAAATTTGGCGATCTTTGCATATGACATCGCTTTAAAATCATATTGTTGAGAGTTTTTTTCCCATTTTCTCTCAAAAGTTTGGAATTCAAATTGATGAAAATATGACCCTATGTAGACACAAAATTATGCAATCACTATTACATTATGCATCTAGTATGTCATTATATGCATGATTCCTAAGAAAGAAAACTAGACATTGACAACATTTATTTTTCTTTACATTGACATTGTTTTATCTTTCCATGCTTTTGTTCTCTACTTTTATGGAATTATCCCTTTTCTTTTGGACATCACACAATGTGTTACCCAGCTCAATCAAGATTTCTTGTTATATATTTGGAGCTCTCCAAAACTAGTATCCATTAAGGACAGGAGCTCCCAAACAATATTTTCCCCTTTTGGTGCTTCTATCCCTTTTTCTTTGTTTTCTTATGTTTAAAATGCCACATCAATTGTTATCTTTTCTTAAACTTCTATTTATCACTTTGGGTCGATTTTAGGGTTGTTAATGACAAAATTCAAGCAAAGGAATCATATATATACATGACTTACTAACTATTCTAAGGGGTAAGAGGACAACTAGGCAATTGGGATATTACTTTCTATCTACTACTTAGGAAAAATGAACACTTGAGAACTTCATTTGGGATAAATTATTCACTTAATAGGAAGAGTAAATTATGAATTCCATCATACACAATCATCTTGGAAGAAAAGTAGTTGTAGCTTGCTATCTTGGTGTGATTGGCATAAGGGAAACCTAGCTTCAAGGGACATGATTCTATCACACACACACACGCGTGCACACACACACATGCACATACACACACACCCACACACCCACCCACACACCCACTCACACACACACACACACACACTAGAACTATATTGAGTCTGAAATGTAGTGTAATGCTCAATGATAATCACATTAGGGTGACCGGAGAGGTCGAGTTTAACTCAAGCATATGCATATTTAATTCCATCTAAAGTGTGCTTGAGAATTGTGCAAGTAGTTAGTGTGAAAATTTCCTTAAAAATCATGACAATAATTACAAAAGGAAAAATTGTTCACATCACGCCGACAATTCACTTGATCACCGGCGATTGCATGAATCTGCAACGATTTTTATGTTTTTTCCCTAGGGCATCCATGTGCCCCCAAAACAGAAAAACGACCTAAAACTACAAAAATTACAAAAACCAACAAAAACATGGATAAATCACTTACCTCGACCATCGTGGACTTCCTTTCTCCTTGTAGTCACCATTCCGTCCAAAAATCATCCTTTTATCCTCAAAAACATGTTTTCTCACTGGCTCACTCATCAATTTTTTTCACCGTGGTAAGAATGTGGTGAAATGAGCCGTGAATTGGCTTTTTATAGCCCAATTTTTACATTGAGGAAATCGTTGGTGATTCTCTCAATCACCGATGATTTACCTCTAAACATCTGAAACCATACCCTTTTGGCATATGTGCCCATTTTTTCCCTAAATCATGGCAATCACACTTTTCCACAAGTGTGTCCAATTTTCAATGGACCCTAGTCCTTGAAACATTAAAACAAATAAAAAATCTATACTGGGATTTTTCATTCATTTATGGGACGTGTGCCCTTTGACCCCCATCACTTGGATTTCCCACTCTTTTAGTCTACTTTTACAAATCATATGTCTATAGGTGTCAAACCCTTGGCTCCCTATCATTTGATTTTTGGTAGCACATCTTGTTTCGGTAACCCCTAGGATTGGGGAAACATTTAACGAAACACATGATACATAAACACTAGTGCTCCTGTGGATCACCCATACAACTTTTCATCATTTTTGTTTGACGCTTTGACGTTAAATCCGCCAAAAAAGGGGCAAATGTAGACATTGAAAATATGCACCCACCTATCTTCATCTAATTATCTTGTTCACATTCACAATATATTTCTACATCAGATTAATTATGAACACCCCATTTCCACCCCCATTCTTATTTTATTGATTATTTCTTCATATACACCAATATTAAATTCTATGATATTCGTTTTCTTATTTATTTTAATCCACCTAAGTTATTCTCTAAAATCTATTTAAAATTATCTCTAACTCCTTTATCCCACATACCTCTCATGGGAATTTTTACAAATCCATCATTATCTTGATAAAATCCTAATTATTATAATAATCTTATATGCCTACGTTTAATAAATCCTAATCCAACCACCTAACACCTATCCTAAACAAACTTAAGCTAATTTAGATAATAATCTAACCTATCTAATCATTTCCTAAATAAACTCGACACCTCATTAGCTAACTCAAACAAGCTTATCGCTCGAAAAGAGAAACGAAAAATCACATATAGGAAAACTATTTCTAAAAAAACTCAAAGAAGGCCTAAATCGTTGGCAATTAGGTAAATCACTAGTGATTATTTAAACCCAATTCATAGTCCCTTTTTGAGAGAATCTTCTCACGTTTTTGGAGCCCATTTCTTCCATTAGAGTTCAACAACTTTGCCGTAATTCATCAACAACAACATAATACAATTTAGTATTGGTATTCACATCCATTTAGCAACTTCGGAAATCATTTTAGAGTCTTGTCGGGATCAAAAAATCACTAGTTAGCTTTAAACCTCATCCATCATTTCTTATAAAGGTCAGTTGTCATTTCTGCATGTTCGTTTACGAATTTAGGTACATTTTATCTTTTTATTTTCTCTATCTCGCATTATAATTCAAATCCTAAGACCATTATACTATCAAATATTTGGTTAAACATCACATTTTTGTTAGCTATTAATATCTTCCACAATCGCCATGATTCATTGAATCACCTCCAATTCCTTCACACTTTGTTTTCTGTATAATTAATCCAATTTCATTTATTCTTTCCATTATATTTTTATTATTGCTAACATATTTTTCAAGCATGGATTATTTAGATGGCACTAGGTGGTCAAGGACATGAGATAACTAGCATCCACTTGCTATTTGTCATCTTACATCCCTTACACTGAGAACAATACGACGTTCTCCATGACCTGGAATTGTGTGCAATTCACTCAACCCCCAGTAGACCAATTGCAAAACATCTTCAAATCCAATCAAAGGATTCGTGAGGCCACAAATGAGTTTTGGGAGGCCTATTTTGAATTTTTAGACATTCGATCCAATTTGGCATGGTTCGAATACCAGTATGAAGCCCAACTAGAGGAATTAAGCTCTAAAGTTGAATCAAGACCATCTTGAATCTAAAAACTCATATTGATTCTAATTACGATACGAGAAGAGGAGGAGCTTGACTATATTTTTGACTTCTTTAGGGAAGAATTCAATGACCACGAGAATTTAGATTATCCTGAAGACATTAATTTTATGAAGAAGAAGATTCACCTTTGTCCGAAAACTCGACACTTTGATTTAGACTCGAATCTAAGCCATAGTCTACATATCTCATATTTCATTATCTACTATATACATTTGTAATAAAATATGAATTTTTCAGAACACTTATCATCCATTATATCATGTCTTGTTTACAAAATCACTTGATTGTATAAACAACAAGTTGACATCCTTGCGAGGAATTCCTTTGACTTCCAAGGACTAGCCTTTGCCAAACAACCTACTTACTATTTTTACTAATAAATATCTTGTGTAGTGTCTATGATTGCAGCTTCATTTACAAGACATGAGCTAATTCATTTCTTACACAGAGTGCAACAATCAAATATCATCCATCCACATCTGTGGTACCTCTAAACCCCGCCATCTCAAGGTTTGGTAAGTTTTATTATCTTTCTTATTAGGTTAAGTTGAAGAAGTAAAATTTACTCTAAACAATACAAGCCCTTTGAGAACTTTTCAAAATCAAAATGTCACGGTGAAAAGAAAGGTGATAGAGCCACTCCAGTATTTAAATGTGAACTAGATGTAACTAACAACCTCCTCCAAGTAGCGAAGAAGTTTTGAAAGCTCATACATTTGTGTTGGTGAAGCAAACTTGTGACTATATTTTAGTCTGCCATGAATGTTCATAATTAACTAAGTAGAACTAAAATCCTAAGCCATGACATGTAGGATACCATGCATGTGATGATGTATTGGACATATTAAAGATCCATCCTTTTTGTTTGTGTTGCATGACATGAGTCTAGAATGGATTCCTTACAACCGTTGAAGATTGTATTTTTAAGTCCATTCACCTAGTAGAACATGTTAGTTCTAATGGACACTTGGTGTGAAAATGGAAAGTTTCTAAGATTTTCAAGGATGTATAAGGAAATAATAGGACCCTAGTAATGTATTCCTAGCTCATACGGTGCATTACTAGGATACTATCAGAGCCAAATCATTGTACCCTCGAATTTCCAGAATGTGAATAGGATGTTTGGTGTGATTGGGAAACATGGGATTGCCTCTCAAGCTATGGGACTTGGGTTCGAGGTGAAACTCCGGAGAAGGTCATCTTCATCTTCCTAAAATAAGTTTTATGCTAATCCTAGTGTAATAAAATAGTTATCTAGACCTATGCTAACATTTTCATGGGTTTTAGAAAAATATATTAAAAGAAAAGAAACTATACTAGGAATGGTGATGCACCAAATATAGGGTATTACCGACTCAAGAAGGTTAACTTGAAAAGGGTGTTGTGCACCACAAGAGAAATTCACCTACTACAACTTAGAGAGGGTAAACAATAGACCGCAAACTAATAAACATGTGTTCCCTTTGTTAAACTTCAATAAGATAATAATATATCAGTCTTTGATGAAGAAGGATGTGTTATCACCAAATCACAACACCCTATGGCTTGCACAAGTGTGTGTGTTTGAGCTCATAGTGTGATTGAATAAAATGGGTACTATCTCCAAGTGTGGGACTTCCTACTTGAGATAGACCTCTAGAGAAAGTTGGTTCTTGGTCCTATACTACCCGCCACAATCTACTCTAATACGAGACAAAACTATCCAATCCTAATCTAACTTTCCAAGGGACCAGGGAGAGAGAGTACATGAAAACAAAGCCTACACTAAAGCGGTGATACACTAGAAAAGGAGAGGATGAGAATAGTCTTCCAATGTGTGAAAAGTAGAAGCAAAATGCATACTAGGAGGGGTGATAACAATTCTCCACAATCTAGCAACTGCATTCACAACAATATTTCATGCACACACAATGATAATGAATCCTTGCAAGAATGTAAAATAGACACAATATATTTGTAAAGATATTGAAGGGGCAAGAGGAATGCAAACAACACAGTAGGGGAAGATACATCCACAAACTTGTATCTATTGCTTCATGATATGCATAGTTCAAATGTTATAAAATAAGGGCCTGGATCACCATGCAAGGAGTCCACTACAAGGGCCTACAGCACATTGGCTTCACAAAACAAAAATGATAGATTTTTTCTACTCAAAACTACCTCTCTTTACAATGAGCCCAACACTCCAATTTATAGATTTCTAAGAGGAGAGAGAGAGAGGAAAAATGAAAATCCTGAAATTTGTCCTTCAATCACTTGCAAGATGTAGTAAATGAAGTGAAATGATGTTATGTTTCTTGCAAAAGGCTCCCATACTATCCCATGACTTATAACAGTGAGAAATGTCAGCGCATGCTTCAATGCATCCTAACTACCAAATAAAACACTATTCTAAACTGGGCACATTTTCTACAAAATCACCATTGATTCTTCATAAAATTCTAGATTTCTCAATTTTTGTGCATCGGTCTTAGAACCATGATTCCAAAGGTACAAATTTTGTGCACTTTCATTGAGAAATGCAAAATTTATGGCCATCTGAGTGTGGATCTGATGGGAAAGAGCATCCGATTATTTGGGGCTGAATATGTTTCCTTTATTTTCATATACCTACCCTCATTAAAAATAATAAATATATTTTTTTGGTGTAGAGGATGTTGTGCCCATTCTAGAAAGTCAAATTTCATGAAAATCGGAGCTCGGGGTCAAAAGTTATGGTCGTTTGAAGTTCGGAGTCTGATTTGCACTTTTTTGCTTGCATGCGGCTATATCGGGCATTTCAGGTCTTGGTGTCCCGGATGTCCCTTGTGCAACTTGGGATGAAAACCTCCACTTCATCTACATCACACTGGACCACCTTGTAAATTGGGCAAATCGGCCTTTCGGGAACTCATGTCCCGCGTGTCACCGGTATTATCGGGCCATGAGGGCCGTTGACTCCCGCATTTTGCCCCATCTCTTTTGTAGTCGGTTGTTTTGGAATTTTGGGCCCCATGTGTCCTAGTGTCCCAACCGTCCCGTGGGACATGTGGGAGATTTTGACCCAACTTCACCAATTTTCTCTTATCTTGGCCTTTTTGGCTTTTCGGGTCCGGATGTCCCAGGTACCTATGCGGCTTGGCCAAAATAACTAATTTTGCTAGTTCCTTGTAAATCGAGACATTTTGGCTCTGTGGTGAACTCGTGTTCGACATCCCGTGGACCGTGCGGGACAAAATTACCCACCTTTGCCGATTTCAATGTGTTTCGGCCATTTTGGGCAAACTAGGTTTTGGGTCCTAGATGTCTGGATCAACCTATGCGGCATGGGCCCCAAAAACCTGAATTTACTATATTTCAATGTTTCCTTATCATCTTAGGCCCAAATTTGGTACGATGAACCCTGGTACAATCCACCTTGGTTCCATCTGCAGCTCCTAGACCCGATTTGCATTATAATAGGCCTGCAACCTTGTTTTCTCGATTTTTGCAATTTTTACTAACTCCTTGGATTTTTAGAGAAAAGAGGAGTGGTACCCTGAAAATCCAAATTTTGGCCCTTGAACCATTTTAACCTGCTTGAGCTTGAAGAAACATGCAAGTTACAGATTCACCTTGAGGGGTGAATTTGTGATAACATGATGAACTTGAGAAGGATGTACAAGCACCACAACTCAACTGCATGCAATGCTCCACAACTTGTTAAGCACATAAATCCAAGAACTTCTAATAGAAACTTGAACTTGCAGTGTACCCTGGAAGCTGAGAAAGGCACAAAGAAGCATAGAAGGATGAAAGAACAAAGGTGATTAGTCACAAAACACACACTTTTATTACTTTAATAACATGCAAAATGCATCATACATTCAGAAGAGGAAATGGTTTCCATTACAGTCTTGAAAAGAGGCTTGAAAGTTCCCTCAACATACAAGAACAACTTGCAAAAGAAAGAGGATTCTTGAAAAAACACACTTGCCTAAGATGCCTAAGATGTTTATCAAGACCAAAGATAGACAAAGCTACCAAAAAGTAGTTGTAGATGCTTTATCTGTTCTTGTCTGTTTTTAAGCTATTTTTGCGGTCTCTCTCTTTGCTTTTTTGCAGTGTTTTTGTTGTTTTGTCTTGTTTGGGTAGCTTTTTTTTGGCTACTTTGGGCTTCATTGTCACATTTGGATTCTGATCCTTTTTCTCTCGGTTTTCATTCCTATTCTGGCTCCTAGGCCATATTTTGTACTCAAGGGTATAGTCCCTTTCAAAAACTATTTGCCAATAATAAAAAAACTATCCACCCCTTGAATGAGCTTCCAACTTACATTTATAGAATAAGTTGTGAGAGAGGAGAGAGAAGAAGTCATAAATTCCCTTCCTAAATTGAAGGCACATGATGTATTTATTACAGTTGGTTGAACCATTTAGAACCTTCCATCATGTGCCATTAATAACCGTTAACTAAATCCTCAATTAATTAAAATAATATTTAAATAAAATACTTTAATAATAATAATAAATATTATTATGAAAATATAAAAATAAAAATATTAATTTAATTAAAATATGGTGCCCCCCAAAGACTGGTTTGACTTGAAGAAAGTGAGGGGCCATGAAAATAGGTTCAAAACAACCCAACTTGGTGGTTGGCTTGCCGAGCCAACTCATCGAGTTGGTCATCAAATTCCTCCACCATCATTGCATTGACCGAGCTGCTCGGTTTCCTAAATGAGCTCACCTTAGATGAGCTCCTCCACCACTACATCGAGCTAGTCACATATGTCGGTGAGCTCCAAAATCTTCATCGTAATTGAGCTAAGCTCCTATCGCTGTGACCACTACTATTCAACAAGCTCACCGCTGAGTTGAACTCCTATCACCATGACTAAGCCAAGTTCCTAAATTGGATCCCCTTTGTATACACCGATGAGCTCCTTATATCACCGAGTCCCTCGTATTGAATCAAGCCACCATTATGCATCGGTGGAACTCGACAATGAGCCACACAATGCTTAGCCACTATCCACCATTCCACTCTCTGTAGAGCTCTCCACTTGTTTCAACCAAGATCATGGTGTGTTCATTGCCAAACCTCGAGCTTCATCCTCCAACATTAAGAGCTTAGCTTGAGCTCATCTCTCATGCAAACAATGTAAATCACTTCGAGTTGATCCTTCAACCGCATCTACCCTACATTCTACAACTCCTTCATATAGCTTGACTTCATGGGCTCTACTTGTAAGCTTATGCATAGACTCACTCAACCTCAACTCAGCTCATCATGAGTCAATTTTCATGCATCATGTCAACCGAGCTCCTCTTGCATTCTCATTGACCGAGCTAAGATCTATTACTCCCTCTACCAATCAACTCCACCGACCAAATTAATCGTTTGCACTACATGCTTTTTCCAAATTCCCTCACATCTACCGATCCACTTGGCTTCAACTCGGTCACCCGAGTTGTCTTGAGCTCATCAACCTAGGAGCTCATCATCTTGCATTTGATGAGATATTCATTTGGTCTTGACTTGGTCATAACTCACCATACTGAGCTCCACACATGAGTTCCTTGTAACCCCCATGAGCTCACTTGGCTCGATTCCATGATCCCTCTCCAAGTTCCCCCAATGTCAAACTTTAATCTTGAGTGGTGAGCTAACCTCTTCATGAATCTTTCGATCTCATATTTACCTTGAATGGCAATTCCTTCCCTTGCACGGGCTCACCATCAAGCTCTGTCCCAACGCATTGACCAATGAACTCGCTACGTGCATGGTTCAACTTGCGGGTCCTTGTCACCTCATGACTCGGCTCTATGAGCCCAAAACTCTTCCATCATCGAGCTCATTATAATGATGGCTCGGCACTTGGTTGACCAAGGTTGTCTCTATTGTCTCTCCCGAGTTCCTCCCCCTTACGAGCTTCTTCTGCACTATCTCTACATCGACTCATTCGTTTATCTTTTATCCATCATTGAGCTCATCCACTAAGTGTGACTCCCCAAAAATCCATTTGCCAAGTGATCTACATCATTATTGAGCTCGCCACTAATCTTTCTACAAATCCACCATTTCTTTAATGAGCTCTTCACCAGTTTGATTCATTATAGAGTTGAGCTCTGTGTCGAGCTCACTTTATTCTTCATCTGAGCACATGATGCACTCACCTCAAACATTGTTTTAATATCTTCCCACATTCGATTATGTTATTTTCCCATACTTACTAACTTATTTTTTACTTAGATGGCACTAAGCTCAATTGATCTTGCCTCCAAAATCAAATTGAGCTCACCTCCAACCGTATTTAGAGCTATATTTGAGGAATCGAGGCCCCTACATTCATTAGATGACCGGGTCTTATGTAGAGTTTTGTTTCCAAGTTTCTACCAACCTCCCACTTAACTTGGCTCTTGGATGGAATCTTAGTGGAGGACTCGGCACACCTCGGCCACACTTGCATGAATCTCTGCATGTGGGGAATGCACCTTGGCCCGCCATTGTTAGAATCCCACCTGACGAATCATCCATGGATCTCCACCTAGTGAAAGCCTTATGATGGTTTGTTAAAGAAAAACATCTCTATGGAATATTTGGCTTGGAATGCCATCCCATTATCTCCACTTGGCAATGAAACTTCAAAATGCCCCCATTAAATGTTCTATGAGTTATGTAATCATGCCACAATATAACTCAACATCAACCCGTTGCATTAGCCAATTGAGCTCTTAGTCTAAGTTGAGCTATTACCCACCGAGGTCGATCTTTTCACTATTATACGACTCATTTTCTCCTCTTTAGCTGACCCACAAAGTGATATCATTACGAAGTTAGAAAATGTTCCAACATTGAGTTTTCTCTAATTGTCAAGTCATGAGCTTGGTTCATTATACTTCATAATTCACTTGAGATTAGCTTGAACTTCTCCTGCAATGTTACCATTTTTTATTTGAGCTCGAGTTGTGCATTCCCTCAACTCGCAATAGTCAAGCTCCTTCCTGCATCATCACTCAAACTCCTCAAACTATTCGAAGACCCCAAAGGCTCATCTGATTTTTCCCTTTTTCCATGAGCTTCATTTCCTCTTATTGAGTGAGTTGACTGAGAAAATCATCTCACCAAGCTCCACATCAAGCTCCTTACCGAGCCGAGCTATGTGTTAACTCCACAACCAACCAAGCTCTATATTGAAGTGAATCCACCTAGCCCGAGTTACCTTCTCGAGCTCTTTCCGAGCTGACTACACTAACTCAACCAAGTTGACCTCTCTTAGCAACCTCCTACCATTTCTAGGCTTGATTCTTGTCATGCCAATCTTGAAACTCGTTTATGATCTCATATTTCTGTTGTGACCAACTCGTTGAGTTGGCTCAAATCAACATCACCTTGTTATGTTTTCATAAAAATGGCCAACCCCTTCCTACCATCGAGCTACACATCAAACACCCTTCATCATTGAATGACTCACCAAAACTTGAAAATGACTTGCTCAACATGTGCAAATCCTCCAATGAGATCGTTGAGTCATTGTTTTATCATCAACTTTGAAGTTGATTTGCTTTCAAACCGAGCTCTACTCTTGATCACATCAAGTCCCCAACCGAGCTTTGGTAATTGAGTTGAGCCCGAGTTGGGCTCGAGTTGACCCTATTTAAAGCTAGGTGAGCTCACTTATCAATTTATTAATTATTTTAATCATTTTATCTCCGTGATGACCAGAAATGGGCCCCAGGACCAATGTCGTAATTTGATCATAATAGACCCTATTGTCCAATTTTGTCCTGTGAAAATTTGATAACATTTTTGGTGACCTCTCGGGGATGATTTCCTAAGCATGATTCCAATAGCTTTAATCCATCCATTAGGCATGGATTCAATGTTGAAATATTGAAATGATTTGATCTTCTGTGATACATCCCAAATCCCCTTGAGAAAATATGATCTTGGACCTCCCTGAAATGTTAGGCATGAGGTATATTGAATCTGTTGAGTGCTTGGCATCATGAGGTATACTGAATCTCTTAAAGTTGAGTGCTTGACATCATGACACCGCAAATTTTGAATGAAGTAGATGTATGAAACTCTTATGGAAAACTTTGAACCTTCCTTCCCTTGAGAAATTTCCAAGGATGATACAATGTGCAAGAACAACACAAAAAACAACAACGAAGAAATCAAAAGAACAACACACACAACAATGTGCATAAGCACTTGGAGGAAAACACCTACTAAACTATACATGGGGTGGAACACTTCTCAAAAACAAGCTTTGAGATGTATCCCATTCACATGAATGGGAAGTTCTTCTCCATTGAGCTTGGATAGATGAAATGAATTTTCTTTTGTAACTCATGATGATGTATGGCCCACTCCAGAGAGCATCAAACTTGGCATGCCTTCTAGTTTTCTCTATCTTCATCCCATTTGAGAACTAAATCTCCCTCTTGAAAATGCCTGTCGAATGCTTTCTTGTCAAAATATTTCTTAACTTGAGCTTGATGTGTTCCAAAGTCTTCATAGCCTTGTTTTACAATTCCTCTAACTCCATGAGTTCAACAAACCTCACTTTCAAAGAGGATCATTTCTCCATAACTTCAAGCTGATGAGCCAACTCCAAAGAAGGTAATTCCAAGGAGAGTGGAATTTTGCTTCTCTTCCATATACAAGAATGAAAGGAGAATTTCTTATGGCCCTTTTAGGTGTGATCTGATCTACCCATAAGGTGGTCTTAAGTGTGTATGCCAAGTCCTCCTATTAGTTTCCATTGTGTGCACTTAATAATCCTTATGAGGTTTTTGTTGCTAGACTCAGCCAATCTGTTTCCTTGCGGATAGTAATTGGATGAAAGTCTTGAGGTAGACCCCATTTTTAACATCCCATTCACTCAACTTCATACCAATAAAATCCATCGTGTTGTCTGAAATGACTATAAATGAAACACCGAACCTTGTCATTATACCTTCCAAAAAATCCAAAACTACCTTCTCATTGCTCTCCTTCAATGCTACTACCTCTTTCCATCGAGTAAAATAGTTTGTTGTAGTAAGGACCCATTTATGTCCGTCACTGGATGGAGGATTAATCATTCTAATGAAGTCCAACCCCATTGAACAAAGGGTTGATCCACTTGAATTGGATGCAGCGGAAGAGCTGCCAACTTCTACTTTCCCATGAAAAAGGAACATTCCTTACATTTCCTTACCTAGAGATGGGAATCTTTGAAAAATCTAGCCAATAGTAGTTGGCTCACATGATCTTGGTAGTATTTTTCATGCAGAATAATGTCCTCTAGATAGGCCATTATGAAACTCTTCTAGTATCTTACTTACATGTTTCCGATCCCATGCACCGAAGGAGAACACCGTTCAAATCCTTTTGAAAGATAACATTATCTACCAGAACATATGGAATAGACTAAAGATGGAAATTCCATCTTTGATTTTATCCATGTTCATAGGATATACTCCTAAGAAGAGGAAATTATTCATTTTGGATAACCAGTCAACTTGATCATCACTCTCATCAGTGTTTAGGAGCATCGCGTCCTCATCACCTTTTGATTCCATGTCTGCAGCAAAGTTGTTGACACAAACCTTTACCTCTAAAAGTTTGGTAACTTTGATATGTATGTCATACTCCATCACCTTCGTGATCCATCTAGCACACTTTTCATTCATCTCTTTGTTCAAAAAAAATTCCTTGACACCTAGATGAGACACCATCAGATGAATTCTATTGTTGGACAACATGTGCTTGAATTTATTCAAAGCTCGAATAACCACAAATACTTGTTTTTCAACAAATGAATATTTGAGCTCATAGTCTTTGAGGGATTGACTAAAGAAAGAAATTGGTTGCTCCATCAGGTCATCATTTTGTTTTTTGGGTGAGGATACCTAAAATGCTCTCTTGACTGCAAAAAGCATAAAGGATAAAGTATTTATCAAACCTGGGTTTACCAGCATGGGAGCTTGAGAAATGGCCATTTTGATGGCTTCAAATCTCTCCCTTCCTTCCTTTGTCCATGAGAATGGCATATTTTTCTTCAACATGGTTGTTAATGGTTTAGCCAATGTTGCAAATTGAGGGATGAATCTCTCGCACATGAAATTTATGGTTCCCAAAAAACTTTGGAGACCCTTCTTGTGACTTGGAGAGATAAGGACATAATCAAATGAATCTTGGATGGATTGATTGACAGTTATTCCACTAAAAAACATGCCCCAAAAATTTCCCTCATGCACTACAAAAATACACTTCTTGGGATTAAGTGAAACCCCAAATTCCCTACACCTTTGGAAAACCTTCCTTAGATGTGTGATGTGGTCTTCTAGCATGCTTAGAGTATACAATTATATCATCAAGGTAAACCAAAATGATATCATTGATTAGTCCCTTAAATGCCATGTCCATGGCTCTTTGGAAAGTATCCCGACATTGGATAATCCGAATGGCATTTTGTTATAAGCATACGTGCCCCACTTGGTAGTGAAATCCATTTTGAATTGATCAATTCTTGGACCAGAATTTGATTGTAACCTAAATATCCATCGAGAAAAGAAAATATTTGAGCTCCTACCACCATTTGAAGGATTTTCTCCATTGATGGAAGAGGATAATGGTCTTTCAATGACACATGATTCAAATCCTTGAAGTCCACACATAACCGAATCTCTTCGCCTTTCTTCTTCCTTATATGAACCAGATTGGCTACCCAAGAGGAATGTTTGATAGGAAAAATTATACATGCCTCGATGAGTTTGGTTAGCTCCTTTCTCATTAGTGGCTCGATTTTGGGATTAATTGGCCTCTATTTTAATGAACTAGCTTGGCATTAGGATCTAGTTCGATGGTATGTTGTGCTAGACCTAGATCAAAACCACACAGTCCTTATAGCTCCATGCAAAAATGTCATGATACTCTTGACAAAGTTTGATGAAATATTCTCTCTCTTCGAAGTACACACTTTTTTGATCTTTATAAACTTTTCATTTTCTACCTTGACTTCCTCAAAATCTTCTTCTTTGACCACCATGTTAGAGCTTTGTCTTTTGGCTTGATCATCTGAATTGAAAATGGATTCCAGAGTGACTAAGACTTTTGGTAGCTTGTTGCTTTTCAATTGTATAATTTGATCACCATATGACTCTTGCAACTTATCTTGATTTTTTACAGCAAAATTCTTCCTCTTCTTGTAGGAAAAGGAAAATTTGTTTGTCACTATCAAACACTTTCCAGCTACTCACATTATCAAGGACTATAGGTCAAACCACCATTTTGAAAAATTTCCCCCTTCTTTCATGATATCAACAGGTATGTTGTATTACGAGCCAATTGTAACAAGCCTATCAACATCTTGATTTTGATTTCTAGGAACCATATGGATCCCAAAAGCTTTGAAATATTCAATCAAGTCCCATACTCGGTTCTTGTATGATCTTAAAATATCATTTTTGGATGCACTACATGTCGTCATCACTTGATGAAAAACTAACTCACTTGTCTCCAAAAATAGTCAGAGCCTTGATTCCCTTCTTTTGGGCTAGTTGAATTCCTTGCACAAGGGCCTCGTATTCAACAACATTGTTAGTGCAACTAAATTACAACCAAAATATGAGAAGTACTTATCTCCCTCTAGAGAAATTAACATAACACCAACACTGATCCATTCTTACTTCTCGAGCCATCAAGAACAATTTCCACATTCCTTCAGAATTGCTTGGTGTTTTGACAAGTTACATGGTATGATCGTATCTTCTTCATGAATACAGTAGGTACCTAATCCCATTTCTTCCAACAATAGTAATCCAGCTTCTTCCTCTACCAACACATCAACATAGGGATCATACTAATGATCTCTACTTACTTCATCTAGCACAATATCAGGGACTTCTTCAACAAGAGTGGTTGGTTCATGATCAACATCTTCTTCTTTTGGATCTTCGATGGTATAATTCCCATTTATAGGACTAGCGGTGTAGGGTTTCTACATGATTATGAAAATTGGTTCCACCTTATAGTCACTTTGGTTCTGTATCGAGTCTTGAGAATCATATGTGACCAATTGGCTGATAGATAACCACCCATCTTGGCAGTGAAATCTCATGATAGGAAGATGAAAAGAGAGGAGGGAGATCAATTATTGATATGTCTTGGGTGAATGATAAACTCGGAATGCATGGATGGTAAGTTGAAGTCCTTTGATAACTCCAATAGTTTAATGGTTGTGCCATCCATCTGAACAACTCCTCTTATAACTAGTGTATATTATATGCCTAGTACATCTATAATTTGTTTGGGCATGACTAAGCTACTGGCACTAGAATCAATCATGAAATTATGTACCAGGTGGTTTCCAATGATCAAGGAAATATAGAATGGTGGTGGTTTGTTTACCTTAGGAATACTTTCCCTTTCGGTTGACACAAACTTGTAGCAATTTTTTCCTCCATGACTTGATGATCTATTAGTTGTACCAAAACTATTTAGAGCCTCTCGCAATAAGTTTCTTTGAGAAGGATTGAGAGTGTGTCCCACATAGTAACACTCAGATTGGTTTTCTTCATTTTTCTACTATGTTAAAGGGAATTTCTCCTACTTTTCTAACACTTCTTTGGCATTGGGATCCTCCTTTGGAAAATGCTTGTTGGGTATCATGATGCCTAAAGAACCTTCTTTCCTTATAACTTGGCTAACAGGTGTTTCTGGTAGTTTCTTTCCCACATCTTTATCAACCACCACTTGTGGTTGAGGCTATGAAGTGGATGCTTGATCAGCTTTGGAAGGTTGAGGTTCCATTTCTCTTCTTTGAATGAGTTTTTTCCACCACTAATGAGGAATCTGTATTCAACCCACAAAAATCTTCTTCTTTCCAATTTAGCAAAGTGGTTTCTTTCATTCTGTGGTTAATCTGTTGTTTCTTACGTAGATGAATTTTTGTTGGCTCTAAAGGGGAATATATGCTTTGAACCATAAGGGCTTGGCTAAGAACTCCATTGGAAAAATATTTTGATTATGTGGGGTTGAGAACAAGGATAACACCATTCGTAGTCTTGAACTAGATTATTCTTTGATATGTATTATGGCTCTAGATGAGCTAGCATTAGCAAGAGGGTTCCAAAAGTTCAAAGGCCTAACATTCACAACTTGATTTGTAGCTTGATTTTGTGGCTGATTGTTCCCTTGAAAAGGAGGATGGTTAGCCTGATACTACTGATTTTGTGGCTGATATGGATGATTGTATTGAAATTGTTGCCTCTTGAGTGTAATGAGCTTGTTTCCAAAAGTTTACAACAATGATTTGACCTCCACTAGATCATTAGAAGGAATAGGTGCAGTCATAGTTGATTGACTAGAATGTGTTGGAACAAGCATGATGATTGGTTGTTTTCCTGTGATTTCAAAATAAAGGCATGGGCGGCCTAGGTGCAATCTTTCCATCTTGAATTAAATAATTTTTGGCCCTTATAGTGATCTCGTAGACATCAAGAACTATAGTTCCCCCCATAGACTGAATCATAACTACTATATCACTATTTAAGGCCCATAAATAATACAAGAATGCATTGTTTGGAGATGGCCTTATGAGCGTTGGGATTCGGTTCCAAGTTTTGTCAAACCAAAAATTAAATCACTCATATATTCTTGAGGGGCTCATTTTATGGTAGTGAGTTTGTTCCATAAGTGATAGGTGATCACTTTTGTCCTCAAACTACTTGTAGAGCTTCATGCCTAACTCGTTCCAAGTAGTAATGGAACCAATAGTTAAGCTTCAAACCATTGAAGTGCTTTACCTTTAAATGAAGTAGTGAGAAGTCTGACCACCACATTATCCTCTATAATACTATGCACTGCACAAATACTAGCCACATCCAAAATGTGCTCCAGGGAGTAACATTGGTTTCTCCATTATAAAATGGAAAACTTTTCAAAGCAGCTATAGGTATAACATCTCTTTGGGCTAATAGCAAGGGGTTTTTGGCATTGAAAGGAGGAAAAGCATTGGCTATCATGGTGACCAAGGGTTGATTGTTTCTTGGTGGAGGAAACCTTCCATTAGGAGGATTTGAATGACCTCTACGAGGTAAAGCTGCTAAACTGGTGATGTTGAAACACCTCTTCTTCTTCTCTTTGGAGGAGACAAGGAAAGTTTGATATGCTGATAATTTCCTTGCTTTGAAGAAGATCTTGTCTAAATTATTCACATAAGTTAATGCACTGATATTTGAAGTCCAGAGATATAGAGTATATATAGTTTCCAGTACTTTGATTCATGCAAGTGAGAAGATAATACCAACTCTTGTCCCACCATGATAAAAACTTTTAGTGTTTGTAAATGGTGGCTAAAATTATAATGGGATACCAAATCAACTTTCACCTCTTTCCCGAATGGCTAAAATGTGAACATGACATTTGGTGTGATTGGGAAACATGGGATCACCTCTCAAGTGTGTGGACTTGGGCTCAAGGTGAACCTCCAGAGAAGGCCAACTTCCTCTTCCTAAACTAAGTGTTATACTACTCCTAGTGTAATAAAATAGTTATCTAGACCTATGCTAACATTTTCATGGGTTTTAGGAAAGAGATTTACAAGAAATGAAACTATACTAGGGATGGTGATGCACCAAATAAAGGGTATTTCCAGACTCAAGAAGGGTTAACTTGAAGAGGGTGTTGTGCACCACAAGACAACTTCACCTACTACAACTTAGAGAGGGTAAACAATAGACCAAAACTAAGAAGCATGTGTTCCCTTTGTTAAACTTCAATCAGATAATAGTATATCAATTCTTCCAATGAAGAAGGATGAAATTGAGAAGGGTGAACAAGCACCACAACTCAAATACATGCAATGCTCCACCACTTGATAAGCACAAAACTCCAAGAACCTCAATAGAAACTTGAACTTGCACAATGTACCTACAAGCATGAGAAAGGCACAAAGAAGCATAAAGGATGAAAGGACCAAGATTAGTCACAAAACACACACTTTTATTACTTCAATAACATGCACAATGCATCATACATTCAAAAGAGGAAATGGTTTCCATTATAGTCTTGAAAGGAGGCTTGAAAGTTCCTCAACATATAAGAACAACTTGCAGAAGAAAGAGGATTCTTGAAAAACACACACTTGCCTAAGATGTCTAACTTGTCCAACCCTTGGAATGAGCTTCCAACTTACATTTATAGAAGAATTTGTGAGAGAGAGAGAAGAAGTCATAAATTCCCTTCCTAAATTGAAGGCACATGATGTATTTATTACAGTTGGTTGAACCACTTTAGAAGCTTCCATCATGTGCCATTAATACCTAGTTGACTTAATCCTCAATTAATTAAAAGAATATTTAAATAAAATACTTTAATAATAATAATAAATATTATTATGAAAATATAAAAATAAAATATTAATTTAATTAAAATATGGTGCCCCCAAAGACTGGTTTGACTTGAAGAAAGTGGGGGCCATAAAAATAGGTTCAAAACAACCCAACTTGGTGGTTGGCTCATGCCAAGCCAACTCACCGAGTTGGTCATCAATTCCTCCACCATCATTGCATTAACCAAGATCTGCTTCTCGGTTCCAAATGATCTCACCTCAGATGAGCTCCTCCACCACTACATCAAAACTATTCACATATGCCGGTGAGCTCCAAAATCTTCATCGCAATTGAGCTAAGATCTTATCGCTTGACCACTACTCTTCAATGAGTTCACCCCGAGTTGAACTCCTACCACCACAACCAAGCCGAGTTCCCTTGAATTGGATCCCTTTGTATACACCGACGAGATCCTTCTATCACCGAGTCCCTCACATTGAATCAAGCCACCATTCTACATCGGTGGAACTCGACAACGAGCCACACAATGCTTAGCCACTATCCACCATTCCACTCTCTGTAGAGATCTCTTCACTTGTTTCAACTAAAGCTCATGTGGTGTGTTCATTTCCAAACCCTCAATATTCCATCCACCAACATCACATGCTAGCTCAGCTGGCTCATCTCTCAAAACCAACGTAAATCACTCACGATTGATCCTTCAACCATATCTACCCTACATTCTGCAACTCCTTCATATAGCTCGACTTCATGGGCTCTTCTTATAAGCTTGCCATAGAATGATTCTCGGCCTCAACTCACTCATCATGAGTCACTTTTCATGCATCATGTCAATCGAGCTCCTCTTGCATTCACATCAACTGAGCTAATCTCCTATGTACTCCCTCTACCAATCAACTCCACTGACCAAATTAATCATTTGCACTACATGATTTTTTCCAAATTCCCTCACATCGACTGATCTACTTGGCTTTAACTCAGTCACCCGAGTTCTCTTGAGCTCATCAACCTAGGAGCTCACCATCTTGTGTTTGATGAGCTATTCATTTGGTCTTGACTTGGTCATAACTCACCATACTTGAGCTCCACGCATGAGTTCCTTGCAACCCCCATGAGCTCACTTGGCTTGATTCCACGATCCCGCTCCGAGTTCCCCCAATGTCACAACTTTAACATTGAGTGGTGAGCTAACCTCTTCATGAATCTGCCAAGATCATATTTACCTTGAATGGTTGCAAGTTCCTTCCCTTGCATGGCTCACCATCGAGCTATCCCAACACATTGACCAACGAACTCACTACATGCATGGTTCAACTTGTGGGTCCTTGTCACCTCATGACTCACTCTACGAGCCCAAATGCTTCCATCACCAAGCTCTATTTCAATGATGGCTCAACACCTTGGTTGACTGACTCTGTCTCCATGATCTCTCCCCAAGTTCCTCCCCTTACAAGATCCTTCTATGACCATCTCTGCATCGACTCATCCATTGAGCTTCTATCCACGACTTGAGCATGAATCCCTCCATCCGCTTAGCTCTGCATCATCATTGATATTTCCACTTAGCTTTCTACCCACACTAAGTTATTTAATGAGATCTTCACCAAGTTTGATTCATCATAGCAGTTGAGCTTTGTCGAGCTCACTTCATTCTTCATCTGAGCACATGATGCACTCAGCTCAAACATTGTTTTAATCTCTTCCCATGTTTGATTATGCTATTTTCCCATGCTTACTAACTTATTTTTTACTAAGATGGCACTAAGCTCAAGTCGATATTACCTCCAAACTCAAATTGAGCTTTCCTCCAACCGTATTTAGAGCTATATTCAAGGAATCGGGGCCCTACATTCATTAGATGACCGGGTCTTATGTAGAGTTTCATTTCACATTCTACCAACCTCCCACTTAACTCAGCTTGATGGCATCTTAGTGGAGGACTCGGTACACCTCAGCCACACTTTCATGAATCTCCATGTGGGGAATGCACCTTGGCCCACCATCATTAGAATCCCCTGGAATTATCCATGGATCTCCACCTAGTGGAAGCCTTATGATGGTTTTCCAAAGTAAAAACTCTCCTATGGAATCTCTTGGCTTGGAATGTCATCCATTATCTCCACTTGGAAATGAACCTTCAAAATTCCCCCATCGAATGTTCTACGTGTTATACCATCATGCCACAATCTAACTCTACACTTGAATCATTCCATTAGCCAACTTGAGATCTTTAGTCTAAGATGAGTTATTACCCACCGAGCTCAGTATTTTCACTATTATATGACTCATTTTCTCCTCTTGAGTTGACCCACGAAGTGATATCATCATGAAGTTAGAAAACGTTCCAACACTAAGTTTTCTCTAATCGTTGAGTCATGAGCTTGGTTTGTTATACTTCACAACTCACTTGAGCTTAGCTTGAACTTCTCCTACACTATTACCATTTTTTATATGAGCTCCAGCTGTGCATTCCCTCAACTCATAATAGTCGAGCTCCTGCCTACATCATCTCTCGAACTCCTTAAACTATTCGCAGACCCCAAAGGCTCTTTTGAGTTTTCCCTTTTTCCATGAGCTTTGTTTCCTCTTGTTGAGTGAGTCAACCAAGAAACTCATTCCACCGAGCTCCACATCAAGCTCCTTACTAATATCCGAGCTCTACGCATCAACTCCATGCAACCAACCGAGCTATGTATTGAAGTGACTCCACCTAGCCCGAGTTACCTTCTAAGATCTTTCTAAGATGACTACACCAACTCGACCGAGTTGACCTCTCTTAGAACCTCATACATTTCTAGGCTTGATTCTTGTCATGCCAATCTTGAAACTCATTTATGAGCTTGGATTTCCCTTTGTGACCAACTCGGTCGAGTTGGCTTGAATCAACATCACCTTGTTATGTTTTCATAAAAATGGCCAACCCCTTCCTATCATCGAGCTACATATCGAGCACCCTTTTTTCACTGAATGAATTCGCCAAAAATTAAAAATGACTCACTCAACATGTGTAAATCCTCCAATGATATTGTTGAGTCGTTTTTTTATCATTGACTCGAAGTTGACTATGGTTCAAATTGAGTCTACTCTTGATCACATCGAGTCCCCAACCGAGTCCGTGAACTCGATTTTGCCCGAGTTGGTTACGAGTTGACCATTTTAAAGCTAGGTGAGCTCACTTATCAATTTATTAATTATTTTAATCATTATTGGAACCAATATCGAGAATTTGGCCGTAATAGGACCTGTTGTGCAATTTTTTTTGTTGTGTGCAAAGTTTTATAACATATACCTAGAAGACAAAAAGACTTCACCAAAGAAGAAGATAAACTTAAATGATAATTAAAAATGGAGCCTAAAAATGTCGGTATATAATCTTATCAGGTTGTAGTAGGAGGGAAACGAGTCGAGGAAGGTTTTTAAGTACCTAATAGGAGTATGAAGTGTCTTGACACTCGGAGAAGGTCTATACCTACAACTGGCACACTTGTAGAGGTAATGAAGAATTGTTAGAAGCACAATGGACTAAAGGGGGAAATCAGTATTTACAAAAATTTAAATTTAGATTTCAGATTTATTTATTCAAACACTCACAAACATTCAATCATCCATTTAAGCATGCATACAATAAATCATCACATGTGTAAGAAACCATAAGTAAGATATAAACACAAGACACAAAATATAAATGGGAAACCATCAAGGGGAAGAAAACCAATTGAAACACAATCCTTATATTGATATGTTTCAAATTTGGTGAGGCACCAACCCCATAAGGAGCACCAACCCCACAAGGAGCACCAACCCATATTTTAGTAGAGCTACAACCCTACGAGGAACACCAACCCCTAATGTTGTGAAACAATGTTGATCATAGAATAATTATTAGAGATCACACAAGAAGTTCGTGTGGGAGAGAAGGCAAAGATCAAGGGCATGGAGGGACAGGAAGAACACGCGTGTGGAGGGCAAGTTCATCTTTTGGGACTTAGCCGATTTTGAGCATGAAGACCTATTTTAAGAAGATGGCATGCGGAACACATCAATGATGTAGATATATGCACACAACACATTGTCTATCTTTAGAGGATCAGATCGAAGCTTTTTTTTTATGGAGACAAGCTAGGAATAGGATTGTCACTTCAGTTAACTAGAAGAAGTCTATAGATAACACACTTGCATGTGTGGCTATGCCTATAAATGACGCGTGGCTATTAATAGCATGTGACCTATTTTTGGAATAGATAAGCGGTGAAGGGCAAGTCCCCACCCTATATATATGATGAGAATTACATAGGAGTGGGGCATGAATAGAGAGAGACATATATACACACACACACATGGAGAGATGGATGTATGAAGGTATAGAGGTATGCGCATATGATTGGATTACTATATCAAATCCATGCGCATATTGGTATAAATTGACATTATTGTAAGGAGCTTATGTGTTTATTAATAGATGGAAGATATTGGTTGAATCTAAGTGTCATTCTTGTGTGTAATTGAGTAGTGCATGTTATTAATTCAATCATGATTACTATTTAAGCTTGTTCTTTCATAGATTTGAATGTAGCATGCATGGTAGAATGGTGGATTAGTTATGGACATATATGTTTCTTCCTTCATCATGCTAACATCCTACTACAACAACCCTAAAGAGGGACCTAGTACCTTTGCACTTTGGTGAGCACTCACTCTAGGCTGAGTGATGTGCCAACATGACTAGGGTGTTATCTGGTAAATTAGAGGCTGCATCATTTGGTTGCGTTACCGGGACCTCTTTTTCAGTTGTTTTTAGGATGGTTCGTGATGAAGACGTATCAGTTAACTCTAGCAAGTATTGAGGAATGGATACACGATTTGGAGGAAGAATATGCATGGCGGTTTAGCAGTGGATCTAAGTTTAATGCACGCACTTGGGTAGAACAAAATCTGTATGACAACCTATACGAGAGCTTTTTTGCTATCTTTCTAGTAGAACTATACGAGTGGCTTACTGCTTATGCATCTCAGCGGAATTGGAGGTATCACACACTTGTCTGGACATAGGAAGAATTTCAAGCCCTTTATGATGCTGATTTGATTTGGAATCGCGCTATGGATATGTGGTTTCGTGGTGTTCTAAACAATTATATTCTGGAATATTCAATTTTGATGTATTCTTTTCCGGAGGTAGCTGAATTCTAGTTTTTGTAGTTTCTAGAGGAACATATCTACAAGGTATTCCACTGCTATTAATATCTTGTTAGTAAATTTGAACTGGAGAGTAAACCGATGGCTAACTAAACTTCACCATGCGCGAGGGTAGGAAAAAGTCTAGTGAAAGATGGTAGACCTAGTAGAAGAGAGGCAGAGAGAGGAGAGGCAACTTAAGTATAATGAGGCACGTGAGAGGGAGATAGAGAAGTAGCGTTCTATTACAGAAAGTATGGCGTTGAGGAGAGAGATGGCTCATGAAGGATTTAAATATCACCTAAAAGACGAGGAGCCGAGCATCAAGAAATCCTCCATCTTGGAAAACATGATAGATACCCCCCCTTGGCCTCACATAGAAGTGTGCCAGCAGAGACTACCTGGGCCACGGGTGTGCATCTTAATCCACCTGGTGACCTAGCCCTTGTGCTTGGTTTTCCAGTATCTAGTATGACAAGTAACCAACAAGATAACTTGGGAAGTAGGAGGTGTGTTTTCAGCGCATCATTCACACGAACGTAAGTGCATAAAATGTTGGGTTCACCTCTGAAGTGGAACTACCTCACGGACTATAGGGGTTCGAAAGTACTAATGTCGAGCACAAGGGAGTATATCTATAGGTGGAGGATCAAGAGGTATAGGTGGTTCTAGAGGTAGAGGGAACACATGAGGTTTTAGATCGTGGTGGTCAAGGTCTGCATGCAACCACAAAATATCTATATGGAGATGTCTCTTCATCTCCTAGAGTATAGAGGCATAGAGGATGCTTTGCCAAACATTTGCATATGTGTGAGATCTTGTGGCACGCTAAAGGGATCACTGATGCTGAGCGCAAGGCAAGTCAATTTACTACTACATTATAGGGACGAGCACCTGCTATAGGAATTTTTAACCTGATCAAACTTGCGTGGATTATGTAGCATTAAAGGATGTTTTCTTGAAAGAGTTTCATATCCATGAGTTTGAGCAGAAGAGTATAAGTGCGCTCAAAGATATCAATTAGGCACTACTGATAGTGTACGTGAGTATGATGCCCATTTTAAGACACTTCTATCTAAGCTATCTTATGATATTTACGTAAGCCAACATGCACAATGGTTTGTTGGAGGATTGATTACACTATTTAGAAGGGTGTTGTCACATAAGACATACACTAATCTATGCAAAGCACTAGAAGTAGATTTGCATGCTGAGGTAGTTAGGAGCATTGATACTAGTGTTAGACCATTCTTATAGGCATATATTGCAGCTATGGCTAAATAGTTACATAATCTATCAGCAAATTCAACCCATGAAACATGCTCAAGCATTTGGTGTACAGATTGTGAAGTGGAAGGTCACACCAAGGATAGTTTTCCTCACAGATTTGTATGCTCATTACTATTGGATTGTGAGATCTTTCATTTGAATCATGATGCTAGTCATTGTCCTTTGTTACAATGCATGATAAGGAAGAATGTATCCAAATTTTGTAAAATTTACCGCTCCACGACCCATGATACCAAGGATTTTCGGTTGATTGGTTAGATCTAGGATGTTATAGACATTGGGGTATGACAGACAAGTATAATAGATAATTCCTAAGGGTAAGAATGAGCACCAAGATTGGGATCATAATCAAACACACTATGATAGGAATGAGGGGTATTTTGAAGGAGGTTGTGGAAGGGGACGTGGATATCATGGTGGATATGGAGGATGAGGCCGTGGTGGAGGAAGAGGTGAGTTCCCTCGTGGAACATGTTATACATGCGGATCTCCTGACCACTATAGGCATGAATGTCCTTAGAATATTGCATGTTCTTTTTACGGAAAGAACCATAGCTATGAAGAGTGCCCAGACTTATATGAGCATCTGAGTAAGTAACATAAGCAAGAAAACAAAGGTGCCAGGATGGTTAGAATCCAATGCGCGGTAGAAGATCAGTGGATGCCCAAGATAGCACCAGGACTTGAGGCATTAACTGTGAAGATTACTACACAAGCTAAAGTGACACGTGTAAGAGAGGCATTGCACCAAAAGCCTATGATCACCAAGGAGGAGGTTTTGCATGAAAGGTACCTAGATCCTGCTCATTAGAAGGAAGTTTACCAGGATACTATGGAAGTGCTAATGAATCTTCAGGGTGAGATACAGTACTTAAAGGAGCAGAAGAAAGCATCAGAGATAGTCCAAACTGATATCAATGATTTGAGAGAAGTGTGCAAAATGTTATGCCAGAGAACATCATTCCACTATTAGGAAGTTGGTTAAAAGGGAACACTCTGCGTAAGTATTGAGACAGACGATAGATTCTACATGCAAATCTTCCCCCTGATAAAATTGACTATGAAAAGGAAATTACTCTTAATGTTGTTGTGGATGGATGGTTGTTGAGAAACATATTGATTGATATATGTGCGGAAGTAAATGTTCTTACATTAGATGCATGGGTACAAATGGGGAGGCCTCCATTGCAGCCATCATCTAATGTGTTGTTTATGGAAAATCAGACTAAGGCCACTCCCATAGGATTTTTGAAGGATGCATCTATAACCCTACAAGGGGCCGAGTTCACTAGGGATTTTGAGGTATTAGCACTTGCAGAAGTAGACAATTTCCATCCTTGATTGGATGCCCTTGGTGTTATGTGAATAATGCTTGACTTGAGATTCAATAAGGGGTATATCAACTTTGAGAACAAGGAGGAAAGAGTTGTGATACCTTTGACAGATGGGAAGTCTACACCATATGTTGAGCCTCTAAGTGAGGAGGACTTAAATAGAATTTATGTATGTGCTATTTAGGACCCAGAGGTCAATGAGCCATCAAAAGAAGGCATCCTATAGTGGGAGGATTCTCATTCTATTAGTGATACTACAAGTATTGCTTGTGAAAATTAGGCTCATGGTATATATGAACTAGTAGGGTGTAAGGTGAAAAGTGCGGTTGCACGCAAGAATGGACTTCATTCAGTTTGACAGATAGGTAGCATAGTACCTTGGTATATAGGGGTAAAAGATCTTCCTATATTTTTGAAAGCCATGGAAACACGATGGACAGATCAAATTAAGAGAAGAGATATGTTAGTATATACCTTGCATGGGATAGTAGCGCATTGGTGGGTAGTCCACAGAGATAATCTTATAGAATGGGAAGAGATTGGGATCACCCTATCTATTAGGTTTGTAAGGAACAATGCACCTACGCAGATCTACACTTATCATGGTGATCAACCTGTTCAACATCACATTTAGTAGTGTGAGAGACTCGGACAATGAGGACAAGAAGCATTGCCACCTTCACTCTAGGTACATAGATTGTATTCTACGCTATGAGGATATGCACGTGCCTAGTATGCATATACAGAACTACATAGAGAGACTAGGAATTGGAAAAAATTAACTGCATAAATGATCCAGACGTTTGACTACTTCTCTTCCAAACCTCTAATAGAAGAGGCATTAAAATTTATCAAGCACTTAACTATGGGAGATAGTGCAAAATCAGAAGAGCATATTCAAGAATTATTTGGTGAGACAGAGTTCGGAGCGCATTTTGAAAAGGAAGAAGAAATGGACTCCATACTACTTGAACGCGCTTTGCCTTGAGAAAGAGAAAGGAAAGATGGTTTACATCGTGGATGATGAGGAAGTTGAGAACCTAGATATTGAACATTCACAAGGGGTGCGCGAGGTCTTGGATAGTGCAGACAAGGATATGTGTGCCTATCATGAACCCATGAAGATAAAGAAGGTGAATATAGGTTCAAAGGTTGAGCCTAAGGAGGCCATCATTAGAGACTACTGGTCAGACTTGGAGGTAACAAAGATCATTGAGTTACTTAGGGATTATTAGGACTTATTCCCTCGAGGGTATCATGAACTTAAAGGCGTGCATAAATCACTTGGGGAAATGAAGATAAAACTTAAGGATGATGCATAACCAGTTAGGAAGTGAACTTATAGAATGAACCCCAATTTGTGTGAAAAGGTAAAATAAGAAATTGATAAAATGTTGAAATATGGAATTATCAAGCCCCTTGATGAGTCGAATGGGTTAGTCCAATGGTGATCAATATCAAGAAGGATGGACAAATTAGAATATGTGTGGACTATAGGGAGCTGAATGTTGCATGTGTAATAGATCCATTCCCTACACCATTTACTGAGGAAATACTAGAAGGTGTAGCAAGGCGTGAAATATACTCTTTCATAGATGGGTTTTCCGGGTATCATCAGGTTAGGATTGCTCAGGAGGATCAAGAAAAGACAACATTTACTACTAAATGGGGTAATTTTTCCTATACTGTGATGCCTTTTGGACTGAAAATGCACTGCTATATTCTCACGCATAGTTGTTCAAGAATTCAAATATTTTATTCACAACTTCTTACAGGTCTACCTAGATGATTGGATAGTATATGGGCTTGTGAAAGATCATTGTGACAATCTGCGCTTAATGTTTGAATGGTGTAGACAATTGAGTATCTCTTTGAACATCAATAAGTGCATATTTTCTACACCATTTGGAATACTGTTAGGAAATATAATCTGCAAGGAAGGATTGTTGGTTGATGTAGCTAAGGTTGTAACCATTCTAGTCTTGGAGGTTCCTACTAGTCAAAGTGAGGTGCGTGGATTGTTAGGTCATACGGGATAGTATAAAAAATTCATCAAAGGGTATGCCATAGCACAATGGAGTCAGAAGTAGGAAAAATCCAAGTAGAAAGCATGGCATGACAAACATAAGGGATAAGAAGTTTGAGATTGGAAAAATGGTACTTCTTTATGACTCTAAGTTCTTGTGCCATCCAGCAAGCTCAAAGTACATTGGTTGGGGCCATATGTCATCACTTACATACTTGAATTAGGTGCTTTCTAGTTAGAAGCACTTGATGGAACATGGCTACCTGGTTACTTTAACGGGAGTAGGTTGAAGCCCTACTATAAATAAGTCTTCTTGGTGTTTGTAATAAGGTAGTATTTCCATTTAGAATAGGTTTCCATTATGTATTTCCTTCATTTTCACTATGCTTTGTCAATTTAGTTGTTATTTTGTAATAAGCGCGCTTAAGCACATGAAGCTACTTTTATGTGAAGAATGTTTATGCACAGAGGAATGCACATACCTTTAGTGTGGGGTGGTTATAGTTATCCAAGTAAAAGATTGTGAGAATTGAAAGGTGAAAGGAATAAGCTGCTATGGGTGTGCTTTAAGTCAAAAGAAGATTGCTTCTCACAAGTGACCAAGGATGGAGATGAATGAAAGAACAATATAACACGAGGTAAGCAGAGACCATGATAACTACTAGGAGAAGGTACAGTGATGAGGTACTCAGGAACAAGGGCACAAGTTGAAGAGAAGTTTGTGACTAGAGGGTAGGGAGGCACACTAGAAGGTTATATTTGGGGTGTAAAGATGTACTACGCGGAATGAACAAATTTGGTCAATGAATAAGAGGATATTTAGTAAGTGAAGGAGCAATAAATGCATCAAAATTTGAAAAATTATATAAGGATGGGATGTAGATTCATTTTTATTGTTGCAACTAAGAGAATTTGAGGAAAGAGCTAAGTGCAAAGAGCCGAGTGATCGGGTTAAGGTGCGAAGGGTGTGAAATCAAGTGTGACAAACAAATCTGTGCAAAAAGAATCTTGCGTCCCCGATGGTGAAGGGTTTGAGTGAAGCAGGGAGACAAAGAGGAGTTAGGGCATGAATTTTCCAACTAGGGCACGATTGAATCGAGATAGGGTTTGATTTGTAAGTTGCAGAGTTAAAGATGAGATGTTTGCAAGGTAAAAATGGCACCTTAAGAAGGTAGCTACAACAGGAGAAAAAGAAAGAAGAAGGTGGTCATCAAGAAAGAAGAGATGGAACCTAAAAGTGATTTTTCATAAATGCAATATCTAGAAGGAGTCATCATCGGCTAGGAATGGGATTCACCTATCAGAAAGAGAAAAGTGAGCAAATACAATCATAGGACAATGGAGAACGAAAAGGAGCTCGATTCCCTGCTCACTGCAAGGACGAATAAGCATATGTTGGATGACATGCCGGTTTATGATGATGCAGATGAGAAGCTTTTGAAGAGAATTAGGTTCTACTAATTATATGAGCTTCCATATTTCAGGAAGTATGAGCCCTTGTATTAGTGGCTCATGAGTAGAGTGCACGAGGACTTCTTCTACTTTGTAGGACACAGAGTTAGAATCTCATTTATGCTTATCTCATTAGTTACAGGTTTGAAGGCCATAGGAGAGGACATAAATAATGATCTCATAGATAAATCCATGATCTTAAATACCAGACAGGAGTTGGGGTACCTAAAGGGTCCGCATGGTATGGATATAGACAAATTGAAGAACTGTCCGGTTGTGCAAGCAACAACACACCTTGTTACAAAGTTGAATGATCAGGAGTAGTGGTCACAGGTAAATACTATGTGGTTACACATTGCATGTAAGATGTCAAAAGGGGCAATCTACAATATTACAGGCTACATTGTAGAACAAATAGTCGAGGAAGCGTGCACAGAGGGAAGATCAACTTTGGGGCTGTTCTACTATCACTAGTATTCATGGAAATTGGAGTACTAGATGGGCAAGGAAAAGGTATGGGAATACCCCATGGAGAATAAGTCACCAGCTGAAAGGTTCAATAAGTACCTATGTAAAGGGGCCATGATAGATGATGTAAAGCAAAGGGTGGAGAAATGGTATGACATGATCTACGTGATATTTGGAGAAGAGTGGCGCATCCCAAAAGACATACCAATGGTAGTAGGGAAACAAGTCTAGTTTTCTGTATATCAACATTTCTACATCACACGCTTCCCAATGAGAGATGGATTCTAGAGCTCTTGGTGTAAATTTCCTTACGTATTCACTACAAGGTATTTTCAAGCATCCGTTCACATATTTATAGACATGCGCCGACTGGTATTCAATGTAGATAAGGTAGATTGTGACTACCATATGTTGAGGAAGAAGTGAATACACCGAGATGATCATTTCAGAGGTGTTGAATATTAAGCCAATAAGTCTGGTTATAGTAGATGTAGGGGTAGCATTTGTGTATCTTCAAATGAAGGTCAAGATGGAGAACAATAAGTATATATAGAATGAATTTGCACTCCCAAGGCCACCGAAGGGTAAGCACACAATAGAAAACATATTGGCACAAAGGCCCATAGAATTTGTTGAAGTAGAGGGTGAAGAGGAGGAGCGTGAAGATAGTGGAGGCTTGGAGCACAGAAGAAAGCAACCATATGACAGAGAAGAGTCACGGCATGCGGCCACTCCACCTCAAGGACATGACGAAGAGGAAGATATGGAGGTTGAGCAAGGGGAGCATAGGTTTAAGAAAGTGTTCAGATGAAAAATGATTCAAAGTGGAACCCCAAAAATGGTACGGAAATCACCTTGTCTCTCTCCACACAAGGAGAACACTAAGAAAAAGAAGAGAAGAAAGTTGAAGTTGGATAAAGAAGTGGAGGAATCATAAGAGAGAGAGAGCATGCATCTCTTACCCCACTCAGTCGAGAAAAGAAGCGAAATGAGAGAAAGCATTAGTGATGTGAAATATTTCATCCTATGAAGGGATTCTGAACGTAAGCACTATAAGAAATATTGAAGAAAGTAGACCGGGCTTTGAATATATGCACAGATCCGAGGCGCTTACCAATATAAAGACCTGGAAGAAAACAATGAGGTCCAAAAATAAATGAAGGATGAGAAATTGGGTTGCGTAAAAATATTTTCAATAGTTAAGTAGAAGGACAAGGCCCTAGCAGTAGTATAAGAGCCGCATAAGACTCGTCTGGAAGATCTTGTAAAGAAAATTGTGTAGACGATGGATCTTTTAGAAGGAATAATGACATCAATGTCTAACATTGTGTTGGTTCTAGAATGAAAAGGGGAAGATTATGAGGGATGAGTTGGAATTCAATTTTTGGACATTCCAGAAAGCGAAAGACAAGCACTCGTTGAATGGTAGACATTAGAGGAAAAAATAAAGGAGTATCCGGAGTTGATCCTTCAAGCTAATACAGAGGATGTTGCCTCTTAAAACATTCTTTATTTATCTACATTCTTTCTTATTCTTTCCATTAATATTATTTACTCCAATTTTTGGAGATAACCATTGTCAAGACGAAAATGAGATTAGTGTGGGGTAATGTTGATTAGATAATACTTGTTAGAGATCACACAAGAATTTTACATAGGAGAGAAGGTCGAGATCAAGGGTGCGGAGGGACAAGAAGAACCCGCATGCAGAGGGAAAGTTCATCTTTTGGGACTTAGCTAATTTTGAGCATGATGACCTATTTTTAGAAGATGGCCTATGGAACAAATCAATGATGCAAAGACGTGCGTACATGCATTGCATTGTCTATCTTTAGAGTATCAAATCAAAGCTTTGTTTTCATGGAGATGAGCTAGGAATGGGATTGTCACTTTAGTTAACTGGAAGAAGTCTATAGATAACACACTTGCATGTGTGGCTATGCCTGTAAACAATGCGTGGCTATTAATAGCATGCGGCCTATTTTAGGAATAGGTAAGTGGTGAAGGGAAAGTCCCAACCCTATATATATGATGAGAATTACATAGAGCGGGGCATGAACAGAGAGAGACATATATACAAACACACACCTAGAGAGATGGATGTATGAATGTATAGAGGTATGTGCATATGATTGGATTACTATATCAAATCCATGTGCACATTGGTATAAATTGACATTATTATAAGGAGCTTACGTGTTTATTAATAGATAGAAGATATTGTCTGAATCTAAGTGTTATTCTTGTGTGTAATTGAGTAGTGCATTTTATTAATTCAATCACAATTACTGTTTTTAAACTTGTTCTTTCATAGATTTGAATGTAGCATGCATGGTAGAATGGTGGATTAGTTATGGAAATATATGTTTCTTCCTCATCATGCTAACATCCTACTACAAAAACCCTAAAGAGGGACCTAGTACCTTTGAACACTTTGGGTGAGTGCTTAGTCAAGGCTGAGTGATGTGCCAACATGACAATGGTGTTATCTGGTAAATTCTAGGTTGCATCAAACACCAACTCCACAAGGAGGATACAACCCCCCAAGATGATCAAGAAAAATATAAACCACTTTATTATGATCTAGTCTCTAATTTGTTGCCACCACAAATGATGGAGACCACTTGTTTCAGCTCACAGTTCTTTAAACCCTAGGTGATCAAACCTTCAGAACTAGCTCTTCTTTCGCTTCTCAAGCCTTAAAAACCTTGCACACATTCTTGATGATCTTACTTGACCTATAAAACACTTGATATTATCTCAATTCATGCTCCAAAACCTAAAAAAATCTCTCGCCTAGGTCACACTTCTTGCACACATGCAATTAACTCCAAAAAACACCCAAAACAATGCTTTTATAAGCTCCTCTTCATTTCAAATTCAAACAAAACCTTTACCTCCTTTGGATTGAACCATGCATCATAAAAACATCCCAAATTAAAATCATAACATTCACAAGTGACCCAAGTAGGTCACCTAGCTAAAAACATCATTACATGCTCTAAAAATGACTCAAATCCCCATGGGCACAAAGAGAAAAATGCCCTAACATAAAAAACATACTTATTCATGACCCATAAATCACCACACATGTTTAAATTAACATTTAAAAATAATAAATGGTCAAAATTTAGCTCAACCAATCAAATTATTTTGTTTAATGGGCCCAGTGTTCTTTGTATTTCTCAAAATAGTTGTTTCCTACACCCTTCAGACCCTAAAATTTTTCTAGGCCACTATATCACTTCAAAAATACAAAATATGTCATGTGACCACTACATGGAAATTAAATAACCTGTAAAACACTTCTTATAAAGTTATAATTCTTTAAACAATCACTTGATCACACCACAACTCATTTTGTCTTCACCAAATCAACTTGCCCAAAAACTTCTTTCAAATATCAGCTGGTTAACACATTTATAGGAATAATAAAGACCTATAAATGGATTAATTAGATTCCAAATTAATCCCTCTTCACTCTCTAGGTGATATAAAGAATCACCTAATCCATCTCATGCTTTAATCAACTCAAAACTTAAACAAAACTCGTCCTATCCTCGGACTGGAAACACTCTTCTTGTCCAAAATATGACCTAAAATCCTTAGAAAAACTGATCATCATGAATAAAACCTTATATAAATTGAAAAATATCTAAAAAATATTTCTAAGACAACTTTAATCACTTTTAAAATCCTTTTGTAGCTCTAGTTATGCCCATTTTACTAAACATTACTTTTTATGGCTTCAAGACTATCCTTTGACTACCAACTGAATAGAGCTCATTTGACCATGAAAGTACATCAACATTTCCTCAAACCTCTATTAGTGCAAAATCATAGCACCCCCAAATGAGTTCTACATATCTGCTTTTCTAAGGCGGGGTTAGTTGGTGTGATTGCATAACATTGAACTTTCCCAAGGTGTGGGACCTTGCAAGATGGAAAATCTCTCCAGATTAAAGGATGGTTCCTATTGCTCTGTTTGGGTGCATACGTGAGGAATTTTAGAGGATCTATTTTTGTACCTAATCTAAAATTTACCAAGGAGATAGGGAAAGAAGAAATATAAGATATAAGAAATAACTAAACTACAAGGTGATGCACCGCAGGAATGATGAACACTAGTTTTGTTAGTAGACAAAAACCACAAAATACATGCAATAATCAAGCACAAATGACCATATTTATGATTAAAGACCAGATGCAAGCAAAAGAGACATAAAGGATCAAGTGTCGATCACAAATGTGTTTTATTGCTCTGCAGATTGATACAATGCATTACAAAACAGTTAGGAGGTAAGAATATACAACAACTTTAATGGGAGGCCTGAACTCCATGAATCCATTTGCTAAAAGGAAAGGGGAGCTGCAAAACAAAGAATGTCCAACCCTTTACAATGAATCCCACCCCTGCATTTATAGATTCAATCAGAGAGAAGAAATAGAGAGAAGCGGGAAAGCAGGTTGAAACTCAACCACTTCCATTAATGCCTCTTACAAGATCTTCCTCAAATTTGTCTTGATTGCATCAACCACCGGTTCAATGCATTGGAGGGAGAAGAAAGGATGGAGCAGATCGAATCCGATCTAGTTGCTGAGGAAAAGAGATCCTACATTAAAGGCCTAAAGAATTTTCTCCATTTTTTACCTACCAAGGCCTGAGAAAAATGAATTTTAATCTTTCCATGGCGTAGAAGACGTTGAGACGCTTCCAACGGTGTCATATTTGTAATATTTTGAGCCCTGAGTCGAAAGATATGCCTCTTCAAAGTTTGTATTGAGTCTGTACAAATGGGTAGGAAAACATTTTGAAAAATGGGTCCCCTTTTGATATGGGACACGTGACAACAATATTAGAGCAAAAATCAGGTTAGCGGGTCCGTAATTTATTCTTTTCCCTTTCTTCACAAAAAACACAAAACTAAAAAAAAACCCCCGCAACCCCAAAGCTCTGCTTAGATACGTGGCACCCTTTGGTTGGGTGGGAGATGCACTTTAAATTTTCCCTTTTTCACAAAAAAACAAAACTAAAAAAAAACCCATGGCCCCGAAGCTCGCTTGGGTACGTGGCACCCTTTGTTGGGTGGAGAGATGCGCTTCAATTTTTCCCTTTGTGCCTTTTGTCAAAAGGAAAATTTTCACCTTTTCCTCCGACTCCCCGCTTTGGTTTGACTCGGGCTCAAACACTAACCTTTCCCTTTGGCAAAGTCACGGCTATTTTACAACTTTTACACCTTTTGGGGGTAAGGGGCCAAAAACCAACTTTTCCCCAATGGCCCACTTTGACGTGGGACATGCGCACCTAGCACTCATTCGGAAACCCTATCTCTATTCAATCTTTGAGTTAGCACTATTTAGACACTTGGTAGCCTTCCTCGACCTGGCCTATACATTAAATATTCAACTAAATCTGCCCCTTTTTTAGACTCGTACACGTGGCGACACCATGCTTGCTTGAAAGCCCGATTCAAAATGTGCCTTTGGAGCGTTGAGTTGACACTTTTCGGTCTTCGCTAGTATGTGGAATTTTCAATGGCCCCTCTAACCCTTTTAGACTTTGGGCTACGTGGCAAGCTCGTGCTCATTTGGGTCTCGCCCTAGAACTAACTCTTAGAGATGCGCCACACTGACACTTGGCATTCTCCACTTACACTTTTATACTTAGCCAATTTTGAGGCCCACCCTATCCACCCTGTTGAATCTGCTTGACCATTTTCTACATGGAGGGTCAGGTGCAAGTTTGAGTATCCACCCCAGGATCCCATTTCAGATTTGCACCGAGCCGACACCGAATGCTTCTCTCTCGCTTTAAGAATTTTCCACATCTAACAACTTTTGGGGCTCTGACGCCCGACGCAAGTTTGGGCTTCCTTTTGATTCACCTTTGAGAGGCACTTTGTTAGGAAACGTGGTTCTTTCCATGGCCTCCTCCATACTTAGTTGATTTTGGACTCTTTCTGAATGATCTTGAGCCCGAAAAACTTTCAAAACTTCACCATTTTTCCCTTCTTTCTCCCGGTCCCTCTCGTGTGCTACCCCTTCTATTATGACCCCGTTATTCCATTGTTGGGTCCTTCCGTGACCTTTTACAGATCTAAACGTGTTTTCTCAAGTTCCTTCTATGCGGGTCGTGGCTAATCCAACATTTGGCCCGAGGTGAAATATGGATAACAACCTCTTTTTACATTAATAAAAACTCACATACATTCCACAATGTCAATTTATCCTACAACTCCTTTGGACAACCTTGTCCCAAAACACTCTTCTTCGAAAATGACCTTGTTTGAGTGGGGCCCACTCATCACCATGACCTCTACCATACCTTTATGGAAATATTAAGGATTACTATACATGTTACAATCATAATACATGCACTAGTAAGCAATTATGGCCACTTAGGAAATAATTCTTCCATACCGCTTTCAAGCTAGGGTTTCAAACTCATAAATAGTTGTTTACCTTCTTAACATTCATTCATAAAAACATGATGATGAAATGACCTCATTATTTTTGTGAAACCTTATAGAATAAATTTAGAAACATCCCTAAAATCCACAAGGTCCCATGTAAATCACACAATTCAGGGTGAGCATCGAAGATCCAATTCGAAATGAAATGCACTAGTTCTTAACCATGTCTCACCAAAATGACATAACTTGCAAAATTATCATCCTAACATCCTAAAATTTTTCTCAAATAGCCATGAAACATCATAATAACATTTATAATAATCATAATGTCTTCATCATAAGTAAAAATCTCTAGACACTAAGACTTTCATAGTTACCCCTTAGGGTTTTACACTGTAGAAGCTAGGGTCAACTAAAATAACACTATAAGACATCATGAAAGAACTAAAAATGACCCAAAAATACATTTTATACCATGATACACCTAAATACAAGCATCCATAATCTCATATATCTCCAAAGCTCATCCTCATACCCCCTAACATCCATACCTACTCTAGATGAGCACCAAACATGGCCAATCACCTTTATCTCAGCCCTACAACTGATGTGAGTTCCTAATCAATCTCTAAAACTAATATCCATAATTCTAGTATGCTTCTCAAGCATCCAATACTCTCATACCATCATGCATCATCACCTAGGCACTTGAATGGGCTTGCAAGAGCAAGCTATCCTCACTGAATCTCCTATATAATCATGAACTCACTTGAACCATCATGTACACACCATCCAAAAAATCATACGACCCTAATATATCATCCAATTTTTCATTAATGTGGTTTATCATTAGTGACAACACCTATAAGACCACATGTCAACATACTTTGCATTAGAAGTAGTTACAAAGTTGGAAGTGAAGTTGGAGAGGTGTAAGAGTGTGTTACCTTCATATATATATATATATATATATATATCTTCATGTGCATGAAAAATAGCTTTTGATGACTAAACTTTGAAAAAGTATGAGCTGATGTAAAAGAGAGTATCATCCTTGTGTATGACTAACTAAAATTGGAACTAAGTGCAAGGAAATAGAAATCCTAGTTAATATAATTAGGATTAAAACATTGTATAAACATAGTAAATAACATAAAGTAGATGTAAATAAATATTCTAAGTAAAATAAAACCCTATATGTGCAAGAGAGTAGAGAGAAATCGCTTAGCTAATTGCTGTAGATGGTGGCACAATGTCACAGTCTAAGAATAAAATCTAGAAGTGTAGATGAATACTCAGGGACCTTGTGAAGGATAGATTTGAAGGATCTCAAGTGACCGGGGTGCCTACGAGTATACCGGTATGCTATCTTGGTGCTCGAACACTATAAAGGTTAGAAACCCGCAACCGGTATATGGTCACAAGCTGGTTTTGACCTTCCTGCTTTCATCATGGATCTATCGATGAGATGGAAAATGACTTGTAATACAAAGAGAAGTATCAAACCCTAGAAAAAAAAGATGCATATTAATGGGTCGATTGACCTCATTCGCCAAACTTGTGGTCTTATCACTGAGTGATGTATTACATTTTAGACCTAGATGTAGTTCTTGTGTGTGTGTGTGTGTGTGTGTGTGTGTGTGTGTGTGTGTGTGTGTGTGTGTGTGTGTGTCATGCCCTAGGTGCTCTCGTGTCAGTCATACTTTGTGAAGTAGTGAGCAATAGTAACTATAGAAAATGTAAATAACATGTGTGCATGGAATATAATAAAATCCCTCCCCCTATGAAGTGTGTGTGATGCAAATATCCTAGCCTTGATGCATGACACTATGTGGATGCAAGTGATGCAATGGATGTAACTCTAGATGGAGTGATAGTAGTGTGTAATGCTATGACCTAGGACCCTCATTATGGTCTTATAACTTTATATTTATAGGGCTCTCAAGCTTAATTTCATAATTAATCCTAACAAGGCCAACTGAGAAAAAGATAAAGATGACCAACAACTAGAAATGACCCAAAAGGAGCAAAAGGGGATTTGCATAGATCGGGGTGCCCAGAGTGGACCAGGGGTGCCCCAGGTGCCTCAAGATAGGCAGGGCACCCTAATTTAGGGCTAGAATGTTAGGGCAGTTCCAAATTTATGATTAAGTGCTAGAAAATACATAGGAACTACAAAATAAAATGTAAAATAAAGAAGGCCAAAAGGTGGGATTAATTAGTACTTTGTAGACTCGAGAACGCTATAAATAGTAGTTTAAGACCGTGCCAAATTATGTGTAAAGTGCATAATTTTGTGTCTACATTTTTCCCCACTTTATGTTGGTGAGAGAAAAGCTCGATAACATAAATTAGATAGAGATGCGTACCTGATATCCATGTAGAGTGTAGAAGAAGACGTGCCGATGGAATAGACTCAAGTGTGGAATGAAAAAGAGAAAATGTGGAGGAGTGTGGATTTTAAAGAGAAAAATATGCATAAAAATTCATGAGATTAAACCTAGGGTAGAACGCATGTGTAGTGTACCTACATGGTTAGTAAAGGAAAATTCCTATAGTGGTGTGTTGTCATTTTCATTTTTGTTGTTGTTGTTGCCCCCAATTTGACTGCTTGTTTCTCATATGATGGACCTGTAAGGAGAAAATGATCAAGTAGTCAAATATGTATGTATGTAAAAATGTTGTGTAAAATACACAAATGTAAAATACTACGAAAAATTGTAAATGGAATATGTGCACCTGATCCATGTCAAATAAAAGGGTGTAGAAGGATATCTTGTACTTGTCACAAGTTTTTTGGGTGATCTCACACCACCTTGGCTGAAGAAGTGTAGGGAGGAAATGCTCTGTGTCCTCAAACTCTAACTATTTTTTTGATTTTTTTGAAGAGATCTCTATACTATCTTGGTTTTTTGGGTGATCTGACACCACTGGATGGAGAAGTGTAGAGAGGCACACCCAATGTAACCCCCGAGCTTGTAACCGCTCCGCAAAAAATTGTTGAAGGACACCATGTCCTGTTAAGGCCATTGTGTATGGAGTTCATAGACTGGTTTGAACTCACTCGTGTGTATGAACTGGTGTAAATACATTGTGTTAGTAGAAAACCCTCAATGATGCCCCCTCCCTTTAGGGGTGCATGTGATGACCTTGGTAAGAGAATGTGTCCACAAAATAGGACCAACCACATTCGACCTGTAGAACTCGCCTGCAGGGGGAAAGGGAAACACTTGGTAAATACCAAGGCACACATAAAATGGGATGGCTAGCCAATACAAGTGTTATTCTGAAAACATATGCATGCAATAAGTATAAAATACGTAGACAATGTAGAAACTACCAAACAAATTATTATAAACACAAAAGGAAAAAGAAGACCACACAAAGTGGGCTTTAAACATGGGACATCACTCACGATGTTACAATAAATGCAAGGCCATCAAGGCCGTAAGCAATTAGACAAGTGTGAACACAAGAAAAGGGAAAATCCCACATACAATGATAGCAAACAATGAAGACACGTAGAAACAAACAAGTAGTCATGGTAACAAGTAAACCTACAAAACAAGTGGTGCACATAGAACACCCATTAACATGTTAGAGTATGAACAAGTAGTATAAGACGATAAGTACAAAATGAAATAATAACACCGTATGAGACAAATGTGTATTCCCTAGTGACCAATACAATAAGGGTAGAAGACAAGCAACCATGCCATGTGTAAATGTCTTGTATCTGCGATCACACTAGAAAAATGTGTGAATGTGCATGTGTGTATGATAATGACATACAAGAAATAAATTTAATATGTGGAGTAAATTTATCATGTAAAACACTAGTAAGAAAGAGTAAATTCTACTAAGACAATGCATTATGGAATGATAGGAGCAAGGTGCCCCCGAGAGTGAATGGAAGTGTATGTAGTGAGGTTCATTTTGTTTTCCCCCTTAACAGTCAAGAATGAACCGTAAACAAGAGTGTGTCATCGGGAAATGGTTAAGTAGTGTAGGTTGTATCTAGCGTGTTGTGATGAGTGTGTATGTGTAGTGGTGATGAAATGCGACATGTGGAGAAGATGTGCGTGGACCCTATAGTGTAAGTGTATACCATGACTTGGTAGAATAGATGAGTGATGATTTATCCCTAAGCATATATCACTATGGGATGAGCGGTAGTAAGTGGTGATGAAGTATGTGATTGTATAGTGAATGTGCGTGAACCATATAGCCGAGGCATATATCACGACTTGTTGAATGGATGAGTGATGATTTAGCCCTAAGCGTATATCACTATAGAATGAGTGTATGGGAATGAGATATATGGAAATATGCATGTGGACCCTATAGCCTAAGTGTATACCACGACTTGTTGAATGTATGAGTGATGATTTAGCCCTAAGCGTATATCACTATAAGATGAAAGGATGAAGATGTGTGATGATTTAGCCTAAAGCATATGTCACTATGGGATGGATAATAAGGGCGTATGAAGCATATATGAGTATGTGGTGGATAACAAAAGGTGGTGATTTAGCACTAAGTATAGACCACTACGTGATGAATAAGAATGTGGTGGTGATTTAGCCTAAAGCGTATACCACTAAGTGATGAGTAGGATAAATGATGATGTAATAGAATGACTTAGAATAGGATAATAGAATATGTGATGATAGGATGTAAGAGGATAATGAGAAATTGATTAAAAGAGTGGTGATTTAACCTAAGGTGTATACCACTACATGATGTGATGATGAGTGTGGGTGATGATATAGCCTAGAGCATTGGTCACTAGTTTGATGAATGTGGTATGATGACATGTCGCATGTAGGTAAGGTCCATTTGATTGGTAAACCCTCGGCAGTCAAGTATGGACCGAGGAACTAGAGTGCGTCATAGGGTGGTGAGTGCAGCGTAGAAGACAACATAGTATAAATAACCAAGGGATGAAGATGGGAGGTAAATTTGTGATGTGTACAATGTAATATAATATGTATAATGTATATAGGATATGCAATATATATATAGAAATGGAATATGCAATGATGATAAAACTAGACCCATATGTAATGGAATCTAGTGTAGCATGTAGAATGTAGATGATAGATAAATGTGTGATGGTAACTATGCAATGTAGGAGATGTATGATGTGTAGGCTATATAAGATGCGGATGTAGGTGTAGATAGAATATGTAGTGATGACATGTAAATCTAGACCCATAGATAATGTGACCTAGCATAAATAGAGAATGTATGGATGAAATATAAAACTAGACTCATACATAATGATGACTAGTGTAGCATGGGTGAGATAGATGATGAGATGATAAATGTAGAAGATAATGTAGGATGTAGACTATGATGATATAATGTAAGTGTGTAATACCTATAGTGTAGTGTGTGGGGTTCATTGGAATGGTATTCCCTCAATAATCGAGTGTGAACCGAAGCACAAGAGTGTGTCGTCGGGTGATTAGGGTGCTACGACACATGAGATAGAAATGATGATGACACATATAAATTATATAGTGTAAGATAATAGGAGTATACGAGGATAGAGAAAGGGGGTATGTGTTGTGATATGCCCCTGAGGTAGTGTGCATGGGGCTAGGTGAACTCATTAAGGAGATCATCATCCTCTGGATCAAAGTCAAATGGATTAGAATTGGAAACTTGCTATGTTATAGTACGAGGTGGATCAAGTAATGAGATAATGAGAAATAAATGGTATATGCCCATAGCGTATTCTTCTTCAGTGAATGGGGGATGTGGGAAATCATGTGCATACCATCGAGTGTAATTAGGTGAATAGCCAAGAAAGGAACTATTGCAAATGAAAATATGACCAAAAGGCATAGGAAGTGAAATATCAGTGTGACTAGGGTCTAAGGTACCTCCGATGTAAGTAAGCCAAGATTCCCCTAATGTGAGTGGAGAAGCACAAGGGGTATGCGGAGATATACTCAAGGATAAAAGACACATAGACAATACATGACAGTGATAGTGACAAAACCATAATATAGATGAGAGGCGTGAGTAGAAGGTTAAAGGTCCTCAAAAGTAAAGCCAAGATGAGCTAGACCAGTAGGAGAATAGGTGGTTTTGTCACATGCGGGGTTGAACGGAACATGTTCCCAATAAGAGTTATGAATGAAAAGTGTACATGTAAAAAGGGTATGAGCTAATGGTGAAGATGAAGAAGGAAGGATATTGTGTATGGATGGAATAGATGGATGATGTGGAAGAATAGTGGTAGTAGGAGATAGTGTAGAGGGGATAGTATCTAGAAAAAAAATAGCTCCCTCAAGTGGTGGTAAATGAGGTTGATCATCCATAGGTTGAGGTTCATCTGTAGTATCAATGCGAGGAATAGGAATGCTAGTATGAGGGTCATGGACACAATATTGGAATGGATCATGATCTCGGAAGACAATATACTCAATACGCTCATGTAAGAATTTGACACAACAATGGATAGTAAAAGCAACAATGTGCATGGCATGAAGCCATGGTCTCCCTAATAAGAAATTATATGAGACAGGAAAATCAATGAAAAATAAAATGGTAGGGAGAGTTTTAGGACCTACAGTTAAAGGAAAGGTAACATGGCCTAGACATGGATGAAAATAACCATCATAAGCATGGAGCAAAATGGAAGAAGGGATAATGTCATGAGCAGAAAAACCTAAGGCTTGGAGAAAGGACATAGGGCATAGATTAAGCTCAGAGCCATTATCGATAAGAGTACACTTGATAGCAACATTGTAGATGTGAGACATGATGTAAAGTGGTGGGTCATTATCAAAGGGGTGAATGTCAGTAGGAGGATTTCCCGAATGTGATATGTTGAGAAAAGGCCTTGATAAATGTGTCATACAGGGAATCCAGATGCATGTCGAAAAAACATTGGTAGTAGCAAAGAGGGTTTGAACATGGTGAAGAAAATCAGGATGGGTAAGCAAGTATTTAGTAATGGAGATATTCATGATGGTGGAATGAAAAATCCCTAGAAGGTGGTAGAAAGAGACGTCGGGTTCACCAAAATGATTAACTAAAATTAGAACTAAGTGTAAGGAAATAATAATCCTAGTTAATCTAATTAGGAGGACTAAAACATTGTATAAATGCAGTAAATAACATAAAGTAGATGTAAATAAATATGCTAAGTAAAATAAAACCTTAGATGTGTAAGAGAGTAGAGAGAAATGTCTTAGATGATTTTGTAGATGGTCACATAGTGTCACAAGTATGAGAATAAAATCTAGAAGTGCAGATGAACACTTAGGGGCTCTGCGAAGGACATATTTGAAGGATTTGAAGTGACTGGGGCACTTGGGAGTGTACTAGAGCACCTTGGGATACTGCGGGTGTCTATCTCGAGCACTCTAAACAATGTAAATTCTTGAAACCTCGCAATTGGTATGGTCACAAGTTGGTTCTGAACCTTCCCTATTTTTCACGTTGGATCTGGATGAGCTGGAAAATGACCTACAATGCAAAGAGAAGTATCAAACCCTAGAAAAATAAAATATGCATATGAATGGGTTGGATTGACCTCAACCACAAAAATTGTGGTCTTATCCTCCAGCACTGCACTACATTTCAAACCCGGATGTAGTTCTGGTGTGTGTGTGTGTGTGTGTGTGTGTGTGTGTGTGTGATGCCCTAGATGCTCTTGTGTTAGTCACAATTTGTGAAGTAACAAGTAATAGTAAGTATAGAAAATGTAAATAGAATGTGTGCATGGAATAGAATATAATCCCTCCCCTATGAAGTGTGTGTGATGCATATCTCCTAGCCTTGATGCATGACACTATGTGGATGCAAGTGATGTAATGGATGCAAATCTAGATGGAGTGATAGTAGTGTGTAATGTTATGACCTAGGACCCTCATTATGGTCTTATAAATTTATATTTATAGGGATCTCAAGCTTAATTTTGTAATTAATCCTGACAAGGCTGATTGAGAAAAGATAAAGATGACCAACAACTAGAAATGACCCAAAAATGAGTGAAAGGGGATTTTCATAGATCGGGGTGCCCAGTGGGGGCCCGGACACCCCAATATATCTTTGGGGTGCCCTAATTTAGGGCTAGAATGTCAAGGTAGTTGTGAAATGAATGGATAAGTGCTGGAAAATACACGAGAACTACGAAATAAAATGTAAAATAAATATTTCCAAAATGTGGGATTAATTAGTTCTTTGCACACTTGAGACCCTTCTAAATAGTAGTATAAGACTGGGCTAAATTATGTGTAAAGTGCATAGTTTTGTGTCTACAATATGAGATCAAGAGAGTATGTTTTGAGGACTGTATTATGAAAAGTATGAGATGATGAGAATGGATAAGTATGAGATGAATAAGATGAGTTCATTCATGTATGGATTAGGGACAAAATGTGTGTGTGAAAGAGGCCTTGAAGACTATACTTGTAGTAGTATGAAGTGATGAGAAGATAGGTGATGAAAGAGGTGTGAAAGAGAGAGAATAGGAGTTGAATAAGAGATCACAATTTGTTGTATCATAAAACTAGATGAAGGTGATCAAAACTATGATAAGTCTAAGTTTTTTCTTAGCAAAATAAGGAGTTGAGCTTCCTTGCAAGTTGGAGCTTACAAAAGGTTAAGTGGGTGCTTGATTAAATTCTTATGATTTTTTTCTTCCATACACGTAGAAGCTTGCTAAAGGTTGAGTGGATGCTTGGATGAATTTTGGAGTGGGTGCTCAATAAATTGAAATCTTTATAATTTATCATAAGACATTCATCTAAATGGTGCATTGATTTCAGTAGGTTTTTCTCCCTTTAAGGGTTTCCCACATTAAATATGGTCTTCATGTGTTCTTGATTGTTATTTTCTCATGATTGAATGTTTTGTTTCCTCATGGTTAATATTGAATGGATTGTTGAGATTTGAATTTGGTTTCAAAATTTAAAGAAGCACTGATTCACCCTCCTCTCGGTCTTGTGTTTCCAACAATTGATATTAGAGAAAGGTCCTTTGGAGCTAGATTAACAACTTGAAGGAGATTCTATTAAAGTATAAGGATGGGTAAATTATCTGAGGTAGTTTAGAAAAGGAATTTTGAGATTGTTGAGTCCTTAATTCATGGATTGAAAGAACAAAACAAGTATATGGAAGTTTTTCATGTTCAAGCAATGAAAGATATGGAATAAAAAGTTGAGAAGGTAGCGTAATCCCTAAAGGAAAAAGAAGATGCTTGCCTTAGGTATGAAGAAGAATTGAGAATCTTGAACTAGAAGAAGAAAATAATAGATTTAAGATGTATGAAAAGTTAGAGAAGAGCTCAGAAGTTCTTAATGGAATCTTGGAGATTCAAAGAGCAACATGTGAAAAAATAGGCCTAGGATTCAAAGGAGAACATATATAAAAGAGTGAGGATGAAAAGGCTGGTCCAAGAAGACAAAAAAACCTGAAGGAGATCAAGGAGACAAATTCAAGAAGACCTAATCCTATTAGGTAACCTAATGCATCAAGGTATGAAAGAACCTTCAATGGCTATTGTTTTGCTTGTCATAATTTTGGACATAGAGCTAAGGAGTATAGGAATCATGTAAAATATGACCATACATGGAGGGATAGCAAATATGAGAGAGAAATAAATATAGTATACTTCAAATGTCAAGAGAAGGGTCATACTACTAAGTATTATCTCTATGAACCATCTAGTTAAATTTAGAGAAATGAATACACTAGAGGTAAGAACTCCATTATGTGTTATAACTGTAACAAGGTTGGACATGTTGCTAGGAATTTTCATGATCAAAAGAGTGTTAATAATGGATGGAATCTTAGTTCACATGTTGTTTGTTACAATTGTCATGAACAAGGACATTTTGTAAATAATTTATATCAAAATTAATATCCTAGGTACAAAAACAGATTCAAGATTTGAAAGGGAAAGGTAAGAAGGTATAAAAGTGAAGACCAATCCTTAGAGTGATCCTAAGTAGACCATGTGTAAGATAGTCATAGAAAATAATGTGGTTGAGCATGAAAAAAGGTCAAGGAAACCAATTCCATGATATAAGAGGAAAATAAAAATAAGAAGACAATAGGTGAAGATGATAGAAAGGAGAAGAAATAAAAAATAATCATAGGAAATCCCATTTCAATCATGATATCAAAAAGTTTTGATAAGGTTGAGAAGGAAGAAAGAAAGCCTAGTACTAGTCATGAAGAACTTTTACCCAAAACTGTGATAGAGCAAGTGAATGAGGTGTACCATCTATGTTTGTCATGAATTAAATTAGAAGATGGAGACATATGAGATGAATTTATCACACCTAAAAGTGCATCCAAGAAGATTGATAAGGTTTTAAATGAAAAATAAAGAAGATAGAGTGACTATGTATTGTTTTAATGTTCAAACAAACATTGTGTGTGTTCTAGGCTTCTAGGAGTCATGTACCATTGGAAGGAAGCATGATAGGTTCTTAAAAGTGTCTTTCCACTTGTAGGTCTTGATCAAAATCTTTACCATGTTATAATTGAGTGAACAGTCTAAGGTATGTTTGTTTAGCTCCTCTCATAAGGCCTATGTACATATCTAGTCTTCATAGAGGTTATGAGAAACCTTCAAGATAATATAAGGTTGTGAAAAGTGTCTTGAATCCATTTATTTTTATAGTATATAAGGTCTTTTCTCGATTAGTCCATATAACTTAGTTTAAGTGTGTTGTAATGATCTATGATATCCATCCTGGTCTTCAAGTATTGAGTCATGAAGGAAATGAATGTTAACAAGGGTTGTCGGGGGTTTGTAAAAAGTATATTTGAGCATTAATTGAGTTTTCTACCATTTAGAAGTGATTTAAGTAATTTTTATGATGGTAAAAATATTGTAGTAGTCTTCAAGAATAACTAGTTTTGTTTAAAGTTTAAGAAAAAGTATCAAGTCACATAGTAATCAAAGATGTATGAGATTGCAATATGCTCTATAAGGTACTGGTAAAATACATCAATGAGGGAGAAATAAAAAGATATTAGGGGATCAAGTAAACAAATTTTGAGACTGATCAAGGAAATATATATGATCATTAACTCATTAAATTCCATCAAAGTCCATCGAGATCCTGTAATGAAGAAAAATATGCAAAGTCAAAGCTATGTGAAAGAGAAAGTGAAGCTTAATCGAAAAGTGAGTAGTTTTTCAAGCTCTATTATGTAAGAATGAAGGATAATGAGGTCATGAAGTCACTAAAGGTGTGTTGAGTTCATTGAAATATATGCAAGAAATGTTAAACATCATGAGGTATGGCTTTGTTACTTACTAGCTCATATCTATTCATGAAGAAGTAAAAGTTGTTCCCGATCGATTATCGAGAAAACACGGTGATAATTCTTTGTCATGGTGATTCAAGTCACTAGGAGGGTCAAGGAAGCATATCCATGTCATTCTTAGGTTCTCTTGGTCACATAATGAGGTCAACTCATCAAGTTGAGTCTCGAGTGTGAATTTCACAAGATTATCTCGGTCAAAATCCGTGTCAAGTTGTGTCTAATGGTTTACATGAGAGTTTCAAACGTCGTTCTGAGTCCTACAAAAGTGGAGTCTTGTTGATAGTTTGATTTGATGAAGTTTAGGTTAATGTTGCTCTTGGTTCATAAGGTTTTTAGTCCTCAAAGTGTTGTAAGGTTGTTCATGTGTGTAGATAATCATCATCCAAGGAAACTCTAAGAGATTGTGTTTGTTGTGAGATCCATCATATTCTGAAATAGAGTGTCACATAGGTATGAAGTAGAATACATCAAGAATGTAAAATGATCCTTCCTAGGAGTCTCAAGGTGCCATGAAGTGATATGCATTGTAAGAGGAAAGTTCAAGTTGAATTGAAGAGATGGTACTGTCATTATACCATCAAGTTCAAGGAAACATGAGGTCTTCTAGGTGTGCTAGTGAGATGCATAATGTTAGATGTGGACTCATAGTCCATGTTTCATAATAAGCTGTATCAATTATGGTTAGGATTTATGGAGGTTATAAGAAGAAGTGCAAGGAGCTACCAGGACTATGAAGATAAAAAAATGTTCTTTCTATTTAGTATATAGTGTGTTAAGCATGTAGATGGTTGTTTAAGGCATGCACCAAAGAATCTAGCAAGAGTTTAGGGTATCAAGAGGGCCTACCAAGCTTTATAGGTCAAGAATTGAGAATTAAGGCTTGATAAAGGACTACAAGGTTGTGGAAAGACATAATGTTATAAAGTATGATCTCTGAGTTACTCATCTAGAAGTAACAACAATATTGTATGAGAAAATATATGATCACAACTGGTACATGAAAGACTCAAAGTGTGTTGTATTGATAAATGAGTCTGAAAGGGAAATAAAGTCATCATCATAATTAGGAAGTGATGCTAAAAGGAGTGCATAACTAAAATGAGTAAAAATATATTGTATTAGGTTATTAAAATATTGGAATAACTTGCTACAGTGTCCGAAAACAATGTTTGAGGCAAAAGGAGTTTCTCATAATGTTCAAGTAGATGTTTTTAAGTGTTAAAGGAGATATATTGACTATTACCCCTAGGAGATGATGGATTGAAAGATTACTGGAGTAGTATGAATGGATATTGCTTTATATCAAGGTACAATAGATTGTTAGAGCTTTGAAATAGTGAGCTGTGATCGATGAAGGATTCTAGAAGTAAGGGAAGCATGTATTGTTCCTCCAAGTTTATTTTAGATGTTAAGGAAGCAAGAAAAGTAGTAGGAATTGCATAGTTGTTTAGGTTATATGTTGATAGAGTAATTTAGACTATGAAGGTCTAAAATAACAACCTCAGTTAACTAAAATAGTGTAGTCTAATGCTATAGGAGTAGTAAAATAACTGAATAAATGATGTAATAAAATACTAAAATACACCCAAGCAAACTAAGCTAGAAAATATAAAACTTTAATGTGTAAGAAGGGTTAAGAAAAGCCTTAGTTGAGTCAAAGATGTCACATGACCATGTTGTAGTGTAGACCAAGTGAAAAGGAGGAGGAAACAACCACATAAAAGCCTAATAAAGCATAGACATGAGATATCCGACTGGATTGGGGTACCTAGAAAGGGATAGGGGAATTCATGGGTTTCCTTGTCCAAGATATAGGTGCCCTAGTTTATGGAAATTTCCAAAAACCTCCTCTGAGGTGTCGCTAGATGTTCTCTTGTGTTCATTTCCTATCGCACTAATGTTGTTAAACTGTGCCAAATGTCGCTGTGAACAGGAGGTGGAAAAATCACCTACAAAACCATAGAAAAATCATCGAACCGTAAAAAAATAAAGATGCATATGAAGGGTTCAGACTATCCTCAGCTACCAAATTGATGGACTTATCATTAAGCGATGCACTACATCTCAAAACCAATGTAGATCTAGGTGTGTGTGTGTGTGTGTGTGTGTGTGTGTGAAATTGTGCAATAGGTTGCTCTTGTACTACCATACTTTGTTAAGTAGTAAGCCAATAATAAAAATGTAATGTAGTAAATGTGTGCATGGAAATAATAGACTCCCCCTCATGAAGTGTGATGCGAGATGAACTGACCTTGTGCACCTTGTGATGGAGCTAGATGGATGCAAATGTAGCTTTAGATGCCTTTGATGGATGCAACTCAGAAGGGTGATAATATATGTTTAGTACTTAGTACCTCATTATGGTCTTATAACTTTATATTTATATGGTTCTCTTGATCTAATTTTGTAATTAACCTAGAAAAATATAGGCACCAAAAAGATAGAAAGCTAAAATGGATAGAAAGTTCCCAAAAGATAAGAGTAAAGTGCAAAGAGGACCAAGGTACTTGAGGTGCCCCAGTCCTAGTTGGGCATCCTAGTTAGAGTTAGGAAAATATAGTGTGACAAAACCAACCTGGGAAAAAATAGGCGAAAGATAAAAATAACAAAAAAGAAAAATAAAATGGCCAAAGACATGGGTTAATTAGTATTCTTTTTCACTCAAAACCATATGAATAGTAGTATGAGACCGAGACTAAATAATGACTCAAAGTGCATGATTTTGTGTCTATATTTGCCCCACTTTATGTTAGTGAGAGGAAAGCTTAATAACATAAATTAGATAGAGATGCGTACCTGATATCCATGTAGAGTGATGTAGAATACATGCCAAAGGACTAGACAAAGCATGGAGTGACAAAAAAATGGAGCATGGAGACTAAAGATGCCAAAGTGTAAAGAGTGATGAGAGTGAACCTAGGGCGAAGCGCATGTGTAACTGTCAATGTGTGTGATGTACCTACATGTTAGTATGTTGTGTGTGGTGTTTTTGTTGACACATTTATTGTTTATTTTTGATTTCTTGCTTCCCATACAAATGGATCTAAAAGGAGTAGACAATCAAGTCGTAAAATACACATGTATACGTGTAAAAATCACATGTGTATAGTAAGAAGATTGTACTAAAATGAAAAAGGAACATGTGCACCTGATTCGTGATGAGAGAAAGGGTGTAGAAAAGGATATCCTGTAACTTTTAGTGAAGTGTGAGTTTTTGGGTGATCTCAAACCACTGTAAATGAAGAAGTGTAGGGATAGAGTTATGTTATTCTCCAACCTGTAATTGCTTCCCTAAGAGTGGTGAAGATATCTTTGTACTATTTGGTTTTTGGGTGATCTAACACCGCTGGCCAAAGTAGTGTAGGGAGGAAAGTCCGTTGTATCCTCCAACCTATAACTTCTCCCTAGAATTCTAAGGACAATCTTCTCTGTAAAATCCGTTGTGTATGGATTTCTATAGATTGGTATGAACTCACTCACTATATAACCCACCGTGTCATAGACAAAAATGAAAAATGAACTATACTTTGGTATTGTGTTATGTAGTTTGTAAACCCAAATGATGCCCCCCTCTTTAGGGGTGCATGCGACGTCATGGATAGGATAATGTGGCCCTAAAAGAGGACCAACCGTGCAAACTGAAACTCTTCCCTATGGGGGAAGGGAATGTGCTTTGTAAATACTAAGGCACACATAAAAAAGTGGCTAGAAAACAAGTGTTAGTACGAAAAAACATGCATGTAGAAAAAAATGTAAGCCAGATAAACAATGTGTAAGCTAGAATATAAACATACAATGTAAACACCTAAAAAGACAATGTGGGCCGCAAAAAGAGGGTTACAAACATGGGACACAAATCATGATGTCGTAAGACACTCAAGGCCATAGTGGCCATAAAAAAACAAGTGTGCACACAAGACAAATGGAAAAGCCCATAAACAAAAGTAGACAAAAGCAGAAAATGTAACAAACAAGTATGGAAGAAAATATCCTTGCATAAAAAATGTTGCACATGAAACACATGTTAGCATGTTAGAAAAATAACAAGTATGTCAAAGCGTGTATAAACCAAAGTAGTGTGCTATGAACAAAAATGAAACAATAGCACTTGTAGCATATGTGGATGCCCCTAGTAGGTAGTGTATCAAGCATCGATGTTGCATGTAGAAGATTTGTATCTATGATCACAACTAGAAAAGGATGTGAATGCACATGTGTGTATGGTAAAGATAATGACATACAAGATATCTATCTAATATGTGTAGTAAAGTGAACATGTAAGAGCAAGTGCAACTAGGAGTAAATGAAACCATAAAATGTAGTATTTTGTGGATGGATGGATTGGAAATGCAATGTGGGTGATAGGACTTGTATGCCCCTCGAGTGAATGGAGTTGTATACAGTAAGGCTCATTTAGTATACCTCCTCAATGGTTAAGAATGAACCATAAGCGAGAGTGCGTCATCGGAAAATTGTCAAAATATGTGTTGTGTGTAGCGCGTTGTGATGAGTATATGGTGATGATATGCGACCTAGATATGAGTTGTACGTGACTTTGTAGTGTAAGTTTATATCATGACAAGATGAGTAAAAAGGAGTGATGATTTAACCTAAAGCATATACCACTAAACAATGTAAGCAAAAGTGATGATGTAGCCTAACGTGAGATGATACTAGAAGAAGTGACCCTATAGCCTTTAAATCATGTATCACTAATCCTAGGAATGTTGCACGAGAAAAGAAAGATTGAATGATGAACGTGTGAGTGTGATGAGGTCCATTTGTGATGTATACCCTCAAAGCGATCCAAGTATGGATTGCGAGACTAGAGTGCATCATTAGGTAGTGAGTGCAATGCGTAAAAGTGATTATGTAAAATGCATATGATGTGTGGTAGGATGAACAATATGTAATGCAGTATGTGTAGATGACCTAAGATGTGTAGATGTCATGTATGAGGTGTAAAAACACGCAATATGCGATAGCTATGGGGTAATGTATGGAGGAAAAGATGTAGTATGCAAAATATAGAATGTATGAAGACATGCAATGTCAATAGCTTGTAATGTGATGTGCACTATTTAGATTATGTAGGATGATGTGATGATATGTGGTGCCTAATGTGAAGTGTTTGGGGTTTGTGTGTAGAGAACGCCCTCAATAGTCAAGTGTGAACCAAAGCACAAGAGTGATAAGATGATTGAGACATGACTTGATGTGGGAAGAATAATGGACTGAGAGGGGGGGTGAATCAGTCCTTATAAAAAAATTAAAATCATATTTCATATTACTTATTCAAAACACATAATCACTTAACCATCCATTAATGTGTGCACACAATCAAATACCATACATGCTATAAACCATGAGCAAGAGAGACAACAAAAAATACAAGATATAAGTGGGAAACCCTCAAGGGGAAGAAAAACCACTGAAAATTTTTCTGATATTACACACAACAAAGACTCAAGTGAATATTACACATCACAAGAGATTTCTTTAGTGAGTCACCAACCCCAAAAGGAACACCAACCCCTAAATCCTTGTTGATATTACTCACAACAAGAGACTTGCATGAATATGACTCATAATTTTTTTTTTTGAAGTATGACCACTGAAAATATGCCGATACCATAGTTGATAGTGATCCAAAGATTCAGCTCAAACTCTTCCAAGCCCTTTCTCAAACCCTAGGTCTTCAACTTGCACAATCTAGCTCTTTCTTCACTTCTCAAAGATTCAAACTTGTGAAAACATGCTTGATAATTTTCCTCAACGTTTTACACACCTGATTTGATCTCAATTAATTCTCATACACCTACAAAAATCACTCACCTAGGTCACATACCTTGCACACACTCAACTAGTTTGGAAAAACACCCAAAAACATGCTTTTATATGCTTCTCCACCTTTCAAACTTAGGCACAAAATTTTCCCTCCATTTGGTTCGACCCATGCATCAAGGAAAAATTTAAAATTTGAAATATAATAGTCACAAGTGACCCAATTAGGTTGGCCTAGCCAAAAACCTCATTACATGTGCCAAAAATGGCTCAAAACCCCATAGGCACATTCTTAAAAATGCCCTAACATTAGTAACATACTTTTTCATGACCCAAAAACCTTTACATATGAATAAAATATCATTAAAAATTCATACATGGTCACAATTAATATCAGATGATCACATTATTTCATTTATTGGGCCTAGTTTCCTTTACTGAATCTCAAACCAGTTGTTTCTTGCATCCTTCGGCACCCTAGAAAATTCATCTAATCATCAAATCACTTATACTCAACCAAAACATCCCATGTGACCAATCAAAAGAAATGGAATAATTTTTAGAAAATTTATAATCATGTTATAAGTCATGAAATGTCCTTTAATTTAAACCACAATAACATTTGACTTTACCAGATTAACCTACCAAAACATCTATTTCCAAAGTTTATCTCAAAAATAATTTCTACAAACATTAAAGACCTCCAAATGGATTCATTGGATGCAAAATTAATCCTTATTAATATTTCAGGTGATAGGAAGCATCATCCAATCTTGATCATGCTTCAAACAACATCAAAATTTCATGAAATAGATTGATCTTGAACTGCCAAAAATATTATTTCTCAAATAATGGCCTAGAAACCATGTCAAATGACCTAATCATGAGGCTAAAATATAAAATATAAAAATATATGAATCTAATTTCTAATACAACTTGAATCACCTCAAAATTACACCTTTAGCTAAAGTTATGACCATTTCTGAGTCCTTGCTACTTGAGATCCCAAAACTACCATTTGACCAAATCAGACTTGTTTGGACCTCAAAACATCATAAAATGCATGAAAATGTTCATATAAATTCATTTTTATTAATAAAACCTCCCAAAAATCATGTACCATCAATTTTGCATACTACTTCTTTGCACCATCTTTTCCTTAAACCTTCTTCTCTATAAACTAATATTTTTAGGTGGGGCCCACTCATAACCATGAGCTCAACCATACATTTATGTAAATCCTGAGGAGGATTTCCTCTACAACATCCAATCATCACTTTTTTACTTTAAATCAAACATGGTTTAGTATACTTAACTTTCTACTGAAACTGCTCTCCTAGCTAGGGTTTAGCTAGGGTTTTAGACCTCTTTTCCTTCTTAACATTTGTTCATAAAAACATGAAAATAAAAAACATCATTATTTTTGTTAAACCTTTTAGATTCACCTTATAAGCATCCCTGAAAGGCACAATTTCCCATGCAAAGCACACAATTCACAATGAGCATCTGAAGTTAGACTTGAAGCTGAATTTTGTCTTGATTTTCACCCTGTCTCGCAAAATCAATCATATATGAAAAATACACATCATGGGGACCTGAAATTTTTCTGATAGCATCATCACTCATCCCTATAACATCTCCAATTATCATAATATCAAATCCATGGCCCATTATCTCAAGTCACTAAGACTTACCTATGTCTTGCATCTTTAGATCGTCATAAGTAGAACTAGAGTCAATTGAAATAATGCAATAAATCAACATTAAACTTATGAAAATGACCCAAACATGCCTCATATACCATTATATACCTGATTTCACGCTTCCATTAGCTCAAATGGCTTCAATCTACACTATCACACCTCCAAGCAAGCATACATGCTCCTAATAAGCACCTGTAACATGGAGAATCACTTGTACCTACACTATTTCACTATTATGAGTGCTCAAGCACCATAAAAACATGTTATACACCAAAAAAATTCTCCCCAAGAAATCAAGAATATCACACTTCTAAGCAACACCTCCTAGGCATGTATATGGGCTTGCTTCAAAGCAAGCATGCATCCCTGAATCCCAACGTAACAGCTGATGAACATATGAACCATCATGTTAGCACCACATACATCATCATGAAATCATCCTACAACATTCACTTTGTCATTAATGTGTTTTTTCATCAATGAAAACACCTATTAGGCCTACATGGAAACAATTCCCCCTTTGTCATTAATGGAAAATACCTTGAACTTCTCCCCCTTTTTACATTAATGACATGACATACCTTTAGCTTAATTTATTCACCTACATCAACTTCATACCTTCATGAATTGGTTGGAAACACCAACCAAAGATATCAATTTTACTCTTTGCCTTGATTCTTTCTCAAAAATATGATCCTTGCCTCAATTCAAGTATACAAACAATGCTAGCTCATACCTGAAAGAGAACTTCCAACAACTGAAAATATCATTCAATCATGTAATAAACAATATCATACCTATTAGAACATAATTATTAAGTGGTCTGCGCCAACCCTTAATTTATATGGGCCCATCACTAATATATAGGTTAATATTTAATAATATGAAATATTTATATTTCTATTATTAAATATGTTAACCTAGGTACATACTTTAGGTTAAATATTTAATATCGTTAAATGATTATATTTCTAATATTAAATATTATAAACCTAGGTGTATGTGTAACCGTTTAGGTTGAAAAGGTGGGTCGAGACGCACCCGATCACCTTATATAAAAAAGGACTTTAGGTCCTCATTTGATATATTCGAAACATATCAAAGGTGTACAAATCAAGTGATTTGGTTTTACCCTTTGTAAATATAGTCTTAAAGGAGGAGGTAATATTACTGGATGTAAAATAAGTTCTTTGAAGTAAAAGGTTATTTTAAAAGTGGTTTTTACCCTATTGGGGTTTTCCACTATAAATAATGTGTCACCTGGATTATTTATTTCCTATAAGTATTTATTTATTTACTTATGTTATGATGTAATGTTTATTTAAATATTTATTGTAACATTATATAATATGTAAGTTGATTAAATCCATATTTATTAGAATCCTCAAATTTTAACAATACCTTGTTAGGAGCTACTACATCATATCCAGTCTTCTAGGCATGCAAACTAGAAATTTTCACCTTGAACCCCATTTTGAACTACTCAAGAGCACTGTAACAACAGATGACTGTACCATACTACCTCTGATCCATGCCAACAATGTTATAAAGGGTCATACTTCATCATTACACAAACATTCTAGACAATAATGCACCATTTCTAGGTTAAAAACATGCATATCAAGGCTTCTTCATACTTTCACACTTAAGGGCAATATCATGAAACCATAACAGCCCTTTTAGAGAAAATTAGGCCAATTTTGACATCTCTCTACAGTCATCAATGCTTAGAATTCATTAAATAACACTCTCCCTAGGCTTAAAGTAAATTATTCTAGCTCTAAAGTACAAAATTGTGAGACTCTCCTTCTTATAATGACAAGAAATCATCTTTGCAACTTTGACAAAGTCCTAAACACCTTATTCAATCTTTGTGGGGCTTATTTGACTTAGATAAACAACCATACATCACCACAACTTGAGTAGAGGAGAAAACATTTCTTTCATACCTTGGATAGGTTTGAGATCATCATTTCTACATCTAGGAGTTTGACAAAGCACTATCCCTATCACTTATAACTCAATCACACCTTGAGCAACAATCTTCACCATACCATTGTTCTCTAAGTACTTGTAGTGTTGTTACTTAACTAGATAAAATCATCCATGAAATCACTATTCCATATGTATATCAACCAAAAGAGGAAAAATCTAGGATTGAGAAACCAACATTCACTTCATTTCTACTATCACCCATGAAAATATTGAGATCCTACGAGGCTTGCAGGTTTTTTTGGAGAAAAACACATTTTCAAGCCTTGACAAGCATAAGGACCTCCAACTTACACTATTTTCTACCAACACTTGTAAGAAATAAGAAGATGAATAATTCATTCCTTTCTACATGAGAATAAGATTTGGAGCACTCTTCATACCTTTGAAAACTTTGATTGTGCCTCTTAGACTTGTAGGTGGCCATCTTTCTTCATGGAACAACTAAATGCCCTCTCAAGCACATGCCATATTTTAAGACCATCCATATGCAAACCAAAAAATTTGAAGAGTGCACATATGTTTCAGGATGAAATTGAGCTTTGAAGAACACTTCATACCACTGAAATAACTTAACTTTGCCTTTCTTGACCACTTGAATCCTGTAGATCATCATCTTCCACTAGGAGCAACATTAGGATCATTTAGGTAAAATTTAGCTGAGAGCATCAACCAATTAAATTTCAAACAAATATAAATCATTTTAAAAAGGTTAATACCTCAAGAAACATATCCATAGAGAGAATCCATCATTCACACCTTAACTTAGTCAACTCTGAGAAATTACAAAACACTTGATTAAGTAGTTAAAATTTATCTAAAGGAATATTTTCATTCATTGATACTCAATAGATGTAAAGTTCCAACACAATCTCTAAAATACTCAACACAAAAGCTCATGCAAATATTCTAATAAAGTATTTACTTTGCTTCTACTCTAGTATGCCCAAGATACACTCAAAGGCTAACAAAAATCACTTTGACAAAATGGATATAATTATCTTTGTAGAATGCATTATTTTGGCATGAAGCATGGAACAAACATGCATAATCATAAGGAACACAAAATTAATCATTTGAGAACTTCTTAAACTTACAACATCTTTATTACCATGTCTAATCTTGATGAAACCAAGAGGTAGGGTTTAAATAGTCAAATCCTCATCACTGTGCACCATGTAAGATCACTCAAAAATTTTCATCCACAATAGAAAATGTGTGCATGCATGAAGATAAAAACTTGTATGTCCTCTATCCCCATTAACATAGATGATTTTCCCAAAATTTCATGTTCTAACTCCTCCAATTTGACCTCCAAAAGTTAGTTTCCCCACCTATCGATTTTAGGGACTATGTAAACCTAGTCAAGGATAGTGAGGTGGCATTTTCATCATGATTTGCATATTTTTCTCGAAAAATAGAAAACACACCTTGCAACCATATTTAGAATCATGTAGGATACCTCTTCAAATTAATATTGACCATGAACAACCAAATCACATATATGTAGCACTCCATTCTCTTGTAGAAGCCTGATATTTGAGTAGCTTAAGTCACAATGAACCATTCTTTCATAATCATTGATCAAGTTGACACTTGATCATCTTCAAAAACATATTGAGAGAACATCAACTTATATTAGATGCCTGAGGAGATCCAATATAGAAGCTCAAGAGACCTTACCAGACCTAGAACCATGTACATACACCTAATGAATAACACCATGTTTGATATGAATGCAAGACTCTCATTTTCTAATGTTATGAAAAAACTTGTGAATCCACACACATGAAAGACACTATGAAAAATATTTCAAGACCACTTATAGCCCATGAAAACTCCTCATAAATATCTTATGACTTAGATATGACAGTGAAGACCATCACATACCCAGTGATACAATACTGACCATATTAGGACATAAATGATATGATCATGATGTTCAAGACCACTAAACCATTAATAATCATAAAGAAACATGTCAAGATGACACCTAACCACTCAAGAATCACCACTAAAGAATTTCATACTTTGATAACTCATGCACAGACCACATAGACAACTTGCAAGCACAACATAGAGATGCAAGACAATTTGACAAGATATTTGCACAAGAACTAACATCATGAACCAAAACAATATTGTGAGGAGAAAACATTAACATACCTTGACCTTGTATTTATGACACACAATGACATAGACTTCTCCCCCTCACCTAGATTCTTCATTTGCATTGATATACCTTCAAGAAGCATAATGAAGGTATATAAGCTCATAGTGACCTAAAAGAAGGTCTTGAGAAGGTCCCAAGCCTTCTTGGGCACCTGTAAAAATCCTTCATCCTCTCTCTTCTGATTTGACTAATAAGAAACACCTCTTCTTCCATCATCACAAGATCTTGATAGGACACTATTGTCTCTCCTAGGCTGCCACACTCTTCCTTGACTATTATTTTTCATTCTAGGCCTTTGAAGGCCACCTCCTTACACTTTAGGTCCTTGAACTCTTTAATTTTTCCTAGATAAGCCATAGTAGCAGTTCTTTGCAACATGACCAGATCTATTAAAATTGTAACACACCACTAAATCCTTCCTCATGTAGCTCTCAACTTGTCTAGGTGGATCATTCAAGCAATGTCTAGCAACATGACCTTTCTTATGGAAATTGTAACATACCACACTCTTAGCTTGCTCACTTATACTATTCTTCCATGGATGAGCCTTTCTAACATACCTTCTACACTCCTTTTCCCTATGACCAAATCCATTGCATGTAAAACAACCATTGAAATATTTTTCATACCTTGATGCATTAGGCTGCCTAATAGGCCTTGGTTTCACATTGTCCTTCATGAGTGTCACCTTCTTCTCTTCCTTGGTGATAGGTTCACTTGATTATTTTCTTGAACCAATGTCTTCTTGCTTCAATTTTTTTCCTTTAGACTCCTATTTAAAGCCCAAGCCAGTCCTATCATTTGTTGCCCTTTATTTTCCAAGTAGGTCATCTAGATATTTTGCACTTTTCTCAAACTTCTGAAAGGACATAGTCTTCTTGCTAGCATTTAGTATCTCATCCCTCAGATACTCTATATCCTCTTCATATTTTGAACAATTGTTCTTGACTTCCTATCTCTATCAACCCTTCTGTTTTATAGTTATTTTAATCATCTAAAACCTTTCTTTTTTTGCATGATCGGTGGCTTATTTGAGTTTTCCATAGAATTTTCCTTTGTTCCGCGGCTTATTTTCTTATTGTGTGAATTTTTTTATTGTTGTGTGGCTTATTGTTTTGATGTGTGGAAATTCTATGTTTTGCATGTCTTATTCAAATATTGCATGGCTTATTTTAGTGTTGCATGGCATTTCTATTTTTACATAGCTTATTTAAGTATTAAGCATCTTATTTCAGTTTTGCACGACATTTTTTTCCTTGGCTTATTTAAGTGTTGTGCGGCTTATTTAGGTGTTGTATGGAATTTTTGTGTGTTGTGCAATATTTTTCATAGTTTTGTGTGAAATTTTTAGTCTTGTGTGAAAATTTTGTTTGTTTGATGGTTTTTGCATTGTCCTTTGTTCTATAGACTTGTCTTTCTCTCGCAGAATTTTTATTGTGTCTCGCGGACTTCCTTTGTTCCGCGGATAGTTTTTCTATGTTATGTAGAGTTCCTTTGTTTCGTGGATTTCATTTTATTCCATATATTATTTAATTCATGGAATTATTGTGTCTCACATACTTTCTTTGTTCCATGGACTATTTTTTGTGTTTCATGGACTTTCCCACGGGCATTCCTTTGTTTGCATTTTTCCATGGAACTCTAAAAGTTTAAAAATCCACGAAAAATTGTTTCATGACTTCGAACTTAGAAATTTTAGTATCTTCTTTATTCTTTCCTCATGGATGCTCATGGGTTGTTATTTTTATTTTAAAACCTCTTTCTTGAGTCTACATACCTTGTTTGAAGGTTTTCTTGAATTTGTAAAAATATTAATTTTTATAATTCTCTAAAACATTATTTCCTTGTTTAAGTGGCTTTTAAAATTTGAAAAATCATTCTATTGCCTTACGACCTTTTGTGGCTTGTTATTTATGATTTTGGCCTCCTTCTTACTTCTTATACCTTATTTGAGTGTGTTTAATTAAGTTGCAGTATTTCTTGTTGTTTTAAATCCATTGAAGGTTATTTTCTTCTAATTATGGATATCTACAATCACATTACTAACCATATTTAACACTATTTTTTCAAATTTGTATTTTTAAAAAAATGGCTAGTTTTTCTAACTTTTAAATGGATAAATAACATTTGCTAAATGGTAATAACTAAACTATTTATAGATTTAGGCTTAAATATATCCTCATGACAAGAAATCTTTGAGATCTAGTTGGTGGTGTTGAAAAATGACCCAAAGTGGGAGACAAGCTACACTTGAAAACTTGAGTATATTTTCCGAAAAATCCCATAAGGGCATGTAAATCATTGTGAAAACTATCAAAGATGAATTCTTGTTGTATCTAGGACATATGAAGCCTCCATCTAATGCATGGAATCATTTTCATACTATGCATGAAGGAAGTCACCTTTTAAGATGGAATTGTTTACAACTCCAATGAAAGGAGATGAAAAGATAGTTAATCATCTAGCAAAGATTAAAAACATTAAATCTCAGTTAAATGTTTGTAATTGTGAATTATTTCAAGAAGTTGTTGTATTTTATTATTCATATTAGTATACATGAAATATTTAGAAAGTACATTTCTATTTTAAATTCTAAATATAAAAATGAATATGATTTACTTGATTTATATACCTTATCTTCTCTACTCATTCAAGAAGAAAGAGTAATATAGAAATTTGAATCAAAAGAGAATGTATCTCAGGCATTGTTCTCCCAAAATCATAAATCATTTAAAAATAAGAATAACAACAATACTAATCAACAATCAAACTTTAAATCTAAGTTCAAACCTAAGAATAATCAAAATTTTAAGGTCAAGTTTGATGGCACATGTACCAAATGTGGTAAATTTTGTCATAAATTAGTTGATTGTTATTCTAATGTTAATAAGGTTCATAATAATGATGAAAAATGAGTTTTAACAATAAAAAGAAGAATAAAAATCAGAATCATGCTAAAAACCAAGATAATAATGCTAAACAAACTATTGCTCTTTATACTACTCTTTTAGCCTCTAATGACAATGAATGGATTCTAGATAGTGGTGCATCTAGGAATATGACATATATTTATGAAATTTTTCTAATGCTATACAATTTCATGAGAATACATATCTAGGTGATAATTTTGTCATTAGGTATGAATGTTGTGGTAATGTTAAGTTAGCAAATGGAACCATTAGTAATGTATTATTTGTTCTTAACTTAAATAAACCTTTTATTTTGTTCTCAACTAAATAAACACAACTACAAAATTGTGTTATTAAAAGATAAATGGTATGTAAAGAATGAGCTTGGTAAAATTATTGTTGTTGGTTTTCAAAAGAATGGCTTGTATATATTTGAAGGATTTGTTGCTAAATCTTTTCTTTCTTCTACTTCTTGTAATGATATTCAACTATAACATAAAAGGATTGGGAATGTGAACTTTAAGATTTTATATGAAATGTATCTCCTTAACCTTATGACAGTCTCTCCTAAAATGAAATCAAACCATGGATCTTGTGAAATTTACTTACATAGTAAGAAACATGTTGAACCATTTCACAAACATCATGAGCTTGATTCTTCTAACTTGCTTGAGTTAATCCATAGTGATGTAATAGGTCCTTTTGATGTTATTTATATTATTGAAGCCTTGTATTTTTTATTTTTATTGATGAATTTTTTAGAATGACTTGGTCTTATTATATTAAGAAAAATTATGAAGTTTTCTCGAAGTTTCAAGTGTTTAAAGACTTAGTTGAAAAAATGGATAATATAAAAATAAAGAGAATCAAAACTAATAATAGAGGTGAATATGTCAATATGAATTTTAATGAGTTTTGTGTGTACCGTGGAATCCAAAGAGAGTTAACAACTCCATATTCCCCCAAAAAAATTATATAGATGAAATGAAGAATATAACAATCATAAAAATGGCTAGGACCATCCTTCATGATTCTAAAGTGCCTAAGTTTCTATGGGATGAAGACATGAACACTAATGTTCATATCATAAATAGAGTTCCTACTAAATATTTGCATCAAACTACACCTCATGAAGTATGGACCAAACAAAAACATGATATATCTCATTTAAAGATATTTGGTAGTCCTTCTTCCCTTCTAATTCGTAAATTTAAAAGATAAAAAACTTTATCCTACCTCAGGTTATAGAACACACATGGTATATCTAGGCCCACTTCACGGTCTCATTCTCCACATGCATGACATAGTCCTACTCCACACATATTGACACATGCATTTTCACATGACACTAGGTCCTTATATCATGTCCACATGTGTTCCTCATTCACATTAGTAGATAGTGGGCTCTCTCCCTCTATCCTCATTAGATAAATCACTATGGAATTCAAACGTGGGTAAAAGTCAATCTCCCCTCACTACCCAATGACATAATATTTTTATAGGTTGAAACACAACTTTTGAGGGTGAACTTACCTACATGAACGTCACCTTACATACATACACTTTGGGAAAAATATTTCTTCCCTTTCCTAGTTATAGTACTTCATAATATAATAATACAAATACATTCTGTAAAAATACAAAAACATTAGCTTATCTCTTGGTTTGATGTATCTTTGACTTCTTATACTATTCCATGTTGCATTTTTATTATCATGTTATTTTGATTCATAATATGTTTTATTCATTTACATATAAAAAAGTGCATTAACATGTCCTTTGAGGGGAATGTAGGTTATCTTTAGGTTATCACATGATGCATGATGCTTGAAATTGTTTTCTACCGGTTCCACTCTTGCTCAGGGAGCATCTACATTCCCTACTTCTCTGTATTTAGGTGTTATCAATGCAATATATACTAATTTAATTTATGTTTAGATATATCTATTGTGACATGTTATAAATTATCCTAACATGCTAATGGGTGCTTCATGTGTAACATTTTTCTTATAGGTTCACTTCGAACCATGGTTATCTGCTTTACTTGTGTCTTGTCTTCTATGTTTGTGCCTTATTTAAAATTATTTGTGGGCTATGCCCTATGCTTGATGACTTATTTTATTGTATTATCTTGATATAATTGAGTGTTTTATGACATCTCGAGTGGTTTCCCGTGTTATCCACTAGATACTTTCCATGTTCTTGTGTGTTTGACTAGTTTCTATTACATTATGGCATGCTTGTTTATTACTACAATTTTTGCTAGATTTCTTCCCATTGTTTTACATGTGTCATGGTTATTACCATGCACATTACAAATTACCATGCATGATTTCTTCTTAAAATGTGCACCTCTACTTCATTTCCCTCATTTAGATTGCGCTCACCTAGATCCATCTCACACACCCCAAACAAGTGGGGAAATCATCGGGTGATTATTTCACCCTCTCGGTAATCCGAAACTATACACAATGGTACAAATAAAAATTGGACAAAAAGAGCTAAAAATGGTTCAAAATCAGACTTGAGACAAAAACATCATAGAGACAAATGTTCCTAGATTAGACAAAAATGGTGGGCAATAGTCTCCCACCTAGGATTTTTTTTTGGGGAAAAACATGTACTTTACAAGTTTAATAGATTCTCAATGACAATTTTTTCTCGAATCCGAAAATGATACTCAAATAAAGTTTACTATCCAATACATAGGAATACTATTAGTGGCATGTTTCATACATTGAGCAAGGGAACTAGTTATTTTTTTCTTAGTTAGCATCTTTTCTATTGGTATCAAATAAGGAGTAGCACTTTAAGGCATATATAGGGATAAAAATATGGGTAGAAAAATGTGTTATCCGTGGTTAGTTACTATTGTATTTGTGACCATGTATAGTGGTACTTATCCATGGGGAAGCGTCAATGGGTGGAGAGAAAATTTTGCGAGATCTCCTAACACTCTTCCTTTGGTGACGTGATGCCTAAAGCCTCATTATATTCACATTAGTTGAATAATTGATCACTATTGACTTTTCTAACCATCTCCATGGAAAAAACACACACGAACAATTATATCCTTTCTCTCATGAACATTTAAGTGTATTCTATCCTTAATTCACTTAGTTTTCATAGACATTTCTATTTCTTGAGTTAAATTTCAATTTCATATATCAAGATCTTTAACTAAACTTTTTCTTCTTTTGTAGGTCCATTCTTATCCCAAAAAAGGAAACAAAAATGGAACAAGGAGAATTATTAAGCACAAAGTGCTCGGGAAAAGGCAATATTCAGTTACAAATGTAGGCATCATTTCCACTATGCATGCGGAGTTACCCCTAGGGTTCTCATCCCATCTTAGACTCCACAATACACATCCTACAAATATAATTTGACACAATATTAATTCTGACGTATTTCGGATATCCACAAGATACTCTCTTCCCATCTACTTTATGCTACCAAATATTCATTCAATAACATAAAGTGGGGGTAGATACAAAATTATGCATTTATTACTATTACATCATGTCTATAGTATGTCATTATATGTATGATTCCTAAGAAATAAAACTTGACATTGATAATGCTTATTACTTTTAACTGACATTTCTTTATCTTTTCATGCTTTCTTTATCTACTTTTTGGAATCATCCCTTTTCTTTTGGACATCACACAATGTGTTATCCATCTTATTATTTCTTGTTTTTATCTTTGCAGCTCTCCAGAAACTAACACCCAGTAAGGGACAGGAGTTCTGGGTGCTATTGTCCCCTTGGCCACTTTAGTTCCTTTTCCTTGTTTTCTTATGTTTAAAATGCCACATCAATTGTTATCTATTATTAAAATTATATTTATCAATTTCTGTCAGATTTTTGGGTTGTTAATGACTAAATTCAAGCAATGGAGTAATATATATACATGACTTAATAACTATTCTAAGGGTAAGAGGAAAACTAGGCAATTTGGCTATTACTTTCTTTCTACTACTTGGGAAAAATGAACACTTGAGGAATGTATTTGGGATGTATTATTCATTACACAAGAAGGGAAAATTATGAAGTACATCACACACATTCATATCGGAGAGAAAGTAGATGTAGCCCACTATCTTGGTGTGGTGACATAAGGGTAACCTAGCTTCAAAGGACACGATTATATCACACACATACTAGGACTACATTGAGTCTGAAATGTAGCGTAGCATTAGGTAAAAATTAAATTGGGGTGACCACCAAGGTTAGTTTGACTTAAACATATACATATTTAATTCCATCTAATGTGTGTTTGAGCCTTATTCATGTAGTTAGGGTTTATTTTGTAGGTACAAGTGTGATAGGAAAAATCTACAAAAAGTCTAAGTGATACAAAAATAGTAAATTAGACATGATCAAACCCTAAAATAATAATATCTACACTCACTTTTAGGAAACTAGCACCTAATTCAAACACCAACACTTGGGGCGGTCTTGTATGCTTCTTGGCACTTCTTTCTAACATACATGTAGATCACTATCTTCTAGATAGAGCATGCACGATCTATATTGAGTCTATCCCATCATATTTTCATTCCATATCTAGTCAAGACAATGATTTATTAGCTAAGTCACTCTTATCCTCTTATTACTTGTACTTGCTTTGTCATTGCATGTTATATCTTATGTGTTATGATATTATCTAATTTATCTCAGTCCTTTGATTAAGATTTAAATTTCTGTAAATCACCATAATATTGATGTTGGTTTGATGTGAACAATGTTGGATAAATGTATTTTTTAATATTCATTCTTAATTCGAGTTGATAATATTTAACTTGTCACTACTACATAAAGTGCAATTCACGTTAGAAATAAAGTCAATTTTACACCACCCGGTATATTTTAATTAATCGAGTGGTGTAAATGTGATGGAAATTTGATGCAAAATTTCAAGAAAATATGACGTAAAATTTTGGTGCCAATCTAATGTGATTTGCATAATATTCTTACATTTAACTTGAAACTTACCATGTTTAATAATTTCATGTACCTTTTATTTATAGTAATTTTACAAATAAATTGTAAGGGGTAACAAAAAAACATCCCAAATTTCTTTACACATCTCGGATACCCATTAATGACATAAAAATTGATTCCCTATCCCTGACACAAAAAACCTATAAAGTATTGTAAATAATGGAAAACAAATTAAAATGTAAATTTCAATTCTATATGGTTTTGTTTGGCGCTAAAAATTTGTCAAAATAAAGTGAAGAGGCTAGCGTAGCTCATGAATACATTAATATTTTTAAGATCCACATTACAAAGACTCAAATGAAGTCTCGGTCAATACTTATAACACCTACAAGTTATGATTATGCATCAAAAATGTAAACATGAGCGTGCAAATGTGGTTTATCAACTAGTTTTAACCTATATTTATCAAGCGATTCCATATAACAAGTAGCACTAAGTTGAATGCAAGTCATTTTTATATATAGGTCAAGAGTTTGAAACTTGTAAATACAATATAAATGGATAAATAGGTTACATTGGTAATTTCATGATAAAAAATTATGCTAATTCCCCAAAACTTGCATCCAAAAACACAAACAATGTCAATTTTTGATGTGAGTACAATCCAAAATGAAGAAAAGTTGTGCTTCATATACTTGTATGTGCTTAGTAACGAACATGTATCATAGAATTAATACTAACAAGACATTAAATATGATATTGCATACATAAACATGAAATTAAATGAGCACAAGACAAAATATTTAAGTGGGAAAACCTTTCGGTAAAAATCCACTGAAAAATCACTTAAGTTTATTGAGAAATATGTATTTAACTCAACACTCCCACTATTTCATGAATTCAAAGTGTCACACCTTCAAACAAGAATTATAAACTTCCATATGCATTATCTCATGTGTAGAGATGAATCTTCACACCTTTCATATCACGTATTATTAATCTACTTACATATACAACTCACATACATTCATTTTTCATACTATTTCCTTATGACCAATCTCAAAGAGATCACCTTGATTTATATTAAGACGTGTGACCTATTTGGGATAATCTTATAATTTAAAACCACTTTGCTAACGCATTATGTGGATCCCCATGCTTATATTTTAAATATAATTATATGTCATGATTGTTAGTCTTTGGTGGGTTTTTATTAAGTCAATTTCCCACTTAATATTACAACCTTAACACTTCATTCTCTCTTAGATTGTTTCTTGATAGTCTATGTAATACATTATTAGTTCTTCATCTCCCTTATAGTGATCAAGGGCCAAAATAGGTTCGATAATAACTTCTCTAATCAACCATTTCCATGCACGTTGATGGATTGACGAAAATTTTCCAATATACTACTGTTGTAGCATCCTTTTCAAGCTTATAGAATACTCTTTGAGATATTATGTCTTGTTATTGGACTCTAGTGACTTCACATGTTGATTGTGGCTCTTTTACTTGCATAACATCTTCAATTATTTTCTTATTTCCAAATGATACACCTACATACTCATGGCTAGAAACAATACTAGAATAAAAACTATGAGATAGAGTTGCCTCTCTCTTGATATTATTCATCTCCATTGTGTCCTCATATGTGCCATCATTTTCTATGGCTTTATAATTCCTTTCTTCAGGTTCTGACTATTATATTCTATAGTTTATATGGTTATATATATCCATTTATAAGTGCTTTCACATGATATCTCATATTCTATTTTTTCATTCTCCACCATATATTGATTTCCTTGTTTTCTTTCCTCTCTTGTTGTACTAACTTTCTACCATACTTTCTTGACAAAGTACACATTATCTTAATAATTACTACATGCATCTCTCTAGCTTTCTCTTGTAATTTAGGAATGTGATTTTTCTCTCTACTCTATTTTATGTGTTGCTCACTTTGGATCTTGAATTACTCCTGGTCTTCTATACTCTTTTCTTGATTTTTCTTAACAGAAAACACCCATACACTCATATTTATTTCAGGTGTACTATTAATCCTTCTCCCATTGTATTATATGTGAAGGTTATCAACTTGGTTCTTGACTCTCATAGAGTCATGACTTCTTTACTAGTCTCTTGCTTAACTTCCTTCTTTCTCCACATCTTCTTCATTCCAAATTGAATTCCACATTCTTGAGCTGATCTTTTTGTCTCTATGTTTACATTTTTTACATTTGTACCCATCTTTATCTTTGTATTTTTGAATATGTTCTTCCACCTTGTAGGTGTTTACAAGCTATTTAGTATCTTCATCTTCTTTATTTCTCATCATGGGTGCCTAATTTCCCCATATTCTTCTTGATTTAAGGGATTTCCTTTTCCATACTTTGTACTTGCATTCACACATTCAAAAAAATTGTTAAAATGAAAAATTTGATGCCATGTTGCCCCTCCAAATGTTTGTAGTTGTGGTGTTATTACAACTTTATTTTGAGTTCTCAATAAATCTTCTTTAGCATACTCTTCATGACCTTCTATGGCATCATATAACTCATCCTCATCTTCAAAATCTTTTCAGCATCATAAAATGTCTCTTCATACTCATTATGATATCTTCTACTTTGTCTATCTTCACTCTTATGCTCTTTTTCTTCAAGAGTGGCTAGCAATGCCTTTATCACCTCTTCTTCATCACTTTTCATGTCCTCTAAAAATAGGAATTCCTTCACCACCTCTTCTACTTTCTCATTTGACACCTTTTCTATTTTCACATCCTTACGCATCTCATTTCTTCTTCTTTGTTCGATTCTCAAGAAAATCATTTTATGTCTTCTCCTTTTCACTAGTAGCTCTATAGACCACATCACCTTCTTTCTCATATTTTAACCATATTATTGGTTCTCTTCCATAAGCCTCGGATCCTCTACCATCTTCTTCAACTCTATAATCTCTTATTCCACAACCAACTCTCCCTTATTTAAATCACTCTTCATCATATTTTGACACTCCATCTCAATAAAGACATTTACTCTCTTATATCTTCTCAATCTCTATTCTCTTATTTATTTACTTTTTTATTTTCCCACGAAAGTTTGTTTCACCTTGCTTCTTTATTGATAAATCACCTAGGATTCTTATTTTTCTTCCTATTATTTTGGAACCTCCAAATCTTTTCCACACTGGAACTCTCTTTTGAGTTTATAATTTCTATTTCTCTCACTCTCTCAAGCCTCAATGGGCTATATGGATTATCATGCCATCAACTGATTTCACCCTTATTCTTTCTCTAGTTTCTAATCTTAATCATCACTATATATTATTTTACTTTTATAATTCTCAATATTATTCTTCTATAAACTTATTCTTTCTATAGGATCCCATTGTTAGATACTAATACGATGTAAGTAGATGTGTGATTATTAGTCTTCCTTATTATAACAATTGATGAAAAAAATTCTATGATTAGTTTTTTTGGGGTTCTTAGCACTACCTAGACTCTATTTAATAAATTTTTTGACTTCCTTCACAAGAAAATTACTTTCTTGATATGGAACAAGATACAAATTTAAATGATTACCAAGACTAGATTAAATAGGAACAACACAAGGTTATAAATAAGCCTTATATTTTCAAAATGTAAATTGGGTTTCCTACAATGTTTTAATTTATCTCACCCATTTATTAACCTAATCCATATTTATTACCTATTTGTAAGGATGTAATTGAAAAGAGTTTGTGAGAATCGAATCGAAACGAGGCACCACGAAGTAGTTGCACTCAAACAAAATCGTGATAGCTCTAGTGATAGCGAGGAAAAAATGATCGATAATGGAAGAACTTGCTCAACAGAAACAAAGCTTGCATAGAGGAAAGACAATGATTGTCTTAGCATGCTCATAAATGAATAGAAAGGGTACATATAGGGTGCTTGAGTAACCCTAGTGCATGAAACACATGAAACCCTAAACCTAACCCTAAACCTAACCCATATGAGATGACCCTCCAATATGAGAGGAGGACACATATGATAACTCACACTAACACCCCTCCTTCATCGAATATGGGGTAGCGGATGTGATGAGTCGACGGAAGAGGAAGACACTCCTAAACAACTAAGAAAGATGTGTCAATGGGGTCCTGAGCAACTAAAGGCTTGATAAAGTGCCCATATACAAACAAAATATTTCTAGAAGAAGAAGAAAAGGACTACATAGCCCTAAGAAGATGGGCAGCTGCAGAAGACCTCACCCCAAGAAGAGACCGTAAGTGAAGAAACTTCATCTCAGTGAAGGGCTTGGTGAATAAATCTACAATCTAATCAGCTATCTGAATGTACTGAATGTCAATGATACCATCATGAATAAGCTCCCGTATGAAGTGCATATGGATCTCAATGTGCTTTGTCCACTGATGCTGAATTGGATTTCTGCAAATAGAGATTGTGCTTGTGTTATCACAGTAGATAATGGTAGGCCACCGAAAGTGGATGCAAAACTCTGTCAGAATACCCTATAGCAAAATAGCTTCAGGCGGCATTAACTACTCCTCTATATTCTGCCTCTGTAGATGATATCGTAATTGCATTCTACTTCTTGCTAGACCAAATAATAGGACCCGAACCAAGAGAGAAATTGTAGCCAGAAGTAGATTTCTGATGATCTAAGTCACCACCCCAATCGAATCAGAATCCAATTAAGTCACTATCAACCCCTCCATGATAGTGTATGCCATCAGCATAAGTGCCACAAACATAATGAAGGATCTGTTTAGTTGCTTTCCAATGCAACTCATGTGGCTCCTGCATGAATCTAGACATGATCCCAACAACATATGATAAATCCGGTCGAGTGTGAGTCAAGTAGATCAAGCTCCCAACTAACTGTTGGTAAAGAGTACCATCAACCAAGGGAGTAGAGCAATCTGAAACCAACTTAACCCCGGAAAGAAAAGGAGTAGGAGAAGACTTGCAATCGGACATCTAAAACCGAGCTAGCAAATCAAGAGCATACTTAGGTTGCAAAATCAAGATTCCCGAGTCAGATTGTGAAATTTGGATCCCAAGGAAGTAATGAAGCAGACCTAAGTCAGTCATGGAAAACTTGTTGGCTAAGGTGATCTTCATAGAATCAATAATAGAGGAAGAGATTCCTGTGATAAAAAGTCATCAACATATAGAACAAGAATGAGTATGGAGTCATATTGCCATATAATATAAACATTTGGATCGAGTGACACCAAGTAAACCACTGATGTAAGTAAGAAGAGTCCATCTTGGCATACCATGCCCGAGGCGCTTGTTTAAGGCCATAAAGAGACTTCTTTAACTTACAAATGAGGGAGGAATCTTGGACATAACCCGAAGGTTGTTCTATATAGATCTCTTCCTCTAGGTCACCATGAAGGAAGGCACTCTTAACATTCATTTGATGGAATTTCCATCTTGTTTGCTGCGGCAATGGCTAGGGTCAGTCAAATAGAAGTCATCTTCGCAACTGGAGTAAAGGTTTCTGTATAATCAACCCCAGCATATTTGGGAGAAACCCTTAGCTACTAATCGTGCTTTAAAATTTTTGATGTCTCCATCTACTCCATACTTTGTTAGAACACCCACTTACACCGAATGATTTTTCTTCCTTTCGGAAGAGTGGTGAGATCCCAAGTATCATTCTTCATGAGAGAGGAATACTCCTCATCCATGGTAGAATCCCACTCAGGAATACTAGAAGCCTCCCGGAAATACTGTGGATCAGAGGCAGAGGTGAAGAAAGAGTGGGGTCCAATGAAATCTGAGTGAGTATGTCTCATATCCGAAGTATCTCCAACTAAATATCCAACACTTTGCAAATTTTTCCTAGCCTAAAGGGGACCAGGAGGATCAGGCTCAGAGTCGAAGATTCTTCACTTGAGTGAGAAGGGACATAGTCCTCATCATCACTATTGTCAGAATCAAAAGATTCAAAGATATGATGGTTGGGAGGATCCGGAAGAGGAGCACACTCAACAGTATCATCATCTGATGAGTCAGAATCTAAATCAATGAGCTGAAGAACCTCAATAGGTGGAGAAGTAGAAGTCAAATAAGACTCATCAAACTTAACACTTCTCTCAATATACAGCTCATGAGAAGTAGGATTCATCAATCGATATCCCTTCATGCCATCAGGATACCCTACAAAGATACAAGGTTTGGATTGTGGTTCCAAAGCCTTGCATTTCTTCTTGGGAATTTGAGCCATAGCCTTGGATCCGAAGACTCGAAAGTGCTCAACATCAAGCTTACATCCAAACCAAGATTCAAAGGGTGTCATCCCTCTTATTGCCTTGTGTGGAACACGGTTCTAAATATAATTTGCACAGTTCAACTGCTTTCTTCGGCCAAATCTTTGCGGAGGAAGAGACTTGAGTGAATCATACAAGTGGCCATCTCCTTGAGTATGGTTCTTTCTTTCTGCCACTCCATTCTCGCAAAGGGCTATAAGAAACTGTATACTACGAGAGATCCCTTCGTAAATACAGAAATCCATGAACCTATTGTTTACATATTCACCTCCATTGTCGGTTCAAAGAACCTTGATAGACCGTTCCACTGCTTTCTTAGCAAGAGCCTTAAAGTCCCGAAAATGTTCAAAGGCTTCGACATAAGCTTAAGAAAATATACCCAAGTGTATCGCGAATACTCATCAATAAAGGTTAGCACATAAAGAGCTCTAGTAAATGAAGGAGAAGGAAATGGACTAGAAACATTGCTGTGAACAAGATTCAAGGGACGAGTGGCTCTCCAGGCTTTTCCTTTGTCAAAGTTCTTTTCAAGATGTTTTCCAAGGGTACAACCCTCACAAAGACCCTTAGAAAACTTGACGCGAGGCAACCCGTTGACCATTTCATTTTGAATCAATTGTTCAAGGTAGCGATAATTTAGATGTCCAAAACGCTCATGCTATAGCTTACTAACCTCATTTGCATGAGTGAGCAAGGAAGTGGGTGTAGAATTAGAAGTAAAGTGGGAGAAGGTGTACAACCGTGAATGGTGATCTGCCTTTCCCTCACCCACCGTAGTGTCAGTGTCATTTAAGCTCATGAATAATTACCAAGTTATGACCAAATTCCACTCGCATTCCTTCACCAAGGTGAGTAATTTGGTAAATTGATTTGAGATTGGTAGAGAGATCAGGAACACTCAACACTTGGTTAAATGTCCCCCATCCATCTCTACCAATCCATTCTACTCGAAACCAACACTGCGTGTCATTACCCATCGTGATTTGGGACATTCCACAAGGTTCGATGTTAGAAAACTCAACATGTGAAGAACCCATGTGGTGCGAGGCACCGAATCTATAATCCATGTCGATGAAGGAGTAACTTTGGCTACAAGGGCCTTTCCTTTCTTCTTATCATTTTTAGCACCTTTTGCAGTAGAAGACTCGGCCTTCGGAGCATTTTGTTTTATGGATTCAGGAACACTTATTTTATTTTTCTCAAGTAAATGAGATAAGTGATCAATCTGTTTCTTAAAATAGTGTTGCTCATCGTGACCAGTCTTCTTGCAATAGGAACATGAATACTTGCTTTTCTGTGCCTTAGGCTCAGAAGTCGAAGTGTTTGTGTCATTTTTAGGTTTGATCTTGGTTTCTTTCTTAGGTTGATCCTTTGTTTCCTTCTTCTTTTTAGTCTTCTTTCCTTTGTAGTACTTGCTACAAGGGCACGTGACTTGGACTTAAGAGACCCCATTTGAATGAGTTTGTCTGTTCTCAAATGAGTTGGGACGAAAAACAGCTTAAAGGAGGGCATCGTCTAAGTATCGCCCAAAGTAGCTTTTGTAGCATAGAAAGTTGACATGAAGACAGAATATTCGGGACCTAGCTTAGAGAGAATCGACAAGATCAGTTGAGAATCTTTATTTTCTACTTGACATCCTTTTAACAATAATCTAATGTGGACAAATTTTGAGAAGAAGGCTTGTAGGTTTTCAAAGTCACTAGGATTTAACCCTAGTAGTTCATGTTCCAACTCATGTGCTCTCATGTCATCTAGTTGTCCAAACATCACATCCAACATTTTCCACATAGATATAGGTGTTTCAGACGCCTCAATGTGGAAGAGTAATTCAGGAGAAATGAACATGCAAAGAAGACCTAAAACTTCATCACTACGGTTTAACCACTTATATTTTTCAGGTTCGTCATCTGGTTCAGTCTCAATTCCCATGGTGATGTGGAATAACCCTTTACCCCTTAGTTTCATTATTATTTTCGATCTCCATTCGAAAAATTTGAACTGTAAGCAAAGGAATTGAAAGTGCATCCATAGTGAGAGAGAGAGAAAGAAATGCAGAAAAGAAACACAACCACCCAGGACAATAACAACCCCCTTATTTCGACACTTTATAGTTTAGTGCGTTGATTACAACCAGATGCGACTATGTTCTAAGAACCAGTTTGTCACTCACCTTGTAATTAGCGTAATAGCGCAATGGTGGAGACAACAATCAAGGTTTGTAGGGCACAACAGATCAACACGACAAGCAAAAAAATAGAAAGGAGGTGAAAGCCAACCCTGGTGGTGAGAAAAAAATGTCTCACATCACATGAAATAATCCCTTTTTCGTAAGACTGTGGCGGACGTGCTCACAAGTCCACGAAAAAAGGAATAGAACAAAGCTCAAAAGAATGAGCTGAATTAAGCAATACAAAGACACCCCCAAAATGTGGCACTTTATAAAATTAGTGTGTTTACAAAGCTAATGATCCCATCATCTAGAGTGTGAAAAAACATGCAACTTTGACTAAAGAAGTGCTCAAAACCGAGCAACGAGTCAAAAGTTATAGCAAAAACCAATTCCCGCAATTGATGAGAAAAAGCCAATAAGCCTGCAAATGGATTAAAAAAGCACCCTAAACGCATGCAAAAGGTGTCGTATGTATGCTCGTTGGAAACAAAACAGAATTTGAGATAGGGTTTGTTTGTATTGCGAGGGGGGATTAGCCACCTACCAATCCCAGACCTCACCCTTCGTCTTCGGCACTCGACGGAAGGTTAAAAAAACAACAAGCCAAAAGACCAAATTTTATAATGCCAAAGAAATAGTGTTTAAATAATGTGAAATTAATAAAAGATATATTTAATTAAATTAAATCTACTGAATTTTGAAAAAGGCTTTAATTAAACAAATCACTGAATAAAGCACTTTTTTGAAGATTTTCTAAAACTTACAAGTGTTAGAAAGAAGGCGTTTAAAAAAAGAATTTTAGATGAAGATTTTTTAAAAGATTGAATGCTTCTAATTAAAACAAATTTCTAAATTGGTTATAGAAACTTTGATATATATAAAAAAACTCTAAAGTTAAGAATTTTAAAAACTTACTAAAAAGAAGGATTTGTTTTACCAAACAAAACAAAAACAACTTAGCATGAAAAAAAGTGCACCCGTTTTGTAAAAAAGTTTTTTTTTTTGTTTTGAGTAAGATTAAAAAGAAAGAAATGAATTTAAACTTACCAAACCCGACTGAGAGGGACAGGCCGCACCCAAAACAAAACGTAGAGAAAAACAACGATTGCGAGCCGCACGAAGAAGCGAGATGAGGGTTTTCGAGCCGTTTTGGTGTGGGCACCAAGGGGAGGAGTCTACAGTCCTTTGCAAGAGATTTAACAACCTATACATAAGATTTTACAACCCCTTCAAGGAAAAAAAAACGTGGCAGAGGTTAAAAACGCATGTGAATGAAAAAAATTGCAGGCAGGCCGCGCCCAGTGAAAAAAGGATGGGTTGTCTTGTATTATGAACAGTTTGAATAGTTTGAACAGTCCAAAAATGGTCAGAGGGATAGTAGTTTGTTGATGAGAAACCACGACTGAAGAACCCAAAGATCTTGCAACCACAGACAACATGCAAAGACAAATATCCTGCAAAAACCAGAGATCTTAAAAAAATTCACTTCCATTTTAATAAATGAAAAGAATCTCTATTTTGGATTTTGATACATCCAACTAAAAAAATGAGTTAAAAAAATTTGATTTCTCAAGGTATTTTGAAAAACCTGCACATGACAAGAAAACAAAAACACAAAAAAACTTTCCGAAAGCTTGTTAGAGATATAAGCAAGATAATTTCCAGAAAATAGTGATCAAAAGACTTACATGCAGAGTAAAATAATGAAACCAAGTAAGAGTAATAGCAACAAAAAACAAATCAAGTGCACATTTACCCGATCTCATCTCTGATACCATGAAAAGAGTTTGCGAGAATTGAATCGGAAATGAGGCACCACAAAGTAGTTGCACTCCAACGGAATCGTGATAGCTCCAGCGATAGCAAGGAAAAAATGATCAGTAATGGAAGAACTTGCTCAACAGAAACAAATCTTGCATAGAGGAAAGACAACGAGTGTCTTGGCATGCTCATAAATGAATAGAAAAAGGGTACATATAGGGTGTTGAGTAACCCTAGTGCATGACACACATGAAACCCTAAACCTAACCCATGTGAGATGACCCTCCAATATGAGAGGAGGACACATAGGATAACTCACATTAACAAGAATACTTAAAATTCTCTTCTTATTATTTAGACAATAAGTAGAATGAAAGATGTCTCGATGAGAAGAGAATCAAACTATGACAGGTCTTGGTTGAGTGTATGAATTTCATCATATTCTAACTTATAAACCCAAGAAAATTATTATATTGTCCTTATTGAAATACCCACACTAATTAAATAACCTCTTTATGATGGTCTAACTAAATACTCCTAGTTAATAGTCATTTTCCTCGGTTTGACCTCTAACAGGTATTTACAGAATGTACAGGATGATAGAGATATCATGTAGGGATAGATTCATACATGTATAACATAACCTTAATTCCTTTGTTACTCAATTCTAAGGTATTAGAAACCATTTTATTATTATAATAAATTCTATCCAACAGGGATAAATACAAACTTCTCACAAAAGATAGCTACCACACTAAACCCTATGGCAAAACAAGGGTCTATAATAAGTTTTCACTTGAAAATAAGAATTCTAGAAGAATCTAAGTGATTTTATTCTTTCCATTCTATTATTTTGTGGCATGGTGCATGTAAGTTATAATTTCATGAATTTCTTCCTTGTATCACTTATGCGAGAATTAGAGTTTAGAAAAATTACATAGTTGAATTGGATTTTACCTTCCCTCTTAGCTTAGTATTTTCCCCTCTCATTATTCACATCAGGGAGAGAATTCACTTTCATTTTAGTGCATCACCTTATATTTTATTCAGTATTTCATCTTTTTGAACCCTGGTTCCTTGGAAATATTATATTAGAACTAGTTAGTAATAAAGTATAGAGTTGGTTATATTAGTTACAGTGAACTGGAGTGAAAGGAACCAACCTTTTCACCTAGAGATTGACCTTGGAGGAGCCATTTTCCCACACTTTGAAGGTCTTTCCATGTTTCACTGAGGTGTTGAGCCTAGCTTCAAAAAAGGGTACAACTTCAAGTGACAAAAACCTCCATATTTCATGACAATTTTACCACCTCTTCAAGAGGTTCTCATCAAATAAATTTCATGCTACCCATATTTCTTGTACATATATAAACATTCACACAGTTTTAAAATATAAAAAACATTTATATATTTACGAAATACAGAATTAGGACCTATACACTTAGGTTGAGTTGTTTACACTTTACATTACACATGTTGTTTATCACTATGGCTTTGATATATAACACATCTCTTTATTCTAAACACACATGTATTCATGTGGTATATCAAGTTTGATGAAGGGAAAAACAACGATTGGTAAATAATGACAAGTGTTGGCCGGATCTTTACATAGAATTCCTATACATTTGGAGGCATTTGTTATACACTACACATAGGTGTTATTTTTGCAATATATTTCCTCTCTGATTAATCATTACACTTAATTATATATATATATATATATATATATATATATATATATATATATATATATATATATGATATATATATATATATATATCATGTACATTTTATATTTTGAGATAACACACATGTCTTGTAAATTACTAACACCTCTTGTTTCACATGTCTCTTTCAATATCACTTGTATCATTTCATCATGTTCGAGAACTCTTATTTTTCATAAATACTTGTTTGTGTGTGTGTGTGTGTGTGTGTGTGTGTGTGTGTGTGTTGCTATTTACTTATTTCAATGATTTGGCTTGAGTTCCAAGCTTATATTACGACACCATGGGTGTGCCATATTTTTTTCTATTCCTATCATGTGTGCTCTTATTTGCAAGATTACAAGACTTGATTATATTATGACACTTGTAGGTGTCATATGTTTACGATCTCTATGCCTTTTGTGTGATATTGTTTGCATAATATTGACTCTGAATTCATTGTTGCTGCACTTATTTTATCATACATACATCATTAGTAATGTTGTTATTGTCTTTATTATTTATATTTTTTTCTCTTATTGTGCACCATGGTTTCTACCATGTGAAAAAAATCTTCCATTTTTTAGGTATATGTTCTTGAAGGTGGCCATCTCATGACATTCTACACTCTTCTATAGCTTCTTAGACATCTAGTGCATGGGATAACATATTATATCTTGAGATAAGTACTCAACATGGTTTTCACATATGCCTTAAAAGAGGGGGAACCATATGGGTATACCCTACACTTACATCGAGACATGAGAATACATATAGGATAAAATATAGGTACACATATGATATATGTACTCGAAATATAGTCAAGCATAGATATCTAAAAAAGTAGCACATGTTCGAAATTGTACACTTTGGTTAAGACTATATGTATGGTCATTCCCCTTTAACACATTTCTTCCCATGGGTAGTTACATAAAATTTCTCAAAGAGTCTCATATTTTCCCCTACAACTATAGGTTTTTAACAAAATTTTATATCCATGTTACTCGGTTCAAATCAATGATGTACAAAATCAAATAATTCACTCCTTCACTATGGCACTCAATTTCTACTACAGATCTCATGAATCTTGGGGAATTTGTCTCCTTATTCATATAAATTTTAGTATATTAAAATTTCTACTCGATTTTTAGCACACGAGAAGGGTATGGGGAAATAATTATCTTTTCTAATGTGTGTCCTAATATAAAAACTTGGGATTAGATCCATCTACACCAAAGTGTGATCCATGAGGTTGCGGAAGGTATTGAAGTGGATAAATTCTATGTAGGAATTCCTTCCTTTCCTCTTACATTAAAGGGGAAGATATCACAGTTGTTGAATAAATTTGATACATAGTATTTCTCCTTCACATGGGGTTTTGGTTTCATCATGAAACATACCAACAACAAGCACAATGAGACTTTGAAAAATGAACTTTGAGTAAATAAAAATGGTTCTACACACTCATGTACCTTTTACTTTAAGCACATAATTTTCATTTCATACTTAAAGGGGAGGAAAATGTAGACACTCCGATTTGGTAATTCACTCTTTGACACTTCTAGTTTTGACAATGCACTCTTGTTAATATTAAAAAACCTTTCCACTCCCACTTAGTACATTTTTGAGGTGTTTTTTCTAGCTTGTTTATCTTTGGACACCGATATGCTTGACACATTTTAAGATTACAATGCATAAATTACACATTTTGAGTCAAGTTCGTACTATTTTTTTCATAAATTTATATTTGTTCTTGATCTATCTGCACGGTTTTACACGACATATCCTCCATATTTTGTTTCAATTCAAAATTTCCAAATGAGTCCTTTCTTCCCTATGGTTTGGTATTTCTTCAATACTCTAGCTTTGGAGCCCTATATAAGAAAGTTAACACTACCTCATTTGTTAACCTAGAGATCATATGGAACTACATTGATACACTCACTTCTAACACTTGTAAAAGGAACCCTAAATCTCCCAAAGGTGTATCTACATTCATTAGGGTTGAAATATTTGTTGGTCTTAAGCTTCTTACTAGGTCAAGACATATGTCTCTATCTTCCACAAGAACTAAAACATCCATTCTCCCAGTATTTTAGTAAGATCCAAACTCAACTAAAGATTTTTAAAAAGGTTTCCAAATTGATTTGGATACATTCATATATCACATGCTAGATGGAGAATGATGTTTGGTTTGAGGCCTCTTTAGAGTAGTTCCAATGTCGATGGTGCACGGGGTTCCTACAACCCAAATTATGTTTATTATAGGGATTCCCATTCGTGGATAGCGTTTGAAACCATGTTTAGAATATTTAGAGAGCTTCATAATGTGACCGATAACTAGGGTTTGACCAAAAAAATTCTAGGCATGTGATAATCTTGGGAAGTTATAGAGATACAAATCAAGTAGGTCAAAGACTATATAAAAGATTCAATACTATAAAAATAGACCTAGAAGAAGCTTATAGTCATGCCCCATATTAGTTTATCGTCATAGTTCCCAAAAAAAATATCTTATCCTAAATTGACCCCACGTAAATTTAGATAAATTATTAGAATGGAGTTAGCCATTTTACATGTCTTTGACGTTTAGATGGCCATCATTTTCCACTTCTCAAAAGTGCTTGACCATTGGTATTAAAAAACCTCTGAGGTACTAAGTTTAAATCATCGTTGGATCCCTTTAAAGGCTTGATAGACGTTCATTTTGCTATAAATTTTAACACCAAGCATCAGGCGGGCCACAAGGAAAAAGATCAATGGTCAAAGCGAGGCCCGGCGCTTTTACGATTTTCTCAAAGAAATTAGGATATATAGACCTTAAGTCCCTAAAAATAACCACAATGAATAGGCTTTGGTCCAGGCCTCGGTCGAGGTAGGTTAAAGGACACATGACATATTTGGAAGAATCTAGATGGAACAAATTCAACAACTTGTCAAAAGACACAAATCACCATTATGAAAAACTTCAAAGAAGATGCGCTTAGCGGATGTAAACCCAAGAAATAAACCTTAGTTGATAAGATTTTGGGTGCGAGATGGATGGGTGAGGTAGATTCATGGACGTGGTGAACCCAATAGAAAGATGGCCTAATCGGATGGCATCACATGGAGAAGATCCAATGGTCCATGGCAAACATGTGGAAAAATTCCATTAAAATTTTGGAAAAAGGACTCCGATAGACCTCAAAGCCTTGGAATGAAAATAATTTAATGGAAGGCATCGGGTTTGGATGCTTAGAGAGGTAGTCAAAGGTCAACAAAGAAGAAACGTAAGCATAACCTGACCCCCACAACTAATAAAAAGTGGACACGTGGCAACTTTTGAAGGCAAAGGTATGTAAGTCCACCAAAGTAGGATGTGACGTAAATCCTCAACTAATAATAGGTGAACATGTTATATACATGTAGTCTTCCTATTGGTTCATGTTTCATGGTTGTCATCAAAAGGCTTTCATAGATATGACAACTAAAAGGGGCGTGAAACCTTTCCATTGGCTCATCTTTCACAATCTGACAAATTTGATGAAAAAGTAAGGTATGACACAATGAAATGTGAAGAAGCATAGTGTTGGATGGAAAAAAAGGGGCTAAGTGTTGGGCGTGTGAATGTAGGGCGTTGGAAGAGCACGCGACACTACATTATGGCTAAAGCACCTAGGATTAGAAGTTAGTGCTTTTGTTGGTAAGGCTATTTTTGAGTAGCGTACTAAGCACACAAAGACATGAAGAATTATGGTCCATGCAAGGGTATTTTGGGAACAAGCATCAGCCGAAACCATGCATAGTTTAGGCTAATAATAGGATTTATACTCAAAGTTAACTATAAGAAGTCTATTGTTAGAGCACTTGCATGTTTTGCATCCTTTTTATAAAGGAAAATGCATATTATTAGCATGTGGCCTATTTTGAGATAATGCTTGGGTGGTGAAGGGAAAGATCCCACCCCTATATATATGTATTGATTTGCATGGTTATGGTGGTGTCAATTTGTAGAGTTATCTTTGCGAGGTTTTTTCATGTGCATGACTCATGGAGTTACCTTAATAATGTATGAAGCTTTTGTGTTTTACAATATTTAATACAATGGATCTTGTTTGCTGGATAATGGTGTTGAACATGACTGAAACTGGTTCTTGTATGGTAAATCTTGCTATAGTCATTTTTTAGTTCATCTTATATATATATATATATATATATATATATATAAGATCTAAGATCTAGATATGGGTTATATGCAATGTGGATTGTTTAATGTTGGTTATGAATTTGGATATAAATATTCACTATCATGCTAACATTATATACAAGCAACTCTAAAGAAGGACCTGGTGCCTTTGCATGCTTTAGGTGAGCACTCACTCAAGATGAGTGATGTGTCAATAAATAGGTCATTTATAGTTAATTCTAAGCTGTATTATTGGTTCCATTCTTTGAGACCTCTTTCTTAGCTATTTTTCAGGATGTTGTGTGATGAAGACATACCAGTTGACCTTAGCAAGTGTTGAGGAGTGGATAGTAGATCTGGAAGAAGAATACACTCGGAGATTTAGCACTGGATCTAAGTTTGACACATGCACGTGGGTTGAGAAGAATCTGTATGACTACTTATATGAGAGCTTATTTTCCATATTTCCCATAGAACTATACGAGTTGTTATTTACTTATGCATATAAAAGGAATTAGATGTTTTACACACCTTTATAAACACAAGAAGAATTTCAGGCTCTCTATGATGTTGATCTAATTTGGACACGTGTTGTGGATACTTAGTTCTATGGTGTTATGAATAGCTATATTTTGGAGGTATTTGAGTTTCAATTACATTATCCTAGGGGATCATATCTACACGAATTCTCCGGTGATCAATATCTTGATGGTAACCATGAATTTTGAAGAGAAGCCGATGAATAGATAAACCCCACCACACATGGGGGAAGAAGCAAGTTTGGTGAAGGATGGTGGAGCTAGCAGCAGAGAGGCAAAGAGAAGAAATGTGGATTAATTTCAATGATAAACATGAAAGGGATTTAGATAAGCAACGGAAGGTTATGGAATGGATGGCGTTGTGGAGAGAGATGGCTTGTGAATGATTTACAACTCACGTAGAGGACATGGAGCTAGAGCATCTTGAACTCCCCCATTTGGAAAAGCATGACAGGGAACCCTCATCGGCCTCTTATGAGACCATGCCAATAGAGATAACATAGGCCGTGGGCACACATATTAATCTACCTAGTGACCTAGCCCTTGTGCTTGGTTTTCTAGTTTCTAGTAATACTAGTAATCAACAAGCTAGTTTGAGTAGTAGAGTGGCAAGAGGTAAAATTGACTTATCAAAGAAGTTCGGGGGTAAATCGAATAGCAAGTAACTTTATGGCTAGGCAGATGTCTTCCTGTTGTATATATCTTTCCCAGGTAGATATAGACAAACAGAAGAATATAGAAATCAAAGAAACTCAAACCCCTGACATTTATTGTGTTGCCAACCGGAAGGGCGTAGATAAAAAAGTGTCGACACAAAAATGGATGCGCCCTGGCACAGGAAAGGCGCAGGTAAGAAGATGTCGACACGCCAAAATTCACGCCCATGGTGCAGGTTTGAGGCACACAACACAGAGTGTCGACATGAAAAAATTCACGCCAAGGCACAGGTTGGAGGCGCACAACATAGAGTGTCGACATGGAAAAATTTGTGCCCATGGCGTAGGTTTGAGGCGCACAACATAGAGTGTCGACATGAAAAAATTCATGCCCAAGGCGTAGGTTGGAGGCACACAACACAGTGTCGACATGGAAAATTCGTGCCAATGGCATAGGTTTGAGGCGCACAACATAGAGTGTCGACATGAAAGATTTTACACCCAAGGCGCAGGTTAGAGGTGCACAACACAAAGTGTCGACACCACATTTTCAGCACCTATGGCACACATAAGAGTATGTCGACATAAGGATGGATGTGCCGAGGTGCATCTTCAAGAGGCACAACATTTTGAGCGTTGACACCCCAACAGAAAAGCAAACCACGCGTAGATATTCAGATGGCCATAACTTTTCACAAGGAGCTCGGATTCACGCAAGGTTGGACTTTTCAGAAAGCTTAATTGGGTGAGAACAAGTTCTTCAAAAATGTAAAATACAATTCGCCACTTTTTGGGTTTGCTAAGGTCCTCACCTACCGCCATAATGAGATGAATTAAATGCAACTTGGAGGTGGTTGGGGTAGATTTGGAATTCCTCTCTCTTTTCTCTCTCATTCTTCCTATAAATTGTAAGGAGGGGATTCTTTCTAAAGGTTGGACATTCTTGTTTTGCCCCTCCCTTCTTCTCTTTGGCAGGTGAATTTGTGGAGTTCAAACCTCCCATCTAAAACTATAATGCAACTTTGCCTCTTGGAATCTTGTAGTGTATTGTGTCAATATTTGGAGAAAATAATGCATGTCTGTGGATGATTCTCAACCCTCTCTGTGTTCATTTACATCCTCCTAATCTTTCACTACAAATCTAGTTATCTGTGCATGATCTTGCATTACATTTTAATGGTTTGTGTTTATTGGCAAGACATGTGTTCTTCATTCCTTGGTGCATCACCTTTGTTAGTTTAGGTTTGTTTTTATGCATCTTCTTACCCTGTCTCCTTGGAAATTTAGATTAGGTTTTTGAGTAAACCCTCTACATTTTTATGTGTGCATCTGAACAGAGGAATAGGAACCGGCCTTCATCCAGAGTGCTTTCCCGTTTCACAAGGTCCCACACTTGGGAAAAGCTCCATGTTATGCAATTGCACTGAGATTCTCAACCCATTGAGTTGTAGACTTTCATGGGTGCTTTGTGATTCACCTTCAACACTTCCTTGTTATTTAGAGGTCTAGTTAAAGGTACCTCTTCAGGTGCATCGTCGGCGTACACGTGCAAAAAATTGGACTCACATCCGGGAGTAGTGCAACTTCGTAGACTATGGGAGTGCATCCTATGGTTCAATTATCATTATAGGGGGAGGATACAAAGGTACATGTGGCTTGGGATATGGTTGATCCGGAGGCAAAGGTAACACATGAGATTCTAGATATTGTGGGCATGGTCATGATCAAGCACCAAAATATTTACATGGAGATGTCACTTCATCTCTAGAGTATAGGGAATAGAAGATGCTCTTTGAGCATGTCCATATGTGTGAGATATTGTGGCACGTGAAAGGAATTATAACTTCCGAGCTCAAGGCCACTCGGTTTGCAAACTATGTTGCAGGGACACACGCATAACCGGTACATGAAGTTTGACCTTGATCTGAATTGTGTGGATTATACAATGTTACGAGATTCTTTCCTTAAATAATTTTATATCCTTGAGTTCACGTAGAAAAATATAAGTGCACTCAAGGATATCAAGTAGGGAACTACTGAGAGTGTCTTGGAATATGATGCTCATTTCAAAACACTCTTGTCTAAAAAATCATATAATATCCATGTCACCAAAGATGCATAATGATTTTTCGAGGCCTGATCACACCCTTTAGGAGGGCACTCTCACATAATAATTATACGAGATCTGCATAAGGCACTTGAAGCGGCTTTGTGTCTTTGAGGCGGTTGGGACATAGATACTAGAGTGAGCCCATTCTTGGAAGCTTAGATTGTGGTAATGGAAAAATAGTTGGAGAAACTATCAGCCAATACAACACATGAGACACACACTAGAATTTGGTGCACAAATTGTGAAGTAGAAGGGCATACTAAGGATATTTTTCCTCGCAGATCGGTGCAATCCTTATTACTGGAATGTGAGATATGTCATTTAGACCATGATGTGAGCCACTACCCATTGTTGCAACGTGCAATAAGGAAGAATGTGTCCTGCTCTTTGTAAGATTTTCTAGTCCATAACTCACAATACTAAATATTGTAGGTTGATTGATCAGATCCATGATGCCATTGATATTGGTGTATGATAGACTGGATTTTTGAATAGCTCTAAGGATAAAAGTGAGCAACATGATCATGATCACACTCAAGGGCGCTATGATCATAATGAAGGGTGCTTTGAGGGAGACCATGGTAGAGGTTGAGGATACCATGGTGGATTCATAGGCCGAGGTTGTGGTAGTGGATGAGGTGAGTTCCCTCATGGAACATGTTATACATGGGGATATCTTGACCATTACGGTGTGAGTTTCCTCAAAATGTTACTTGTTCTTTTTTTGAAATAATCATAACTACGAAGAGTGCCCAGACTTATATGAACATTTGAACAAGAAGCAAAAACATGAAAACAAGGGCGTAGGGATGGTTAGAATACAACGTGCCATGGAAAACCAATGGATGCTTTGGTTAGCACCGGATCCCGAGGTAGCACTGTGAAGATTACTACATGCGCTACGGCTGCTCATGCTAAAGAAACATTGCAATAAAGCCTACCATTACTAAGGAGAAGGTTTTACATGCAAAATACCCAAATCTACACATTAGAAGGAGGTTTATTAAGAAACCATGGAGGTACTTAGAAATCTACGAGGAGAAATACATTTTTAAAGGAATAATCACGGAATTTGGAATGAAGAAGGCAACTAAGACTTTCCGGTTGAATGTTGATGATTTGAAGGAAGTATGCAAGATGCTATGTCAAGAGAACATTAGTCCAATATTAGGGAGTTGGTTAAAGGAAACACTCCATGTGCTAGTATTGAGAATGGACGACAGATTTTGCATGCTAATCTCCTTTCTCAAAGCTTGGATTATGACAAGGAGATCACTCTAAATGTTGTTATGGATGGATGGATTTTGAGAAATATTTTTATTGACACAAACTTGGAAGTAAATGTGATTACTTTAGATGCATGGGTTCAGATTGGAAAACCTCCATTGCAAATCGTCTTCCAATGTATTATATATGGAAAAGTAAAATAAGGCCACACAATTTGGAGTCTTGAAGGATGCATCCATTACTATATAGGGGGCCAAGTTCATTGGGGACTTTGAGGTCTTAGTGCTTACATGAAGTGAAAACTTCACATCTCTACTTGGGCACCCTTGGTGCTATGCAAATAATGTTGATCTATGGTTCAATAAGGGATATATCAGTTTTGAGAACAAGGAAAAGTGAGTTATTATCCCTTTAATAGATGAGAAATCTGTACCTTATGTTGAGCTCTTAAGTAAAAATACCTAAATAGAATTTATATGTGCACCATTCGAGATCTAGAAGTGCTTGAGCCATCTACGGAAGGAATTATTTAGTGGGATGATACACAATCCATCAATGATACTACAAGTATTTCCCATGACAGACTGATTGGGCACATGACACTTATGAGATGGTTGGACGTAAGGTAAGAAGCGCAACTACGTGCACAAGCAAGCCGCATTGTGTTAGGTGATTAGGAAACAACCCTATACCATGGTACACTTGCAAAGGAAACCTTGATGTATTCATGTGAGCCATTGAATTCTAATGGAAGCATCAAGTGGATATAAGGAACATGTTAGTTTATACCCTACTAAAGACAAAAGCATGCTTTGGTGGATGGTTCATAGGGATAATATCATATAATGGAGAGAGATGAGAGTTTCCCTATCAGAAGGTTTCTCGAAGTAATGTAAATAATCAAATATGTGAATATCATGGTAATAATCTTGTTCAACAAAGGTGTGAGAGACTCTAGACAGTGGCGTGAAGCTTTATCACCTTCATTGTGGGTGACAAAACTTTATTTCACCTTGCGAGGCTGCACGCGTGTTTGTTATGTTTATGCGGAGTTGTATAGAGAGACTAAAAATTGGCAAGACTTGACTACAGGTATGATCCAAACTTTAGACTACTTCTTCACTAAACCTCTGGTGAAAGAGGCATTACAGGTTATGAAGCGCTTGACTATGGGAGATAGTGCAAAGGATAAAGAACTCATTCACAAGTTATTTTGTGAGTTAGACCTAGAAGTGTGTTTTGATGAAGTAGATGAGATAGATGCATAACTTCTTGAGTGTGCTTTCCTAGAGAAGGAGAAAGGAAATATGGTATATATGGTGGATGATGAAGAAGTTGAAAATTTTCACATAGATCATTCAGAGGGTACACGTGAGGTCTTATGCGGTGTGGATGGGAAGGCGTGTGCCTACCATGAACCTATGTAGACGAAGAAAGTAAACATTAAAATGGATGTTGAACCTAAGGAGGCCATAATTGGAGATTAATGGTCTGACTCTGAAGTGGCTAAGATAATTGAGTTACTATGTGATTTCTAGGACTTGTTTCCTAGAGGCTACCATGAGTTGAAAGGAGTGCATGAATCTTTGGGCGAGATAAAAATAAATTTAAAGGAAGGTGTGTGCTCGATTAGGAAGAGACCTTATAGGATGAACCCTAACCTACGCGTAAAAGTTAAAGAAGAAATTGACAAGATGTGGAACTATGGAATCATTGAGCCCATAGAGTAAGCAAAGTGGGTTAGCCCTATGGTAATCATCATAAAGAAATATGGAAGAATAAAGATTTGTGTGGACTACGGGAGATGACTATTGCATGTGTGATTGATCCTTTCCCTTCATCATTCACTAAAGGAATATTGGAAGGGGTTTCAGGGTGCAAAATTTACTCTTTTACGGATGGATTCCTTGGGTAGCATCAAGTAAGAATTGTTATAAAGATCAAGAGAAGACAAATTTCACCTCCGAATGGGGAATTTTTGCATACATGGTGATGCTATTTGGATTAAATAATGTGCCTATATTATTTTTGCACATTATTATTCAAGCATTCCAAGATTTTATTCACAAATTCTTGCAGGTTTACTTGGATGATTGGACCATGTATGGGCTTATCAAGGATCATTGTGACAATTTGAGGTTAATTTTTGAGAGGTGTAGATAGTTAAACATCTCTTTAAATATCAGGAAGTGCATATTTTCTACACCTTTTAGAACTCTACTAGGGCATATCATCTGCAATGAGGGTTTGTTAGTAGATCCAGCTAAGGTTGCAATCATCTTAGGCTTAGAGGAGCCTACTAGTCAAAGTGAGGTGCACAGATTCTTGGGCCACATAGGGTATTATAGGAAATTTATCAAAGGATATGCTAATATTTCTACACCCTTGGAGGAGTTATTAAAGGGTAAAGGAAAGTTCTATTGGGGAGAACCACAATAGCGTGCATTTGAAGTCTTTGAAGGAAAGGCTTACTACTACACCTATTCTACATTTTCCTTCATGGAATATACATTTTCACATACATGTGGACGCCTCTGGCATGGCCATTGTCCAGATTCTAGCTCAGCCTAGAGAAGGTATTGTAGATCATCCTATTTTCTTTTCTAGCAAAAAGTTGACTCTTATAGAACAAAATTATACAACTATGGAGCGCGAGGTTTTGTCAATGATCTACATACTGCATAATTTTCAACAATACTTTCTAGAAACACCTTTTGTTTTTTATATAGATCAAATGACATTGAGATACTTGGTGAAAAATCCCATCTTACAGGGGCGCGTATGACAATGGGTTTTATTATTCCAGGAGTTTGACTTTATAGTGGTTGTAAAGCTAGGTAAAAGCAATTTTGGTCCAGATCATTTTTCAAGGATTCCATCAGGAAAGGACGTGTAGAGTATTGAAGATACAATGCTAAAGTCACAATTATATGAGTTAAACCACACACCCTTAGAATTAGAGGATATTGTTGTCTTTTTACGAATAGGTATGACACCCAAAGTAATGAAGGCCTTATAAATGAAACAACTTGCAATTCATGTTGCACCTTTCATGTTGATTAGTGGTGACATATACAAACTAGGCCAAGATGTATTATTATGTTGGTGTGTACTAGAGCATGAGAAAACAAAAATCATGAAGGAGGTTTGTGGTGATATTGCAGGTGGGCACTATGTAGGTGACACCACTATGCACATGATTCTACTAGTTGGTTTATGGTGGGAGACCTTGTAAAAGGATTACAAATACTATTGTAAGGCATGTGATCATTGTCGACCTTAGAAAGCTTTGCGCGAGAGATATGGAATGCCTTTTAGGCCTAATATTAATGCATAACCTTTTAAGAAATGGTAAATTGACTTTGTGGGTCCTATTTCCCTATCCGCGTATAGACACTGGATCATGCTACATCATCAATTGTATATATTATCTAACAAAGTGGGAAGAAGTGACACCTATAAAGGATTGTACAACGACAAAAAAAAACAAGGTTTGTGTGGGAAATTCTTACCATGTATGGATGTCAAGTTTGACAAGTGATAGAGACACTCATTTCCTTAATGAGAGCATCAAGATATTATTGGATAAATTTATGATTGCACACCATAAGACAACACCTTGTCACACTAAAGCAAATGAGACTATTGAGGCTTTCATCAATATATTGAGCTTAATTTGAAAAAAATTGTGATTTTGAAGGAAAGAATTAGATGATAAAGTTTTTGTTGTGCTTTGGGCATATAGAACAACCTAGAAATGGTTGAATAAGGCAAAACCCTTCCAGTTGGTGTTTTTCACGAGAGGAATTTATGCCCATGGAATTCATGTTACCTTCTTTTCGTATTACAAATGCATAAGGGCTGACTAATGAGAAAGCATTAGAAGAACGAATTGACAAGTTGATACAACTAGATGAGATGCGTGCAATAGCATGATGGAGTCAAAAGAAAGAAAAAGACAAGAAAAAGGCATGGCATGACATGCACATTAGGGACAAGAAGATTGAGGTTGGGCAGATGGTACTTCTTTATGATTCAAATTTTATGTGCCAACTAGGAAAGCTTAAGGTGCATTGGTTTGGACCGTATGTTATCACTCATATACTTGACTTAGGTGCTATCCAAATAGGGCGCTTGATGGAACATGGTTACTGTTACTTCAATGGGAGTAGGTTGAAGCCCTACTATAAATAAGTCTTCTTGGTGTTTGTAATAAGGCAATATTTCCATTTAGATTAGATTTCCCTTACTATATTTCCTTTATATGTGTTTCCTTCATCGTCACTATGCTTTGTCAATTTAGTTCAGTGTTATGTGTAATAAGTGCGCTTGCGCACTAGAAGCTAGTTACAATCTAAAGTGTTTTTATGTGTAGAGGACTACACATACCCTTAGTGTGGGGTGGATAAAGAAGGTTAGTATGGTACAAAAAATAAATAAACTCATGGGTGACCATAAAGGGAACATGCTTTCAAAATTAATGAAAAATTCAGGAGAAATTGCTCAAAGTTAACACCACACGTAAGGCAATGAGTGCTCAGTATAAAGCAAGGATGTTGTAACATTAGAGACTATGTATGTTGGGTCACATTGGATAAACTAATTTGGCATAAGGAAGCATGGGTAGAGGAGATATGTGATAGATAAGTAGTGGCACACTAGAAAGTTACGACGAGGCATAAAAAGATGAGGCATGAGACAAAGAAGCGCAAAACACGCTCAATGGGAATTAATTCCATGTATAGTGGTAGGTAGAGTAATTAAGGAAGGGGATTTTTGAAACTTGTATTAAAGCTAGAATTTGCAACAACATTTGTTACCTTGCAAGTTTGAAGAAAATTGAGAAGTGTGAAGAAGAGTTAGAGATAATGAGCACTCTGTAGATCGAGTAAACCTATCAAGATTTGAAGCACGTTGTTGAGCATCCAGGAATGAAAGTAGGATTCAAGTGGTGGTGTGTGTGTGTGAGGGGGTGATTGGGGTTTCATTCACATGGTAGCTAGGGTTTTATTTAAACTTACAGGATCGAAGGCACCACATAGGGTTCTAGGCTTTGTGGAGAAGGAGGTTGATGACCCAACAAAAGAATGACTGGTTGAAATGTTATAACCGAAAGAGGTGATTAAGGGGCAGCCATGGGGAGTAGAAGAAAAAAAAACACAGTTTAGGGTTTCAAAATAAGCCACTTTGAATTGAGAAGTGGTTGAAGGACATTGTAGGAGAAGTATACGGAAAAACTAATCGACGGTTGGTGGGCGACACTAGGGTTTGGGACACCTCCATGAAAAGGCTACTCAATAGCGTGGGTGTCATGTAAATTATGAAATTACCCTATGCTAAGAAGCCCAAGAAGTTGTATCAATGGCTCATGTCATGCATGCATGAAGAATTTTTCTACTTCGTGGGTAGGAGAATGAGGATCACCGCCAAGCTGATTGGGAAGGTGACAGGGTTGCGCGACTCAAGATCGAGATCACCGGCAATTTATCGATGATGAGGGCATTGATAGGAAAACAACCATATATCAGTATAAGAAGGTGGTTCGAGCCTTTAAAGTAACCAACATTATAGACATGGCCACTAGGGTTATAGGATGCTTAGTAGGGAGAAAGTTGGGTGCTATTGAGTGGTGGAATGAGGTAAATATGCACTAGTTGCATTTAGCAAATAAGATGGCAAATAAGACATACTACAACATCGTTGGGTACATTGCAGAAAGCTTGGTGAATGAGGCACACATCCAAGTAGATAAAGGTGAGAAAATAACTTGGGGCACCATCCTGTTGTTGATTATATTTAGTGAAATTGGCGTACCCGATAAACTAAGGGAGAACATATGGGAGTTTCCGTTGGAAAAAAATCCCTAGTAAAGAAATATGCTAAGTATACTCTGCATGGGGCTATTTCCAATACATATAAGGAGTGTCTGGAGAATTAGTTTAGAAGGTTGCATAGGGTGTTTGAGGGAGGATGGTGCATTCCTCGTGAATTTCCCAAGGAGCTAGACGAAGAAGCTGAATTTGTGGTTTACCAGCACTTCAGCTTAGGGCGCTTCCATATGAAGTCTGGTGAGAAAATCATGTGGTGTAAGTTTCCATTCACCTTTACTGCAAGGTACTTTAGAGACTCTATGAACAAATTCCATGATGTGCACAAACTCTAATTTGATGCAGATAAAGTAGACACAAATGTTCACATTCTGCGCAAGACCTATGTATGGCCAAGTAAAGAGGCCTATGTTGAAATAATGGAGTTTGACAACATGGACATTATGACTGGAGAGTTTGGCCATAGGAAAAATTGAACCAGGCATGTGTACATCTATATGAGGCCAAGGTTCAAGGATGGCAAGGTGGTGAAGGGCACACATATTAAATCTCTGGGACCTCCAAAGAAGGGGCAGACAGTAGGAACCTCAAGGAAAGTTGCATTGATGCCTCATACTCAGGGAGATCCAGAGACTACAAGGTTAGATAACATCCTAGAGTAGGAGGAACTAGAAGATAGCACCATACTGGTTCATACAAGGAGATTTTTGAGGAAAATACACACATCCAGAGACACTGGCATAGGGACTTCGTAGCCGGTAAGAAGATCATTGTGCGTAACTCATGTGAATAATGAAAAGCACAAAAAATATGTTCCAGTAAAGGATAGTGAGGAGGATTCCCCACATCCAAGTACACAGAATGAGGAGGCCATTCCAAGTATGGGAGAGCATAGAGTAGAGGCCTCCCCTCATGTGGAAATGCAAGAGGATGAGGATATCGGAGAGGGAGTAGTCTCTGAGACTATAGAACAAGGCATGAGTGTCCATGAACAATGCTCAAGTGAAGGAGAAAGTAGCATCGGTGGAGACACAAAAATCTTAGTACGCCCCAAAGCACTAAAGGAAGGAGAGAATGAAGAAGAAGTAGACCAGAATGTTGGTGAGTGGTAATGCGCTGCAACAGATGCGGGAATTCTTTGTCAGAACAAGATGAGGGTATTTCTTTTCATGAGGATTTTAGGGAACATATAGGTCAACATGAAGATGAAGAGGTAGTAGGTACTTAGAATTTGGGCTATATGGATGACCCATCAAAAATTATTTACACCTGATTTCAGAGCACTCTACCCAACAAGTAATTATATGGCTGGGATTGGATGGACCCAGAGATGGAAAATATGCGCACTCGCAAGTAGCTATCATGGAGTATGTAGACTCACATGGATGAGCCTGAATTTGATGTCTGTGAGGAGGTGTGTAGTTTGAAGAAGATAAGGAAGGTGCCACATACATGCCATATGACCATCAAGCCCACGTAGGTTTTAGATGAATGAATGAGTAACACATTGGTTAAAGTGTCAACAAAAGTAGCACGCCATAATATTGATAAGGAGGAAACAATATGGGTGCTATTGGAGTATAAGAAGGATAATGACATATAGATGAGGTGAATCACCCAAGAGAAGGATAATGCAGTGGTTGAGGCACAAAATGTTAAGAAGATGGCTGAAAAAATAGTGGATGAGATCTTACAGAAGAGGCCCGATTTTCAGGAGAAGGTGCCACAAGATTTTAAGTTTGAACTGCATTATCTACACACAACAGTTTCGTCTACTTCTAGAGGAAGGACCAGCACACCTCCCTAAACAAAAGGATGCTACAAAAGAAACATTGAGGGCCAAGGCTTCAATTATAAGGAAGATATCTAGCTATGAGGTTGTTTTACAAGCCTTAAGGGATGAAATGAAGAAGGAAGATTCGGTGTTGGCCATGTGTACAACACTTGATAAGTACATGAAAGAATGAAAGTAAAGGAAAATGAAGTTCTGTAGGTAGAAAAGGATGAAACACTCGGGTGCAAAAAATGGGTTACCCTGGTAGAAACGAAGTGTGACACACTGGATGCTGTAAGGAAACAACATATGGATCGAATCAAGAGCATTGGGAAGCTCATTTCCACAAAGATGGATGTCATGGAAGGAATGGTCTCAAGTATGGCTAACATCCTTATAATTTTAAAGAGTGAGGGTGGAAACATGATTCTAGATGAGTTAGATGGCATCATTTTGGACATCCCTGATAAGGCAAATGCAACGCTTAAGGAATGGTATGAATTTGAGGGGGAAATTCAAAGTGAATATCCAAAGTTCATTCTACCAGAGGAGGAAAAGGGTACAAAATAAGATGACTCAACGTATTCTTTATTCTTTAATTTATTATCCTATATTATTTGGAATGACAAGGTGATTACCCATTATTGGGGCGGTAATCTATTTTAGTGTGGGGTAATATTAGATGGAGAAAAATGTGTTAAGTGTTGGACACATGAATGTAGGGCACTTTGGAAGAGTGCGCAATGCTATAGTATGGTTGAAGCTTTCAAGATCAAGAGCTAGCCATTTCTATTGGTAAGGTTATTTTGGAGTAGCATCTTGAGCACAAAAATACATGAAGAATTGTGGTCCACACAAGGGTATTTTGGGAACAAACATGAGCCAAAACCATGAATAGTTTAGGCTCATAATAGGATTTCTACTTAGAGTTAACTTTAGGAAGTTTATTGTTAGAGCACTTGCATGTTTTTCATCATTTTTGTAAAGGCACATGGCTATTATTAGTATGTGACCTATTTTTAGATAGTGCATAGGAAGTCAAGGAAAGACCCCACCCCTATATATATGTATTGATTTGCACAATTACGGTGGTGTCAATTTGTAGAGTTATGTTGTAGGTTTTGTCGCACACATGACTCATGGAGATACCTTTATAATGTATGAAGATTTTGTGTTTTATAGTATTCAATACAATGGATCTTATTGGTAGGATAATGGTGTTGAACATGACTGAAACAAGTTCTTGTATGGTAAATCTTGTTATAGTCATTGTTGAGTTCATCTTATATATATTCTAAGATCTAGATTTGGGTTATACAATGTGAACTGTTTACTATTGGTTATGAATCTGGATATACATATGCACTATCATGCTAACATTATATACAAGCAACTCTAAAGGGGGACTCGATGCCCTTACGCACTTTGGGTGAGCACTCGGCTCGGGTTGAGTGATGTGTCAAGGCACGTGTGGGTCATTTACAAGTGAATTCTAGGCTGCATCAAGTGGAAATTTTCTATTGACTCATATTTCTAAGGGACCGAGAAAAGAGTAGAGGAAAGTCCTGACAACCCAAGGAGTATGGAATTGTTTTATCGGCTCACCTTCTTAAAGGCCATAAAGTGCATAGAAGAAAAAGGAGTAAATCTTGATCCCACAAGCCAACCGAGACCGACACATGAAAAAGGAAAATTTAATGCACACGTTGGCAAGGGTAATCCTCTCGAGAAAATCAAATGCTACTACTTTTCATTCTCTTTCTCATCCCGACATGCGAGAACTTCAAATGCTCATATCTTCCAATTCACTATTCCAAATTGAAAAAATATCTCTTGTTGGAAAGGTCTCCTTGATCCCTTTAATTTTGCATCATTAGAAGCATTTTTATGGTGATTTTGAGAGAAAAGGAGGAGAAACAATTCAGGTATTAATGAGTAGTTACTGAGATGGATGAACCCCTTGAATTGATGAAATATGGGCTTTGTAGACACAAAATTATGAACTTTACACATAATTTGGCCCATCTTGTACTACTATTTAGAAGGTTCTCAAGCATACAAAGTACTAATTAATCCCACCTTTTGTCCATCTTTATTTTACATTTTATTTCCTATTCCTCATGTATTTTCCATCACTTATCCATCCATTTCATGGCCCCCAAAATTCTATCCTTAAATCGGGTGCCCAACATGTCTTGAGGTGCCCCAATCTATGCAAATCCTATTTCACTCCTTTTTTGGTCATTTCTAGTTCTTGGTCATATTTATCTTTTTCTTAGTCGGCCTTATCGGGATTAATTATGAAATTAAGCTTGAGAGCCCTATAAATATAAACCTATAAGACCATAATGAGGGTCTTAGGTCATAACATTACACACTAATATCACTTGCATCGACATAGTGCCATGCATCAAGGCTAGGAGATTTACATCACACACATTGCATAAAGGGAGGGATTTTATTCTATTCCATACACACATGCTATTTACATTTTCTATAGTTACTTTTTTCACTACTTCACAAAGTGCAACTAGCACAAGAGCACCTAGGGCATGACACGCGCGCGCACACACACACACACACACCCGAACTACATCTAGGTCTAAAATGTAGTGAAGTGCTTAGTGATAAGACCATAAATTTGGCAGATGAGGTCAGTTTGACCCATTCATATGCATATTTTATTTTTCTAGGGTTTGATACCTCTCTTTGCATTGCAATTCATTTTCCACTCTCATCTAGAAAATCTAGTACAACAAACAGGAAGGTTCGAGAACCATCTTATGATCATACCAGATTACTGAGGTTTTGAGTAGTTACATTGTTTAGAGAACCCGGATAAAAAAGACTAGGGTGCTCTGGGTGCCCCAAGATACACTCTCGAGGTCCTCCAGTCACTTGATCCTCTAGATCTACCCTTTGCGGGGTCCTTAAGTGTTAAATCCGCAATTCCAAATTTTATTCCCGGACTTGCAACAACTTGTGACCATCTACAACAATCAGCTAAGCCATTTCTCCCTACTCTCTTGCACATCTAGGGTTTCATTTTACTTAGCATATTTATTTACATCTACTTTATGTTATTTACTACATTTATACAATGTTTTAGTCCTCCTAATTAGATTAACTAGGATTGTTATTTCCTTGCACTTAGTTCCAATTTTAGTTAATCATTTTGGTGAACTTGATGTCCCTTCTACCACCTTCTAGGGTTTTGTCTTCCCATCCTTTTCCACCATGTCATCTCCTTCCTAGGTCATGGCCCAATCTTCGTATCCTACCTATACACCTACCAGATATCTAACATAATTACTTTTTCCATTAACTTCATAGCGTGCATACCCAACACCCCCACTTTTTATGCCTTCACCTAACCCATCCATCAATGTTGTTACTACCCACCACACTCGCATTACTCCACCCGTCTCTCCCTCCATTTTTATTCCTCCACTAGTCACACCTGCCACTCCATCAACTACTTCTAAAGGTTATGATATTATTGACCAACTCAAGAATACACCCACTAAAATATCACTTTATGACCTATTACGTACTACGCAGATTGTTGAACCACACTCGAGGCTACCCTTCACACTATTCACATTGAACGTGAACAATCTACTAAATCTTTTACCCATCTCATTTAGTCTCTTTGTAGTTTTCCTTGTTTTGTCTCCTTTATAGATGACGACATATCACCCACTACCAAAATAACCCTTGTGCCCCATTTCTCATTACCGTTGTCATTAGCACTACTTGTATCAAGCGTGTCCTTATTGAAAATGGGTCTGCCATGAAAATTTTTCCCATTCTCTCTTACAATAATTAGGTATCAATGATAGTCTCATATCCTGTAACTCCACTCTCATCCATGGTTACGACTCTTCCACTCGCACATGTCTCGACACTATATCCCTCCATATTTGCGTTGGACCTAAAATAGTTCTTACTGAATTCTATGTCCTCAATGCTTCTTTTCAATTCAATCTCCTCTTAGGTAGACCTTGGATCCATGTCATGCAAATTATACCCTCCACCGTACATCAATGTGTCAAATTTCTTCATGATGGTTATGAACATATTGTTACCACTGACCCGGAACCCTTCAAATATTTTCGCATTGATCCTGTCACTTCTATGCCTATCCCACCGCCTCAGTCCATTCCCTATGCTCACCAGAAAATATGATGTCGGTCAATCTAGTGTACCCACCTCTAATATTCCTTCCATCCCTCATCTTGTTATATCTACTACCCCTTGGGTCATCATTTCACCCACTTTATTTGTCCTTGCTAATGCGCCTACCTCCACTTCCCCTATCGTCTCCACTCATACCTTGGATATTATTTCACACACCGTATTTTCCCTACTAGTACTCCACCTCCACTGCCATATACTCTTGCCCCACCTCCAAATGTCTTGATAGCGCTACCCAAACAGATGACATAAACACTAATGGCTCTCCGAGTCGACGCGAAACGAGGTTGATGCTATAGAACTCATTGATGAATCATTACGACAACTTGATTTTACTCCTCTCGGCATGGACAATTCTTATTTTGAAGAAACATTTTTCACTAATGGCCTAGGAGAGTACCAATTCAAAAACCCTCCATCCACTAATGCCATGGTCCTATATAAGGGCTTTGTTAATAGTGTCGACACAATTTCATCTTCCTCTCCACCAGAAGTAGTTTCGTGACCCCCCTTCACCTATACATTATATATCAATAGGACATTTTGGGAACACATTCCTCTTGATCTTGCTAGCTCTGATACTATCTATACATATGATTGCTTACCCAGGTTTGGCATGACACTTAATGACATCTTGCCACCCCTCCATTCACCCCATCTTTATTATGGTTACTTCCATATTACAACAACTTATGGCTTACGGGTTTTTCACTTGACAATATTTATTACATGCGTTTCTTGTGGGTTTCCATTTACAATTGGACGTTCTTGGCTTGATTATATTGGTGGCACACTCAATCCACTTTCTTCCTTATTCTCATTCCTCATGCCTTTTGGCACTATCTCCATTGCTAATGATTCTTCTCCTACATATGTACCTAACATTTCACATTGGTGTGCTCATGGTTTTCCACCAATTAATTTTATGGATGAAGAATATGTGATGAATGCTTATCTCCTTTTTGTAATGCATCTTTATAAGATCTACCTCATTCTATCGCCTACCAGGTTCCCAACATTGCTCCCACCGGTTTCGATCAAGACAACGATGATTTTTTTGATGGCATTTCATATTTACCCATTTCACATTATCACTCGGGGGCATATAGACACTATACATTTCCCCTAGTTTTCATAATAACATAGTTACATTTCTCTTTCCTTTGATCCCTAAGATATAGGCCTATTTATCACAAATTATCCCACCCTCATTACCCAATGACACACTCTTATGCTTTGGTTCACACTGGACTATTGAGGGATTACCATTACACTAAACCCCACACACTTGCACTATAGGACCTACACATTTACATTCCACCATCCTACACCTATACATCCCATCTCTTTATAATATTCATCATCCATATACTACACTAGTCGTCATTACATATGAGTCTAGTTTTCCATTCCATCTCTACATTCTACATTTACACTAGAGTACATTATATATGAGTCTAGCTTTATATCTTACCACTACACATTCCATTTTCTATCTACGCTTATTACTACATATTACACACCCACACCGCATCTATACATCCTATACATTCTACATGCTACACTAGATTTTGTTATACATGGGTCTAGTTTTACCTATCATCATTACACATTCTATTTCTATCTACACACTTATTACATTTCACACATTACACATTCCATACCCACTACACATTCTACATTGCCTTTCTCACACCGTGCATTTACATACCTTACTCCTTACTTGGTTATTTATACTATGTTGTTTTCTACACGCTACACTCACCACCTTATGACACACTCTAGTTCCTCGGTCCACACTCAACTACCGAGGGTTTACCAATCAAATGGACCTTACCTACATGTGACATGTCATCATACCACATTCATCGGACTAGTGACCAATTCTCTAGGCTATATCATCACCCCCACTTAGCATCACATCATGTAGTGGTATACACCTTAGGTTAAATCACCACTCTTTTAATCAATTTCTCATTATCCTCTTACATCATATCATCACATATTCTATTATCCTATTCTAAGTCATTCTGTTACATCATCATTTATCCTACTCATCACTTAGTGGTATACACTTTAGGCTAAATCACCATTGCATTCTTATTCATCATGTGGTTGTCTACGATTAGTGATCAATCACCACCTTCTGTTATCCACCACATACTCATATACGCTTCATACACCCTTATTATCCATCCCATAATGACACAGGGGATAATTTTAGTGGTGAATATTCGTAATATGGCAAATATTCCATTTTAGAAAAAATTGAAAAGGTGAATTTTCTGGCGTGGGTCAGTGACCTGTTTACCTAAAAATTATAGTTTAAATTTTTTTAGGGGTCGGCTTTGCCTACCCTTGAAAATATCCCCTATATAATCCTAGATTATTCATTGGATAGAACATTATTAGCTCACTCATACCACTTGGGGGCATATCTATTATCAAGTACAGTAAACTTGCGAACCAAAAGAGGCCAGTACACAAAGTGCGAGTTTAAAAATATTCATTAGATTTGCATTCGAGTGATAAGTATTTTCTCGGATGCTTGACAAGAAATTTCTACTAATGCGTGACAAGGAGAGTTTTTTGACACGCAACAAGGGTATTTTGTTCATGGCCGAAGACTAAACTTGCAAGGCAAGTCATTGATGCACGACATGAAGTTATTGACATGCAATAATACTTTTTATTGACACATAATAGGAGGGTAGAGGTTGTAGATGCATGACAGGGAGGTTTTGATTTGTGACGAGAAGATTTGCTATCATGCGACAATAAGCTTATTGACGCATAACAACAAACCTCCTATCATGCAACAACAAACTTTGATAGAATTTTTGTTATTATAAATGCGATAGTAACCTTACTATTGCACTTCAGCGAGGGTGTCGAAAAGAACCCTCACTAACACGTGAAAACAAGGTTACTTTCACATGATCGCAAGGTTTCTATCATGCGACATAAGTTTATTGTCGCATGACATGAGGTTTGCTATCACGCATCATTAACCTTGTTGTCGCATGACAAAAAAAAGCTTATCTTTGTGCGTGACGCCAGCCTTTTTGTCACATGACTTGAAAATGAAATCTTCTTTCAGGAAAAAATTTACACACAAACCCCCAAAAATCACCTTTCCGGTGAAAACGATTAGGGGATATTCACCGGGATTTTCCATCTTCAATTTCCCAGAGGTCTCTTAAAATAACCTTGTAGTGACATATTCTTTAGGCTAAATCATCACACATATTCATCCTTTCATCTTATAGTGATATACACTTAGGGCTAAATCATCACTCATACATTCAAAAGTCATTGTATACGTTTATGCTATAGGGTCCATGCGCATCTTTCCATATATCTCATTCCCATACACTCATTCTATAGTGATATACGCTTAGGGATAAATCATCACTCACCCATTCAACAAGTCATGAAATATGCCTTAGCTATATGGTTCATGCACATTCGTTATACAATCACATACTTCATCACTTTGCTTACTACCGCTCATCTCATAGTGATATACACTTAGGGCTAAATCATCGCTTATATATTATACCATGTCTTGGTATAAGCTTACACTATAGGTTCCACACAAATATTCTCCTCATGTCACATTTCATCACTACTACACATACACACTCATCACAACACGCTTAATAGAACTTACACTACTCGATCATTTCCCGATGACGTACTCTCGTTTACTGATTCTTTTTAACTGGAGGAAAAATGAACATCAATGCATACACTTCCATTCACTTGGGGGTATGTTGCTCTATCATTCCATCTTGCATTCCATTCCATCCATCCACAACATATTGCATTATCTTGGTAGCATTTACTCTTGCTTACTAGTGTTTTACATGATCACTTTACTCCACATATTACATTGCTTTATTTTATGTCATTATCATACACACATGTGCGTTCACGTCTTTGTATAATGTGATCACAAATAAAATAAATTTACATGTGGCATGGTTTCTCATCTTCTACCCTTACTATCTTTTGAGTCATTGGGGGCATCCACATTCATCTCATACATATATTATTGTTTCATTTTGTACTTAGCATCTTATACTACTTGTTCATACACACTTTGACATATTGGTTATCACTCTAACATGCTAACGGGTGTTCTATGTGTAGCACTTGTTTTTAGGTTTACATGTTACCATGACTACTTTTTTTTTCTACTTGTCTTCCATTGTTTGCTATTGTATGTAGGCTTTTCCCTTTTCTTGTGTGCACACTTGTCTATTGTTTGTGGCCTTGATGGCCTTGCGACATCATGAGTGATGTCCCATGTTTGAAACCCGCTTTGTGTGGTCTACTTTTTTCTTGTGTGTTTACACTACTTTGTTTGGTAGTTTCTACATTGTTTGCGTATTTTACACTTATTACATGCATGTGTTTTCAGACTAACACTTGTATTGGCTAGTCATCCCCTTTTGTGCATGCCTTGGTATCTACCAAGTGCTTCCCTTTCCCTTGTAGGGTAGAGTTCTACAAGTTAGAGTGTGGTTGGTCCTCTTTTGGGGCCACATTCTCCTTCCAGGGTCATCACATGTGACCCCAAAGAGGGGAGAATCATTGAGGGTTTTCTACTAACACAACGTATTTACATCGGTTTAGACATAGTGAGTGAGTTCATACCAGTATACAAATTTGATACACATTGGCCTTAATAAGACATGGTGTCCTTTAGCGATTATATGAAGCAATTATATGTTTGGGGTTATAGTGGGTGTGCCTCTCTACACTTCTTTGTCCAGTGGTGTCAAATCACCTAATAAACTAGGGCAGTACATAGATCTCTTGATGAATTTCAGGTAGAAGTAGTTAGAGTTGGAGGACATAGAGCATTTCCTCCCTACACTTCTTCACAAAGGTCACATGAGATCTCCCAAAAACTCACGACAATTACATAATATCCTTCTACACCCTATTTCTCGACATGGATCAGGTGTACATGTTCCATTTACACTTTTTCTAGTGTATTTTACATTTGCGTACTTTAAACAACATTTTTACATACATACATATTTGACTACTTGATCATTTTTTCCTTGCAGTCTACCATATGAGAAACAAACAGTAAATTTGGGGACAACAAAACGGACAATGATAATGATAAAACACCGCTACAGAATTTTCCTTTACTAACCATGCAAATACACTACACACATCAACAACTACTCATGTGTTCCTCTTTAGGTTCACTCTCATCACTTTTTATGCAGATTTTTCATCTTTAGAATATAAAATCCTTCACATTTTCCTTTTTTTCATTCCACACTTGAGTCTAGTCCATTGACACGTATTTTTCTACACTCTACATGAATATCAGGTACACATCTCTATCTACTTTATGTTACCAAGCTTTCCGCTCACCAACATAAAGTGTGGGGAAAATATAGACACACAATTATGCACTCTACACATAATTTGGCCTAGTCTTATACAACTATTTAGAAGGTTCTCATGTATACAAAGTACAAATTAATCGAACCTTTTGGCCATCTTTATCTTACATTTTATTTCCTAGTTCCCGTGTATTTTCTAGCACTTATCCATCCATTTCGCAACTACCTCGACATTCTATCCCTAAATAAGGGTGCCCCACCTATACTGGGGCACACCAGTAAGTGCCCCATCTATGTAAATCCCCTTTTTCTCCTTTTTGGGTCATTTCTAGTTGTTGGTCATATTTAACTTTTTCTCAGTCTACCTTGTCGGGATTAATTATGAAATTAAGCTTGAGATCCCTATAAATATAAAGCTATAAGACCATAGTGATGATCCTAGGTCATAGCATAACACACTACTATCACCCCACATAGAGTTTTATCCATTGCATCACTTGCATCCACATAGTGCCATGCATCAAGGGTAGGAGATCTGCATCACACACACTACATAGGGGGAGGGATTCTATTCTATTGCATGCACACATGCTTTATTTATATTTTCTATAGTTCTATTGCTCGCTTTACTTCACAAAGTGTGAGGCACGAGAGCACTAGGGCATGACACACATGTTAGGAAATAAGAGATAAAATATGTGGAATAATCCCTTCTTGAATTGCAACGGTAGAAACTAATATGCGAAAATATATTACATATCTCAAATAAAAGTGTAGAATAAATAACACAACATAGAGAGATAAGATTTAACATGGTTCACCTAATTTGGGCTACGTCCACCAAGAATCACTTGCTCGATTTTATTACAAGCCTCCACTCTCTCAATACAATACCCGAGATCCATTTGGATCTATGCTTAACAAACTCTACTGAATTCACACCCGAATTCAAAACACATCTATGAATACATTTGCTTGTACATGTATCATATGCATAAGACCATATAAATAGATAATTGCTTAAGCGGTTTGATACAAAACCATGGTATCAAAACCACGGGTAAAAACTATGGGTATCAAACCATGGGTAAAAAGCGTGGGTATCAAAACAATGGTACCGAAAAACCATGGGCCCAAAAACAACCCATAATGGTTACCAATTACCCATGGGTTAATAAACCACCCATGAAAATTTACTTGAGGATTTGCCTGAACCCCCGACCCACTCACCGGCGGCGAGACCACCGTAAAAAATACTCGAGTGTAACACATAGAAGGTGTACCACACTCTAACATGAAAATAGGCTCCTGAAACATAACAATTTCCCACTTGGAGACTAATTTCCACTAAGCAAGCTTCTCGACCCTTCATTGTCATCTGTGAAGGCCAACCAAAGCTGAACATAGCTTTAGTTTATCCCTTGTGGCCACCTTGGTCATCATGTTTGCGAGGATTAAGTTGGTATGAATCTTATCCAACTTCAACTTATCTTCCTCCAAAGTGTCCTGATGAAGTGATATCTCAACTGTACATGCTTTGTCCTGGAGTGGAAGGCAGAGTTCTTAGCTAGGTGTATAACACTCTGACTATCACTATGTAGCTTACATTCCTCCTGCTTATGCCCCAACTCCTCAAGTAATTGTTATAACCAAATCATCTCTTTGCTTACCTCTGTGGCAGCAACATACTCAGCCTCCATGGTTGATGCAAGCCACCGGCTTACGTAGTCATGAAATCCGGCTCACTATTGTCCGACCTACAGTGTAAATATAACTTGTCGTGCTCCTCCTGCTGTCTACATCTCCAGCCATGTATGAATCTACATAACTAGCTAAAGTGGTGTTTGATCCATTGTAGCACAAAAGTATCCCCATGGTCCCTCTCAAATACCAAAGGATCCACTTTCTTTTGCCATGCTCTTACACGGATCACTCATAAATCTACTCACAGCTCCCACTACATGGGCAATATCAGGCCTAGTGCACACCATAACATACATCAAACTACCAACCGCTGATGAGTAAGGTACCTTGGACATCTAGTTTCTTTCCTGCTCTGTCTTGGGACACTGCTCCTTTGATAACTTAAAATGGCCTACCAAAGGAGTCCCAACCGGTTTAGCATCCTACATGTTAAACCTATCCAATACCTTCTTAATGTACTCTTCCTGAGATAAAGTCAGCTTTTGTTCCTTCCTATCCCGAGTTATCCTCATACCAAGGATTTGTCTGGCTGCCCCCAAATCCTTCATATCAAAGGATTCACTTAGTTGTTTCTTGAGTACTTTTATTTCCTGCATGTTTTTACCTGTAACCAACATGTCATCAACATAAAACACAGGATAGTATAACTTTCATCCTCAAATTTCTTTGTATACACACAATGGTTAGAATGACATCAAATATAACCTTGCTCCATCATGAACCTATCAAACTTCTTATATCATTGACGTGGAGCTTGTTTCAAGCCATACAAGACTCTTCTTCGAGTTTACACACCATCTCCTCTTTACCTTTGACCTCATAGCCCTCTAGATGCTACATATATAGTTCCTCCTCTAAATCACCATGGAGAAATTCGGTCTTTACATCTAAGCTGTTCTAAGTGCAAGTCTTCATGCCACTATTCCAAGAACAGTTCTAATAGAAGTCATTTTTACTACAGGAGAAAAGATCTCATCAAAATCTATACCTTGTTTCTGTGCAAACCCCTTGACCACCAACCGGGCCTTATATCTTTTCTTTCCTCCTTCGTCTTTAACTCTGTACACCCACTTGTTCTGCAATACTCTTTTTCCTTCCGGTAGCTTCACCAAATCCCAAGTCTGGTTCTCCATGAGAGACTTATGCTCCTCATCCATGGCTTGCTCCCACTTCTTACTAGCATCTACCTGCATTGCTTCATCAAAGCTCTCTGGCTCTCCACTATCAGTGAGTAATAAATAATAAAGAGAAGGAGAAAAACGTTCAGGTTCTTTTCTTACCCTAGAAGAACTCCTCACTTTGTAGGAGTTTGGGGTTCTATTAGTCAGTTCTGAACTAATTCATGGGTCACTTTGTCCCATCCGGAAGATCCTCTACCACTGCATATTATTTCTTAGATTCTTCCCTATTTTCCTACAATGTTTCTTATACATGACTTTCTTATTAAAGACCACATCCACTAGGCTGAATGATTTTCTTGTCCTTAATACTCCAACATTTAAATCCAAAGTCATCACCACCATAACCAATGAAAGTACATTTTTCTAACTTATCCTCTAGCTTGGTCCTATCATCCTTGTCTATATGAACAAACACCACACATCCAAAGACTTTAAGAAATGAATAATCAAATTTCTTACCATACCAAGCCTCCTTAGGTATGCCTCCATCTAAGGTAGTTGAGGATCCTCTATTTATCAAGTACGAGTTGTGCTCACCATACGCCTAAAAAGAAAGAGCGAGTCCTACATGTAACCTCGTGCTCCTAGCATGTTCCATTATTGTTCTGTTCATCCTTTCGATACCCCATTACATTGCGGAGTTCTGGAACTGCTGTCTTTTGCCCTACGAGATTCCATTCTTAGAACATAATCATTAAATTCATTGCTGTAATACTCCCCTCCATTATCGACGTAAGACATTTTAGCTTAAGACTGTTTCATTCTCTACCAAGGCTTTCCATTTAACAAAAGTGTCAAATACATCGATTTGTTTCTAATACAATAAACTCAAACTTTCCTTGTTGCATCATCAATAAAAGTAACATAATAACTTGAACCCCAAGAGATAATACAGTGGCCCCCACACATCGAATGCACCAGCTCTAACTTACTCTCTTTCTTTGTAGGTCCAACCTTGAGAAACCTTACTGCAAACCATTTCCCATATATGCGAGTCCTCACAGAACTCCAAACTGTTTATGTATATCCAGGTAAATTCTTCTTTATGATGTCCATGCTTTGTAAGCTAGGAAAAATACACTACTAACAAGGAAATAAAATACCAATAATCGTACCTCCTCCTTGCGTTTCGTAGAAACCTCGAGAATGGGCTAGGAAACTTGGATTGAGCCACTGATTTTGTGATATGTAGGTGCTTTTCTTCAAGACGGAGCAATACCTTCCTCAACAACGATCCTCTTACTTTGCCTTTGGATGGGAAAAAGGATTATGAGACTATTTTGGCATTAGGACTAGGCAAAAGGATGTTCTTTGCTCAAAGGATGCAAGAACTTAGATATGGCATGAAAGCTTATTCTCCGTGTGTTTAGAGGGGAGGGGTAAGGTTGTATTTATAGCCTGAGGGAGTGATTAGCTTAGATTAATTTAAGTAATCATGGTTTGAAAATGTGGGCAAGATTAAGTGAGTGGTTTGAAAATGTGGGCAAGATTAAGTGGGTGGTTTGAAAATGTGGGCAAGATTAGGTGAGTGGTTTGAAAATGTGGGCAAGATTAGGTGAGTGGGGACCACGAAGAATGGGTGAGGATTTGAATTATATTTTTAATTCATAAGTGGAGGATTTTAGGTGAGTGGGGACCACGAATGGTGGGTGAGGATTTGAATTTGAATTTTTAATTCAATAGTGGAAAAACATGGAGAATAATGACATGTGGTGAGGATTAGATTATTTTTAGATTTTGAAATGGATAATTAATCAAATTATATTTGATTAATTCAAAGTGTATTTTTGTGGGAAATGAGGAAGGGGAATTAATTGATTTAGGATAGATGTGAAATTGGGGTGTCTACATTTGCCCCTCTTTGGAAGGGTACTATGAAAGTAGTGTCCTTTCAAAGAAAGTAGACGGTATGGGGGAAGAATTCAATCTACTTTTTAAAAGGTAGAGCGAATGTTTGTTGGGGAGAATGGAAAGTGGTGAGTGACGGATGTTATAGTATCCTCCAAGACAAAAATGTCATGAGAAGATGTGATTATGGATAGATGTGGTGATGCCCCCTCGAGAGGACTGACGAGAATGAAATATACGACAGAACTCTCGAAAAGAAAGGAAATGGATTCGGCGGAGAAGAGGATGATAATGGAGTGGAAGAGACTGGAATGACCGCACGACGCAAATGGAGAAAGGATTCAATCGACCTTGAATGCTAGGTGTGAGGGTGTGTGGGAAAGAGAAAAGGGAATGGATAGGATTGGGGGTTGATTATGAGAAGAGTAAGGGAGATAGGGGAGGAAAAAAAGGAATGAAAGAGGTAGAAATAAGAGAGAGGGATGATAGGGGAAGAAGGGAATGATGAAGGACAAACAAGGCAAAAATAGGAAAATGACGAGTAGAGGGTGAAGGGATGAAATAGAGAGATGTGTAAAATGAAGGAAGCAGCGAGAGATAGTAAAGAGGATACGTGGAAGTGAAATAAATGAGAGAGCGAAGAAAAGCAGGAAATGGGAAAGGATAAATAAGAAGGAGAAAACGAGGTGGGAGTAGGGGGTGAAATGGAGGGAAATGGAAAGAGGACAAAAGAAGAAGTAGAACGGAGAAAAAAAAGAAACTATGAGGGGCGAGGAAAGTGTGAAAAAGAGGAGAGAAAGGAAGAGAAACAGATACAGAATGAACGAAAAGGTAGGGGTGGTAGAGAAAAGGAGAAGTGGTCAGAAGAAACATGAAAATTAGGGGAGAGGAAAGGAAGATAGAACGAATACAAGGAGAAGATTGAAGGAATCGTGTCATTGCGAGGAAGACCAAGGCCAAGAATATGGAACAGACCATATGGAGATGCATGTGGAGGGTGGTATGATAAAAAAGATAGGACAACGCTGAACAGCCAGGTTATCGATGGGGAAGTAAGGAGGAAACGTGATGGAAAAAGGGGAAGAAGATGATACAAGGGAAGGGAAATAAGACGAGGGGTGGGAGAGAGAAGAGGATAACAAAGAAAATGATGTAGAAGGAAGGGAATACAGAAAGGGGGTAATAAGTGGAAAGGGAATGGTATAAGGAATGTTCAAAGAAGAAAGAGGGGAGGAATGACATCGATTGGAAAAGATGTGGAGATGCATGAAATGAGGATACTAGGATGACGAGAAAATAGGAAAAGGATGTATGATGAAGACAGTAAAGATATTGAAGAGGGCAAAGAGGAGATGGAGAGATGGGTAAGAAGCGACAAGAAAGGGTAGGAGTGAGGGAAAAGAATAGGAGAGAAAAGAGAATAGGGGATAGAAGAGGCAATGCCAATGAGGGGACATTAGGGAAATCCCCTTGACAATGAGTGGTGGGGAAGGGTGAGAGAAAAAATGAAGAAAAGGAGAAAACTAATGAGGACTAGAAAGGGTAACGCCAATGAAAGGGACATTAGGGAAAACCCTTTGACAATGAGTGGTGGGCTTAGAGGAGGGAAGGAATGAAGGGAAACTCTAGAAGGTCCAAGGGAGTGAATGAGGTCGTGCGGAATGAGGATTGATAATTTTTAGGGAAAACCCGTTGACAATTATTAGCACGGGAAGAGAAGATGATGATGAAAGAATGATATAGGAGTGTTAACAATAATGGCGAATGTGTGTGTGGGTAGAAATGTGGGGGGAATTTGAGAAGATGAAGTGGAAAGAGTGAAGAATATGGGAGGGATGAGTTGGGACTAAGTGAAAGCGAGCGGAGAGGATGTGGGTGATGAGGATGAGCGAGGTGAGGATGAAGAACGAAGACATGAAAATAATGGGAAGAAAGCGGTATGAAGGGTGATGGATCAAGAAGGGAAAATGGGGAAAAGAATGTGATTGTAGGTGGAAGAGATGAGTTGTATGTTGTAAGAGGATATGTGGAGAAAGGATAATAGTAGGAGGAAAAAGTGGGTAATAGGAGATACCAGGTGGAAGAAGCGATCAACAAAGTGAATGAAGAATGAGGCGGGGGAGAAGTTCACGATGACAAGTTAAGTGTAGGGAGGACCCTGACATAAGATTGTCATGTGACGGAAGTGGTTAAGTAAGATTGCCATGTGAGAAAAACTGGAGATGACAAATGGTCAAGCGAGAAGTGGTGTTTGCGAGAATCGAAAAGGAGGTGAAAGGATGTGATAATGGGGAATGCGAGAAAAAATGAAGGGTGAAGGGTGTGTAGTGATGGGGAAAGGCAAGGAGACAGATCATCATCTTAAGAGGGACTCTTAAGTGAGATCGCCATGCGGGGTGAGTGGTTAAGTAAGATTTCAGCGAGAGGAGGGTGATAGTGGTGGTAAAAGATGTGATGATGGGGAATGAAGAGGAAATATGGATGGTGAGATTGGAGAGTGATGGGCGAGTGTAAGATGACATGTCATGCTTAAGAGAATCTCTTAAATAAGATCGTCATCTTCTTGGAGAGGTTTTGTAGGGTCACCCAACCGAGCGAGGATGATATGCAAAGAAAAGACAAAATGATATTGGGGATAGGGGTGGAATGGTAGGGTGAAGAAGATGATCGCGATGAGAGGTGGGAGAAATAAGATGGGGGAAATATGATGGGATGGGGGAAGGCCATAGGGCAGATCAACCTTAAGTGGAAGTCTTAAGTAAGATTGCCATGCGGTTGGAATGGTTAAGTAAGATCGCCAAGCTGAGGAAGAAGAAGGATGATGTTAGAGTTGGTGGGAATAGGGTATGACAAAATGGACTGAAGGGGAACCCTCAAGTGAATTTTCCATACTACGAGCGTGTAAGTAGGATGACCAGGCATAAGGTGGATTTGGGGAAGGATGAGAAAAGAGTGAGTGAGGTATGCCTAAGTGGTATATGATATGAGATGAGGTGATAATAAGAAAGAAAGGACACAAAGGAGTGTAACATGAATGGATGAAGGAATATATGCAGTGGAGGGTGGAGAGTGTGAGGGAATCCTTAATTGGGATGCCCACGTGGTGAGAGTAATGATGCGGGAATGGGAAGTAGAAGAGGTGGAGTTGAAAGATGTGTTTGGTGGTGATGGTTGTTTGATGAGAGGCGGGTGGTGAAGAAGCTTCTACAGCGGGAAGATCTTAGGGAGAGGGTAAACCTCCATGAGGATTCCATATAGAAGGGTTATTAAGTAAGATTGTCAGCGGGAAGAAAAAGGGTGAAAGGAAAGAATACGATGGGTGAGAGGGGACAGGAATGGTGAGAAGGGTAATATGGGTATAAGCGGTGGAGGAGTAAAAATGAGGAGTGAGAATGAATGGATCAAATACATGGTGATCATGGTGGGGAGAAGGAGGCTGCTTTGGATAGTGAATGCTACTTGAGAAAGATCATCAAGTAGGATTATGGCTACAATGGTGATCAAGTAGGATTCCAAACTGGAGAATGCATTAGTATGGGTGAATGGATGGGGTGCAAAGTAAGATGTTGATCATGCAGGAAGATACTCACGTGATGAAAAGCATCTTAATTTTAATATAGCACATAACAGGATGCATCGTGATATAAAAGATCAGGATGACTAGGCGTAATATGCGTGATAACATAGACGGGGGCCATCAAAAAGGTTTGATGCCCCGGTACGATATGCAAATGGAAGAGAGCATAGACAGAGGCCATCAAGAAAGTATGATGCCCCAGTATGACATGCAATCAGATAACATAAGAATATTACAGAGAACACCAGGATACATAAAATCAAGATGCCCCTGTAATATAGCAAGATGCAAGAAAGTAATTAATAATTTACAACTAATAATGCAACACAAGAACCAATAAACATGTCCCTAACGTGTTCCACAGTGAGGATTGATCGGATGTGCCCCCAAGCAGGGGCACGAGGACATAGTAAAATATTGGGTCATTGTCCTCAAACAAGGAAGCAATGAGAGCCGGATTTGCCCCAAGCGAGGATTCACGCGAGGAGAAGTGGTTTGAATTTGGTAGTCATAAGGTGATTGGATCATTTGTTGGGGATAATAGTCAAAGGTTGAATTGTGTTGGTTATTTTAGAGTTTTTGCGATTTTGTGGAGTTTACAATATTTTTATTTTTGTTTATTATATATATATATATATATTTTCTAATGTTTTTGGATTTTTGACGATTTTTAAAATGTTTTTGACTTTTTTGACGATTTTCAAATGTTTTTGGATTTTTGATTTTTCTAATGTTTTTGGGTTTTTGACGAGTGTTTCTAATGTTTTTGGATTTTTGACGAGTTCTAATTTTTTTGTTGGATTTTGGACGATGGTTTCTAATGTTTTTGTTGGATTTTGGATGATTGTTTCTAATGTTTTTGGGTTTTTGGATTTTACAATGTTTTTGGATTTTTGACGATTTTCAAATGTTTTTGATTTTTAGATTTTTACATTGTTTTTGGATTTTTGACGATTTTCAAATGTTTTTAGATTTTTAGATTTTTACATTGTTTTTGGATTTTGGATTTTACATTGTTTTTAGATTTTTGACGATTTTCAAATGTTTTTGGATTTTTAGATTTTTACATTGTTTTTGGATTTTTGATGATTTTCAAATGTTTTTAGATTTTTACATTGTGATTGGCAATTTATGGACCAGAGTGCAGACTTATTTTTGAGAGGCGATAAACATGGATATTATCCATATGTACCATGTTCCGTGTTGTAACTTATGCTCAGAATAACACAAATTCTCTTTCCATTGGCAGGATATGGTGGTGATGATATGATGAAAAGAATTCCAGCTCCATTCTTGACTCCACACAACTAGTAAGATGTGTGGGCTCATCACCGAGAATCAAGAAGGACGCAAGAGGTAGATAATGAATATAGAGACAAATGCTAACAACAATCCCTTTGGGAAATTGTGACTCCATTCTTCATAATGATCTTGCTTGAACCGAGTTTAAAAATGGCTTTCACTTTATGAGTCACATGTTAGACTTAGACAGTTATGTGGCCTGCTGATTGATAAGATATGAGGTTAAGGGATAGTTCTCTCTTCACTTAGGCATCTAAATTACGTGTTTGGGGATTCTATAATTTGTAAGCACTATAAGATTTTGTATTTTTGAAATGACTCCCTATGCCTTGCCCCATGCTACTAGTGAGAAGCAAGGGCTCATCACCAAAGGCAAAATATAGGCGAGTGAATTTCTTTTTGTCTTTTTTTTTTTTGTTTTGTTTTATTTTATTTTTTTGAATATTTTGCAATGTTTTTATGCTTGTATGAGAATGACCCTCTACGCTTTGCCCCATGCCACTTGTAAGAGGCAAGGGTTTATCACCAAAGACAAGACGTAGACGAGTAAGGGCACCTTCCTCCATTCCCAGTCTCACACTACCAGTAAGAAGTGTGGGCTCAACACCAAAGACTATGAAGGACGAAAGATGTGACAATGAATTATTCATAAGTTATTGAATTGATGGATTTTTTTACAATAGTGCTTTGTATTTGGGAAGAAACATCTGCCCCCAATCTCATTTACATGACTAGTAGGACGCGAGGTTCAACACCGAAGACTGAAATGGACGACCAAGCGAACTAGGTAACGAAGTTTAGAGCTTTGTTATGAAAGAGAGAATGTATTAGAAGGGGATATATTACCATCGATGGTAAGCTTCTCGGTATGACCATAGAGGAAAGCAGGCGAAAGTGGAAGAAGTATGACGCTCACAAACTTAATAGGATTTATACTAACACTTGTCTCATGATGATAAATACGAAGATGTGATTTTGATAAAGAAAATATCTGCCAATGGAAATGAATAAATTTAAATTATTCGGAGATAAGCAAGACAAAAGGAACAATGTACACGTTGTATCCTGGAATAGTGAACATCTCAAGGATAAAATTTCTTTAAATGAACTGCATTCATTGGTTCATCAAGATCTTGACCATCTGCAGTGGCCAATTTATAGGCTCCAGAGCCAAATTTAGCTGTGATTACATAGGGTCCTAACCAATTAGGCTCAAATTTTCCTTGTTTTTCTCGTTCTTTAGTGGTATTCTTTTGATTTTCTTTTAAAACAAGGTCACCAATTTCAAATTCTCTGGGTCTTACCTTTTTATGATAACTACGTTGCAGTCGGTTTTGATAGACTTGAAGATGATTGAGAGCATTAAGTCATTTTTCATCGAGAAGCTCAAGCTCTGAAGCCGTGATTATCGGTATTCATCCTCATTAATTACATCTTTAAGGAGATCCTCAGGATGGGAGTTCTATCTCAATAGGTAAAATGGCTTCATAACCATAAACAAGGGAAAATGGGGTGGCTCCGGTAGGTGTGTGGTAAGATGTACGGTAAGCCCAAAGAGTGGGGTAAATTTGAGTATGCCAATTATGTCCATGGGTGTTGACAATCTTTTCCATGATGGATTTTAAGGTCTTATTGGTTGCTTCCACTTGACCGTTGCCCTGAGGGTAGTATGGAGTAGACCATTTAAGTTTGATGTGAAAACGTTTGGCTAGGTCTTTTACATCCTGATTTTTAAATGATTTGCCATTATTTGCAACCAGAGCGGATGGAATACCAAATCGACATATGAGATTATTGAAAATAAATTTTGATATTTAGCTACCATTAACATAAGTGAGAGGCATAGCCTCTAGCCATTTAGTGAAGTAATCGGTAGTGGTATGATGAACTTATGTCCATCGAAAGATGTTGGTCGATTTTACCAATGAGGTCAAGTCCCCATTGAGAGAAGGGCCATGGTGTGGTTATCGATTGTAATGCACAGGAAGGTGCGTGGATAAGATTTCCATGCTTTTGACATGCGTCAAAATGACATTCACTTTCCATGGAGGGCTAATAATATCAACTTGTAGGATTTTCTTGGCTAAGGCGATACCATTTGTGTGTGCTCCACAGATACCAGAATGGACTTTAGCTAAGACACTCGAGGATTCTTCCTGATTAAGACATCGGAGCAGGGTGCCATCATATCCTCATTTATAAAGAGTTTATGCTAAAATGGTGTAACGAGAAGCGCGTTGTGCTAAAAAACACGTTTATGTAGTGGTTTCATATCGGTAGGAAATGTTTTATCACGAATGAAAGTATAAAGATCGTGGTACCAAGGGTTATTCGGACCCACGATCTCACATACCATAGTGTTTTCAGGAAGATCATAGGCAGGCATTAAGAGATGTTCAACGAGAAAATGTGCCTGGGGTTGACTAGATGCGATTTCTAATAGGGATCCGATGGTTGCCATAGCATCGGCAGATTTATTACGAATTCTAGGAATTTGATCAAAGCTAATTAATCAAAAATAGCTTCGAAGACTATCCACCATGCATTTATATGGGATAAGTTTTTCATCCTTGACCTGGTATTCATCGGTAACTTGCTTGATCATAAGTAAAAATCACCAAATACAGCTAGCTAATGTAAGATTCCAAGATATAGCCAGTTTTAATCCTGCGATGAGAGCTTCATATTCTGTGATATTGTTGGTACATGGGAATGCTAAGCGAAATGATTTGGGGATAACATGTCCTGCTAGGTGTGATAAGAAAAATACCAGCCCTTGAGCCATGGAGATTATAAGGTCCATAAAAAATAGAGTCCAGTTGGTGCGATGTCTATGTGTAGAATATCTTCATCGGGAAAAAGAAAGCTGAAGTGGTTACGTGTGCCGGGAAGGGTGCTTCGAAAAATTGGTTGGCAAGGGCTTGTCCTTTAATTGCTTTCTGTGGAACAAACTCGACATCGAATTCACTAAGTAATACGACCCAACTAGACATTCTTCCCGTGAGAATGGGTCGGACAACAAATACTTGAGAGGATCAATTTTGGCAATCAACTTAGTTGTGTGATTGAGCAAGTAATGACGTAACTTATGGAATGCAAAGGCAACCGCTAAGCATACTTTTTTGATTTGGGAATAACGTATTTCATGCTCAATAAGTGTTCGACTAAGGTAATATACAGCCTGTTCTTTTCCTTGATCGTTATGTTGTGCTAGTAGAGCTCCTATGGCATGTTCAATGGCAGATGTATAAAGCAACATAGGTTTATCGGCAACCAGTGACATAAGAATAGGTGGACTAGAGAGGTATTCTTTTAACTTAGCAAAAGAGTCTTGGCAATCGTGGTTCCAGTGAAAGTGTGCATCTTTCTTGAGCAACTGATTAAAGTGATGGCACTTGTCAGCCAACTATGATATGAAACGCCGAATAGATTGTATCTTTCCCTGAAGACTACGTAATTGTTTTAGGTTTTGAGGAGGAGGCATTTCCATAATGGCTTTGACTTTGGCAGGATCCACTTCTATGCCTCTTCGTGAGACAATAAACCCTAATAATTTACCAGAGGTTACTCCGAACACACATTTCTTTGGGTTAAGACAAACCTTATACTCGCGTAATCTAACGAAAATGCGTCTCAACACACTTGGATGCCCTATTCGTGTTTTAGATTTTGCTAATATATCATCAACATAATCTTCCATGATATCATGTAACATGTCATGGAAGATGACAGTCATTGCTCGTTGATAGGTGGCACCAGCATTTTTCAAGCCGAAAGGCATGACCTTATAACAGAAGGTGCCCCATGGTGTAGTAAATGCCATTTTATGTTGATCTCCTTGATATCGTATTTGATTGTAACCAGAGAATCCATCCATTAAGGAGATCATTTCATGGCTTAGTAGAATCAACAATCATGTCTATATTTGGTAAGGGAAAGTCATCTTTGGGACAAGCCTTGTTGATGTCACGGAAGTATGTGCATATTCTAATGCCAGGGATTTTCTTGGCAATGGGAACTATGTTAGATATCCATGCCGAATAATCAATAGGTTTGATAAATTCAGCTTCCAAAAGTTTCTCGAGTTCGGCTTTGACAAACAATGCAACTTGGGGATGCATTTTGCGTAGTTTTTGCTTTACAGGTTTTGCATCTGGATGTACCATAAGATGGTGTACTACAAGAGATGGGTCCAGGCCTGGCATGTCCTTATACGTCCATGCAAATATATCTTGGAATTCAATAAGGAGTGTTGTGAATTCCATGCATTCTTGGTCAGACAGACTAATGCCAAGTTGTAAAATTTTTGGTTGTTCGGTGGTGCCAATGTTTATGTCTTTTGTTTCTTCTACAAGCATTTTAGATGTATCCTTTTCGGAGAATCGATGCTAATGGTTGATGTAGGTCATCAGTGTCAGGTGTTTGTTGGAATTTTTTGACATGTTTATTAGATAAGGTGGCGGTGAGGTTTTGACTATGGGAAATCCTCTGTTTGCGCTTTTGATCCCAATTTTCTGAGGGTGAAGGATCTGAATATTTTATCTCTTCGCCAAAATAGGCCGATTCATTTAGATTGATTTCAAATCCTTTTCTATGGTCTGAAGTAGGTATTTGGTCATGAGTTCCAAGGAATTCTTCGATGGCTTCATCATTTTGGAACATGTCCATGGCTGCATGATGTGGTTGGCCATGGTCTATGAGACTCGGATGTGTAGGCTCAAAATTGATGACATTAATAGAAAAATGTTCAAAGGCAAGATGTGTTTCAGCGAGGTCTTCAAAAAGACTACATGGAGACCTAATGTCATTATCAGAACTGGTGTCATCATTGTCACTCGAAATTATTATGGGAGCGACATCAAACACCTTGAAACCTAGACCATGTTTACCATGATGTTGTGTGCAATTTATAGGGTCTAAACGACCTTGTTCATTTGGACCGAGTCCTTTACCCTGCCATCGCATGTTTTTCATTATTCGGTGAGCTTTGGTAAATTGAGGGGACTCATAACATGGAGCAAATTCGTCATTATATAACCAAGATCCTGAAGAACTTGGAATATGTTCATTGTCCAGATGACCAAACTTTTTCCAAAATGACTGACCCATTTGGTAATTGGGATGGATTCTCAGATGTGGAGCGTTAGGTTTGCCATAGCTATGTGGGGATTTGGTGATATAAAAAGAGTCTGCCATATTTTGAAATTGATATTCACCGCATCTCGTGTCAATGATTTTAAATATGTGAGATGGGGGACCAATAGGTACCTCATGTGGTGGGGAAGTTAGTTTGGTAGTCTTAAAAGATGAAGAGAATGTGTTATAAGAAGAAGGGGGTGGATTGAAAGATGAAGGTTGGTTATTCACATGAGGAGGTATCTTAATAGAGGAGGTGTGGTTGGATGAAGAAGATTGGCTAGGTGAAGAAGAAGATGGTGTGGTGGAAGAATAATTGTTGCTGGAAGAAGAAGCTTGATTAGTGGAAGAAGATGATTGATTAGTGGGAGGAGGACTGGTGGAAGGTGGTTAACTAGCGGATGATAATGGATTGGAAAATGTGTTTTGGTTATGAGATGATGGTTTCGATTATTATTGTTAGGGAGTGTATCAGGATCAATGCATGTTTCATTAGGGATTATCCGAGGTGGAGCGTATTTATCTGTTGATGGACAATAGTGATCATGTCAATACCGTCCTTCGAGGAATCTACAATACTCAAAAGGTTAGGGATCTGCACGTAATGTAAATTCCTTGTCCAAATGAGGAAACTTAATGCATTGGTGGAATGTTGATGGGACGGCTTTCATGGCATGAATCCATGGTCGGTGACAAGAATGTTATATGCAACTTCTACATCTACCACATGACAGACCGTGTCTAAGGTGATGGGTCCAACTTGGAGAGGCAACGTGATTGTGCCTTCAGACTTTCTTTCGCTATTATCATACCCATGAATGGTTATGATATTGTTTTGCAAATCATTTTCAGTGTAGCCTAGACAATGTAAAAGTTTCATGGAACAAATATTTAATGCCGATCCATTGTCAATTAAGACGCGCTTGATTTTACGATGAGTTACATAACCCTCGACGTATAAAGAATGATTATTAGCGATGTTGGGATTAAGCAGGTCAGCAGGACCAAAAGATAAAATAGGATTGGGGACTGTAAGATGTGCTTAATTAAAGCCTGGAATTGTTGTGAATTGATGTCCTCAGGGACATGAGCATTATTCAATGTTTGCATAAGGATGCATTGTAGTGCGGGAGAAGAATTAAGTAGTTCCATGATTGAAATTTGTGCGGGAGTCTTCTCTAATTGTTTGACAATATTAAATGACGGCGTAGGTTGTGGAGAGGAATTGGTGGCGGAATTAGATGGTGGATTAGGAGGTGATGCCGGGGACGAAGTGGCAGATTTTTTTGTTGTAGGGACCCACATTTTTTTTTGTCTAGTGGTGATCGCACAGTCAGTTCTGATCTTTATAGTTGCCACTAAGTCTTGGTCATAATCTATGGTCGAGATGACTGAGTCAAACTCGACATTACTTGACGATTGACCCTTATCTTTTGAATTGTTATCATGATTAGGGAACGGATTTTTGAACATGTGAAGTTTTTCATTAGGTGTTTTTGTCTCAGAAGTATTTTCAACTTCTATGTCTCCACATTCAATCAAGTCTTGGACGTAATGGCGGAGTTACATGCATCTATCTATGGAGTGCCCTTTTATGCGATGGTAATCACAATATTCATTGTCTTTATACCAATTTGGTTTGGGTTGTCCTTCTTCGAAGGGTCTGACAATGGGATATGTAATCATATTAGCATTTGCCAAATGACGAAAGACACTAGATAGACTTTCTCCGAGAGGAGTGAACTCTCTTCGTCGATCCCTAGAAGGAACTTCCTTTCTAGGGATAATGATGGGTTGTTTCGATTTTAATGTGTTGGTGGGATGGTTTTGGACATTTCGGACATGGCGGGAATCAGTAATGCCATCGTTGACGATATTTCGATTCCGATTAAAGAATGTAAGCTAGGAAAAATACACTACTAATAAGGAAGTAAAATACCAATAATCATACCTCCTCCTTCGCGTTCCGTAGCAAACCTCAGAATGGGCTAGGAAACTTGGATTGAGCCCTGATTTTGTGATATGTAGGTGCTTTTCTTCAAGATGGAGCAAGACCTTCCTGCAACAATGATCCTCTTACTTTGCGCTAGATGGGAAAAAGGATTATGAAGCTATTTTGGCATTAGGACGAGGCAAAAGGATATTCTTTGCTCAAAGGATGCAAGAACTTAGATATGGCATGCAAGCTTATTCTCTCGTGTGTTTAGAGGGGAGGGGTAAGGTTGTATTTATAGCCTAAGGGAGTGATTAGCTTAGATTAATTTAAGTAATCATGGTTTGAAAATGTGGGCAAGATTAGGTGAGTGGTTTGAAAATGTGGGCAAGATTAGGTGAGTGGTTTGAAAATGTGGGCAAGATTAGATGAGTGGGGGCCACGAAGAATGGGTGAAGATTTGAATTATATTTTTAATTCATAAGTGGAGGATTTTAGGTGAGTGGGGACCACGAATGGTGGGTGAGGATTTGAATTTGAATTTTTAATTCAATAGTGGAAAAACATGGAGAATAATGACATGTGATGAGGATTGGGTTATTTTTTAGATTTTTGAAATGGATAATTAATCAAATTATATTTGATTAATTCGAAGTGTATTTTTGTGGAAAATGAGGAAGGGGAATTAATTGATTTAAGATAGATGTGAAATTGGGGTGTCTACACATGCCCTTATGCCTCATATGACCGAGCCTATAGTGCCATAATGTTGTATCTGCATCTGAAGCCACAAGATTACAATCATTAGTACTATCAGTGGATAAATACAAGGTTCCAACCTTCTTACCTCTTGCCACCATAAGAGCACCCTTGGTAACCTTCCAAGAGTCAGTTGTAAATATCACAGTACAACCATCACTTCCCAATTGCGCCGCTGATATCAAATTTCTCCTTAATGTAGGCACATGTCTGACATCCTTCAATAGCCATGTATTCCCTTTACGCATCTTAACACAGAGCAGAACCTTTTCCAACTATCTTTGCAAGGCTCATCATCACCAAGAAAAACATGCCCAAAATCCCCTTGAACATAATCAACAAAATAATGCCTATGTGGAGTAGCATGAAAAAAACCTCCTGAATCTAAAACCCAAGATTCAGTAATATTATGTAAAGAAAGAATCAAAGCATCCTAGCATACATTACCCGATGCCACATTTGCCTCCTTGTTTTCTTCCTGTTGTTTCTTCTTGTCCCGAAGCTCCCAACAGTCCTTCTTTGCATGCCCAGACTTTCCACAGTTCCAACATACAATCTTGCTCTTGGATTTTGACCTTGCCCGATCTTTCAATTTTCCACGGTTTCCTCTATTCTTCTGTCTCCCTCTAGTTTCCATTGTCAAAGCATTCCCTGAAGTAGAAGATTCCCCAGATCTTTTTCTTCATATTTCCTTGCTTAGAATCACCCCTACAACATCCTCAAACTTTAACTTTGAGTTATCTGGAACCGAGTTACTTACCGCCATTACTAGGCTATTCCAACTTTCAGGTAAAGAGCACATAATTAATAAAGCCCTAACTTATTCATAAAATTCTATTGTAACAAGCTAGCATATTCACAACCATATTGAAATCATTTAAATGATCTCACTCTTGAACTATTCTCGAGACATCTTCATATTAAATAAATTTTCATTAAAAATATCTTATTAGAGGCAGAGGGTTTTTCATACAACTTCCCTAATGCATCCATCAGTTCTTTTGTAGTATTTTCCTTTGAAACATTAAATAATACCAAAGATGCAAGACACAGCCGGATCATTCCAAGTGCCTTCCGATCCAACAAATCCCATTCCGCATCTGTCATACTCGAGGGTTTGTTCACCTTCTCAGACAGTGGAGTATAAAGATCCTTCTGATAAAGGTAATCTTCCATCTGCATCTTCCAAAGACTAAAATTTTGCCCGTTGAATTTATCAACCCTAGATCTTCCATCATCTACCATAGCTCCCACTCAAGATAAAAATTTCCCTGCGATTCAACACTTCAAAAACCAAACCAGGCTCTGATACCAATTATTAGGAAATAAGAGATAAAATATGCGGAATAATCCCTTACAGAATCGCAACAGTAGAAACTAATATGCAGAAAAATATTATAGATCTCAAATAAAAGTGTAGAATAAATAATACAACACAGAGAGACAAGATTTAACGTGGTTCACCCAATTTGTCCTACGTCCACAAAGAATCACTTGCTCGAGATTTTATTACAAGCCTCCACTCTCTCAATACAATACCCAGATCTGTTTGGAGCTATGCTCAACAAACTCTACAAATTCACACCCGAATTCAAAACACATCTACAATACATTTGCTTGTCATGTATCATATGCATAAGACCATATAAATAGATAATTGCTTAAGCGAGTTTGATACAAAACCGTGAGTATCAAAACGATGGGCAAAACATGTGGGTATCAAAACCATGGGCAAAAAACCATGGGTATCAAAAAAATAGGTATCGAAAAACCATGGGCCCAAAAATAACCCATAATGGTTACCCATTACCCGTGGGTTAATAAACCACCCATGAAAATTTGCTTGAGGGCTTCACCCCGAACCCCCGACCCGCTCATTGGCGATCGGGACCACCGTAAAAATACCCGAGTGTAACACATAGGAGGTGTACCACACTCTAACATGAAAATAGGCTCCACAAACATAACAACACACACACAAACAAGAACTACATCCAAAATGTAGTGTAGAGCTTAGTGATATGACAAAAAGTTTTGTGAATGAGGTCGGTATGACCCATTCATATGCATCTTTTATTTTTATAGGGTTTGATACTTCTATTTTCATTGTAGGTTAGATTCCAACTCATCTAAAAGATCTAACGTAACAAATAGGGAAGGTTTAGAACCATACTAGTTGCAGGTTTCGAGCATTTACAATGTTCATAAAGCCCGAGATAGCATACTAGGGTGCCTCGGGGTTCCCAGACACTCTCAAGCACCCTAGTCACTTTAGATCCTCTAGATATTCTCTTTGCAGGGGTCCCTGAGTGTTCGTCTACACTTCCATATTTTATTCTTAGACCTGCGACACTATGCAACCATCTACAACAATCAACTAATCCATTTCTCCCTACTCTCTTACACATCTAGGGTTTTATTTTACTTAGCATATTTATTTACATCTACTTTATGTTATTTATTGCATTTATACAACGTTTTAGTCCTCCTAATTAGATTAACTAGGATTATTATTTCCTTGCACTTAGTTCCAATTTTAGTTAATCGGACTCTTACCTTATCCTATGAGAAAAATGACATAGGGAGCGAGTTTGTGACAGGGTCCCCATGATGTTTTAAAGCATAATTGAATGTGGTTGAGGATTGAAAGATCTATTATAGGGAAATACAAATTTTCATTCATGGAAATATCAAATCTAATCTCTTCCACTCTTGATTTCCCTCTTCTCTCTTCCCCATTCTCTATATATTGTAAAGTGAGACTCTTTTGTAAGGGTTGGACATTATTATAATGTTGGTGCACTCTCTTTCAACTCACAGTATTGCACACGTTTATGGGTTATAGACCTCGACTTGAGTTTGTGCATGGTGAATCTAGCCTTTCTCCTTCACTTTAATGTATTGTGCATCCTTCTAAAGCAATAAGATACTTATTTTGTGGCTATCATCTATGCTAGCTCATATTATATTTTAATATCTTTGCTTTCATTACATTTGTAGGTGTTTTTTGCATCATTTTTTCTCCTTATAGTGCTTAATTTTTTTTTGTTTCATGGATTTAGTAGCTTCAATGTTGTTTTGGACTATGGTACTTATGTTTACCCTCTTCTTCATCATTTTTCTTCCACTAACCCTTATTTGAGAGTATTTATTCCATCATTTTCTTGGTGCTATCACCTCCCTTAGTGTAGGATTTACCATTTTCATGCATTCCCCTCTTTCCTTAGTCCCTTGAATTGTTAGATTAAGAGAAGATAACCACATTTCCTTTCTTCAAAGTAACTTATCATTATGATTAGGTATTGGAACCAACCTTCTCTAGAGGTTTTTCTCAATTGCAAGGGTCCCAAACCTTGAGACAACCTCATGTTACCAAAAACACTAATTTCTCATCCATATACACATGACAAATCAAAGGGTGTTGTTTTTGGTGATAGCGGCTTTAGGCTGGCTCAATGGGACCGGTATTGAAAGCTACATATTTCACAGGGTGTGTAACCTCATTTACATCTTCATTTCACCAAGTGTGATGTGCTCTTGGTGAGATCTCAACCTTTGGAGGAATTTTCAAGCATATTTGGTGACTCCACTACTCTAATCAACTCATTTTCTCATCCATAAGACCATTTATTTTTCTTTCTATCATTTAATTTTCATTCCTATGAAGTTGTGCAATCATGACATAATTTACTTAGTAGAACCATCATTTGTAGTAGCTGTGTCATTCATATCCACCTCCATCATCGCAAAACCCATCTCCAAATTGCTATAACACACGTCTAAATTAGTCGTATAAGGACCATCATAAAGGACCTGAATATAACCCACCCCATTGACCCATATAGTTATTATAATACCAAAATGTTTTTCAAGAACAAGGTTATGAAGGTGATGATGGTAATTCTATAGAGTGTTCCTATGGTTTCATGTTTCATGGTTGTCGACCAAGGATTTCAAATTTCTGATAACCTAAAGGGGCATAAAACATTTTCATTGGCTTTCCTTTCACAATCGGAAAAATCTAATGAAAAATAAAGGTATGAAACAGAGAAATGCAAAGAAGCGTGGAAATTTTCTATTAGCACACATTTCTAAGGGAGCGGGAAATAGAAAAGGAAAGTATGACAACTTTGAGGAGCATGACATTGTGTTATTGGCTCACCTTCTTAAAGGCCGTAAAGTGCATAAAAGTAAAAGGAGTAAATCCACGATCCTACGAGCCAGCCAAAGATTGACACATGAAAAAGGAAAAGTAATGCACACGTTGGAAAGGGAAATCCTTTGAGTAAATCAAATGCTACCACTTGTCATTCTCTCACTCATCCCGACATGCAGAACTTCAAATTCTCATATCTTTCGATACCTTGTTCTAAATTGGATAAAATTGGTTTTGTTATAAATATCTCCTTGATATCATCAATTTGGCATCATGAAAATCATATTTGATGGCCTTTTGTGATATAAAAAGGAGGTGATATAGTTCGAGGCATTAATGTGCAATTATAGACATCTCAACCACTCCAATTGATGAAATATGGGTTCTTACCTTATCCTACAAGAAAAAGGACATAGGGAACAAGTTTGATAGGGTGCCCATGATGTTTTAATGCATAATTGATGGTGGTTGAGGTTTGAAAGCTATGTTGCGGGAATTAGAAATTTTCATCAATGGCAAGATCAAATCCAATCTCTTTCCCTCTTGATTTCCCTCTTCTCTCTTCCTATTCTGTATAAATTGTAAAGTGAGACTCTTTTGTAAGGTTTGGACATTCTTATAATGTTTGTGCACTCTCTTTCAAGTGTTGAACACATGTTTATGGGTTGCGAGACCTCGAGACTTGAGCTTTTACATGGTTAATCTTTCCTTTCTCCTTCATTGTAATGTATTATGTATCCTTCTAAAGCAATAAGATACTTTTTTTGTGGCTATCATCTATCCTATATCATATTCTATTGCAATATCTTTCCTTTCATTACATTTGCAGTGTGTGTTGTATATATATTTTTCTCCTTGTAGTGCTAATTTTGTTTTGTTTTGTGGATTTAGTGGCTTTAAAATTGTTTTGGACTTTAGTACTTATGTCTACTCTCTCATTCATCATTTTTCTTCCACTATCCCTCATTTGAGAGTGTTTCTTCCAAAATTTTATTGGTTCCATCACCTCCCTTAGTGTAGGATTTCCCATTTTCATGCATTTCCCTTTCTTCCCGGCCCCTTAGATTGTTAGATTAAGAGCATATACCTGCATTTCCTTCCTTAGGATAAGCTTAACATTATGATTAGGTAGAGGAACCAACCTTCTTTGGAGGTTTGTCTCAATTTCAAGTGCCACACACCTTGAGACAATCCCATGTTACCCAAAAACATTGATTGTTTATCCATATACATATGACAAATCGAGAGGTGCTATTTTTTTGTGATAATAGTTTCAACATGCCCTATGGGACTAATATTGAAAGCTACATATTTCACAGTGTGTATCCTGGTTTACATATTCATTTCACCAAGTTTGATGTGATCTTGGTGAGATCTTAGCCTTTGGAGGCATTTTAAAGCATATATGACGACTCCACTTTGATCTATAAACCTATTTTCTCATTCAGAGACCATTTATTTTTCTTTCCATAATTTCATTTTCATTCCCATGAATTTATGTAATAATGACTTTATTTCCTTAGTAGAACCATCATTTGCCGCAACAGTGCCATTCATATCCACCTCCATCATACCAAAATCCATCTCCAAGTTGTTATAAGACACCTCCAAATCATTCTTATGAGGAACTTCATAAATGACCTGCATATAATCCACCCCCATAGACCCATAGGGTTTTATCATAACCAAAATGTTTTTGAAGAAGAAGGATATGAATGTGATGATGGAAATTCCATGGAAGATGCTGATTTTAAGAGGAAGATTTGAGAAATGGAGATGAAAATGGTGTAGATCGAGAGATTCTTGTGCATTAAAGGTATCAAGATTAATTTTAGGGTCCCTTTTCCATGGGATGGCTCTATACCAAGTTGGTTCGGACCTCAACGTGCTGGAATTAATGGTTGATATGATGCCCAAACTTATAGTATGGGATGAGTTAATAGAGGCTAATCAATCTAAGGTTGAAGACCCTGTCAATGGGATGTTCTTAAGCCTTTTCCAAATAAGTATTCAATTCCCATATCTTATCAACCACCCAAGCCTCATGTCAAAATCCCCAACTTTCTTAAATCTTCTCCTTCCATTCCCCCTCCTTCATAAGAATTTTCACACCTTCCCATTCATTACAACCTTTGTAAAAATCAATTGAAAACAAGCCCACCTATCCTCTTGCATTCCCAAACCCATTTTGGGAAGTAACACAATAGAAAATAAGTCAAGGAGGGTAGCAAGTGGAAAAATCCAGCAGAGAAGAACTCACAAAAATTTGAAGGATTGGGCTTTAACATTTGAAACCAATCAAATTCCACAATTAGTTAACCCTTCAACAGAGGTCGGGGTTGAAGAATAGAATGTTGAAGCTAAATTAGAAGAGAAAGCGCAAGAAGAGGATGACAAACAATCTCTCTGTTCTAAGAGTAGTGTGTATGTTGGCACTATATTAACAAAGGTTGTTGATTCATCCTAGCCCACAAAATGAGAAGAGGATAAAGATTCAGATTAAAACGGAGAAGAAAACAAGGAGGATGAGACCCAAGGGGAGTGTGTTGCAGAGCTTGAAAGTGAAGAGGCTGCTTGTTTTTATCAAGTTTGGGAGATTGCATTGTTGAGAAAGAGACCATTGAAACCACTAATTTTGTAGTTCCACCACATGTATTCTAACATGGAGAGCCTCTTGTTGCTAAGGTCTCCCTTGGACTTGAAAAGGAGAAATAAATTCAAGTGAATGTAAATCCTTCCTTGCCACTTTTCAAAAAGTCAAGCAATGGAGAAGGGAAAATCAGATTTAGAGGGCTTGGATAAAGGATTAATAATAGAAAGCTTCTCGATTTCTTTTGGTAATGAAAATTCAGATCTAGATTTCCCTTCATCCTTTGTAGAATCTGATTTTGTTGATGAGCCTACCATGGAGGAGAACATCCAAGAAGATCCTACTAAAATCAGTCCTCATGAAGAAAAAAGAAGAGTTTGATCTTTAAAACTTCATGTTGGATAAAGAAAAAAGGGAAGATGATGACAACATTTCCAAATCAGTCATCATGGGAGGAGAAGAGCTATTTGAAGAAGAAGAAAAACTTTACATTAGCTTCCAGGACATGCTCAATGATGAGGAAAAGGAAGAAAGTACTCCTTGTAGATCCATTCATGGAGTTGCACACAAAGAAGATGGACAAACTCGGAAGAGTAGATTTTGATCAATTAGATATTTGACCAGATTAGAGCCAAAGGATTTACAACCATTCATGTTAATTTCAAAGCATGAGGAAGAGATGCAATATGCCAAGGATCAAATCCAACACCTCCAAACAAATGTAGAGCAACTAAATGAGGTATTCTATTTATTTTTGTTGATACCTTGATGAATAGGATGGAGAGACAGGTTTCAAATCAGTTCTTCACTCTTACTTAGGACCACTGTTTAGTGCCAAATCAGTCACTTGGTTTAAATTTGTAAGAAAGGGAAGCTATTTCTGCCCGCATGTTTCGATTTTTGTTTAGCTTCTCATTTCTCTTGCTAGAGTATGATAGAGTAGGTTTGTTTTCAGCAAAAGAAGTGCTTGTGCACACTCTGCATGTTTTCACTTGGAAAATGTATGATTTTCCCTTTTGTACATAGTTTTTGTAGTATTTTGGTACTACTAAACAATCCCTTTCAGGAAAATTAGTGTTCATGGGAAGCAAGGTGTTAAGGTAGTTCCAAGTGCATCCATCAAATTAGCATGAAATTCATAACTCTGTAATTCTTTATACTTGGAAAAAATCAGATTTTGGGATAGTTTTAGATTCTTATTCTTCATCTCAACAAATGAGTTACAGAGGAGGAAGAGGGTGAAATTTTAGGTTCAACAATTTTCCACTCACATAAAAACTTAATTTGGAAAATTCTTATGATGTGAATGGTCAATTCAAGCTTTAGGTTTAGGAAGTTCTTTAAGCAAATTCGGGGTGTGAATTTCAAGTTTAGATTAGTTTTTCAAAGTTTTGGGCTCGACTCCATGCCCAATGGATTACAAAAAGGCCACTGATCTTCATATCTAGTAGATAAATTACCCTATGAGTCACCAATTGTTATCCCAAATTTACCCCGAGTAAATTTGGATAGCTTATTAGAATAGAATTATCCATTTTGTAGGTTTATTTCATTTAGATGACTGTCATTTTCCCCTTCTCAAAAGCGTCAGTTGTTGGTATTCAAAAACCCATGGGAGACTAATTTTAAAGCACCAGTGGATCCCTTTAAAATCTCGATAGATGTTTATTTCACGATAAATTTTAACGCCAAACATTAGCGGTGCCATGTGGTAGTTTTCTAGATTTTCTCAAAGTCATTGGGCTCTTCGGACCTCAAGTCCCTAGAATCAACCATAATGAATAGGATTTTTAGTTCAAGACTTAGTCAAGGCAGGTCAAAGGACATGCAACATATTTAGAGGTGGCCATATGGCACAAATCCAACAAGCTGTCAAAAGACACACGGTCACCATTCCAAAAATTTAAAGCGGATGCACTGATGGACGTGAAACCCATGGAATACGCCAAGGTTGATAACATTTTGTCTTCGGATGGATGGGTGAGAGTCGGTGGATACGGTGAACCCAACAGATAGATAGCCTAATAAAATGGTGCCACATGGTGAAGATCCAATGGTCCTGGTGGACACGTGGTGACATTCCATCAAGCTTTTAGATGATGGACTCGGTGGACCTCAAAAGGCATGGAGTGAACATAATTTAATGGAAGGAATCGGATTTAGATGCTTAGTGGGATAGTCAAAGGTTAGCAAAGAAGACAAATAAGCATAACCCAACCCCTAACCAATAAAAAAGAGGACATGTATCAAATTTTGAAGCCAAAGGTTTCTAAGTACCCCAAAGTAGAATGTGACACAAAGGCTCAACCAATCAAAGGCGAACATGTTCCATATGTGGAGTATTTTTATTGGTTCATGTTTTGCGATTGTCAATCAAGGCTTTCATATGTATGAAAAGCGAAGGGGTGTGGAACCTTTTCATTGGCTCACCTTTCACAATATGAAAAATCCAATGAAAAATCAAGGTTTGACACGGTGAAATGCAAAGAATCATGTTAATTTTATATTGGCTCACATTTATAAGGGAGCATGTAAGAGTAAAGGAAAGTCTGAAAACTCGAGGAGTGTGACATTTATTTATTGGATCACTTTCTTAAAGTCCATAGAGTGTATAGAAGAAAAATGAGTAAAGCTATATCCTATAAGCCAACCAAATACCAACACATGGAAAAAGGAAAATCAATACACACGTTGTCAGGGAAATTCTCCAAGTAAATCAAATGTTGCCACTTTTCATTCTCTCTCTTATCATGACATGCAAAACTTCAAATGCTGATATCTTTCGATTCCCTGTTCCAAATTGGAGAAAATTGGTCTTGTTGGAAATTTCTCCTCAAGCCCTTGAATTTGGTTAGAGAAAAGGAGGATAAACATTTTTGGCATTAATGTGCGGTAACAGATAACTCAACCACTTGAATTTTTGAAATATGGGCTCTTACCTTCTCCTCGAGAAAAAGGACATAGGGAACGAGTTTGGAAAGGTCCCCATGATGTTTTAATGTATAATTGATGGTGTTTGAGGTTTTAAATCGATGTTATAGGGAAAGACAAATTTTCATTAATGGTAAGATCAAATCCAGGTCCCTTTCCCTCTTTATTTACCTCTTCTCTCTTCCCCATTCTCTACGTATTGTAAAGTGAGACTCTTTTGTAAGGGTTGGACATTCTTGTAATGTTGTTCCACTCTCTTTCAAGAGTTGCACACATTTTTATGGATTGCAAACCTTATACATGAGCTTCTGTATGGTCAATCTTTCCTTTCTCCATAATTGTAATGTATTTTGTATCCTTATAAAGCAATAAAATGCTTTTTTGTGGCTATCAGCTGTCCTAGCTCATGTTCTATTGCAATATCTTTCATTTCATTACATTTGCAAGTGTTTTGTACATTTTTTTTTCTCCTTGCAGTGCTTTAATTTGTTATGTTTCATGGATTTAGTGGTTTCAAAGTTGTTTTGGACTGTGGTACTTATGTCTTCCCTTTCCTTCATCATTTTTCTTCCATTATTCCTCATTTGAGAGTGTTTCTTCCACCCTTTTCTTGGTGCTATCACCTCCCTTAGTGTAGTATTTCCCATATTCATGCATTTCCCTCTCTCCTCGGTCCCTTGGATTGTTAGATTAAGGGTAAATAACTACATTTCCTTCCTTAGGAGTAGCTTAGCATTAAGATTAGGTAGATGAACCAACCTTCTCTAGAGGTTTTTATCAATTACAATGGTCCGACACCTTAACACAATACCATGTTACCAAAAATTGATTTCTCATCTATATAAACATGAAAAATTAGAGGGTGTTGTTTTTGGTGATATAAAAATATTTATCAAGTTTAGATCTCCTGTTTCAAAGAATGTGCATTCCCAAATCTTTTTATAATCAATAGTAATCAGTAAAGTACACTCATCCTTTTGTGTTTTCAAGTTTGTAACATATCATTTAAATAGTTAATGTGTTATTATGATATTTTATGATTAGTTTGTCAAGTTACCTAATTGGAATAACCCATGTAGCTCCCCTTACATCCTTTATTGTACATAGTTAAGCTAATTGTTATATTTCACATAAGCTAATAAGGGTGTAAACATGTGGATAGAAATATTTAAATGCTACTAATGATGATATGCATATTTTTATAGTCATAATAAATTATGGTTATATATCCTAAGTTTTCTTATAAAAATTCTTCTTCCACTACAACTCCCAACCCTAGCGGGGGAAACACAAAATATTTTCACGAATAACACAAATTTATCAAGATTACTATTTAATTCTAATAAAAAAGATGATTTTTATCTTTATTATTAGTACAATGAATATGAATACCTAATATATTTACTAACAATTTGTAACAACTCAATCCATGTCATATCGATGAAGAAGAAGATACTATTTCACTAGAAACATTATTCTCAACAACTTGAACTTCTCATTGGGTTATGCACAATATATTATCTTATATGCAACCAATTACTACACTCAATTTTCCATAGAACATGTAATCAAATAATTAATAAGAGTGCATCTTCACAATCTATAGTGTTCATGTATCCTCTGTTATGTTAGCTTATACATCATGGCACATAATTATACCAAATCCCTTCTCCAATTCACGGGGCATATGTAGATCTCCCTTCCTTATCTTCCAAGAAAAAAATTTACTTGTAATATATATGTTATTATGTACTTTGGTAAGGGTCATGCTTATAATATATTTGTTAATAGTTCTAATCGTATCCTTGATCATCACATTATATATCTTCTCTCTTAAAAATAGTCGGGTCTCATTTGTTAATATGAATCAATATTAATCAATTTCAATCTCTTTTGGCATTGTAATCTAATCACAAACCTATATTCACATCCTTCTACTAGTACTATTTATAATGGGTTTAACCCTCTTCCACTTTCTATCATGATATGACTCCTCTATAGCTTTACATGATTATCCTTATTATACTATGGCATATTTGAGGCATACACCTCCTTTACTATTTTTGGTTTGTATTTCTCCCTGAAAAAACTCTTCTTGGGTAAATATTGGCCTACCCCTTTCCATTTACATGGCTAAATGTAAAATATAAAACAAATCACATATTTGCAATAATACAATACCAATACCTATACATATAGCTTGATTTTTAGCACCTACATTACATATGTTTGTTTTTTCACCATGATTTGATTGAAACTATATATTTTCTACTCTTTACAAACATGAATTAAAAAGGTATATTGAGCTTGATGTAAGACACACATATTTATACATGCTAATAGAAGCTATCTTGGTTCCTAACATTACTCCCTTGTAGGAATCCCTCCACATTATACATGTTTTATTATTTGATTATAGTTCCTTTCTATTTCTTCATTATACTTGGTTACATATATTATGTACATGTTATCATTTGAGATAACATGATTAACACATGTTTTTACAACGATGTCATATCTTTCTTCATGTGTCTTTATTACTACTTACTATACTACTTTTCTCACTTTTTGACATCATTTTTATACAAAGTTACTATGTGCTTGTGTTACTACTTGTCTACTTCTTTTGTATGCATTATTCCTAGATTTTTTTGTCTTATGACACTATAGGTGCTATGCACCTAGGGAAAGGATGTTATGATGTATATGTATTGATGGAGATGTCGACATGTGGCAAACATCCCCTTATCTTATTATATCATTCATTTATGATTTATTATGCTTAGGAGGTCGGCCTCAATATTGGCCATAGTTTAGAATGGTATATATATATATAGGGGTTAGAAGGTTGTAGTTAATCATCATATTGAGTATTGGAGTGTTATTGTATGGTTTGGAGGTTACCCCCTTGAAGTGGTATTGGAGGTTGCCCCCTCGAAGTGGCAAAGCTATTATATGAGCATATTTTCATCATTTATCTATATTTTGGTGTTCTCTCATGTTATTATGTTGTATATGTTCTGATTTATACAAGTAATATACTTATAATAGGTGTCCCATGTTTGTGGCTTTATGCCTTTATTATGTGACATTTCTTCTCTAGTATGTAGCTGAAGTGCCTTGCAATGAATTTTATTTTCTCAATTGAATACTATTATCTATCTCTGATTATTCTAATATACATGTGTTGTTGGTACTATTTATATTATCACATTATTTCTTGTTTATTTGTGTGCCATGGTATCCACTATGTGTAACCCATGTTCTCGAAAGTGGCCCCTAATTTACTACTCCACATCCTTATACAACTTATCCGATATATTGCACATTGAAACATATCTATTTTATTGATATTTACATTCAAATGCTTTAAAACAAATTCCTAAAAGGGGGATTCATCAAGATGAATTCTACTTCTATATGTGGACTTCTAGGATTAGGAACAAGTGTTCATAGGGTATAAGTCATCACAAACATCTGCAAATATAGAAACTTACAAAAAATTGAATAGGCTCAACACCATATAAAATTGCCAAGGCTATATAGACGTGCAAGAACCTACCATACATTTCTATCATGGGGGTAGTTACACTGAATTATTCTATAGTTTCATATTTCCACATATGAATACATGTTTTTGGCTTGATCTCGGGCTCAATTGATACAATTAGGAAAATTTATAGGGGAATTAATATTTCACTCCTCCACTTTAGTACTCATTTCCGGCTAGAAAATATATGGTTTTGGGACATGAATCTCCTTCTCAATAATCGGTTCATCATCTTACACAATCTAAATTACCTATGTGACACACAAGAAGGGCATGTGGGAACCCATATTGTTTTGCATACTTTATGTCCATTTATAAGATTGTTCCTATATCCATGTGCGATGGTTTTTTTAGAATATTCTAGAATGTATCAAAGAAACTAAGGTCTTCAAAGGTACTCTTTCATATCCTCTTTTAAAGGGAATATATAGGGTTGCCAAAAAACTTTGATACATGATCTTCTTCTTTCACCGGTTGATATGATACTGATTTCTTCTTCTCCCTCTACTTACTATTCGGTGTTGGGTTACATGCACCCAATAATCAAATTTCTCCTTTGGCATAATTGGGTACTGATAGACCCAAGCCTTAGGAAATTACACCAAATAAAATCCAAGTATCTAACTACAAGAAAGAAAATGGGAGCTCTTCCCTCTACAAAATAAACAAATGTATTTTCTCCATGTTTTAAATCTCTTTATTCTACCTTAAATAAAAAGTTCATATTATATATTTACATTTAATTTATAGTTCAATTATTACTATGGACATTGACAACACTCTACATTGTAAGTTTTATCATGGATCATGCCAACACCAATACATTTGGACTACAAAAAATCCAAGAAAATATAAAGTGCATCTACACACTCAAGTATAATTTTCTTATAAGCATGTAATATTCAATTCAAACTTAAAAGGGGCAAATGTAGAAACTAAAATTTGGAAATTTATCATTTTGAAACTCATGGTTATGATTTTGCTTCTTGGATAAGGAAAAAACCCACATCATATCCCCACTAAGTACATCTTTCTATATCTCTCCTAACTTGATTATTTCCTACATATTGATGTATTACCAAATTGTTAATGTAAATCCATAAAATCAGCACTTAACCTCTATTCATTGTGATGTAAATTTTGTATTCTATCTACCATCCCCCTATCCAAAACCATGGAGTAAGGTCAAGATGTGGAATATGGTCCTAACCAACCTGCACGGTCTTGGAATGAAACATCTTAAAAATTTCCTTTGAATTGCACTATCTTTTATGGGTCCTTTTCATCTTCCTGTGTTTTCCTTTACATAAAAATTTAAATTCATAGACCTATATAAGAAATTTAACATTTCCTCATTTATCACCTAACAAGAATATATCAAATCACTTGGCATACTCATTACAAATACACACAAAATGCACCCAAAGATCCCTAAATATATCTAAAGGTGATGCACATCAATTAAAGTAGACACTATTATAGTTTTTAATCACTCACCCAAGTCAAGGAGTTCAAATCACCTCATTTTTGATATAGATCATACTACTCAATCAATCACCAAAAAATTTGGCTTACCTAATCAACTTCAAGCTAGGTTTATAATGAAAAATTTGACTCTTTCTCTCAATGTTACGAAACCATAAAAAAACATGAAAATTTGATCTATAGGATCAAAATATCTTATCCAATGCTTCAAAAAAATCATTATCCTCTATCCATGATAACTCAACCATCAAGGTCATTGAAATCACAAGAAATAGTTAGTTTGATCACCTTGTGCGAAATTGCCTATTAGGCTACTCAAGAACAAGGGGTTTGGCGAGTTTAAGTTTGGAACAATCTACAATGCCCTAAAAAGTCATTAATTATTTTGGATACCCTTTATATATTTCTAGGTGTGGATATTTTTTTGCACAACTCTCAATACAAACATGTTTTCTTTCTTATTACCCCTCTGGCCTACTGACTCTACTACTACCCTGTCTCATATAAAAATTTCATTTATCTTTTACTTGACCGAATCAACCATCAAGTTTTAAACATTTTTTACCACTCATTTTGATGTTCTTCATGTGTGTGAAGTTTCTCAATATATTTTTTATGAAAAATGATTTAAATCCACAAATCTACTTACAAATTAGGCCTTCAAAATTATAGGTACATGTTTTTACCTTAAGCTGGTAAGGTTTACTTCCACTCAATGTATGATTAAGGAAATTTTCTCTTTAAATCTCATTTGGGACTGCATGAATATTATTCCTTGGAATTTTCAAGCTTGGGAAATGTGTTAAGGGCCCTCTACTATTTCTCTTTCTCCAAACCCTCATAAGGTTATATACGGGACCGAGGAGTTAATTAAGTTTTAAAATCTCTGAGAATCCAATTCTAGACCTATAATCTCTTCAACAGGTTGTATCTCCAACCTAGGAATCTTATTTTATTAGCAAAGTGGTTTGACATTCTTCTTAATTCATACATACAAATTAACTTTCTTCACTACTATTATGTGAAGATAGGGGTTTCACGGGTTTTCCACACCGATTCAACTTAGTTATTTATTTTCCTTCGCTATTAAGGTTATTTAAAAAAATTTAAATAGTGAGAGGCATCACATAATCCTTCGTATTCACTAATTTCTAGGCTCTCCATACAAATCTTTTCTCAAACCTTACTTATCTTGACTGTCAATGATAAATACCCTCTATAGGTTGGTTAAGATTGTTCACATTAACAAACCAAAATATAGTTATAAACCTTCCTTTAAATCTACACAACATAGATGATTTAACACATACCTATCATGAAAGTTTAGGAAGACAATCACACACACTATTTCATCCTTCTCTTGATAGATTATACGCCACATTACATTTTACACAAGTATGCATACACACAAAAAAATGATTAGAGCTCCAATATTCCTCTTTCTTGATTGATTAATAAAGAAAATAGTTACAACCTCCTTCTTCTACTCCCTTGGCTTGAAATATCCCAATAACTGACCTCTAGGGTCGTGAAAATCAAGAAAAGATGTGGAGTTAAATATCAAGAAAGGATTTTTATGAAGACTAAGGATTTATATGAAAACACATGACATCATAGGTAGGATCTAAAACCATATTATTATCTAAGAAAATCTAAAACATGCTTGAAAGACAATTTTAAACCTATACACCTACCGAAGAATCCAAAATTAGCTCATAGAAGATTCAAAATTAAAATTTGCATAACTGGAGGGAAACTCTATATTTTGAATTCTTAACCTATAGAGCTCAAAAGGACAACATGAATGACCACTATGGACCTTTAATGAGTATTAGATACCTATAAATACCTACAAAAGCCAAAATATATTATAACAACCCTAAATTATCCCTTCTAGTGATGCCCCTGCATCATACTCCTAAGGGGAAAAATATGTCTTCTCATGGTGTTTTGCTTGCAAGCTTGGTTCCTTTTCTTTCTTTACTTGGTAAAATTCAATCTCTAGAGAGTGTTCCTTGACATATTTTATTGCTTTAAGTGTCTCTAGTGACTGTACCATGCTCTTTGTAAGTTTTCTCATCCTTAAATCAATTCCCTTCATGAGTTCATTAAATGTTATAGGAATTTATACTGTCGTTTTCACCTTTTGACCAAGATTATACACTTGGTTTGTGCCCATATGTGATGGTTCTTGATGTGCATTGAATATTAAACTATGCTTGATCCCTTCCTTTTTCTCTTCTTGATTCATATCACCTTCAAAATTGAGAAATCGTAGCTCTTGTTTGAATTATGCACCTTCATGTGATTTCTCTTCCATCATTTTAAGTATCGGACACTGTATACACAACATTAAAAGCAAATTTAGTTTGTAAAATCTGAGTATATCCTTCATTCTTGACCTCAATTTCCTCTTCATGCTAGTTCTCTCCTTGCTCTTGAAACATTGTGCTTCATTGGACTATTTTAATGCATTCTTCATGACTTTTTTACCTCTTGAAGGTTTGATTGCTTCTTATCTTCCTCATGTTCTAAGTTGTATTCATTCTTATCATGTCACTATCACTCACCATTAGATTTTTTTCATTGTGATCTATTAATCCTCCTTGATGATATTTCATATTAATTCTCCTTTGAAAGTTTCCTTTGTATTCTCTTTCTCCACCTAGCCATTCCCACATATTATTAATTGTGTTAACTCTATTCTCCATCACTTCATCTTCTTACCTTTGCGGAAATAATGTTTTAAAGGCGATGAACATCACTCTAGGATTATCTTCATGTCATTCTCATCTATCCTTTAGTGGATTCATTGTATGTATAAACACATCCTTCACAAATGTATATATGTTTTCACATCCAACATGGATGGATTTTATATCAAATTTTTGTGGTCTAACCAACAAGATGGCATGAATCCATGGGAAATACATCAAAAAAACCTGATCATGATATCTACCAACTTGAAAAATAACTAAACACTACTTATTTACCAACACTTGATGCTATCTTTGAACCCAATAAAATTTGTATGGACTAAGATGCCTCATTCTCTTTAAATTCAGTTTTTCAACCATTTCAGTGGAGACTAAGTTATCGGTGTTACCATGATAAATGACGATTTTGAAACTTTTACCTTTTTCTTTACATATGGTTCGAACAATGTCCTTCTCTCGAACTAGTTCTTTAATCTTCTTACTTGCATTTATCATGGTTCTTTTCATCATCAATGCTTCACCTACTTCTAGTTCTTCCACTAGTGATGGCACTTCCATACTCTCTTCCTCATTTACATGTGTTATCTAAGTTATTTCCTCATTAAATATTCTCTTTTGCATGATTGTGTATGTTCAAGACATTCAAATGACATATATCCAGCAAATTTATTGCATTTGAAGCACTCTTTATCGACACTAAAATTTTCCTCCGTAATTTCTATTTCATTAATGTATGTATTAGGAATAGGATGTTGTTAAGTGTAATTAGTAGTAGCATCTGATAGAAGATAACGGTGCCGTCAGTACGGTGCCGCCAATAATATAGAGTATGGTAATAGTCAAAGTACAATAGGAATGTTGTAAAAAGTAAATATTTGTCATAAGTGGTCCGGTAATGTTAAAATGTCAAAGTTGGGATAAGTAGAGAAGTAGGGTCTACATGATATTGGTAATAAGGACAAGGAGTGAGGTCATAAATATTTTGTGTATTTTATTTGTAAAAAGTCTAAAAATGTGGAACCCATGTGAAATGATAAGGTTTATCTTATCTTAAAAGATAAGCTTACATGTACAGATAAGAGTTAAGGTATGCAATATGATTTGTCGAGTGGATTTCTTATCCTATCTTAGAGATAAGATGGATAAGCCTGGAAGTTCTATAAATAAAGAGGCCACCCCCCTCATTTAGCATAAAAGGAAGTAGTGAGAAATATTGTATGAAGTGTGTAAAGGAAGCCATCATTTTAAAGGTGTGTTGAAGAAGCCATTAAGAGGTGTAATTGTAAAGTTTCTCCCATAGTATTGGTGGAAGGAAAGTGAAGTCAATAACACTTGAAGTACCTCATGGGTGAGATTGTAACAATTTCATGTTAATATTATAATTTACTTTGATATTTCAGATTTGTCATCATTTCGTCTTATCATAGTCGATGGTATTCTTGTGTTATGTTTGTTGTTTTGTTTCCAGATTACATCCACCAAACTAAAGGCTGTGCATTAGTAAATAATCATAGCACGAGGAGTTCCCGTGAAGAATTATCATAGTGCCGGATTGGTGATGACATTTTGGTTCCGTTCTTCGGGACCATTCCTCGTTAGTGGATTGTCTGGAGAGATATTCCCACTTAGTCAAAAATCAATTGGAGGGTAACCTTGTTTTTACTATGCATAGTAGTTACCATGGTAAAGTCATTTTTACCGTGAATAGTATTTACATGTAACTTTCACTTTTTACTTTTGTGACTAGTGTTTACCACGGTAAAGTCAGTTTTTACCACAGTAAGTCAAGTTTTACCATAGTTTACCGTGGTCATTTCTATTTTCTATTATAGTGATTTTAATTATTGGTGCACATAAGTCTTGTTGATTGTACTTTTGGGTTGGTATTTCACTATGGTTACTTTTGAAAATGGGGAAGATTCCTGTTTTTCAGCCCAATCTAATGAAGATGCTTCCTATTTCATTCAAGAGTTTAAACGATCTTGTATTTGTAATGGCCTTATAAGAAGGAAACAATGGACTGAATTTTTTCCTACCTTTTTGGATGGTTCAGCCCTTAGGTGGTTTGAAACACTAGGTGATAATGTGAAAAACTCATGGGATTTATTAACTGAAAGTTTTCTTGAAGAATTTGGTGAACAACAGAGATATGCAGATCTCATGATCAATATCACAAAGCTAACCCAAGGAGAGAAGGAGAATATAAGGGATTATCATGCTCGTGTTCTAGAGCTAAGGAGAAAGCTCGACGCCTAGATCCGGAAGGAAGGATTAGCGGATGGGTTGATGAATGGCGTGGATAATCTCCTATGTAAGCACTTCATTCTTGGGATGAAGCCAGAGATCAGACAACGAGTGAAGTATGACCACCTAGCTACCATTGAACAAGCAAAGGAGATTGCAAGAAGGCAAGAAGAAAGCATGGAAGAGGAGCCCAAAGAAATTGTTGCTAAAGTAGAACCTACACCAGCACCTTTGCTCCAGAATCCACAACCACTCTCGGTGAGCACAAATCTTTCTCCTAGTACATCTACTGAGTATGAAGATCTGCTCAAAAAGATGGGTCAGTTAACTATTAATCTTCTTCAAGGAAAAGAATTTAGTTCTCAGGGAGGAGATAGAGGTCCAAAAAGAAATATTTCTGAAGTTGTATGTTATGGTTGTTATAAAAGGGTCATTATAAGTATAATTGTCCGATAGAGCTTCTACATCAGTACAAGAGATAATGATAAAGGTAAAGCACTGTGAATTCTTTTGATGTAGTAGATAAGAGCAGAAATAATGAAGTAGATGTGTTTGTAACAAAAAGAAAGAAAGAAAAAGATAACCAAGATGGAAATGATCCTAAGAAGATGAAAGGAGAAACTAGTAAGAAACATAGGAGAAGAAAGTTGGGTGTGCGGGATTTTCGATTTCACGGGGATAAGGACCATACTCCATCTTAGAAGATCTGTTCAAAAGGCCCTGCAAATATTACATATGGTCAACTCTTGGCTATGTCTTCTGAGAAGAGGCGGGAGATGTGAAATGGACTCAATGCTCGACGAAGGAAGGAGGTTGAGGTCCCTGTTTTGGAGGCGGGGCGAGATCCCTATGCTCCACAAGCCGAGGTATTATGTAATGGCATTTCAATTCATGATGTCTTAGTTGATGGAGGTGTTGCAGTTAATGTAATGACCGAGTCTGTAATGAATATGTTGGGGTTAAAAATTGATTGCCCTTCAACACTTATGTTAAGGTCATTAAATAAGGGAAAAACTAAACCAAAAGGTGTAGTTTCAAATGTGGCAATATCTGTTATGGGTGTTGTATGTGTGGTAGACTTTCAGGTGATGAAAAATGGTACTGTTGCATACCCAATGTTGCTGGGAAGACCATGGCTAAGGAGAGTTCATGCAAGAAACTACTGGAATGAAGGCTTCATGACACTTGGATGTGGTAGAGAGAGGGTGAAGATAAACATGATCCCTCGACATCATAAGGCAAAACCTGTGGATTCAAGTGATGAAACTGATGATTGGACATCCTCTGATTACTCTAGTACCAGTGAAGTGGACACTGAAGATGAAGAAAGTGAGGTTGATGTTTCAGTCATGGATATCCTTCCAGTCACACCGACTCATGACCCCATAAAATTATCTGAAGAAGAATTTGATGATTGTCTCCAACAAATAAAGATTGGTGATCTTGTGATGGAGAGTGAGAAGGAATCCTACCTCCAGCTCTTTCAAAGGTACATACACATATTCACTTTTGATTACAAGGAACTTCGTCAAGTAAGTTGGGTAGAACATTCTATTGAGCTGGTAGATGGTGCTAAGCCTATAAAGCAAATGCCATATAGAATGAATCCTAATTTTTCCAAGACTGTAAAAGAAGAAATAGATAAGTTGCTTGATGCAGGATTCATATTTGCTGTGGAGAATTCAGAATGGGTTTCTCCCATTGTGATCTCAATAAAAAAGAATGGAAAGCTACGCATTTGTGTTGATTATAGGAAGCTCAATAAGGCAACAAATAAGGATCATTACCCTCTTCCATTCTCAAATCAGATCTTGGACGAAGTAGCTGGCCAGGAGTGTTATAGTTTTGCTAATGGATATAGCGGATACAACCAAGTCCGTATAGCGGAGAAAGATCAGCTGAAGACCACGTTCACCACTCCTTGGGGAACATTTGCTTATAGAGTTATGCCTTTTGGGTTGTGTAATGCTCCAGCAACATTCCAGCGTTTGATGAATAGGGTGTTTGAACCCTACATTGGGACCTTCATCAGAGTATTTCTGGATGATTTTTGCATCTATGGGAGCAAGTTGGACCACCTACACCAGATGGAGACAACATTTCAAAGGTTAGATGAAGCACAAGCCTCACTAAACCCTACAAAGTGTGTCTTTGGATGTTCTAAAGGCGTTTTGTTAGGGCATGTTGTATCCAGAGATGGTATTGGTACTGATCCTGATAAAGTTTCAAAAATCAAAGATTTACCATTTCCTATGAATAGAAGTAAGTTGAGATCATTTTTAGGCCATGTGGGTTACTATAGAAATTTCATCAAGAATTTCTCAAAGATTGCCTGACCCAATAACCCAGATTCTTGAAGAAGGATGTTACTTATGAACCATGAAATAAGGCACATGAAGCTTTTGGACAATGAAGGAAGCCTTGGTGTCTTCACCTATTTTAAAGAATCCAGTTGGAGCAAGCCATTCATTGTGTACACTGATGCCTCGAGATGCGGCACTAGGAATTACTTTGAGCCAAAAGGATGAAAATGGGAATGAACATCCAATTTACTTTGGGAGCGGACAAATGAGCAAAGTCTTGAAGGTAAATTATATTATGGCCTGAAAAAGAGGATCTAGCTATCATTTTTGCTTTGTAAAGAAGTTTAGAAATTACTTGCTAGGGTAGAAATTTATAGTTGTAATGAGATCATCGACCTCTAAAATATATTGTCAATAAGCCTAACCCATCGGGGAGAATAGCAAGATAGATAATTTTTCTACAAGAATTTGAATTTGATATTATAGATAGGCCAGAAAGAAGCATGTCAATGCGGATGCACTCTCTCGAGCCTATGATGGTTTAGGCTCATCTTGTGATGATGATGATTTCCCGATGCAAGACATTGTTATTCCATGACACAATCCCTAGTGAATACATAGATATTTGGAATTATTTGAATGAATTCAAGTTTCTGATGGTGCCAATGCAAAGACTAAGAGAAAGATTACTCAAGCCGGTCGTCCATATTCTATTCTCGCATGGAGTATTATTTCGAATAAGACCGATGGACAAGATCTGAGGGCGGTTGGACGTGATCAAGGGAAGGAACTGCTAGAAGAATTCCACAATGGTACATGTGGAGGGCACTTCTCTGGACAACTTACAAAGCAAGAAGGATCTTGGATGTAGGTTATCACCGGCCCACTCTTTTTAAAGATTGTTATAATTATTGTAAGACATGTGATATTTGTCAAACACATGGTAACTATAAGACTTCATCAGCTCCATTATGTCCTATTCTTCCACTTGGTCCCTTTGAAAAGTGGGGAATAGACATTTTAGGTCCACTTCCAACTACCTCACGCCAAAATAAGTATATTGTAGTTGCCACAGATTATTTAACCAAGTGGATTGAAGCTAGGCCATTGAAAACAGCTTCCATGGATGAGGTGGCAAGGTTCATATATGAACGCATTGTCACCAGATTTGGTTGTTCATTAGAAATTGTAACAGATCAAGGAAGCCACTTCATTAATGAGGTAGTAGAAGCCCTAGTCAATAAATTTTCTATTAAGCACAGGAAAGCAACAACATACAAGCCAAGCACAAATGGACGGTGGAACGAATAAATTTTGTGTTGTGTCAAATTCTAGCAAAGATGCGGCCTTGCAGTACATAAGTGGGATAAAAGGATTTATGCAGCATTGTGGGCATATAGGGCAACATTAAAGTCAGCAACAGGATACTCCCCATTTCAGTTGGCCTATGGCATTGATCCAGTTCTTCCTATTGAGTTTGATATTCCCACCTTTGTGAGTTATCAAAAATGAAAGGATGGATGAAAGTGATTCAGTATAAGAAAGGTTGGTACATCTTCATTTGCTAGAGGAAATGAGGGAAATAGAAAAGGATACAAGCCATAAGAAGAAAATGAAGTAGAAGGAATACTTTGATCAAAAGATCCGTTGGTCTCCATTTCATGTGAATGACTTGGTTCTAGTATATGATTCCAGATACAAAAAAGAAGACAGAAAATTTCTTCCAAAATGGATGGGGCCCTACAAAATAGTAGTTGTGCATGAAAATGGTACATACCGACTGGAGGAATTGGATGGCACTCCCATTACAAAATGGGTCAACCATGACAAGTTGAAGATTTTCCAAGCACCAGAATAGTCTACTCCGAGGACGGAGTAGAAGCTAGGAAGGGGGAAGATGTCGACACTAAAATTTTCCTCCGTAATTTCTATTTCATTAATGTATGTATTAGGAATAGGATGTTGTTAAGTGTAATTAGTAGTAGCATCTGATAGAAGATAACGGCGCCATCAATACGGTGCCGCCAATAATGTAGAGTATGGTAACAGTCAAAGTACAATAGGAATGTTGTAAAAAGTAAATATTTGTCGTAAGTGGTCCGGTAATGTTAAAATGTCAAAGTTGGGATAAGTAGAGAAGTAGGGTCTACATGATATTGGTAATAAGGACAAGGAGTGAGGTCATAAATATTTTGTGTATTTTATTTGTAAAAAGTCTAAAAATGTGGAACCCATGTGAAATGATAAGGTTTATCTTATCTTAAAAGATAAGCTTACATGTACAGATAAGAGTTAAGGTATGGAATATGATTCGTTAGAGTGGATTTCTTATCCTATCTTAGAGATAAGATGGATAAGCCTGGAAGTTCTATAAATAAAGAGGCCACCCCCTCATTTAGCATAGAAGGAAGTAGTGAGAAATATTGTATGAAGTGTGTAAAGGAAGCCATCAGTTTAAAGGTGTGTTGAAGAAGCCATTAAGAGGTGTAATTGTAAAGTTTCTCCCATAGTATTGGTGGAAGGCAAGTGAAGTCAATAACACTTGAAGTACCTCATGGGTGAGATTGTAACAATTTCATGTTAATATTATAATTTACTTTGATATTTCAGATTTGTCATCATTCCGTCTTATCATAGTCGATGGTATTCTTGTGTTATGTTTGTTGTTTTGTTTCCAAATTACATCCACCAAACTAAAGGCTGTGCATTAGTAAATAATCATAGCACGAGGAGTTCCCGGTGAAGAATTATCATAGTGCCAGATTGGTGATGACAGCACCTACAAGTGAACTCTCCTCTTCCTCTTCCAAATCCACATCTTCCTCTATATGAGTATCAACCTCTAGTTTATCCACCTCTAAAAGTACCATGTGTTTGTGAGATGTTTGCTTATTAGTCATTTATTTTTTTGTGTTTTTGGATTATATTTAACTACAAACCTCTTCCTCTCATTCCTCTTCCTCTACCTCTAAAGTACCGAGTTTTCTTTCTAGAAAATTTATCCTCTGCCTTCAAGGCTAATTGGTATAACTCTTCCATTTTCCTTAGATTGAAAAAATTGATTTCATCCTATATGTTTAACCTAAAATCATTCATGTATCTATCCAACTTTTTAGGATCATACACTATGTGACCATATCTCATAGGCAATTTTAAAATTCATCAATATAGTCAAACACACTTAGTTCTCTTTATCTTAAAATTTGTAACTTTTTAAATAGATTAGTTTGATATTATGAAGGAATAAAATTAACTTTACGTTTTGAAACCATCTTATCCCATTTTTGATCTTATCCTTGACTCTTCTCACTCTTTCCTCTTGCACAAAATCCCACCAAATAGCAACATGTCCCGTTAATTTGGTGCATGCAAATTTTACCTTCTTATCCTCTGCTATGGTCTAAAAAACAAAGTAATTGTCCATTTTTGCTATCTAGTCTATTAGATATTCTCAATGAAAGATTCCACCATACACTAGTACCATCATCATTAGCTCGAGTATCTTCTCCCATGACTTCTTTCAACATTCTCACTTTTGGTATTTTTCGTTTGGCTCTCTCTCTCTTGAGTTGCCACTTCTCTTTCTTTCTCTTCTTCACTATCCTCATCCAATGCTTTCCCTCTTCTCTGAGAAACTTCCAATGCTTCCAAAATATCCTGTATTTTTATCAACACAAGAAAAAAAACTTATCATACCTTGGATTATCTTTCTTTCCTCCTTTGACCACTCTTCTTGGTGGCATTTTGACAAAATCTTCACTTCCCTTGCAAATCTCTTCTCTTCACTGCTTCTTTCTCTTTCCTTTGTCTTTATCCTTGTAAATTTATTCTTTTTCTCGACTCTAATACTAATTGATGCATAGAATACTACTAAACCATTAACCAAAACAAGTTATCTTACCTAATCAACTTCATCTTAGGTTTATCTCGTAAAATTTGACTTTTTATCTCAATGCTTTGAAACCATCAAAACATGCAAATTTGCTCTATAGAATCAAAAATCTTATCCAATGATTCAAACACATTCATTTTCCTCTATCCAAGATAACTCAACCATCAACATCATTTAAATACAAATAAATGGTTAGTTTGACCACCTTTTGCAAAAACTACCTATTAGTCTACTTGATTAACTAAAAATGGAAAATATGATAGTTAATCTAATCTAGAAACGACATGTAAATGTAGTAAATAAATGAATATGGAAAATGAACCAAGAAACTAATCTGATGAAAATAGAAACCTTAATAAGAAATAAGGAAAAGGAAAATAATTAGCTGATTCAGAGGCATATTTGAACTATGTCACAAAGTGAACATAATAATCTGGAAGCGAGACATTTGTGTAGAGGTCTTGAAAAGGACTGATCTAGGATGATTCTATGGAATGGAAAGGGATTGGGGAATTTGCAGGTGCTCTGGTCTAAATAATGGGTGCCCTAGTCTCTAATAGGTTTGGAAGTAGTTTTTAGCTACACTACGCAAAGTATCGCTAATAATACCATATGTATAGAAGACCCGCAAAAGACCAAAAAGGAGTATTAAAACCCTACAAAAAGAATAATGAAAATTAATGGATCGATTAACCCCCTCTACCACAATAATGGGATTACTAGCGGCGTTGCACTACCTTTCAAACCTAAATGTAGTTCGGGTGTGTGTGTGTGCATCATGTGCCCTAGGTGTTCTTGTAGCTATCGCACTTTGTGAATTATCAAGCAATAACTAGATGTAGAAAATTTAATAGAATGTGTGCATGGAATAGAATAGAATCCCTCTCCCTTATGCTTATGTGATGGAGATAAACTAACCTTATCGTTGTGATGAAGCTAATGGATGCAAATGATCTCCAAATAGATACAACTATAGGCGGATGATAGTAGTGACGAGTTCTTGGTCCCTCATTATGGTCTCATAACTTTATATTTATAGGGTTCTCTTGATCTAATTTTGTAATTAACCACTGAAATGGCTGACCACCAAAAAGGTAAAGACCTCAAATGGCTAGAAAGAGCCAAAAAGTAGCGGGAAAGTTCAAAATGGATTAGGGCACCCCAGATGGGACCAGACACCTATGGGTGCCCTAATACTAATCTGGTAACCTAGTCAAGGCTAAAATAACACAAAATGATAGAAGTTATTTGGGCATGAGGGTACAAGAGGTCGAAATGATGATACGTATTTTAATCCATTCCTATTAATTAATTAAATAACCATCCGGTCCTCATTAATTAATTAAGAAACATTAATTAATTAATCACTTAATATCTTACATGCCCAATTTTTCCATTGTTGTCGTGCGAATGTGTAATAGGAAATTGCCAATTTCTAAGCACGACAACTATACCCTTGTGCAAAAAAATTTTAGGTCTATCACTCCAAGACACCCCAGCTCTTTCCAGTAAGTCCAAATGACCTCCTAAATAATTTTATACCATCACCCCTAGGTTATTTTAGGAGTTCATTTTCAAAACTATATGCACTTGATTATGGAATGGTCTATCACCGGTCATCCTAGAGTGGAGCAACCTCAAAAATCGAGAAGAATATAAGTGGATGTGGATATGATCCAAAGGTCTTGGGACATCATGGAGATGGTTTAGGAATATTTTGGAAGGTTTCAGAGAAGTTGGGGTAGTTTCGCCAGAATTAGGGTTCACAAGCCTAATCGGTGCACATGATAAAACAACTACTTGGGATTTAGAAGAAGATTCCAAGAACTTTGGATGGAGTTATAAGTAAAACAAAACATCACCATAAATATGATTCCAAAAGCTACTTGATGGTGGAATAATATTTTCAAAACACCTTGCGCATAGGATTTGTGGGCGTTTTTCTAAGGCATAAGTGGAGTCAAAAAAAAAAATACAATTTTTTAGGGATTATATGGTTAAATCAAGACATGAGACCCAAACCATTGGATTAAAAATTCAATTTCTAGTCAGGATCATATAAAATTTCACCAATAAATTCCACTGGGAGCTCAAGTTATCATCATCCCAAGTTGCCCTCTCAAAGGCAGTTCAGGAGTTAGTCAATTTTCGGGAGGACACGTGTCAACACCAGGATCTTGGTGGGATTTCATGTCCCCAAAATCCCTGAGATCAGGTACAAAAACCTTGGAAAAATTCACCCAGCCCCCATGTGACCTCTAGGACCCTCATGTGACCTCCAGACTTGACAGTTTAGCCCCCAGGTGCATTTTTGGAGCATCCATTCCCTATCGTTGGATCAAGCGCCACGTGTCAGCTCCAGGACCACCATGGAAATTGATGTACCTCACATCCCTAAGGTCAGGGACATTAAACATGAAAACATGTGCCCAACCCTTATGGGGAATATTTTGGTCATCCATGTGGTGACTTTCACCCAGAGGTGCTTTAAAGCAGCTTTTCTCACCTTCATTCCCTACCGTCGGATCGCCACCACGTGTTGTCCTCTTGACCACCATATAATTTTAAGTCCCTCACTTCCATGAGATCAGGGACATAAAGTCATGAAAAATTCTCCCAAGCTTCTCCTTCCATGATTTCAAAAATTCAAAAAATCTAACTATCGCTTCAGTGCTTCCAGCTTGCTTCCACTCTCATGCACATATTTTCTCCATTCTTCCTCTACAACTTCTCACCACCATTCCTCCATTGCTGAACCTCAAACTATACCTACCATAGAGGTAATCCCCTTCCACTCCATGAAATCATGTAGGTCCTAAAGGAAAATTAGAGCAAACACAGAAGGAGAAGCACAAAACAAAGAAGAAGAAAATAGAGAAAACTCCATGGCCATGAAACGAGAAGTTGAAGAAATATCTCAAATGGATGCATGAAACAACAAGATTTTTTTTTCATCCCTCTACCCAAGGCCATCAAGAATACAACTTCAAACTCTCCTTCCATGTATCAGAGCATCCACAACAAAGAAATAACACTTGTGGCTCAACAAAAAAACTCCAATTTCCCTTCAAACCGTTGGGCAAAACGAAGTAGAATTGCACATGAAACATAAAAAAAAAATAACAAATATATAAATTTATATAAAAATGGATGATAAAACTAGACTTGCAAATTTGAGGTCCATTAATGGTTGCACATTCGGAAGCAATGCTAGCTTTGAAAATTAAATGTTTAAAATCTCCTAGAGTTTTGAGTGGGTAGAGCCAAAACTTTAGAGGGATGATATTGGGAAAAAACCCATATCAAAAAACTTCGCTTCCCATCAAACCAAATTTGAGAAGAAAAATCTCTAAAAATAGCAAGTCTACTACATAGATGACTGTTATTTTGGGAAATTCATCAACATAAGAACTTGCGAAGGAGACAGGGGACATTGGAGGTGCACTAGAGCTGAGAAATCACCAGAACAAAATTTTTGGAACTTACTAACAATAGTAAGTGGGCCCACAAGAACCTACTAAAAATATAAAGTTTATCCAGAAGGAACAAGGAATGCAGGGAGAAAGAGGAAAATAGAGCCGCAACATCGAGTAGAAGATCAGGGACTTGAATTTTCACACTTACTAAAAATAGTAAGTGGATCTTTCTGGGTTAAACATGAAGTCGAAGTGGACAGGTCACAAGCTGACACAACCCTTCACCTATGAGTATGACGTGGAAGACAATGATGTCTTATACATGAACCTAAATGACACTGCTGACCTCATATGGCCTCCAAGGGCCGAAAGAGGAATGTAAAACTAGATATTCACAAGTGGCTTATTCTCCCGCTGCAAGACACCCATGTGTGCATGCGAGTCTCGAGTTAGTCCTATCTTTCTCTTTCCACTCGATCTGAGACATGAACCATTTGACATGAAAATGGTACAAGGATTGCGAGTCATTAATGGAACAATTCACTTGAACTTGGTGATCGTTCATGAGCTAATTTGAAGGAGTTTAATAGTGTGCAAGGAGTTTAAATATTCAAAGTTTCACTACATTTTTATCTTTCATTCAACGAGGATTAATGGACTTCGTCGAGAATGACATCTACTCTTCTTCTTCTCTCTCTCTTACTCTCTCCTCTTCCCCCCAACTTTCCCTCACTTTCCAATATTCTAATATCACGTTGGGGTTTGCACTTTTGATATGCATTTAAGTCACTTAAAAGTGACTTTATAAACATAATATAAATTAAGTGGCCTTGATTTTATAAAATGGAATTAAATATTTTGTAGGAATACGAATAGTCTAAAGTTAGAAATAAGGCATATGGAGGGTCATGAGGAAGATGATAAGTCACCTCTCACTCTATAAATTATAACACCATTCCCATTTAAAAGGGTTGGAAATTGATCTTGTAAACTCAAGAGTGCATTGTACCTAGAGAAATCAAAGGAGATAGCCATTTTCTTCTACTTTCCTCCACTCTTAAATTTCTTCCATTCCCACACTATGTACAACTTTTTTTTAAACAATCAATACAAGAAGAAGGAGTTTCTATCTTTATTTGACTAAGGGGTTTCTTGATACTTTGTGATCAATAAATTCTATTTGGTCTTGTTGTTATTTGCAGAGTTGTTTCTTCTCAGGAATGCATGTAATGAAATTTCGACTAGTGTGTGCGGGGAATATGATTATCTACCTGCACATTAGTCCTCATACCTCTTTCCTCACTCCCCTTTCTCTCTCTTCAAACAAATTATTCCCTAACAAGAGATTGCTAGATTTTATGCAGGGTCATTGGAGTGCCCTTGTTGCATCCTTGGTCAAAAGGCAACCACATAAATCCACATTTTCTCATGCATGCATATACGACAGTACTTCACTGGTTAAGTAGAGGAAATTATATTCCCATAGCATTAGAAAGATAACCACTAGTTTATCCACTCAAAAATTTTCTCGCCAATAGTTTTTGGCACTTTTGCCACCGTAGGCAGGATTGCAACATCTCGCACCCAATATACAACCGCAAGATCTGAAAATAAAAAAATGAAATATTGAAAAAAATGAGTTCATGAAAGTCCATTTTCCAAAGATACATTTGCTGATTTTTGCATGTGAATTTTCACATTCCGCAATTTCCTTTTGTGTTCCCACTGCAAAAGTTTCCAAAATTTGGTGAAGGAAGATACACCAGGTTGACAAGGTCAAGACGTGTTGTTTATTCTAATTTCAAGGCTTTGTAAAATCAACAAGAATGAATTAGAGATAATCCATACTTCTTCTCTCAAGCCTCCTCTTCATCTGGATCTTCAAGAAGTTCACCTGGCAATCCTATCCAAACTCCTGTTGATACTCCCCCTTCAAATTATCTCATTTTTCAATCACCCTTGAGCATTGAGTTCTGAAAGAAGAAGAATTTGTAGAAGCAAGAGCTGAAGTAGAAGTAGAAAACGACAATGGAAGATAAAGTAGAAATACCTCAACCCATTATTCCATGGGGAAGAAATACAAGCCCACTTTCTCTTGAACCTCCTCTTCATGATCTACCAATAAGTTCTCGTAAGAACTTTCCAAAGTTCAAAGGTGAAAAAACACATCATCCTAAATAACACATCATTTCCTTTATGACATCATGTGGAATTCTTGGTGTCCAACATGAAGATGTTGCTGTAAGATTGTTCGTGGAGTCTCTCCAAGAAAAAGCAGCATAATGGTTCTACCTCCTGCCTACCCAATCCATCACTGGTTGGAATGACATCAAGACTTCCTTCGAGGAAATATTTAAATCAACTGAATACTGTCAAGACCTCTTGGTGTAGTTTTCTCAAATGAAGAAAGGATAAAGTGAAACTATGACAGAATTCGTGGATCATTTCAATAATTACTTCTCAAGATACCGAAGAATATTCTCCATCTCAAAACAATTTCAAGAGATTCTTCATCAATTCTCAATCATCAGAAGTAGGATTTTTGCTATGAAGAGCCCAACCAAGGAACATTGTAGAAGTAAAAGGATGGCCATTGAACTTGATGACGATCTCATCCTCTCTGGAAAAATCAAGAATCCATCAAAGGAAAGACCCAACATCCTGGAGATGAGAGAACCAATCCATCGCTGCAAAAATTGGCAAATGAAATGGCATCGTTGAAGAGGGAAATATTTGAACGAGTTTCTTCCCAAAGAAGAAATAAAAACTAGATTACAGGAGCACCCTAAAGGCTTTCCTTGGAGGCCCCACATGTCAATGCAAGTTATAGGAGTAAGAAAAATGAATAGGATTTTGAAAAAAAAAAGTGAAGGTGGTAGTTACCTAGAAAGTGATGAGTTTGAGAACGATTCAAAAATTAGATTCTATGAGGATTTTGGAGGTTATGAAGAAGATGCACCCAATTTCTCATACACATTATTCACTCATTCTCAATGCGAAAAAAGATCATCTCCCTCCACCGCTTTGTAAAAGGAAAGAAGGTTGATGATCCTCATGTGCTGACTCTGCAAAATAAAATAATCATTCGAGGATCCTCACTTCCATCTTGCATGAAGTCTACATTTTTGGAGCTTGACCTGTAGTGAGTAAGAAGATTCCTACAATCCCAAGTAAGTCTTCCGATGTCTCTTCTAAGTCTAAATCTAAATATGCTCTGTAAAATCTAGTACTTTGAAAGATCCTAGTGTACCTTTCAAAATACCCTCTATTCCCCAAAAATATACTCTTGCTTCCAAACATGTCCTAAATCCAAAATCAGTCCCTTCACCCCCTTGTCTACATTTGCTCCCTTTGACTTCATAGAATATGCAAACAAAGCCAAAGTGTAAATCACTGAAATTGAATATTTGTGGACCCATCCTAAACAATTTGAGAGGTTTGTCTGATATATCAGGAGTGGTAGTCTAACACCCAATGTTGTAAATTCTAGTTCCAAAGGCATGCTACCAAAATCACCTACACCTCCCTCATAGAATATGCTTTCTCTGAGTGCATCAAACAATGGTAAAGTTGAACCTTTCTACGTCTCCCTTCTTGTTGGAGAATATGCACTGAACAATTACATAATAGATTTTGGTGCCTCAGACAACGTGATGCCCTTGAAGGTTTCCAAGGCTCTCAAACTTATAATGACTCCACCTAGTGGCTCTTATTACTCTTTGGAGTTAGAAGAGGTCTCACTTGTAGGGAAAGTCAAAGATGGACAAGTGTCTCTCGCTAGATTTCTACACAAAAAGTTTTAGGGATGATTTTGGTAGTAGACATCCTAGCCTCGTTCGGAATGTTGTTGAGTAGAATTTTATGTCGATACTTGGGAGGTAAAATTCAGATGAATTGGTCTTCTGTAACCATACCAGTGAAGGGAGACATGGAGAAATTTCTTCTCGAAAATAAGATGAGGTACATGGTACAAAATTATAGAATCTCGAAGCTAACATCTTGTATCAAGGTAGCGGCGATGAATCACTTTGTGGAAACCGAGGAAGAAGAGGATATCCCCATCTTTATAGGTCCAGACATGCCTTCTCGAGAGAGATTTGGAATTTGAATAAGCATTGAGGAGATTCGAGTTACAAGAGGGCAGCCCTAAATTGTCGAATGATGCAAACCATGAGGAAGAGGAGATGGTTCTTGATGATTTTCAAGAAGAAAAATCAGCTTATATGCTTATCCAAGATGAGGAGTTATTCTCATTCCCATTTAGGGATGAAGATGATCTCATTCATGCCATCTATGGAGAGACAAAATCAGCTTGTGATGAGCCCATGAAAGGTTTGAAAGAAATGTCCATACAAGAAGCTTACAGCCGCAAAAGAAACTAAAGATCCTGAGCTCAGTCTCGAGCTCCTGATGCAAGCCACAAATCTACAAGACAAGCATGGAGCTGATTTGGAAGCCTTAACCAATGTGAAGGTTGGCCATATTGAGATAAATCTAGATGAGAAATATGATGTCCCTCTCAAGCCAATGGTTGGTGGATACAATGATGAAATTGAGGTATTTTATTTCCCATTTGAAGAGGAAGAATCTTTCCATGATGAACAAATTAAAGAAAGAAGTTTTCGAGGCCTTTGAAAATCTGAAGCTCCTCTAGACAAAGGAGTGATAAAATGCAGTGATTCCCAAGATGATGAGGTAATACCTCTAGATATTTTCCTTGAGTTGCAAAATAAAGATTCTTCAAAGGTGTACAAAGAGGAGCTGCAGGAAATGACGAAGCATAACTCCGTGCAAGAAATCTTGGATGCAGTAGAAGTTTTGGAGGACCCCGAGCTGATTCTTGATCTCTTCACTCGTGTCATGGACATACAAGACAATTATGAGGTCACTCCCAATCCTTCCATTAGTACTCAAGCACCTCACAGTGGAGTAAAGGAAAAGGATAAGTCTGAGGTCTCTCATGGAAAAGAGGTCAACAAGCATAGACCTAGGAAAGAAAAGAATCTAGAATGTTCAAGTAATTTGAACAAAAATCAGATTTGGGGCAGCGATGAGATGCTTGGTGAAGAATCATCTATGTGGATAAACATGGAATGTAACTAGAACTATGAAACCAATTTCAAAGAGGATGAAGGAAATGGAATTTCTAAGTGAAGGCCTAAACATCAAGAAGCTCATGTAGGCTCACTCCTACAAAGTGCACATACAAATGTGGAAGCACCTAGCTTTCATAAGTAGATGTCAACGGCTTTGCAAAATGTCATCATTAGGTGTTGCCCTCTCAGGGGTAACTTTTGAGAAATTATAAAATCTTTAGTTAGAGCGGGTTGTCCACCACCTTGTACCATAGGTGATTGTTAGGTGTGTTTCCCTTTCTATTGCGTGTGTTTCCCTTCTGTTGTGTGTGTCATTTCCTTTTTGTGTGCGTGTGTGTTTCCTTCTTCTCTCTTTCTCTCTTGTTGTAAGTTGTACATGACTCCACAGGGCCCAATGGATAAGGAACTAGTCAATATGTTGTAAGTTGAGATTATGAGTTCTCATGCCATGTCTTCACTACACTCAGTCCATGTCATGTCCCCAAGCTAGAGCCAGTTGTTGTTGTGCAAATGTGTAATAGGGAAATTTAAAATTTTCGAACATGAAAACTATACCCCTGTGCCAAAATTTTCAATTCTATCACTCCAATACACCCTATCTCTTTCTAGTAAGTCCAAATTACCTCCCAAGTAATGTTATACCATTCCCCTTAGGTGATTTTAGGAGTTCATTTGCAAAGCTACAGGAAGTTGTGGGAAGGGCTATCACTTTGACATTCCTAGAGCTGAAGTAACCTCATGGAGCAGAAAGAAGAGCATAAGTGGATGTGGATGTGATCCAAAGTTCTTAGGACATCATGGATATGGTTCAGAAAGATTTTAGAAGGTCTCAGAGAAGTTGGGGCAGTTTCGCAAGAATTAGGGTTCATAGGTCTAGTCAGTGCATAAGCCAAAACAACTACTTTGGGATTCGAAGAAGATTCAGAGCTCCGTATGGATTTATAAGTAAAAAAATAAATCCGGAAATAGGATTCCAAGACCTACATGATGGTGGAATCATATTTTTCACAACACCTTGGAGCATAGGATTTATAGGTAGTTTTTCTCAGGCACAAGTGGAGTCTCAAATCACAAATATGATTTTTAGGGAGTATATTGTTAACTCAAGACATGATACCCCAACCATTGGATTTAAAATTCTATTTCGACTCAGGATCATATATAATTTCACCAAGAAATTCCACCAGGAGCTCAATTTATGATCATCCCAAGTTGCCCTCTCAAAGGTAGTTTAGAAGTTAGTCAATTTTGGTAGGACATGTGTCAGCACCAAGAGCCTGGTGGGATTTCATGTCCTCAATGTCCCTGAGGTTAGGTACACCAACCTTGGAAAAATGCACCCAGCCCCCATGTGACCTCCAAGACTGTGACCTTCAGACTTGACAGTTCAGCCCCTAGGTGTATTTTTGGAACATCCATTCCCTGTCGTTGGATCAAGTGTGACATGTCAGCTCCAGGACCACTGTGAAAATTGATGTCCCTCATGTCCCCGAGGTCGGGGACATAAAAAATGAACAAAATTTCCCATCCCCTATGGGGAGTCTTTTTGTCATCCATGTGACTGAATTTCAGCCCCGAGGTGCTTTAAAACAACTTTTCTCACCTTCATTCCCTGTCGTCGGATTGTCGCCACGTGTTTTCCTCTTGAACACCATGGAATTTGATGTCCCTCACATCCCTGAGGTCAAGGAAATCAAGTCATGAAAATTTTTCCCAAGCTTCTCCTTCCATGATTTCAAAAATTCAAAAAATCTAACTGTCGCTTCAGTGCTTCCAACTTTGCTTCCACTCCCGTGCACATATTTTCTCCATTCTTCCTCTGCAACTTCTCACCACCATTCCTCCATTGCTGAAACTCAAACTAGACATTCCATAGAGGTACTCCCCTTCCACTCCATGAAATAATTCAGGTCCTAAAGTAAAATTGGAGCAAACATAGAAGGAGAAGCACATAACGAAGAAGAAGAAAACAAAGAAAACTCCATGGCCATGAAATGAGAAGTTGAAGAAATATCTCAAATGGATGCATGAAACAAAAATATTTATTTTTATTTTCATCCATCTACCCAAGAAAATCAAAAATTCACCTTAAAACTCTCCTTACGTATGTGAGCATCCACAATGAAAGAAATCCCACTTCTGGCTCAATAAAGAAAAAATCCAATTTCCCATCAAACTGTTGGGCGAAACGAAGTAGAATTACATGTGAAGCATCAGAAAAAAAACCCATATCAAATATATAATTTTCTTTGCAAATAGAGGAGAAAACCAGACCTGCAATTTTGAGGTCCATTAATGGTTGCCACATCCAAAAGCACTGCCGTGTCAAAATTAAAAGTTTAAAATCTCCTAGAGTTTTGAGCGGGTAGAGCCAAAATTTCAGAGGGACGATATTGGGAAAAAACCCATATCAAAAACTTTGATCCACATCAAACCGAATTCCAAAAGCCAACCAACTCTCTAAAATAGTAGGTCTACAACATAGTGATTGCTATTTCGGAAAGTCATCAACAAAAGAACTTACAAAGGAGACGAGGGACATTGGAGGTGCACTACAGCTGAGAATTCACTAGAATAGACATTTTTTGCACTTACTAAAAATAGTAAGTGGGCCCATGAGCACCTACTAAAAATAGAAAGTTGATCTAGAAGGAACAAGGAATGTAGGGAGAAAGAGGAAAACATATCTGCAACATCCAGTTGAAGATCGGGGACTTGATTTTTCACACTTACTAAAAATAGTAAGTTGTTCTTTCTAGGCTAAACATGAAGTCAAAGTGGATGGGTCAGAAGATGACACAACCCTTTGCCTACGAAAGTATGACATGGAAGAAAGTGATGTCTTGTACATGAACCTGAATGACCTGAAGACTCGCATGGCCTCCAAGGACCGAAAGAGGAATGTAAGACTAGATATTCACAAGTGGCTTGTTCACCGCCGTAGGACACCAATTGTCTGTGTAGAGTCTTGAGTTAGTCCTAGCGTGCTCTTTCCCTTATGATCCTGAGAAACAAACAATCTAAGCTAAAAATAATACAACGATTGCGGTCATCAGTGGAACAATTCACTCAACTTAGAGAGTGTTTGTGAGCTAATTTAAAGGATTTTCACAATGTGCAAGGAGTTTGAAGATTCAAAGTTTCACTACATTTGGAGCTTTCCATCAATGAGGATCAACGGACTTCATTGGGAATGAAATCTCCTCTTCTTCTTCTCTCTCCTCTTCCCCTCAACTTTCTCTCACTTTCCAATATTCTAATTTTACGTTGGGGTTTGCACTTTTTATATGACTTTAAGTCACTTAAAAGTGACTTTAAGTCACTTAAAAGTGACTTTAGAAACATAATGTAAATTAAGTCAGCTTGATTTTATAAAAGGGACTTAAATATTTTGTAGGAATACGAATAGTCTAAAGTTAGAAATAAGGCATATGGAGGGTCATGAGGAAGGTGATAAGTCACCTCTCACTTTATAAATTATAATGTCATTCCCATTTCAAAGGGTTGGAAATTGATCTTGTAATCTCAAGATTGTATTGTACCTAGAGAAAGCAAAGGAGATAGCCATTTTCTTCTACTTTCGTCCACTCTCAAATTTCTTCCATTCCCACACTATATACAACTTTTTTTTAAACAATCAATACAAGAAGAAGGATTTTCTAGCTTTATTTGACTAAGGGGTTTCATGATACTTTGTGGTCAATAAATTCTATTTTGTCTTGTTGTTATTTGTAGAGTTGTTTCTTCTCATGAATGCATATGTTGAAATTTCTGACTAGTGTGTGCAAGAATCTGATTTTCTACCTACAACATTAGTTCTCCTACCTCTTTTCTCACTCCCCTTTCCCTCTCTTTAGACAAAGTCTTCCCTAGCAAGATATTTTTATCTTTTCCATAGGTTCGAGTGGGGTGCTCTTGTTGGATCCCTAGTCGAAAGGCAACCACATAAATCCACATTTTCTTGCTCATGCATTTATGACGGATGCACCAATTAAGTAGAGGGACTTAGATTCCTAGATCCTTGGAAAGATAACCACTAGTTTGTCAACCTAAAAAATTTTCTCACCAACAATTTTTGGTAGCCACCAAGGGGCATATTTAGTAGCATCTACACCCAATATATGACTATAAGGTTTGAACATACAAAAGAAATCAAATATTGAAAAACAAAAATTCATGAAAGTCCATTGTCCAAAGATACATTGCTGATTTCTGCACATGACTTTTCACATTCCATAGTTTCATTTCGTGTTCCCACTACAAAAGTTTCCAAAAGTTGGCTGAAGGAAGATACACTAGGTTGAGCAAGTCGAGAGGTGTTGTTGATTCCAATTTTGAGGCTTTGCAAAATCAGCAAGAACGAATTAGAGATAATCCATACTTCTTCTCTCAAGCCTCCTCTTCATCTGGATCTTCAATAAGTTCACCTGGAAATCCTATCCAAACTCTTGTTGATACCCCCTTCAAATTATCTCATTTTTCAATCACCCTTGAGCATTGAGTTCCCGAAAGAAGAAGAATTTGAAGAAGAATTTGTAGAAGCAAGAGCTGAAGCAAAAGCAAAAACAACAATGGAAGATGAAGTAGAAATACCTCAACCCATTGTTCCATGGGGAAGAAATACAAGTCCACTTTCTCTTGAACCTCCTCTTCATGATCTACCAACAAGTTCCCGCAAGAACTTGCCAAAGTTCAAAGGTGACAAAACACAACATCCTGAAGAACACATCATTGCCTTCACGACATCATGTGGAATTCTTGGTGTCCAACATGAAGATGTTGTTGTAAGATTGTTTGTGGAGTCCCTCCAAGAAAAAGTAGCATAATGGTTCTACCTCTTGTCGACCGATCCATCATTGGTTGGAATGACATCAAGACTACATTCGAGGAAATATTTAAATCAATTGAAGGCTGTCAAAGACCTCTTGGCGCGATTGGATAAAATGAAGAAAGGAGAAAGTGAAACTATGATATAATCTATGGCTCTTTTCGAAAAATTACTTCATAGGATACGAAAGAAGATTTGCCATCTCAAAACAATGTCAAACGATTCTTCATCAATGCTCAATCATCGAAGTAGGATTTTTGCTACGAAGAGCCCAACCAAGGAACATTGTAGAAGCACAAAGGATGGCCATTGAACTTGATGACAATCTCATCCTCTCTGGAAAGATCAAGAATCCATCAAAGGAAAGACCCAACATCTTGGAGATGAGAGAACCAATCCATCGCTGCAAAATTAAAAAATGAAATGGCATCGTTGAAGAGGGAAATATTTGAACGAGTTTCTTCCCAAAGAAGAAATGAAAATCAGATTGCAGGAGCACCCCAAAGGCTTGCCTTGGAGGCCCCACCTGTCAATGCAAGTTGTAGGAGTAAGGAAAATGAAGAGGAGTTTGAACAAGAAAGTGAAGGTGGTGGTTACCTAGAAAGTGATGAGTTTGAGAACAATATAAAAATCCTGCACACACATCCCCTTTGCTTTTCTAGCTTTATCTATTTTTATGCCTTAACTACCCTTATCTCATCTCTTGCCCACTTAAGTGCTTTAAAGCATCCTTCTATGCTTTAAGAAGCTCTAAATCTGTCAAAATCACACAAGTAGCTCATTACATAAACTCTCCTACTGATCGGTGGTGGCCCGGCCTGCGTCGCCATCGAACCTATAAAACTAGCTTCTTTCTTTCTATTCATCATCAGATGCAAGAAACTTTGGGCTTCCTTGTGTCGAGAGCATTGTTTGTTGCACTGAAAATTCTTGAAATATTTACAAATATTATAGAAATCTTTTTATGGTGCTTGTATCGCTCACGATCATCTGTCGTGAGGTTTATCATTATCATCATGGTGCGATATTCATATTTTATCATATTATCTGGGTATTTCTTGTATCTAATCTCTTGCAGGTTCAGACCATCAACAACAACACTTAGAGTTTCTTCAGTAGTCACCTCTCTCAATTCTTTGTTTATAGGTTTCTCTTCTACCTTACCTTTCTTTGGCCATATCTAACTCTAATATAGTAATTGTCATTTGAATTGGGTCACCGTCAACCCGAGGCTGGTTTTTCAATCAAATATCCTCTCGTTATTGTTTCTGGTCATTTTCTAAGGATTTCTATCTCTGGTTCTTTCCTACTACAAACTACTCACAATAAACATAAGATCATGTCATCCTCCAGGTTGGCATTCATACCCTTTAGGTCTGCATATTCATCCATTATCTAGATCTTCCCTCCAGGTTTCCGTCGACACTGCCTCTACATAGTCTGGTCATCGTCGACCCGGACTAGGTAACGATAAATTTAAAGTTATTTCCATCTAATTAGCTTTATCGATTTCCATCATCTTTCCAGATTCATTGATATTTCTATTTCTGCATGCTTATGAAATTTCATCATGTACATCACTCTTTCTAAACAAACAGGGGTTGACATCCACAAAACAAAGATAATCACTTCTTGGAACCAAATTATTAGGAAACCCCCACATATATCTATATAATCCATCTTTGTTCTAGTTTTGTAGGAATATCAAGTTACGGTGAGAATCAACCATGTAGTGCTGTATCACATCCAAGATAACATAAACCCTCCAACATTTATGAGTTTTCTATTTTCTTTAATAGCTAGTGCATTAATCCCCATTAAGAATGAGAAACTTGGTAAACATTCTGCATGCCCGGTGGGACCACCCTTTTGGTGATCTCTTTCTTCTTTGTCTCTATTTTTCTTTCCTTTCTACTAACATCACAATGTGAGGATCATCTTTTTCTTGTTCATGTTGGGTTCCTTGCTTGAATCACTCATCATTCAAAAGTGCGGATCAATAGGAAATGCATTATTTAGGTATACCCTAAATTTTTCGTATTTACTCCTTTTTGCATCATAATTTTTTGTTCTTGTTTGCATCCTCATCGAATATCAAAATTTGTTTTGGAGTTAAAAATAACACTATTTTTGCATCCTACTTACTCACATAGTCTAAATAGGGGTCCATCTTCGCATCACACACAACCTAGAAGCGCAAAACTAAAATTAACACATCAAAACACTCCCTTTCTTGATAGCACTGATTGGGATTTCATCACTTTGAGCAGAAGCCGCCTCAAACATTCCCTAGTCACAAATCACTTGAAACCCAACATAGTTCACCTTCTCCTAGTTCCTTTTTATCTAGCCACCTTTTATTTTCATATTCTTAATCAAATCATGAAAGGATTTTTTTCTTGAATTATCTACTTAAAAATGGATTCAAAATTATCCTTGAATAGTTCCAAAAAATCCACCATGAACCCACCCAAACCCTTGGTTTCTTCTAGAAATTCTTCTAGTACCATCTATGACTACCTTCGTCACACACCATCTACTTCCCGACCTCACCAGACTAGTGGATTCCAATCCTTCCTTTCCATATCCTATACCCCCTGCTTTATCTTATATCACCATGCCTAGCCATCCTGTTGGCCTTTTTGTCTCTCCCACACAAGATCTCCCCATCCAAACTCCATCATCCTATCATGATATTACTTCTCCCCATCATATATCTCCTTAATCAATCCAACCTTCACCACTTGATATCTTCAGACAATCATTCCCCAATCCACCACCAAAAAACTCATCCTCACTTCCTACATCATATCAATTCAACCCCTTTTCAATTAACACCATACATCAAACATATTCTCCCACATCTATTTTACCATCTTCATCATCTACCCCTATCTTAGATATTGTGCCTACCACCCCTTTAAGGGCTATCCTTACATCCATTATACCCACAATCCCACTACCTACCACCTTAACCTCCATTGTATCTCTTTCATTACAACTAGTCCTATTCTTGCCACATTTGCACTAGGCTTGACTTCACTCATCTCTCTATCCACACCTATCATTCCTAGACCATTATCTATATATCTCCCATACACACTTGTCACCACAATTATTTCTTCCACATCCACGAATCCACCCCAGTATACCTTGACATCACTATCACATATTTCTTTACCCATGACCACATCACCTAGTCCTCTAACATCTACCATTCATGCATCTACATTCCCCATCACATCTTCTCTATTGAAATCTACATCCAAAATGCCTCTTGGGACATCTAAGACAAAAAAATGCATTCAAACTTCTCCCAAAAAAACCCTCATCTCTACACCAATTAAACCACCATCTATATCATCCCCTCCCACGTAAACATTATTAATCGTCGATCCAAAAACCCATTCTATATCCACATCTACTCTTGTTATTGATTCCACACCTAAATCTACTCAATCCACTACATCAGACCTGTTCCCCCATCCACATATCTTCCACCTTTTCCTATTGTGTCATCCTTAGATTCCATACCGGTTCCTCTTTCTATGCTTCTGCCCACACCTACCGCATTGAATATCGTGACCACATCCCCATTATCTCCTTCTTCTACACCACCTACATCATTTGAGAAATATTGGAGAGAAATTCAACTTGTAGCTACCATAGGTGATCCTCCTATCTCATCCACATGACCAGACATTCCCACATCAAACAAATCCCCATCCTCCTTGGAACAAATCATGAAAACATTATTACCTCCATCATTTGACCCCATCTTTGGATCACGCCGGTTGAAATCATCGTCATCCCTGCTTGAAGGGCACTCCTCAATAATCCAAATCCAAAAACCTTGGCATCCTTCTATAATGATCCCTTGAGCGTCCTCATAAGAAGATTAAAATTCCTCTTATCAAGACCAAATCAACATCCTCCATCTAGGGGCAGCATCCCTCTATCCTAGGACCCCTCCTACATCACAACCAATCAAAAATCCAAATCCAAATAGTCTGATTCCCTCCTAGGGACAACACCCTCATCAAAAACACCTCCAATTTCCTAGCCATCCAAGCCCAACTCATCCACCTCTATAGATTTTTCTATACCACCTAGACCTCGACCCAATCCTCCTTTACCTTCATCATCCACATTATCTTATAGAACCATCCCTAGTGCCCACATTAAAATATATGCAGATGTCCTCCAACATATTCTTGGACTTCTACCATCACTCTTCTAGCACAATGCCTTTAACTGAACCAGTATGAAGTCCTCATGGTTTGATCCCCATTGTATCTATACTTATCATCGTACTTGGGGCCGTAACACTAAGCATTGTAAGGACCTTTAGACTATTTTCCATGATCTTAATGAGTTAGAGGACCTCATTGATGATTCACCTTCTCTATCTACTTCTTTATCTATAGCCCATCCACCTAGTTTTCTGGGTCTCTTCACCCATCTACATCATATCCTATCACACTTATTGACAAGGGTCCTCCTTTGTTTATCGATATTGTTTTCCTTAATACACCGTCCTCCTGAAATCCATTCCATATCCTTTGACATCCACTATCTTATCCACATCCCTTTTTCTAGGGGAACATATTCCCCCCATTATTGACCTTTTAGCATCCTTTTTCTCATCTCCATTGATCCATCCCCCACTCTGGGGGACTTCTTTATAGGACTTGTCTGTTCACATATTATTTCTTCTCCACATCTGACATCATCTTATCTTGTTTGGCTTGGTTCATCCGATCATACTTTCATCCCCTCTTCCTACGACCACTTTTGTGGCCATATTTGTTGTTCCCTTCAGAAGAACCATGACTCTATCTAAAATCCACCATTAGAGCGCAATTTTCATGATCTTTATTTAACTCATCTCATGTTATTTAATCTTGTGTCTCCATAGGGGACCTTATATTCATCTTAGGCATATATCTTTTCTTCTTTAATAGGAAGTGCTTGCTCTTATTTTCTCTTTTCATCTCATCCCATCTTTCCAACATGAAGTTAGTGTCGCCAACCTCACAACTAAATCAAAACACCACCACTCTAGAAGGGAGCCAATGCGGAAATTTTTCCCCTAACTAGAAGCGCACCATACGTTATTAGACACAAGTATGGTTCGAGAGTCTATCGTTGACCTCCTTGATGGTAAACTAGAAGTGGAACCACTTAACACATTACACTTGATATCATTCTATTGCTAGCACATTTACTAATGTTCCCTTAGTCATATCCTTGGATCATTCCTCCATCTTAGCCTTTCTCATCTCTCATTGTGATAATTTGGAACTATGTGGTCTTCCGGAAATTCCTAGATGTAACCTTAAATATGGGCACCACGCATCTTCCCATAACATATTCCTTATGGATAGGTTATCCCCTTTGGTGAGAAATCAAAATCATTACATCCATTACCCTCTTATTCACCCATTGGAACCATGCAAAGGGTCTAGGGGTGTCTCTTGTAAATCATTATCCCCTCCTAAGTAGTCTACTTAGCTAGTCCTAAATCTCCCCCATGTAAAATAAAAGTTCATGGATGCTTAAATCAAAATAAAATTTATCAAAAATATACTCATCCTTGAAGGACAACTGCTCATGCAAAAAAAAAAAAATCGAAAATCATGAAATCAAAATAGATGATCCCTCAAAGGATGACTATCATTTATTCTTGCCATCTATATATTGTATAAAGTAGACCATACCCTCGAAGTATGGCTACTCCTTATGGAATTTGAAGGCTTCCTACATTTATCAACCTTCCATTTTATTAGCATCCTAAGAAAGCTTCCCACATTGATCAACTTTCTTCTAGCAGACTTCCCGCATTGATCAATTTTCTCTTTCCCCTTCCCAGAGCTAGGGCATAGTTTTAGGGAACACCACTTTTGGAGAACCCTCTTTCCTCTATACAAGTACATCTCAAACCCCTTTTGTCATGTAAACATTAGGTTTATGAGATCATCTCATCCATTGTTTCCTTATGATCTTTGAAATGACTAACTATTGTTGGTTATTTGTTAACATTTGCTTTGGTTGCATGTGCCTTGCGTTTCCTAGATCCTCTTTTTTACCTCCAATGCAGTTGGAGGCATATTTTCTTTTTACATTCCTCACTATAACGTGGTTTTTTTCACACCCATAGGTTTCCATATTTAAAATCTATTTTCATCCTAATCCTATCACATATATCTTTCAAAGCACATCTTTCTTCATCTCAATCACCTATATGCTACCTATCTATCTTACAACACATTTATTATTACTTCACATCCGTTTTCAATTTGTTTTCATCACATTTTACCCATATACATTCCAATCATCATCATCAAATTTAAACATAAAACATATAATCCTAATCCTCACATCACACATTTCTATCATCGTTTTATTCATACACATACCAATCAAATTTAAACATAAAACATACGAGTCTAATCCTCACATCACACATTTATATCATCATTTTATTCATACACATACCAATTTAAAATATCCATATAATCATACATTTATTTCACCATCATCATCAAATGAAAAAAACATGCATTCAAAACAAACCAACATCATCACATCTAATCTACATACCAACGTCATCACATCTAATCTAAAAAACATCATCACATCTAAATTAAAAACCAACATCATAATGTCTAATCTAAAATCATCACCACATCAAAATTAAATCCATCACATCACATAATGAACACATAATAATCCATGAAAAAACCATATATCATATATCAAAAGGTGTGTCAATATATCATGGCACTATAGGGGCTCTGTAAAAGTAGAAATGTTATCAAAATTAGTAAAAGCGCATGTATGAAATTCGTAGACCCTCTCCTCCAGGGTAGTTATAGCACTGATGTAGATACCAATTTTTAGGTGTGGTGCATCTCGCATTCATATAACTTCCCCTCTCACCTTTTTCTTTTCTTAAATTTAAATAAAATCCCATCCATTTTTCACCCTATTTAATTAATTACCAAATGATCTCCATGTGGACCCATTTGATAATTCAAATTTTTGGGCATTATCTCATCTCTCACAAATTATTCAAAACATGGGAAATAATGCACCCATCTGACATCTCACTCTTAATCATTCAAAAAGAAAATACTTTATCTCACCTAATATCCCCACCTCTTATCACATCTTTATCCTTTTCTTTACTTTAAGTCAAATTGTGAGCCCCGTCTGGATCACATCATGTTTCTTAACTCGGGGTTACTTTACTCAACCCCTGAGTATCTTTTAACCTGTAGTTTAACCTTACCCTTAAGCTATAAATATGGGTTTTTCCCCATATTTGAGAGGAAGAAAAGGTTAAGAAATTTGGGGTGAATGCTGATGTATTTTAGCGATTTATCATAATATCATTATTATTCTATCTTGGTGATAACACGTGGAATTTCCATGACATTCTGCTCGTGATTTGGGTTCATGTGATGAGATTCATGTTGCATGCATCAGATCAGTAATTCCATCTACACACTGGTACCATCTAGGTTCTTTTGTTTATCAATTTGTATGTTATCTGTTTTGGACACTATTGTATTATTATTCTTATCGCACGGGGTTGGCGTACCACCAAGGAATTAATGCTTCTGGATCTTTTTCCGGAAACACCCGATTAAAATCTCTAATCATTATTTTTCTAGTGTATGTGAACTGTAGGTTTCTTTGGGATCACACCAAGGAGTCCGATATCAACTTTGCACCCGTATCATCCATCGTCATCTCCAAGGTACTAAGCCCTTATATACTCAACATTGTTTAGTGTTTCTTGATTACTTGTACACTCATCTGGACAGGAAGCTGGAAACATAGATCAACACACAAAACATGCATGCCATTACCACCCTCTTGGCCTCCCTCCTCTCACCGTGGATAAATTACACTTGTTATACTCCTCGACGACCCAGCTCCACCTTCCACCTACCTCTGGAGATGCACCCAATATCTCAACATATAAGGTAGCCTAAGGATCACAATGTCCTCATAATATTTGGCATCGGTGGCCAATGCTAGGTACCTATCCATCCCAACCATGCTAGGGGGTGCCATCTATCCTAATCCCTATGGTGGTGCTGAACACCATTGGCTGAATCTATCACTACAATAGTAGAAAAATCTCCAAAATGGGCCCTATAGGCCTCCCTCTGCTTGTGGTAGTGGTCTCTCTCTTGAGTGACGCATCTCACTACTGCAAGGTTGTGTCTCTCTTAATTCTCATCTAATCTAGATCGACATGAAAGTGTACCACCTCTGTAGCCTCTCCTGCTCCATCTCTACCACCTCCTGGAGCCACCTCAACCTCAAGCTCCATTTCGTCCTCTCCTCCCTCCTTAACCACCCAAGCTGCCCATCTTATTGTATGCCAATCAGAGTATGTGACTCCTACTCCAACATCGTCATCATCATCCCATGGTGTAACCTCTTCCTCCAATGAGTGTGTTATAGTAGGACTCAAAAACTACCTATCCAAATCCTCCCTCATGTACAAGATAGGATCACGAGGCACTTTCTAGATGAATCCAAAGTTTCATCTCATTGTATCAAATTGAACACCCTCGATCATCTCTAGTTATCTCCCCTGAATCCACCTCGTCCTCATCATCCCTACTAGCTTCCCATCTACCTCAGACCATACAGGGAACCTCTAGTATGACCTCCATATAATCTTATCGACATCTAACTCTGTGAGTCGATCCACATACCAATCCACCCTCCTCTCACTCCTGTCACCAAAGGCCTGATTGGCCCTCCATCTAAAAAACCCAACTCTCAACTCTATATGTTCTCCTGCTACCCATGGAATCCCATGTGGCCTAATCTAAATAATATGCTTGTAGGCCCAGTAGTGAAGCAAGAAACCCACATCCAATCCTGACCTCCACCCTACCCTATACATGGAAATCTCATGGTAAACCTAAGCCAATAGTGTGGTCCCAAAAGATAATATAGTCCCATGATCAATAATATTGGTCACTACGCCGATTAGTACCCATAGGAACCGAGCTCCTCTTAAGTCATGAAAAGCATAACATGATCTTGCCATCATCAACATGAAAATCAATCATCCGTGTGGTACCCCAACCTCATATCTCATCTCATATGCAAAATCCCATGAAGAAAATCTAATGTGAGGTGCATCGGCTCCGAATAGATGCGTCAACACTATTAATCTGCTATCACTATTCATGGGGACTATCAACTCCCCTTATATCGGCAATTTGAGAATTCGATACACATCCTCCATGGTGATGGTCATCTCCCTTGTCCTGAACAAAAAAGTCCCTGTCTGCCTATCCCATCTCTCCACTAATGCAATCATAAGCCCCACATCCCATGGGATCCTATGGTAGTGTCTAAATCCACCTAATCCAATTGCGGATAGATGATCCCACTCATTATCATCACATCTCCTCATAACTACTCATATAGAGTAGGCACTCAATATCTCAAGTTGTAATTGCAAATAGAACATGTATAAATTAGATACACAAACCTATCTAAAATTCATCCAAAATACAAATGAACCCTAACGTATCCAATCCTACACCAGTCGACATTGACCTAGGTTTCGTCGACAAATTTTAGGGTTAGTCGATGTGCCTTAGCACCCGGTTGACATTGACCCATCCGAGTTGCCACCACCCGCCCTTGACATCATCCATTTCTCTACAAAAATGAAAAAAACAAATAAAACATTAAATTCAATTAAAAACTAGCATGGATTTTTGTTACTCACCATCCTTCATACCCTCTTGCATTTCCTCGTAGCTCGGCCTTCATCTCTTAGTTTTCTATTTAATCACTCTTCTTTTTCTAGTTAACTTTTTACATGAAAGTGAGCATTGTCGGCCGACCCATGGGCTTATATAGCCACTATCTTTAGGTCACTTTCAATCCTTATCCAACTCTCATCGTTTTTGTCTCATGGCTTGCTAGCTCAAACCACTCAACAAAAAGGGGAAAAATGTAGACACCTAAATTTGGTACCTACCCCTTCATCTCCCGCATGTGCATATTTACTTTAATCCATTCCTATTAATTAATTAAATACCCATCTGTTCCTCATTAATTAATTAATCATTTAATATCGTACATGCCCAATTATCCCATCCACATTGATCTTTATTCCTATTAATTAATTAATCCTCATCCATTTCCCTAAACACCTTATATTTCTATTAATTGTATCCTATACATACATCCCCTTTGATTTTCTAGATTTTTTTTTTTTTATGCCACAACTACCCTTATCTCATCTCTTTCCCTTTAAGTACTTTAAAGCATCACTATATTCTTTAAGAAGCTCTAAATCCCGTCAAAAAAACAAAAGTAGCCCATTGGGAAACTTTCCCCACAATCGGCGGTGACCTAGGTTGTTCTCCATTGACCCTATAAAACTAGTTGATTTTTTTCTATTCTTCATCGGATGCATGCAACTTCATGCTTCCTTATGAAATAAACATCCTTCCCCATGCCTGAACATCCTTGAAACATTTAAAAATATTCTAGTCATCTTTTTAGGTTGCTTGTATTGCTCACGATCATCCGTCATGAGGTTTATCATTATCATCGTGGTGCTTTATTTAGATTTTATCATATTGTCTGGGTATTTCTCATATCTAATATCTTACAACTTTATACCATAAAAAAAAACACTTAGAGCTTCTTGACATCTGCCTCTCTCAATTATTTGTTTACAGGTTGCTCTTATGCCTTTCCTTTCTTCATCCATATCTGAATCTTACACAATCTCCTTCATTCGGACTAGGTCATTTCAACCTAGGCCTAGTTTGTCAATCAAAATTCCTCCCTTGCCATTTCAAGATCATTTTCTAGTTTTTTTTATCTCTAGTTCTTTCTTCTAGACTACTCACAGCATAAACGGCTCTTTTCATCCTCCGGTTGGTATTCATACTCTTGAGTCTATATATTCATCCTACTGATCCAGATCTTCCCTCTAGGTCATCTTCGACCTATCTCTGCCTGATTTGGATCATCATTGACCTAGACTAGGTAATCAATTTACAATTATTGCCATCTAATTATCTTTTAGATCAATTTATATCATCTTTCCAGTTCGGTGATATTCCTATTTACTGCATGCTTTTGTAATTTCATCCTTTACATCACTCTTTTTAAACAAGCGAGGATTGACATCCGAAAAGGAATCTAATCACTTCTTCGAACCACAATGTTGGGAAATCCCCACATATATCTATCTAATCCCGAGTTGTAATGAGAATCAACCATCTAGTACATGTATCACATCCGAGGTAACGTAAACCCTCCATCATTTTTAGTTTTCTATTTTGTTTAGTAGTTAGTTAATTAATCCCCATTAAGAAAGAAAACTTAGTAAATAATAGGTGTGTAGCTGTTGATGTGTGTGATGTACCTACATGGTTAGTATTGTGTGTGTTACCACGAAGTGACGTTGTTAACATTGTTTTTTTTTGCCCCAGGTTGATTAATTTTTTCTCATGCATTTAGACCTACAAGTAGAAAGTGATCAACTAGTCAAATATGTATGTATGTATGTGTAAAAATGCAATGTTAAAGATGCAAGTAAAAGTATGTAAATGTAAAACACGCAAATGAAAGAGTGTAAATGGAACATGTGCACCTTATCCATGTTGTGAAAAAGAGTGTAGAAGGATATCATTTACTGTGAATTTTTTGGGTGATCTCATGCCACCCTAGCTGAAGAAGTGTAGGGAGAAAGCTGCATTATTCTCCTTCCTGTAACTAATTCCCTAAATGTGTGTGAAGATATCTTTGTACGTCCTAATTTTTTGGGAGATCTGACATCATTGGCCACAGTAGTGTAGGGAGGCACACCCACTATAACCTATTAGCCTATAACTTCTTCCCAGAATGCTAAGGACACCATGTCCTATAAAATCTTCTGTGTATGGGGGTCATAGACTGGTCCGTGCAACCCAATCACTATTTGTAACCCACAATGCCAAGGGTGGAAAATACACTAAACTGAATTAGTGTAGAAGTGTTGTGTAGTATGTAAAACCCCAAATGATTTGCCCCCTTTTGGGGATGCATGTGACATCAGTCATAGGATAATGTGGCCCCAAAGAAGACCAACCGCATGAACTTTGTAACTCTACCCTACGGGGTAAGGGAATGCACTTGGTAGAAACCAAGGTGCGCACATGTTAGGAATTAGTATTCACATGGTTTATTATAATTGGTTAGTATGTTTATATTGTTATAACAAATGTATAACAATATATTAGTACGGGAAGGTTATTGTTTTGTATACTTCCTATTTTATAGGAAGTTGTTCAACAACATTCCTGGCTATATAATAGCCATTGTATTAGCATGAAATATATAGAAAATATAATATTGTTTTGTATTACATCTACTGTGCAATTCTGTACCAAATTTAATATTTGGTATCAGAGCGACCTCTATCATACCTCTGATGGAGAATTAGAGAGAAATAGGGGCACCGCCTATTTTCTTACTGCCCCAATTCATGAAAGCCTGATATATTCCTTCTGAGTGTAGGATTGATTATTTGTTATTAGTTTTTGTGGAAGTGCGCAGCTTTACCAGAATAATTAACCAGAAGAATTCCGTGAAGAGGAGACGTCAACAGAAAAATAGTTCTCTTGTGCATCATTGGATCGATGCTTTTGATCTCGCCTTTGAGATGATTTTTTTGGATTTACTTGTTTTGATCGGCATCGCATCTCCTGGCAAATTGCATATCTGTTCATAGCTCATGTACGCGTGGAATGATTTATGTGCCCAATAATTTCTCCTTCACAGTCGAATTAAAATTTATGTTAGGTACCAGCTCACGCCGTATCATACAGATTTAAATGATCCATGTATTCTTATTTCTGAGAGAGCAGGTTTGAGTTATCTAGAAAACACAATCTTGTACTCAGATTTGTGTGCCTGTATCATTGGAGATTCACACGCTTGGAAGAATCAAATGCCTCTCTTGTAAAGCATTTTTTCCATGCTCAGATTATATTTTGTATTGATTGTGGATTGGCGCATCGTGCACATCTTAAGCTCCTTCCATTGGATTCCATAATCTCTGCCACGAGTTTTGCCGAACCGCCTCAAAACCAAAGCCCCTTCAGAATTTCAAGGCCCGATTACTGGTGACATCAACAGGAGAAAAGGACTTTCGGTTTCAGCATGGTAGCTCTCCAACATTTTTCTGTGCTTCCACCCTTCAACAGGTGTTAAACCCGTGTGTGCATAGTGTGTAGTCATTTAAAGATTCTTAATTTTGTTTCATTTTGAGTCGATTGGTTTTTAATATTATTTTTATACGTAGTGTTAAGTTTTAGAATTGTCCTAAATAATACTTCGGTCTCATTGTAATTTTTTTGTCAATTTAGATGTTCAAGCCCTCCATACACTAAGTTGTATTTAAAAAGGCGTCAAAAGTCGATTGTTAAAAAGTGTCGAAACATTGTTTTTGGTATTGTCATTACCAAAGTCATTTTTCATTTAAAAATTTATCTCATTTTTAAATTTCTATTCTAGTCCTTATATCTTCTAATAGTGTCAAATGTCATAAAATCATCTTTTGTTATGTAGTCCTTGTTGTTTTGTCAAAGTCATGTCAAATAGGTGATTTTAGGTGGTGTCAAAATTAATGACAAAATATTGGAAAATAAAAAAATTTGCCTCATAGACGCATTTTCGGTGTTACAGACATCTGGAAATAAAGTATTTCACATTACGGGAAGGAAGAAAAGAATAATCTCAATGTGGAAACAAAGCTTCATATCCAAATCCGGTGATCTAGCGGCACGAAGATGGAGGAAGGAGGCATCAAAGGAAGGAGGTCGAACGGTGACCTCTCGTCGATCCACCAATGCGGGGCCGCACGAGAATGATTTGGTGGCACGGGTGTGCGGTGTGAGTACTTGTTTTGAGTTTTGCGGTGTTCAGTTCGGTGGTGTGGTGTGAAATTTCAGCTTGGTGTGATTCTTTTCGAGTTCTGTTGTTTTTTGGTATTTGATGGATGTTGGAAAGAAAGTTGTGTTGGAGCACGGATGATATCGGTGATCCTCGATTGACTTGGTCCTCATTGCCGTACTTCATTGGAAGATGGTCATTAGGAGAATACGTTCACTAGCATTAGTGACAATGTGCGTGAAGACCTAACTAGCAAGATCCATTCAGGAGTATGTTCTTCGATGCATTTTGCTTCTCAGTATCTATATGAGTGGAATTTCACATTGTGGGGGGGAATACATACCAATGTTCCATTCCCATTCTGCACCCAAAACAACTTAGTCAAGGAAAGCTTCTAGTGGCAGTGGCAGTTTTCTATGTTGTTTGAGATCGAGTGGCAGCGATCAAAGACAAAGACTACAATTAAGAACATTACGATTCTTATAGGAAGTAATGTGAAATTTTTTCAATATATCTTCTATTGTGTAGTTTTGAGATATGCATGTTGTGTTTCCTACATAATTCCCTGATGTATAAGCATAGTGGTGAACAGTAGCACCAGAGTAAGTCAGTTCATGGATCTTGAAAGGGTTTGTGGGAGGATCCAGAAAACCACATGAGGTGGACAGTTGATGAGGTTCCTGTCACTTCAAGGTTTGTGGTAAGCCTGTTTAAAACCATGGAAGGAGAGAGCCTTTCTTTTGGATCAAGGTCATGAGTCACAGAGTTGGACATGCCACAGGGGTGAGCATACTGTAGTTGAGTGTGTGGATGTTTTTCTACCATGTAAACACTAAGGGGGGGAATGTTAGGAATTAGTATTCACATGGTTTATTATAATTGGTTAGTATGTTTATATTGTTATAACAAATGTATAACAATATATTAGTACGGGAAGGTTATTGTTTTGTATACTTCCTATTTTATAGGAAGTTGTTCAACAACATTCCTGGCTATATAATAGCCATTGTATTAGCATGAAATATATAGAAAATATAATATTGTTTTGTATTACATCTACTGTGCAATTCTGTACCAAATTTAATAGCACAAACAAGGTGGCTAGCCAAATACAAGTGTTATTACAAACAAGCATGCATATAGAAAACAATGTATAAGCTACCAAGAAAAGTAGTAATGTAAAAACGCTAGAAGAGAGAGTAAGCCACACAAAGAAGGTTGAAAACATGGGACATCACTCATGATTTCACAAGACACACAAAGGCCATCATGGCCATATATAAACAAAAATGTGTTCAAACCAAACATAGGGCAAGGCCCGTGACCAAGAACAAACAATTCCAGACAATATAACAAACAAATATGGAAGCAAATATCCCTGCATAACAAATGTTGCACATGAAGCACCCATTAGCATGTTAGAAATATAACTAGTATGTCAAAAGTGTGTATAACCAAGTAATGTAAAGTGCTAAGTATGAAATGAAACAATAGCACTGGAAGAGACGAATGTGGATGCCCCCACGAATAGTGTAGGAAGGGTAGAAGGAGAGCATCCATGTTGCATGTAAGAGACTTGTATCTGCAATCACAACTATAAAAAGATGTGTATGTGCATGTGTGGATGGTATAGATAAATTATAGACAAGTAATCTAACTAGCATGTGTAATAAAGTGACCATTAAAAAATAGAAGCAAGAAAGAGTAAAAGCAACCATAATATGCAATATGTTGTGGATGGATAGAATGGAATGTAAAATGGAGTGATAGAAGCCATGTGCCCCCTAAATGAATGGAAGTATATGTAGTGAGGTTCATTTAGTTTACTCCCTCGGTAGTCAATAATGAACCGTAAATGAGAGTGCATCATTGGGAAATGATAAAAATGTGTGTTGTGTCTAATGCATTGTGATGAATGTGTATATGTGTAGTGATAAAATATGACCTAGAAATGATGTTTGCATGGCCCCTATAGTTGAAGCATATATCACAAAAATATGAATGTAGGAGTGATGATGTAGCCAAAAGCGTATATCACTACATGGCAAATAAAGAGAGTGGTGATGTAGCATAAAAGCGTATACCACTACAATATGATAGAGTAGATGACCATTTAGCCTATAGCATATGTCACTAACCTAACAATGTCACATGATAGAAGGTCGAGTGATGAATGTATGATAAGGTGAATTTGATTTGTAAACCCTTGGTAGTTGAGTATGGACCGAGGAACTAATGTGCATCGCAGGTAACTAGTGTAACTTGTAGAAGAAAATGAAATATATGCAATGATAATACATTACCATTTGATGAGTAGAATGTTTAATGTATGATCTAGTGTGAGATGTAATGTACAACTTATAAGATGTAATGTATAATGTAGACTAACGAGTGTAATATGTGCGTGATGTAGTATGTAAAATGATAGAGTCGTAGACCATGAAAGTGTTGTATATGTATGATGAATACTAGTATGATGTGTATGTACGATATGAAAATGGGAAAATATAAAAATTTTGTAGTCTAAATGCAATCAGTATGATGGAATATGTATAGATGTGCAAAGTTCAAAATGATGTAGATTGAATATAGTATATATGATGTATGACACAAGATGTAGGAATAGTCATAGTGTGTAATACCTATAGTGATAATGTGTGGGGTTCATTTGTAGTAATCCCTCAACAATCAAGTGTGAACCAAAGCACAAGAGTGTTTCATTGGGTAATGGTCCAATAGTGCTATGAGAGTGATGTGTGATAATGCAAAAATGAGCAATGTGTTAATACTAATGTGATAATGACGTGATATGTGTGTGTTATAAGTATGTTATGTTGTGATGAATGATGCTACTAGGTTTGGGGGTGTTAGATGCTATGCCTCCCAAATGTGTGTGATGATACGTGTATTGTTTGGAAATAAATAGAGAAGTGGTGTATGAAGGTGGTGAATTATCATAGATATTGTAAGATTGATTAAGTGATGTGATAAATAATGAGAGATTGTATGGTATGCATGACGAGCGATAGATGGTTATAGATGTATGTAAGATGAAACGATGTTATTTATTGTAACATACCCCTAAAAAATACTATAAGAACCATTAAAATATGAGTGTGTCATTAGGAGGGTAGGGTGATAAGAGTTACCTACCAAAGACCAAGTTTGCATTTAGCAATGGAAGTATGGTCGGAGAAAGTAACAGAAGGACCATGTGATTGACATGGAATTTGCAATGTGTCATGACCACTAATAGGAGGAGTAGTTGTTTTGACAAAAGTAATTGGTTGGATCTTATACTTGAGAGGAGGCCAAGTTGCACTGAGTTTTAAAGGAGGTTTCTTAGATTGACTTGTTAATTTCGTAGATGCGTTGAGAGGAGGGGAGTGAGACTAATTTTGAGAGGTTGTTGCGTATGTTGACTTGGTGATATCGTAGGTGGTTTCTTAGGTGGCTCTTGACTAACCAAAGAAGGATCACTAGAAATAGTGGCATATTATTTAGTGGATGCAGAAGGTAGAGCTTTAGGAGCCCATTAAGATGTAGCATTTGTAGATGGGCATGAAATAGAATGTTGTGCAACGAATGAGATAAATCCCTGATGCTCAAAATGTTTGATTGTTCATTGTAAAGTGTGGAAATCATTTTCATTGTGCCCATTGAGTCAATGATAATTGCAATATGGACAACCTTGATATTTTTCTAATCAATAAGGAGGATAGTAATCGGTGGCGTGTAACGTGATCAACCGATGACTAAGGAGATGATTGAGAATGTCATGTTGCTTAGTATTACATTCAAATATGAGAGGCTTGCGAAATGGCATGACCTTAGTTCAACTATATGACATGTAGTGGACATATATTGAAGATGAAATGTAGAGGGAGAGAAAACACGGTCTTGAGAAGTGTCCTTAAGTTGTTGGATTTCATATTTGAGTAATGTGATTGTGGATTCCATAGCCATAAGTTTTTCTTGAAACAAAGAATGTAAATCTTGAATTGAGTCCAATAGGAGTTGATTAGATGGAGGATCACTAGGGTTGGTAAATAGACAAATGAGCATAGGACTTAGTTCATGCAGCGGTGTATTGTCATAAAAATACTTAGTGTCTAAGGATTTTTACAAAACAACATGGAAATTAGGATATCTCTTAAGTAAATCAAATAAAGAAACTTGACCCACGATAGAGAAAAATGAGGATCCTAAGCGTCAAAGACGTGGGGTTCACCAAAAATGGAAAATATGATAGTTAATATAATCTAGAATGACATGTAAATGTAGTAAATGACTATGGAAAATGACCCAAACAACTAATCTAATGAAAGTAGAAACCTAATATGCAAGAAGAATAAGGAAAAGACTTAGGTGATTAAGAGGCGATTTCATTTTTGTCGTAAAGTGAACATAATAATCTAGAAGCAAATGAATGAGTGTGTAGAGATCCCGAAAAGGATTGATTTTCATTGATTCTCTAGAAGAAGCGCTTGAAAGGGACCAAGGTGCTGTGGCCACTCCAGTATAAAAAATGGGTGCCCTAGGCTATGCAACAAGTATGGCCCTAAGTTTCATAGGTTCGATAGGTGGTCTCGAAACCCTCGTATGGATCGCATAAAATTCATTGCACTACGCTAAGTATTACTAATAATACCAGGATGTATAGAAGACCTAAAAAGACCAAAGAGGAGTATCAAAACCCTAAAAAATAAGAATGCAAATGAATGGGTCGGACTAACCTCAACTGCCACAAAAATGGGCTTACTAATTGAGCATTTCACTACATTTCAGACCCAAATGTAGTTCTTGTGTGTGTGTGCATCATGTTCCCTAGGTGCTCTTGTTCCAGTTGCACTTTGTGAAGTAGCGAGAAATAACTATATGTAGAAAATGTAATAGAATGTGTGCATGGAATAGAATAGAATCCCTCCCCTATGCTTGTGTGATGCAAATGAACCATCCTTATCCTTTTGATGGAGCTAATGGATGCAAATGATCTCTAAATGGATGCAACTCTAGATGCATGATAGTAATGACTAGTGCTTGGTCTCATAACTTTATATTTATAGGGATCTCTTGATCTAATTTAAGTAATTAACCCCAAAATAGTCGATCACCAAAAATATAAAGACCTCAAACAGCTAAAAAGATCCCAAAAAGTGGTAGGAAAGTTCAAAAGGATTGGGCGCCCTTGGTGGGACCGGGCGCCCATGAGCACCCTAGTCTTGATTTGAGCACCCAAGTCGGGATAAATTAACATACAATGACGAAAGATGATTGGGCATGAGGGTGTAAGAGGTTGGAAATGATGAAAGGAAACAAAGCAATATTGCCAAAATATGGGGCTTAACTAGTACTTTCTTCACTCAAAATCTTCTATATAGTAGTATGAGGCGGGACTAAATAATGTCTAAAGCACATTATTTTGTGTCTACACTACTCAAGATCAAGGGTTTGGTGATTTTTAGTTTGAAACAAGCTACAATGCCTCTGAAAAATTTCTCAATTGTTTTGGATACCATTTATCAATGTTCGGTGTGTGGAAAATTTGTTTAGGACAACTCTCAATACAAACACCTTTTCTTCCTTATTATCCCTCTAGGCCTATAACTCTACTACTAGCCTTGTCTCATATGAAAATTTGATTTATCATTTTATAGAATGACTCAACCATCAAGGTTTTAACATTTTTGAACACTCATTTCAATTTTCTTCATGTGTGTGAAGTTTCTCAATAGATTTCTTTATAAAAATTATTTAATTCCACAAATCTACTTACCAATTAGGCCTTCAAAATTACGGTACATATACGTACCATAACTAGTAAGGTTTACTTCCACTCAATGTCGATCAAGGAAAAATTATCTTTAAATATTGTTTAGGATTACATGAATATTATTCCCTTGAAGTTTCAAGCTTTGGACATGTGTTAAGGGCCCTCTACTCTTTCTCTTGCTCCAAACCCTTGGAGGGTTATACACGGGCCGAAAGAGTTAATTAAGTTGTAAAATCTATAAGAATCCAATTTTATACCTATAATCTCTTCCACGGTTCTATTTCCAACATAGGAATCTTATTTTATTGACGAGTGGGTTGACATTCGTCTCAAATCATACATACACATTGACTTCCTTCATTACTACTATGTGAAGACATGGGTTTCACGAGTTTTCCACAGTGATTCAACCTAGTTATAGGTTTTCCTCCATTTAAAGGTTATATAAAGGTTGTTAAAGATTGAGAGGCATCACATAATCCTTCGTATTCACTAATTTTGAGGCTCTCCCTACAAGACTTTTCTCAAACCTTCATTGTCTTGATTGTCAATGATAAATACCCTACTACATGCTAGTTAAGATTGTTCACATCAACAAACCACAAAATAGTTATAAACGTTCCTTCAAAGCTACAAAAATATGATTGAACACATACCAATAATGAAAGTTTAAAAAGACAATCACACACATATTTTCATCCTTCTTTTGTCAATTCATACACCACATTCCATTTTATACAATATGCATACACACAAAAACATTTATTAGAGCTCCAATGTTCTTCTTGGTCAATTGATCAATGAAGGAAAAGCAATCACAACCTCCTTCTTATACTCCTTGGCTCAAATTAGCCCAATAAATGAACTCTAGGGTCATGAAAATCAAGAAACGTTGTGGAGTTACATATCGAAAGGATTTTTATGAAGACTAAAGAGTTATATGAGCCCTTAGTACATCATAGGAGGCTCCAAGACCATATTATGAACTAAAAAAATATAAAACATGCTTGAAAGACACTTTTAAACCTCTACACCTACCTAAGAATCCAAAATTGACTTAGATATAGAAGATTTAAATTTCAAATTTCTAAAATTGGAGGGAAACTCCATATTTTGAATTCTTGACCTCTAGAGCTCAAAAGGACAACATGAATGACCACTATGGACCTTTAATGACTCTAGATGTCTCTAAATACCTACACAAGCCAAAATTGATTGTAATTTACCTAAAGTATCCCTTGGGTGATGCCCCCGCATCGATTTCTAAGAACTCAAAGATCCATACTCAATGTATTAGCAAGAGAAAAATCATCTCAAACATGTTCAAAGTGATTCAAATTGTCAACTAGTTATGTTCATCTAAATATCACATGCTTTAGGCGGGTAAGTACATGTGGTTTGAGGCCTTTTCAGATTATTTTTGACATAGGCAATGCACATATTGTACTTTAACCCAAACAATAACCTTATGTTAGGTTCATCCATCCATGGTTAGGGTTTGAGCTTTATTCGATTGATTTGAATGATTGCGGGATTTTACAATAATCGGGGTTTGAAATAAAATTATATTTCCAAACTACTTTAGGGAACAAAATGTTATATAACCTCTCTCATAATAGGTCCAATACCAAGCACAAAATTTCTGTCCTTTATATATATATATATATATATATATATATATATATATATATATATATATATATATATATATATATATATATATATATATGTGTGTGTGTAGAGGTGTACGATTTCATATTAATATAGTTTTAGATCACATTTTCTGAACAATATAAGTGTATGCGGTTTTTCGTTCCAATGGAATTTCAAATCATAGTTTCTTGAACAAAGCATCATAGGTTCATCTATCATTTTCAAAGTTAGTGCATCTAGATATCTCCTATACCACTATGTACTAAGTACATATTCCCTCTTATGCATTTGATCTTGTAGCATATTGTAAACACAAATTGTAAGTACCAATACATTAGTTTGATTTTATATGTTTAATGTTGGAATTTAATCAATCATAATAGTTCCTAGTATCAAACCTTACATTAATTTATAGTTGTGCATTAAATAGTTATTTTAAGTTAATCCTAAAAAGGGTGTAAATAATCATTCATAACTCATATTAGGGTTAGAAATGGAATACAAGCTATAGTTTTGGGTAGAGTGAACCTATAATGAAAGTCAATCCAACAATCTAAGGAACTCTAATCCATGTAAAGGTTTAGTATAGGCAACACCTAGTACTAGAAATGAAGTTAGTTTGTCCTACCACCTTCTTTGTAAAGATTGGGCAATAGTAAATAATGGCATACAAAGGTTGTATACCTTAAAACAAAAGAAAGAATAATATATAGTCTCAACCACTAAGTATAAATATTAACACAACTTTTTAAAGTAATTTCCAAAAATGAATTAAAATGAGAGTAGATAGCATACAAATCTATCCAAGAAAGGTAAAAATAGATTTATTCATTCTTTGAACATCTGAGGCCCAGGGCACGAGCTACAAGTTTCATATCAATGGTAGTGTATGGCAAAAATAGCTCACTTAATTTTCAACTACATCAAAATTATATGTCAAGATACAAATCATATGAAAGGTCACATAAATCATAGATCCATGATGCTTCACTGAATTCATCTACACAAATTATATTCAACCATAGAGTGATTACATGTCCCAAATATCTTTGAGAACTCCTTAATTTATAAGAAAACTATCCATAGAATATTATCTCTATAAAAATTACAATATCAACATTAAAACAATCTCAACATGGAAATAAAACCAACTTTTTCTAGTTGAGTAACTATCCACATGAGGATTTCGATCAAGTTTCATATAGAATGTTGAAAAGGAAGCATTGATAAAATCTAAGCATGAAGTAACTCAGCCATATGATTATCATAATGTGTCTGATTATCCATCAATAATACAACAAAGTTATATGGTTTCCCTATACAAAATATATTAGTATACCAAAAGGTATCATTCACACAAGCCAAAGAAAAATATGTAGTCATACATAACGTGTCTCATATATCTTGTTACAAAAAAGGTTTATTGTAAACATTTACAACCTAGAAATGGAAAGTCACACCATTGACAAATGCAATATAAGTAAATACATAACTCATAGCATATCTCCAAAGAGATATAAACAATATAAATTATAGGAAAAAGATAGGAGTTTAAATAATAACATATACTATGGTAAAATTAGACGGGATAAAGTTCACATTTCCAAAGCTTCAATTATAACCTCACAATATCATGTAAATAATAAAAAGGCACTTCTTAATCTGATTCACTTAAATCTATTTTGTTCTTTGAGTAGCATCAATGTATTCCAATTTATAAGATGATTTATATGGGGATTCAAAAGATTAATTACATGCTACCATACATTATAGATAAAGATTCACCTATCATTGATAAAGGTTCTAAATGAGCATGATCGATCAACATGCAAATCTAGAATCTTATATGATTGGGTTAGAAGCAAAAAAAAGTTTCCATTAGTCATGTCATTGTATAGTGCATTTGCATGATATATTTCCCTTATAAATCTACATATTGATCCATAAGCACTCAAAATGAAATATAACTACATGGTGGGGCATGAATAGTCAGGCTCCATGTTGTCTCTTATTTCTTCCACCACAATTCTCACATAACAAACAATTATTTACATCATTTATCCTACCAACATCTTTGAGATGTGAATTTCTCAATCTACTAATTGGATCAGACAATATGCCAACTAACCCGCATCAAAAATTTCTCTCTCAAGCATCCCGAGGTCATTGTTGGCTAAGTACCATATCAAGTGAAAAATCACAAAATCGATCATAGTAATCTAGTATCAAGTCACTACGGTACATCAAAAACATAATTGTTTAGAAAATAATATTAATAATAATTTAACAAATACATGTTGGACCAACCTTGATTTCCTCTTTTTATAAAAAGTTTCAACAAATAAAAGTAAATCATATAAGTAAAATATCTGAAGGTAACTCCTATTTTGTCTTGATAATCATCTCTAATTTCATGCAATGGGGCTATAACCAATATAGCATCCTCATCCCTATCCACCCTCTAATCATTATTCCACTAACCCTCTATTGATCCCTCACTACCTAGAGCCTCATCAAAAGATTCCTCATCCTGTTCCCTACCTTAGGATTGTTTTTACTCTAGGTAGATCCAAACGTGTTAGATGTGATCTAGCCCACTATGTCCACCACTTAGTTATGACACCAACATCATCAATAACCAAGTCCACAAGAGGATTCAATCAATCTCATTTTCATCTGTTCAAATGACCTCTCTAGCTTCTAGTAAATATCCCTTTCCTCATCTCATTGCATATCTACAAGACCTCATCACTACTCACGATGTGGGGGCACCATTTGTTTAACACAAAACAACAAAGTGACATGTTGATACTAAAAACTCTTTGTAATGGTCTGAGCCAATCCTAATATCAATAGATAATGTGAATGCAATGTAATTGTCATGATTTCTCAAGCCTCCCGAGAAAATCTATATATGACCTCCAAGCCATATTGGTGTCTTGTACTTTATCCAAATATCTACTCTAATATGTAATGTCCCTCTCTCATAATTATTTGGTGATTAAAAACCCCATCTATTGCATAGTGTCTCTTTATCAATATCTTAAACCAATCGAATGCCCCATCATATACTTATAACATTATGAGTTAACCAATATTAGAAAGAAATTCGCTCAACAATTTCGAGAAAAAGAACTAAACATTGTATTTTGCATATAATTAAATATTGCAAATTATAAAAAGTTCATGTTATTAATGCATACAAATTATCTTCAAAACTTTAATTCGGGATTCGTTTGTCTTTTCAAAGTAAAATATGCTTTAATCCTAAATAATCAAATTCGGTATATGCGCTAAGACACTTAATGTCAATTAGTAAGCTTTCTCATTTATAAAAATGTTATCATCGTAGAAGACACTCTTTTTACGAAGAAAATTAATTCAAACAATTATGATAACAAAAGAAAAATGTTATGTGGTCATCCAAATCTTTGCACATATCATTGTTTTGTAAAGGTGATATAGTTATTGTAGAGCTATCATTAATAAAATTATATGGAGATTGATGCTTTGAAAAGGATTGGAAATGTTTATTTATAAGGTCCATAATATTTGATATGTTGTCTAGATTTATATGACACTAAAGATTTGTTAGTGACATTCATATCATAAAATAATACCACTGTTAGTTTGTAGTACGTGATAAATGTGTATCTTGAGTAATTTAGTGTATGAGAGAATAAATCATTAAATTTAAATAAATATTAAAACAATGTGCATTCAATCAAAATTAATATTATATTTGAATTCTACTGATCAATAAAATTACTAATATACTAATTGAAGAGCAAGTATCATACAAGATCAATTTAATCATTATAAAAATTACTTTTCTTTTACACTAAACCATGAACTATTAAACAAATATGCATAAATATTTATATAAAATAAAATTATAATTAATACAAATTTAGACAATGACCTCTTATGAGTACTCACTCATCATATCTACCTATTGAAGTTGTACATAGATAATAAAACAACTATAACAAGTCCCTTTATATTTTAAGTATTGTATCTTGGAGCACTACAAAAACAAGTACAATTTGCTTTGTTTTAAAAAAATATAGTGCTAGGTACAATTCAAGGTCTAAGAGGAAACTTAACTTTAAAATATTTTAGAGCATTAAAAAGACCAATTTGCATTGTTTTTACAAGAATATTTGATTATGTTCTTGAGTTTAACAATAATAGTACCATGTACACTTCAAAGTATTAGAGGAAACTTAGCTTTTAAATTACAATGATATCATTTAAGAGAGCGAAAGTACTTTGGTTATCTTTACATGTAATTTTATGTAAATTAATATATAATATGATCTTCTCCAATTTAGAAATTAATCTTACAAACATAAAAAAATAAATTAAATAATTGATAATGAAAAACATAAATGCATTGTTGAATGTCACTATATACTCATTATTTCTAATAGTTCATTTTAACAAATTTTAACTTTTAATTTTAACAAGTAAAATATTAAAACTCGAACAATGTAATTTTGAAATCATTTATTTAGCGTCCCATAATTTTATTTTGCATAATATTTATTTATATAGACATATGAGTATTACTTAGAAGAATATTTTATTATAAATTATTTTCTTTAATTTCAATTTTAATCTTATATAATATTATACATTTGAAAAATATAATAGTCGATGTTTATTTATTCATAATTATTTGTTTGAGTCTAATAACTTCTATTATCACTTATAAATATTGATGTAATTTATTTATATATTTCTTTCTAATTTCTATAAGATTGAAAGCCTTTAAAACATAGGCTAAGTCATTAGTTATGACATTTCATTAAAAAAATAGAATATTTGAGTGAGACTACTCTTTTGTCACTTTAAACTATAATGTTTTTTTTGTTAAATAAATCATGGTACGATGATTTGTCAATTTCATTACTAGGAGAATCTTTCCTATATAAAGAAATTAGTAGTTACATTAATCATTACAATTTAGACACTCTTATAAAGAACAAATTGGCATCGACAAACATGTTTGTAAAATTTGAGACAACTAAAATTTTAAGTCATTACAACCTTAATAATAGGTGGAGGTAATACGGTCTTAAATTACATAAAAACTAAAGTGCAACACATACCCACTTTGACCTCCTGCTTTTATCCATTTTCCATTATATATAATTATTTAGACTAAGAAATTATATTTAGTATTGATGAGGCCAACACCCATTGATAAATTATGAAAGTATAATTTCTACTTCAATGTTTCTTTTCATTTTTACTATGGAAAATTATAAGGTGGAAAAATCAAATGAAACTAGACTAGAAGATATCCATTTAAGGCCATGTTAAATAATTGAGAGATGCTCGTTGGGAGGATTTCAATTTTTTCTATTGTGCACTTAACATATTACACGATAATCTCATTTTATTTCTAAATGGTTGTAGGATTGATATAGTTGATAAATTTAGTATCACTCTACATATCCATACTATTTGCATAGTGATTCTTGATGTGGTTGATGTCGGGATTCCCTATGAAGTGATTCCTTACACCACTTAGCCTATATATTAGAGTTAGATTTCAATAAAGAAATATCTTAGGAATAAATTGAAACAAAGAACAACAAAGATTCTTCGATAAATGCTAGGAAAGAATATAAACTTAATCGGAATGATGCTACTGATCCAATTATAATTACCATATACCTATCCTAATATTACAACTATGCAATTATTATGTAGAACTAAATTGGCTCAACCTCCAAGAAATTCGTAATAATTTTATTCATCAATTTATTATAGCCTTTTTCTATTTATAGAATTCAATATAGAAGCTTTTAGCTTTATAATAAAGATGTCTCGATTAAGTAAAGTTACCTTGTAGAATATTACTCAAATCGCTCCAAATAACAATTAATTTGTTCGGAAATATTCCTCCATTGGATTGATCTCAATTAGACCATTTGGTTGGTCCACTGAAAATGATGGATGAATCAAGAACTATGTGTACCTATCTCTAAGCGGATCGATGTTCACATGAGATCATGGAAGATACATATTTCATCATTGAAAATAATCGGTATGATTCTAAATGAATGCAAAGGCTTCACAAATTTAATAGTGACAAAAAATATGGAATTATATGGTGGAATTGGTCAAGTATTATTGGTATTTCCAAGGTGTCCATAGCTCAGTTACATATGATAGTGAGCTCAATGAATTTGAATGTTGTGCGAAGTTAGCTTAGTAGTCATTGGTGACTAAGTTTAATGTTGTACAAGAAGTAAAGGGACTTACAACATACATAAGGTTGTATGACATCAACAATGTTGCATGACTTATTTTTTCATGGGTGAGATAACATGAAACTTACATAGGATTCCATATCTTCCATAATAAATGGTTGAGGAATTAAATTTCTATATGGCATACTTAGGAGTGAGTACGAAAATGTGTGCGATATTTGTTCATCAACTCTCAATATTTTTGGGTGATATAGGATTGTTGTGAATGCATATACTCCTACATTAAAAACCTTGAGTAAGAATAAAATTGAGCCTTTATTCAACAACATTTCTAAATATATGCAATGGAATGAACAATTCTAGCATTATATTCTCTAATAAACTAAACTTCAACTTCAACTTCCATTCACCTATATTTTACTATATATGCCTTATAATCATTTTTGTGCATTGTCTTCACTATAAATTCACCCATAATGCATTTAATTTATGTGCCGCTATGTTCTCGTATTTGGTGCTTCCATTATACTCCTATGTAGTCTACTTATCCATTTGTATTTCCCTAAAAATATGGGTATATAACTTATACATTTAAGGTAGGTGAGATGTATATCCCTTTCAACAATTTTATCTCAAATGTATTCGCCAAAATTCCTTGGGACTTTGTGTGGTACGATCTCCTTCCACTTGATTTAATCATACATTCCTTACAAGAACCTTCCTTTGAACAAGTGCATAAGAACCAAATCTTCAATCTTAAAATCTAAGTTTCTCCTCCTCAAATCTACGTTCTCTTTGTACCATGCATTGGTCTTATATCTCTAACTATTTATGCACTTTCTCATACACCTCGTTCATATACTACATGAAGTCTTCAAATTCCACAGATTCTCCCTTATTCTCATGGAAACTCTCATAGATCCACAACTCCTCATGTACTTGTTTTTTGTACACAATCTAGAAAAGGTAAATTCCCAAAACTTTTATTAACTAGTATTATATGTGAACTCCACCTACACAAGAGCTAAATCTCGTGTTCCATATTTCTCCCCTACCAAACATTGTAGAAAATTTCTAATGCTTATGTTGACAACTTCTCTTTGGCCATCTATATGGGTGATATGCATAACTAAACTACAACTTTGTGTTTATTTTTTCATAATACATGTCAAACGTGGCCCAAACACTTGGTATCCTTATCATATATAATGTCTTGTGTAATTTTATGTAGTATCACAACTCTAAATTAAATTATCAATATGTGTAACATCATTTATTTTCTTACATACAATAACATTAGACATTTTCAAGAATCTATCCATGACAGCTACAAGAAATAAAATCATGACATTCTTGCATTATGGGAAATCCTAAAATAAATTCCATATTGAGATAAGCCAAATTATCTAGGGTACTAACATTGGTGACATAACCATACATTTTGAATCTTTCCAATCTTAATGCAACATATTTTACATCTTCTTACATATCTCTTAATATTCATATCTAAATCCACTACCATAAATATATTTCTCTCAAATGTGCCAGGTCTTATCTACCCCAAAGTGAGTTTTTATTCCTCTACAATGTTTCTCCAAGATTAAATCATCTTTCATTGACCCTCATAGAAAACACAACTATGTACCTATAAATATAAATCCTCCCTACATGAAATAGTCTAACCATGGTGTGTAATCAACACTCAATAATTATACATGTGTCCTTCATGATTTCCAAAATATTCATCTTCTACATATATCTATTTCATTTCTACATACCCTATTACACTTACATGAATCACATTCATTAAGACACATCTCCTACTCAAGGTAGATACAAGTCTATTTGATCTCCTACTTTATGCTTTATGAAATATGAGTAACTCTGCAAGAATTAAACCCATTTCATATGTATTTGGTTCAACTTCCCTAACTATTGAAGAATTATGTCACATTTCGTCATATCTATACAACACAATACTTTGGAAACAAATTGTTTCTTCACTTCTTCAAAAATTTTATAATGGAATTAAAAACATCATAAACTAGATATATTCTTTTATCATCATTCACCTTTTCACTAAAACGTGTGATGGGTCTTCCTTCATGAATCATCATAGCTCCAACGACTATTCTACTAGCATCATTGCAATAAACTCAAAATACCTTATTGAAATAAAATATGGCCAATATTGGTTGTTATGTGACGTTTTTCTTCAAATTATAGAATCCATACTCTTCATCTACGGTTCAAGAAAACTTCTTTTACCTCTCTGCATCACCATTGTGATTGGTGCGTAAATTGCACTAATCCTCTAATAAAATTCATGTACAATATCACAATTCCATGGAATCTTCGGGCTTCCATGACATTCTTACGTGAGGACTAATCCAAAATAGATCACACCCTCCCAAGATCCCTCTCCATCCCTTCTTGAGATATCACAAATCCCATGTATACCAAATCCTTCCACATACCAATTCATTTATTGATTCATCAATATCTTATCCTCTTGCAAAGCACTCTAACACTTTTTGTGAACATGGACCAAGTTCTATTTTATATATGTGTTGTTAAAAGTATAATGTCATCTAAATAAAAAATGAAAAATTACCTAGAAAAGGTTTCGATGCTTCGTTCATCAACCACATGAATGTTCTCATTACATTGGTTAGACAAAATGGCATGACCAACCACTCATACAATCCATCCTACATTTTGAAAGCAATCTTCCACTCGTCTCCTTCCTTGAATATAATATAGTGATACCCACTTTTCAAATCAATTTTTGTGAAGTACTTTGCTCCTCACAAAAATACATCAATCATCCACATAGGGTAATGTAAATATATACTTAATAATAATCTTATTGATGGCTCTAAAATTGGTGTACATTCTCCAAAATAAGAGTATGGTGTGGTCATCTTATTCTTTGTACATATATGTTGAATATGTATCATTGTTTTGTAAAAATATATGTTGAATATGTGTCATTGTTTTGTCTAGGTAATCAATTTTTATATTAGAAAAAGAAAAGAAATGAGTTTTAAAGTTCCATTATTTCAAGTGTTTTTGCACAATATTTTATATTGGTTGTCTCTAATAACATTTGGGCTTAAGATTTGATAGTGATATTCAAACTATAGATCAAGTATGTTTTCATTTTTAGCATGTAATAACATGTATATTGAGCTATCAAATATAATAGAGAGTAAACATTAAAATTAAATCAAAATGAAAAATTTAGTTAAAATTAAAAATTATATTTGAACTTACAATCAATGAGATTTCCAACTTATTGATAGAAAGAACATGTATAAGACATAATCAACTAAGTCATCATAAAAATCGCTATATATTTATATTAAGAAAAATCTTTGACAATTAGTTATTACAAAATAATCAATTCATATTGTCAACACGAAGTCGTAAATCATAGACAAGAAAACAAGTCACCTCATATTTTAAGTTTTTGTATCTTGAGGCTTTATACAAAGTTTTGATTATGTTCTTGAGTTTGACAACAATAATACCACGTACATTAAAGGTTAAATGAAATCTATTTTTAAGATCAAAATGCATATTCTCTCTCACACAGATATTTAGAAATTTCTTTTTCTCCAACAAATTTACACTTTAATTTTAATTTTAAAAAAGATGACAAACAATGTAACGTTCGAATCCTTATTCATCTTCTACTAATTTTATTTTGCATAAATATTTACTTATATAGACACATAAACAATTGCTCACAAAAATACTTTATTAAATAATTTTCTTCTACTTCAATTTTAATCTAAATAATTTAAAATTCATATTCAATATTATTAATTGATTTTCTTTTACTTGAATCTTAATCTAAAATAAGTTAAATTTAATATCAATATTTCCAAAAACATTTATTAAAATAAAATCATCTTCATAAAAGGTTAAAACATTAATGCATTTATTTATGTATTATTTAAATCCGATAACCCCTTTTAAATTTGAAAATAGTACATAATTTTTCTTATATATTTCTAAAATCTGAAAGTACGAAGACTTTTATGACACTAGCTATGTCATCCATCATATTTTTATTTAAGCTAGTCATTTCATTTGTCAACTTCATCACCATAAAGGAATCTTTCTTAGTGGAAACTAGAGGTTGTGACTTGTTATATTTTGTAAAAATAATTGTTTGAAAACAAATAAAGGATTATATTGATTTCGTTTTAGGTGAAAACAAAAGTTCCACTTGATTATGTAACCAAATATATTATACGTAGATGTTATATTTTTCAAAGGATGAGTATTTTTAATTAAAAAGTTGTAATTTAATTAAATGTTTAATTGTTGTATTCAATAATATTAAATTATTTTAATTTCTAATTTTTTAATTTTAATGAAATAAATATTATAAATGTTATATTTTTTTAATAAGGGAAATGGGAATAATTATTAGATAAGGTAAAAACAAGGATCGGCTCTTAGGGGCCTCATAAAGAGAGATCTGACATGAGCATACAACAACAAAAATTAAATAAAGACAGAAAGTTCCAAAAGGAGTTAAACGAGGTTAACTCGAACAAAGAAACTCTGGACCAACAAACACAAGTAAAAAAGCAGATCAGCCTAAGAGCGGGCTTCAAACAGTTTCTTAAAAAGCGCTAACAATTCAAGACTGAAAAGACTAAGAAGTCTTTTAGCTTTTGGGGAAACAACCTTGTTCTTGACAGGACTTTCATTGTTGTGCTCTTCCTCCTCTTTTAGCTCAGTTTGTTCCCCTTGACATCATCTTGATTTGTTGATGTAGAGCTTGAACTTCTTTTCTCGGTGCCTTCATCCATCACCTCCAGCCTTTCACTCAAATCATTGACCTTTTTATCCAACTCGACCATCTCCTGTTTGGTCTTCATCTGGTCCTCGTAAATATGTTTGGAAGCCATGATGGCCTCCATCATGGCCTCACGCCAACCAATGGTGTCTTCTATAGTCTGAATAACCATTTCTGAGATCTTTGAACCCTCTTGCTCAAACCCTTGTAATCCCTATCATTACCAACAATGCCCTTGTCTTTAGAAGGACAAACGTCACCATTTCCCTCCACAACTCGTTTCTATAAATCTTAATAACGGAAATGGGAATAATTATGAATTCTTATTATAATTATAAGTTTTAGTTCATTAAAATTATTTTTAAATTCATATATTTTAAGAATAATTTTTTTTGAAAAATGATGAAATGCATGAATTTTAAGGTGTTTATTTTGGATTTATTACATAATCTCATCTATTTAAGAGTACTTCTACATTGATTGAAAATTTAATCATTTTGGAGCTACAAATTTTAAATCTATTTATTGTATTTGTATCATATATGGTGTATGCATTTTAGGTGTTTAAATACCGAACCTATTCAAAATAGATTTAGTCAACATTTTATAAAGGACATATACCATTTTTAAAAGGGTAGACCTCCTCCACCTTTTTTCTACCAATTTTTGCATTCTCCTATATGTCAAACCCATACACGTAGGATCACTTGTCATCTATAAAAGAACCTTAAATCACTTACAAAGATACTAGTCCATCTTCGAATTCTTAGTATTTGACCTCTAGGTCAAGTTTGTAACCCGTAGGAAAGTTTGTTGTTTAAACATGTCTCTATTGTCAAGTTCATTTACATGTGCGCCTAGATATTGAGCCACCCTCCAAAAAAGTTAAGATATATAAAGTAAATCAAATCTTGAATCATGATAATAAATAAAATGGGCTCATGTTGCTACCATTGAATAAGAGAGGGACATTGTAGGGTTATTTCAATGAATAAGGTGGGGTAAATCTCTAAAGTTTAAATATAATCTATAATCACAAAATCATATTAAAAATGTTACTTTTTTGTTTCCGGGAACCTACCTCGGTCATAGTAATTTCAAGGATTATATCGATTTCGTTTTAGGTGAAAACAAAAGTTCCACTTGATTATGTAACCAAATATATTATACGTAGATGTTATATTTTTCAATGGATGAGTATTTTTAATTGAAAAGTTGTAATTTAATTAAATGTTTAATTGTTGTATTCAATAATATTAAATTATTTTAATTTCTAATTTTTTAATTTTAATGAAATAAATATTATAAATGTTATATTTTTTAATAAGGGAAATGGGAATAATTATTAGATAAGGTAAAAACAAGGATCGGTTCTTGGGGCCTCATAAAGAGAGATACAACGTGAACGCACAACAACAAAAAATTAAATAAAGACAGAAAGGTCCAAAAGGAGTTAAACAGGCTTAACTCGAACAAAGAAACTCCGGACCAACAAACACGAAGTAAAAAAGCAGATCAGCCTAAGAGCGAAACTTGGCAGTTATTAAAAACTACTAACAATTCAAGACTCGAAAAGACTAAGAAGTCTTTTAGCTTTTGGGGAAATGCAACCTTGTTCTTGACAGGGACTTTCATTGTTGTTGTGCTCTTCCTCCTCTTTCAGCTCGGTTTGTTCCCCTTCAACATCATCTTCAAAGCTGCTGATGCAGAGCTTGAACTTTCTTTTCTTAGTGCCTTCATCCATCACCTCCATCCTTTCACTCAAATCATTGACCTTTTTATCCAACTCGACCATCTCTTGTTTGGTCTTCATCTGGGCCGCGTAAATATGTTTGGAAGCCATGATGGCCTCCATCATGGCCTCCACACGCCAACCAGGTGGTGTCTTCCATACTCGAATAACCATTTCTGAATCTTTGAACCCTCTTGCTCAAACCCTTGTAATCCCTATCATTACCATCAATGTCCTTATCTTTAGAAGGACAAACGTCACCATTTCCCTCCACAACTCGTTCTCACAATCTTAATAACGAAATGGGAATAATTATGAATTCTTATTATAATTATAAGTTTTAGTTCATTAAAATTATTTTTAAATTCATATATTTTAAGAATATTTTTTTTTGAAAAATGATGAAATGCATGAATTTTAAGGTGTTTATTTTGGATTTATTACATAATCTCATCTATTTAAGAGTACTTCTACATTGATTGAAAATTTAATCATTTTGGAGCTACAAATTTTAAATCTATTTATTGTATTTGTATCATATATGGTGTATGCATTTTAGGTGTTTAAATACCGAACCTATTCAAAATAGATTTAGTCAACATTTTATAAAGGACATATACCATTTTTAAAAGGGTAGACCTCCTCCACCTTTTTTCTACCAATTTTTGCATTCTCCTATATGTCAAACCCATACACGTAGGATCACTTGTCATCTATAAAAGAACCTTAAATCACTTACAAAGATACTAGTCCATCTTCGAATTCTTAGTATTTGACCTCTAGGTCAAGTTTGTAACCCGTTGGAAAGTTTGTTGTTTAAACATGTCTCTATTGTCAAGTTCATTTACATGTGCGCCTAGATATTGAGCCACCCTCCAAAAAAGTTAAGATATATAAAGTAAATCAAATCTTGAATCATGATAATAAATAAAATGGGCTCATGTTGCTACCATTGAATAAGAGAGGGACATTGTAGGGTTATTTCAATGAATAAGGTGGGGTAAATCTCTAAAGTTTAAATATAATCTATAATCATAAAATCATATTAAAAATGTTACTTTTTTTGGTTTCAGGGAACCTACCTCGGTCATAGTAATTTCAAGGATTATATCGATTTCGTTTTAGGTGAAAACAAAAGTTCCACTTGATTATGTAACCAAATATATTATACGTAGATGTTATATTTTTCAATGGATGAGTATTTTTAATTAAAAAGTTGTAATTTAATTAAATGTTTAATTGTTGTATTCAATAATATTAAATTATTTTAATTTCTAATTTTTAATTTTAATGAAATAAATATTATAAATGTTATATTTTGTTAATAAGGGAAATGGGAATAATTATTAGATAAGGTAAAAACAAGGATCGGCTCTTAGGGGCCTCATAAAGAGAGATACAACGTGAGCGCACAACAACAAAAAATTAAATAAAGACAGAAGGTCCAAAAGGAGTTAAACGAGGCTTAACTCGAACAAAGAAACTCTGGATCAACAAACACAGTAAAAAAGCAGATCAGCCTAAGAGCGGGCTTGAAATAGATTCGCTAAAAATCAAGCAACAATTCAAGACCGAAAAGACTAAGAAGTCTTTTAGCTTTTGGGGAAGCAACCTTGTTCTTGACAGGACTTTCATTGTTGTGCTCTTCCTCCTCTTTTAGCTCAGTTTGTTCCCCTTCAACATCATCTTCAAAGTTGTTGATGTAGAGCTTGAACTTTCTTTTCTTAGTGCCTTCATCCATCACCTCCATCCTTTCACTCAAATCATTGACCTTTTTATCCAACTCGACCATCTCCTGTTTGGCCTTCATCTGGGCCGCGTAAATATGTTTGGAAGCCATGATGGCCTCCATCATGGCCTCACGCCAACCAGAATTGGTGTCTTCCATAGTCTGAACAACCATTTCTAGATATTGAACCCTCTTGCTCAAACCCTTATAATCCCTATCATTACCAACAATGCCCTTGTCTTTAGAAGGACAAACGTCACCATTTCCCTCCACAACTCTGTTCTACAAATCTTAATAACGGAAATGGGAATAATTATGAATTCTTATTATAATTATAAGTTTTAGTTCATTAAAATTATTTTTAAATTCATATATTTTAAGATTTTTTTTTTGAAAAATGATAAAATGCATGAATTTTAAGGTGTTTATTTTGGATTTATTACATAATCTCATCTATGTAATAACTTCTACATTGATTGAAAATTTAATCATTTTGGAGCTACAAATTTTAAATCTATTTATTGTGTTTGTATCATATATGGTGTATGCATTTTAGGTGTTTAAATCTTGAACCTATTCAAAATAGATTTAGTCAACATTTTATAAAGGACATATACCATTTTTAAAAGGGTAGACCTCCTCCACCTTTTTTCTACCAATTTTGCATTCTCCTATATGTCAAACCCATACACGTAGGATCACTTGTCATCTATAAAAGAACCTTAAATCACTTACAAAGATACTAGTCCATCTTCGAATTCTTAGTATTTGACCTCTAGGTCAAGTTTGTAACCCGTTGGAAAGTTTGTTGTTTAAACATGTCTCTATTGTCAAGTTCATTTACATGTGCGCCTAGATATTGAGCCACCCTCCAAAAAAGTTAAGATATATAAAGTAAATCAAATCTTGAATCATGATAATAAATAAAATGGGCTCATGTTGCTACCATTGAATAAGAGAGGGACATTGTAGGGTTATTTCAATGAATAAGGTGGGGTAAATCTCTAAAGTTTAAATATAATCTATAATCACAAAATCATATTAAAAATGTTACTTTTTTGGTTTCCGGGGAACCTACCTCGGTCATAGTAATTTCAAGGTTGATATAGGAACATGTAAGACATGCAGTGATAAATAAAATGGTATACTTATTTGGTGGCCTAAGGGGATCAAGTTGTGGTGTAGGGTTTATTAGTGAAGCATTGTTCATTGTAAATGGTGTGTTGACTAATTGGATGTTTTATTTACATGCATGATTGTAGAGAAATAAAAAATAAGTCACAATCCAATCACACTTTTGGTTGACAACATTAGCGAAAATCTAAAATTTGATTATGCAACGAGCTTTAGGATATCCAAATGGCACCATTTCTCCTTCATTGAAATCTACAAACAAGAGAAATAGTTGTCCAAAATTCCAAGGGGGTAAAGGGAGGGGTGAGTGTTGTTTTATTAATTCGGGATACATAAAATATTGATATGGGTATGTATACAATGTGCATAAAGAGTTGAGATGATAAGGGTCCATTTTGCATAGAAGATGTAAATGAGTAGGTGTCGTGCATAGAGAGATGTGACAACATTAAATGTGATTAGATGAGGATGATTAATTAGATGACATGTATTAAATCAACCATATTTTCTATTTTTAGTTTTTGTTGTTATTATTTATTTTTCATATTTTACAATGTTCTTGAATTTTTAGCTTGAGAGACCTTATGTGCAAGATGCATTCTTAAATGTCTACATTTTCCCCATTTGGGATGTTTTTATAATAGGAATTATGCACCGTGAAAGCTAAAGATGATATGGTATTTGTCCAACCCTATGACAATTGATGCAACCTAGAATTCTCAGATAACACCTAGTCGCGTTGGCACATCACTCAGCCTAGGCTAAGCGCTCACCCGAAGCATGCAAAGGTACCAGGTCCCTCTTTAGGGTTGCTTGTAGTAGAATGGTAGCATGATGAAGTAGTATAACAAACATATATTTAGAAACTAATCCATCTATACATCGTTACACCGTACCAGATCTATAAGTACTTAAGTATAAATCATCATGATAACAATAGTATACAATGACAAACATATCAGACATTGTTGTTCAGCCAATATTCTTCATATATTCATCATACCAATAGTACAAAAGCTTCATACAATACCAAACATGCGTGCATGGATCTATTATAATTATCTAGTCTCATGCACTCATGTATCTTTAACCCTTCAAAGCAGTATATGTGTCTCTGTCTATATCTTACTAAGTAATTCATTACATATATATAGGGTGGGGGACTAGCCCTTCACCACTTAACTCTACCAAAATAGGTCGCATGCTAATAATAGCCACGTGCCTTTTACAACTATAGCCATACATGCAAGTATGTTATCTATAGATCGCTGATAGTTAACTATAGTGGTGGATCTATTCTTAGCTTATGTCCATGCAAGAGTGATTGACATGCTCTTTGAAATCTCCACGAAGAGTGGTGCACAAGTCTTGGCATCGCTTTGTGTGCTCCGCATGCCAACCTCTAAAAATAGCCCTGATCTCCAAAATCGGCTAAGTCCTAAAAGTCTGACTCTACACCTCTGCGCGCGACACCTTCCTATACCTTCGTGCCTTTGCTCTGTCTTTGTTCTCCCACGTGGACTCTGTGTGTGAGTTCTACTAAGTGTTTTCTCTTGATCAACATTACCCCACACTAATCTCATTATCGCCCTGACAATGGTGATGTCCAAAATTTACACAAAGAATGGATAAATAAAGAATGGTTGAATAAAGAATTTTGAATAAGGTATACACAACAAAAAATTTTCAGGCCTCAGGCTCCTCCATTTCATTCTGAAGCAGTAACTCTAGATATTCCTCTTTTATATCTACTTCCAAGTTCTCCCACTCTGTCAACGCCGTTCCTGCCTTCTCTGGCACGTCTACAAGGATAGACTCTAGCTCATCCATAGTTAGCTTTCCCTACTCATTCTGTATCACAAGCATTATGCTTGACATAGAGGTTTGCACCCCTTCCAATATATCCATCTTTTGAGCAATGAGCTTTCCAAGCTCATCTAACCTTTCCTTATGCGGTGCATGTGCCGCAGCTAGTGTCTCACGCTTCTACTTCACCAGGATTAATCATTCAGCGTGGCCTAGGGTTGCATCCTTCATAGCCTTTTGCACTTCATTATCTTCCTCTAATGTTTTTACCGCGATCAGCGCATCTGAGCTGTGCATATCATTAGTGCATGATCGACTTTCTTTAGCTCATCATGGATGGCTTGCAGTAGGCCTTCATAAGTAGCAATCTTCCTTGCTACTGCATCCTGCACTTTCTCTGCCTCTTCCGTGGGTCCTTGGGTTGTTTTTGTATACGCACCTTTTCATCCTCCAATACTAATGTTATCATTGTCTTTACGTAGTGCATCATAGAAGGAAATTCTTTTGGTACTTGGGATTCCAAATGTGGGCGTACCTTTAGGACATCATCTCCAATTTCCTCCTGCCATACTAACAAAAGTGTCATATTTTCTCTTGATCAAGTCCTTTTCCTGCACTAGGCGTGCTATCTCCACATCCTTGGCTTTCAGCTTCTCTGTCAGCACCTTAATGGTAGCAGATTTATCAATGTTTCTTCTTGCTACTTCAACAGATACCTTTACCAGAGCATTACTTACCTACTCATCTGTCATCACCGTTGGCTTGATTTTCATGTGCCTTATTTCAGGTGCCTTCTTCAATCATCTTGATGCACATGATTCTTCACCGACATCAAAGTCTGGCTCATCCATATGCGTGTGCATTGACCATGAAAGTTGCTTCCGTGTATACGCGTGTCACCTTGTCCTCATCCATGAGTGCCCATCCGAATAGATCCTTCTACTCAATGGTGCTCTGAAACCAAGTGTGAACAATTAGCTTTGGGTCTTCTGCATATCCCATTGTATGTGCCTTGGCATCCTCACCTGTTCGACGGGATCTTGGCCCTCTTGGAATGGCTGCATCAAGGTTAGGAATACTAGATGTATCCTCACCCTTGTCTTGTGTGGCCTCTGATTGTTCCCCTTCTCCTCCTTCCATTTTCTCCTCCTCCTCATGTTGAGGCTCCTCTTCTGCTGGAGATGAGGGTGCCTTCTCCTTAGATTCTTCTACTTCCTCACCTAGCTTGAGTTTTCTTCTTTTCTTCTCCTCTGGCTCCTTTACTTGTTAGGTTTCTCCTTACGCCCTTGTGCACTTGAATACCTTCTTAAATCTTTGGTCACCCTACTCTTCCCCAGTAACTCCTTCTCCTATGAAGCCGCGCGTGCTCCTTCTCCTTTTTGCTAGATGGCTGCTTCCTCCTCCGCACCAAGCCGCCACTATCCTCCTGCTCTTCATCCTCTTCCTCATCATCTTGCTTGGGTTCAGAGGGCCTAGGTGCTTTGGGACGTTCTCCATGGTATGCTTCCCCTTCGGTGGCCCTGGAAGTGCGAACTCATTTTCCACATACTTGTTATTTTCCATTTTCAGCTTAAGTTGAGAGGTATATCAGCGCGGCCCCGATATCCGTAATGGAAAGTGTCTCTGGTTTAATGCTCAAAATCTCTGAGATATTACTCTCGTTGTATGCATTCTTCCTGGATATCCATATGTTTTCCTAAGGTGTGGTATTCACAGTCCACCTTGTCTGCATTAAACACTAACCTTCGTGTGTTGGTGAACCGATGAACTGAAGCTTGGAAATATCACGCGAAAATGCGTAAGGCAGTTTGCACCAAGGGCTCCATGACCCATCTACCATTGGAAAGCATGCAATACAAAAGTGTTGGTAGACTGCAAACTATGCCTGCTTCCCTAGAACCGAAGGAAACTCCTTGGGTATACGCCATTCCTCTTGAATGCACACGCGGAGCTGTCATACCACATCTCCGCTCACTCCTTTACCTCGTCTAGTTATAGACCCCTTGCATAGATACTTTACTTTGAATCATTCAATTTGGAGACTTGTGATTCATGGGGTATTCCCATATATTCTCTTTTGGGCCATCTAGTACCCCAATCTCCATGAATACAAACTTAGCAAAACACAAGCAAAAACTTATCTTGTTTCCTGTACGCGCTTCCTCTACTATTTGCTCTGCAATGAAACTGGAAATGTTGTAAGTGACTCCTTTTGACATGCGCTTTGCCATATGTAGCCACATAGAGTTAACTTGTGACCAACATTCTTGGTCATTCAACTTGTAATCATGTGCTGCTTTTTTGCTGTACTTTGGTTTGACAATTTTGTAGTTTATCAATGTCCATTCCACGCAGTCCTTTCTAGGTAGCCCAACACTTTCTGTGTCTCCAAAATGGCACTCTTGTTAGCTAGGTCAATCTTAATATCCTTGCTGTTTCCTTTAATCCGATTCTTATGTGCAATAAGAATGGGTGTCAATCTTACCCTCCAACTTGTAAAATAGAAAAAGTCCTCATGGACTCGGCTCATCAACCATCTATACAATGGTGCATATTTCCCAAAGTATGGGAGCTCATATAGCTGGTAGACACCAATCCCTTTCAGTAACCTTTCCCCAACATCATCATATACTAGCATGCCATCCTCAGTTCATCTATTCATTCGGGAAGTGAGAAATTCATCTAATTTCTTCTGGTTATCCTTGGTCCGGTGATTATACTCACTTATCTTGCTCTGTCGTATGTGGGTATCCCATTCCTAGCCCACAATTACGTCCTCGAGTCTTTGCATCTCTTGAAAAATTTCTTTTGGGGCCAATTATCTCTTCCTCTTCTTCTACTACCTTCTTCTTTTCCTTTACTGGTGTTGCTTTCTTCTTTGGAGCCATTCTTCTCTTTGGGTTTTGTTTTCTAGACCTTCTGCTGCAAGTTTTTATTAGTTTCCTTCAAACCCTAACTCGATTCAATCGTGCCCTAATTTGCAATCATGAAATCACACGCCCTAGCTCTGTTCTGTCACTCTGCTTCATTCAAACCCTTCTCCTATGGGGATACAAGCCCTTCCAATACACAGATCTGTCTTTCACGCCTGGTTCACTTGCTTTACACCTTGAATCACTTTACTTGGCTCTTCACACGTAGCTCTTTGTCGAATTCTCATGTAGTCATAAGGGTAAAAATGAAATCACATCCCATCCTTATATAGATTTCCACTTTTCACTACATTAATTACTCCTCCACCTACCAAATTCTCCTCATTTATTACCCATTTTTGTCATTTCCACATAGTACATCTTCATGCCAAAAGCTATAACCTTCTAGCGTGCCTTTTTACCCTTTGTCATAGACTTCTCTTTAGTGTGCGCTCTAGCGCTAAGTACCTCATCATTGCACCATCTCCTGGTAGTTACCATGGCCACCACTTACCTCACGTTATACTTTCCCTCATTCATCTCCATCCTTGGTTATCTTTGAGAAGCAATCTTTTGTCAATCACCCTTAGCAACCTTCTTTCTCAACACCCACAACATTAAATCTTCGCAGCATATACCTAAGAGTCACCAACAATCCACCCCACACTAAAAGTATGTGCAGTCCTCTGCACATCAACATGCTTCATATTGTAGTTAGCTTCATGCACGCAAGTGCACTTATTACACAAACAAGAACTAAATTGACAAAGCATAGCGATGATGAAAGAAACACATTAAGGGAATGCAAAAAGGGAAACCTAATCTATCTGCAATAATACTTGCTTATTACAAACACCAAGAAGACTTATTTATAGTAGGGCTTCAACCTACTCCGTTAAAATAACCGGGCAGCCTCGTGCCATCAATTGCTTCTAACTGGAAAGAACCTAACTCAAGTATATGAGTTATAATATACAACCCCAACCAATGTACCTTGAGCTTCCTGGATGGCGCAAAAACTTGGAGTCATACAGAAGTACCATTTTTCCAACCACAAGTTTCTTATCCCTGATATGTCTATCATGCCATGCCTTTTGGCGCTTTCTCCTATTTCTGACTCCAACATGTGATGGCTCGGCACTCATCTAGTTGAACCATCTTCTCAATCCATTCTTCCAAGGCTTGCTCATCAGCTAGACCTCCAGCGTGCACAATGCACAAAGAAGGTAACATAAATTCTATAGGAAGAACAGCTTCCATGCCAAACACCAATTGAAAAGGTGTGGCTTTGTTCAATCTCTTGTATGTTGTTCTATAAGCCCAAAGAATAGCAGATACTTTATCATCCCAATCTTTCCTTCCAACATCACAAATCTTGGTCAATGTGTGGCTCAAAATCTTGTTAAAAGCCTCAGTAGTTCCATTTTCTGAGGGTGATAGGGTGTAGTCTTATGGTGGGCAACCATAAACTCATCTAACAGAATTCTTATTGTCTCATTCAAAAAATGTGTGCCCCTATCACTTGTTAAACTTAAAGGACAGCCATACCTTGTAAGAACATTCTCCCATAAGAACCTTGTTGTTGTAGCCATTGTACAGTCCTTTGTAGGTGTTGCTTCTGCCCATCGAGTAAGATAATTTGTACAAGTGATGATATAGCGTGATCCAGTCCTGCACATGCGGCTGGTGAAATAGGCCTGAAAAAGTCAATCACCCATTTCTCAAAGGGTTCTACACTTGTAATTGGTCATAAAGGCATCTCATCCCTTTGTCCTGGTCGACCTAGATGTTGACAATGGTCACATGCCTTACAATACTCTTTACAATCCTTGTATAATGTTTCCCACCACAAACCAACAAGTAGGATCTTGTGCGTTGTTGTATCACCTGCATAGTGGCCACCTGCAATACCACCATGTGCTTCTTCCATTATATCCTTTCATTCATGCTCCAATACACAATGGCGTAACACCTCATCTCTACCTAATTTGTACAAATCACCACTGATTAACATGAATGGTGCCACGCGTATAGCAAGTTGCTTCTTCTCTAAAGCTTTCATGCCTTCTGGTGCCATACCAGTCCTTAGAAAGACAACAATGTCCTCTAATTCGATGGCAGCATTTGTAACCTATACAGTTGTGCATCAGGCATGGTCTCTTCTATTGTTTGTGCCTCTTCTCCTGATTGAATTCTAGACAAGTGATCCGGTCCAGAATTACTTTTTCCTGGTTTTACCACAACTATAAAGTCAAACTCTTGAAATAAGAGTATCCATCGGCATATGCGCCCCTGTAAAATGGGCTTGTTCACCAAATACTTCAATGCCATGTGATTTGTATAAAACAAAAATGGTGTGGCCAACAAATACTGACGAAATTTGTGCAAGGCATAGATCATGGACAAAGCTTCGCACTCTGTAGTGGTATAATTATGTTCTATAGGGGTTAACTTCCTACTAGCAAAAAAATGGGATGATCAACTATACCTTCGCCTGGTTGAGCTAAAACAACACCAATGGCCATGCCAGAGGCATCCACATGAACATGAAAAGGTTTATCCCATGAAGGAAAGTGCAAGATAGGCGCGGTAGTAAGTTTCTTCTTCAATATCTCAAATGTGTGCTGCTGCGACTCCCCCAATAGAATGTACCTTTCCCCTTGAGCAATTCTTCCAAGGGTGTGGCAAATTTTGCATACCCTTTTATAAACTTCCTGTAATACCTTGTATGACCCAAAAATCTGCACACTCACTTTGACTGGCAGGTGCTTTCAAGCCTACGATGACTGCAACTTTAGCTAGATCAACCAACAACCCTTCCTTGCAGATAATGTGTCCTAAAAGTATGCCAAAGGGAGTAGCAAAGATGCACTTCTTGATGTTCAATGAGATACTCAACTATCTACATCTTTCAAACATTAAGTGCAGATTGTCACAATGATCCTTAATTAGCCCATAAATGGTCCAATCATCAAGATAGACCTGTAAGAAGTTGTGAATAAAATCCTTGAATGCTTGTACCACTATCCTTGAAAATACAACAGGTGCATTCTTTAATCCAAAGGGCATCACAGTATAGGAAAATCTTCCCCATTCAGTAGTGAAGGTGGTCTTCTCTTGATCTTCCTGGGGAAATCCTAACCTGATGATACCCTGAGAACCCATCTGTAAATGAATATATCTCACACCCAGCCACTCCTAATATTTCCTCTGTGAATGGCGTAGGAAAGGGATCTGTAACACATGCTGCATTCAACTCTCTATAATCAACACAAATTCGAATCCTACCATCCTTTTTGATGCTTATCACCATAGGACTGACCCATTCTGATTCATCCAATGGTCGAATGATCCCAGATTTCAACATCTTGTCAATCTCCTCCTTTACTTTCTCATGCAAATTGGGATTCATTCGATAAGGTCACTTCCTAATAGGGCGCGCACCTTCCTTGAGCTTTATCTTCATTTCTCCAAGTGATTTATGCACACCTTTAAGTTCATGGTATCCTCTTGGGAATAAGTCCTCATAGTCTCTAAGTAACTCTATGATCTTTGCTACTTCTGATTCTGACCAGTAATCCCCAATTATCACCTCCTTAGGTTCAGCTTTTATGCCTATATTTACCTTTGTTGTCTTCATAGGTTCATGATATGCGTGCACATCTACATCCACACTTGGCTAACACTTCACGTGTTCCATGTGAATGATCCACTTCCAAGTGCTCAACTTCCTCATCATCAATTATGTAAACCATCTTCCCCTTGTCTTTTTCTAGAGAAGCGTGCTCAAGTAGTATGATATCATCTTCTTCATCCTCAAAATGCACCCTTGTCTCTGTCTCACCAAATAATTCCTGAATAAGTTCTTCCACTTTCCCACTGTCTCCCATGGTTAAGCGCTTGATAAAGCTTAAAGCTTTGTTCACTTGGTGGTGTAGATGAAAAGAAGTCAAAAGTTTGGATCATCCCTGTAGTCAAATTTTTCCAATTTCCAGTGTCGCGATGTAATTCAACATATACATACCAAGCACACGCAACCTTGTAGAGTAGAATAAAACCGATGCACCCAAAGTGAGGGTGGTAATGCTTCTGTCCTACTATCCAGAGTCTCTCACATTGCTGGATATGATGCTGAGCAGGTTGATCACCATGATAAGGGAAAAATTTTGTAGGTGCATTACTTCTTGAAAACCTGGTTGATAAGGCGGTCCCAATCTTTCCCCATTCTAAGAGATTATCCCTGTGGACCACCCACCAGTGCATTGCTATCTCACACCCAAAGTATATGACAACATATCTCATCTTTTAAGCTGGTCAACCAATTTGCTTCCATGGCTTGTAAGAATCCAGCCAAATCTTCGGATCTAGTATAGCGGTATTGAGTGACCTATACATCGGATAAAGTGAAAACCCTTTTTGTAAGAAACTACACGTGCTTAACTTTGTGCCCCCACTAGTTCATAAGTGCCATGAGCCCAATTATCACAAGCAATACTTGGTAGTATCGCTTGATTGACTAAGAATCTTCCCAATGAAGGATTCCTTCCTTAGATGGCTCATTGACCTCTGGGTCCCGAATAACACGTATATAGATTTTGTTCAAGTCCTCTTCGCTTAAAGGTTCCACATATGGTATGGATTTCCCATCTGTCAATAGTATTATGACCCTTTCCTCCTTGTTCTCGAAGTTGATATACCCCTTGTTAAACCTCAAATCAGCATTGTTTGCATAACACCAAGGGCGCCCAAGCAAAGCTGGGAAGCTATCTACTTCCGCAAGCACTAACACTTTGAAGTCTCCTGTGAACTTGGCCCCTTGTATAGTGATAGATGCATCCTTCAAAACTCCTATGGGAGTAGCTTTTGTTCTGTTTGCCATGAACAATACATTAGATGATGGCTGCAATGGGGTCTCCCCATTTGTACCCATGCATCCAATGTAAGTACATTCACTTCCACACCTGTGTCAATCAAAATATTGCTCAACAACCACCCATCCACAACAACATTCAAAGTGATCTCCTTGTCGTAGTCAATGCTATCGGGGAAGATTCACATGAAGTATTTGTCTTCTAGTCTCAGTTCCCACATGTGTAAAGTATTCCCCTTCAACCAATTTCCTAATAAAGGAATAATATTCTCCTGGCAACATCCTACATACCTCTCTGATGTCATCAATATCAGATGGGGCCTTTTCTGTATCCTTATGCTCCAATTCCGAGACTGCTCTTTCAAACCCTATATTTCACCTTGAAGGCTTCTAAGGACCTCCATAGTTTCCTGATAGACTTCTTTCTGATGAGCTGGATCTGGATACCTAGCATGCAAAACCTCCTCCCTAGTGATTGTTGGCTTCTGTTGCAAAACCTCTCTTGCGTGTGCCACCTCAGCTCATGTGGTTATCTTGACTTTATTCTTCCTCAGGTTCTTGTGTTAACTTGGGCATCCATTGATTCTCTACTGCGTGCTAGATTCTAACCATCCTTGCGCCTTTGTTTTCTTGCTTGTGTTACTTATTGAGATGCTCATACAAGTCCGGACACTCTTCATAACTATGCCCCTTTCCACAAAATGAACAGGAAATATTCTACGGGCATTCACGCCTATAATGGTCAGGTGAGCCACATGTATAGCAAGTTCCTCAGGGAATTCACTCCTTCCTCCACCTCGGCCTCGTCCTCCATATCCACCTCGATATCCTTGTCCTCTTTCACAAACCCCTTCAAACCTTCATCATTCCTATCATAGCATGTTTGATTATAATCCCTATCCTGATGCTCATTCTTTCCTTTAGAACTATCAGCCACACTCACCTATCGTACCCCAATATCAATGGCATCATGGATCTGGCCAATCAGTCTACAATCTTCGGTATCATGAGTCATGGACCTACAAATTTTACAAAAGGAGGATACATTCTTCCTGATCGTGCATTGTAGTAGGGGGTGACTAGCATCATGATTCAAATGGAAAATCTCACAGTCTAACAACAGTGAACATACATTTCTACGGGGAACTATCCTTGGTGTGGCCTTCTACTTCACAATCTGTACACCAGATTCCTGAGCGTGTCTCATGAGCTGAGTTTGTTGATAGTTTCTCTAACTATTTTTTCATATAGCTCTTATCCCAGCCTCGAGAATGGACTAACTCCGTGTCGATACTCCCAACTTGACAGGCATGTAAAGCTTCTTCCAATGCTTCACACGGGTCGGTATAAGTCTTATGTGATAGTGCTCTTTGAAATGGAGTAATCAATCCCCCAACAAACCATTGTGCATGCTTGACTTGCATGAATGTCATAGGAGAGTTTGGATAGAAGTGTTTTAAAATGGGCATCATACTCACGTACACTTTTAGTAGTGCCTTGCTTTATATCCTTGAGTGTGCTTATACTCTTTTTCTCAAACTCTGGGATATGGAACTCTTTCAAAAAGCATCTTTCAATGTTGCATAGTCAATACAAGTTTGATTGGGATCAAACTTCCTATACCAGTATGCGTGCGCGCTTCTTGTAATGTAGTAGCAAATTGACTTTCCTTGCGCTCAGAAGCCATGATACCTTTCACGCGCCACAATATTTCACACATATGAACATGTTCAACAACATCCTCAATACCTCTATACTCTAGGAGATGAAGGGACATCTCCATATAAATGTTCTGGGGTTGCTTTGTGGGCCTTGACCACCTACCCAGAACCTCCTTGGTTTCCTCTTCCTCCAAAACCACCCAAACCACCAGAACTAGAACTACCCATACCACCCGATCCTCCTCCAGAATTTGGAATAGGGCCCATGGATGCACTCCCCTGTGTCCTCGATAGTGGTACTATATTGGACCCCTATAGTCATGAAGTAGTCCCAGTTCCAGAGGTGAATCCCACACTTGGCGCGCTCATATTATGTGTAGATGATGAGCTTGAAAATGTACCCCCAAAGAATAATGAATTTGTCTGTGCTGCCATTGATGTACTTGTTGTCTGACTTATTTCTACTCTTTCACTTCCTAAATGAAAACTTTTCTTACATGTTGTACTAGATACTGGAAAACCAAGCGCAAGGGCTAGGTCAGCAGGTTGGCTTAGATGCGCACCCGCGGCCCAAGTCATATCTACTGGCATGCTTCCATGTGAGGCCGAAGAGGGTTCTTTGTCATGCTTTCCTAGATGGGGGAGTTCCTGATGCTCTTGCTCTTCTTCCTCCCCATGAGCCTCAAATCCTTCACGAGCCATCTCTCTCCACAACACCATCCGTTCTGTAATTTCTTGTTTCTTGCATAATTCCCTCTCACGCGCCTCATCATACTTCAGCCACCTCTCTTCCCTCTCTGTGTGTTGCTGCTAGGTCTACCATCTTTCACCAATCTTGTTCCTTCCCCACGCTGGATATTTTTAGCTTTCCATGGGTTTATCTTCCAAGTTCAACGTTACCATCAGTATTTTGATTACCAGTGGAATACCTTGCAAATACGTCCCTCTAGGATACCATAGGAACTGGAACTCAGCTACCTCTGGGCATGAATAAGTTGAAATTGAATACTCCAGAATATAGTTGTTTAGAACACCACAAAACCAGGTATCTACCACGCGAGTCCAGATCAAGTTAGCATCATATAGTGTTTGAAATTCCTCATGTGTCCAAACAAGTGTGCGATACCTCCAATTCTACTTAGATGCATATGTAGTCAACCATTCATATAATTCTATTGGAAAGATAGAAAAGAATCTCTCATACAAATTGTCATACAAATTCTACTCTACCCAAGTGCGTGCACTAAATCCGGATCCAGTGTCAAACCTCCATGTGTATTCTTCCTCCAGATCGTGAATCCACTCTTCAATGCTCACCAAAGTTAGCTGGTATGTCTTCATCGTGAACCATTCTAAAACAACTAAAAAGAGGTCCCGATAATGGAACCAATGATGCAGCCTAGAATTCTCAGATAACACCTAGTCACTGGCACATCACTCAGCCTAGGCTGAGTGCTCACTAAGTGCGCAAAGGTACCAGTCCCTCTTTAGGGTTGCTGTATAGCAGAATGGTAGCATGATGAAGTAGTATAACAAACATATATTTAGAAACTAATCCATCTATACATCGTTACACCGTACTAGATCTATAAGCACTTAAGTATAAATCATCATGATAACAATAGTATACAATGACAAAACATATCAGACACTATTTTTGGCCAATATTCTTCATATATTCATCATGTACCAATAGTACAAAAGCTTCATACAATACCAGACATGCACATGGATCTGTTATAATTATCCAGTCTCATGCACTCATGTATCTCTAACCCTTCAAAGTAGTGTGTCTGTCTATATCTTACTAAGTAATTCATTACATATATATAGGGTGGGGGACTAGCCCTTCACCGCTTAACTCTACCAAAATAGGTCGCATGCTAATAATAGCCACGCACCTTTTACAACTATAGCCATACATGCAAGTATGTTATCTATAGATCACTTGATAGTTAACTATAGTGGTGGATCTATTCTTAGCTTATGTCCATGCAAGAGTGATTTGACATGCTCTTTGAAATCTCCACGAAGAGTGGTGCGCAAGTCTCGGCATTGCTTTGTGTGCTCTGCACGCCAACCTCTAAAAATAGCCCTGATCTCCAAAATCAGCTAAGTCCTGAAAGTATGACTCTACACCTCCGCGCGCATGCCTTCTTATACCTTCGCACCTTTGCTCTAAAGAAAATATTATTGAAGTGGGGATAGTGTTTCCCAACCATGTGCGAGTGAAAATGTGATAAGTAAAAACTTAAGAGTGGATGCGAGTTAAAGGGTGTGAGTGAAGTTTTTCCCAACCCAATAGTGATGAATGAGTAGGATTGGAAGGTAGCATGTTAGAGAAATGGTGACTATGGAAAATTATGTAGAAGGTAGAAAGTTTCCACATATGTTCTATCTAGGAAAAGGGAATGAAATGTGCATGAATAAAATAACATATGTGAAGCAGTGTGTATGGTAATGTCTTGGTGTGAATAGTATTTTTGGTGAGGATTGGGATGAGTTAGAAGGAAAGTAGCATGAGATAGCAAGTGGATTAAAAAAATATTTTGAGACATGTCTAAACATCCTATAACACCATGTGTTTCATAAAGATACAATGTGTGTGCACGAAAGGTCAATATTTCTAGAAGTGAAGACTTGTAAGGAAGTACATGAAGTTACTTGCTAATGAATAGAAGTGGTAGGAATATTTTTTAATACGTAGTGGAAAGGAAAGGAAATTAGATTTCAAGCAAAGTTCCTCTTCTGTGCAGACATCCATAAGCCCAATGGAGATATATATGATTCTAATTGAATCATTATTATACTACTAGCCAAGTTTCCATAGCCCCGATATAGATATTGGAAGATGCCTAAGAGAGATTCTTCTATTTAATTATTTATTGAATTTTGACTTTGTTTTTTTTTAATTTATTTTTCTCATATTTTAATATATCTAGCTCTCTTAATGTGTTAAGGGGTTTAGAATCATTAGTGGCTTGATGGAAGAAGTGGAAGTAATTATGCAAATTATATTAGATAATTTATAATATATAAAATTGGTGGGGGGGTCTTCATGACAACTTGTTAAGTGTGAATAGTGCATGGATATCAAAGAGAACACTAATTCTTAATTTTCTAGGTAACGAGAAACAAATTTCAAAGCTACAATGGTGACTATTGACTCAAAACATGATGAAAATATAATCAAGAGTTCACTATAAGTTGTTAATAACACCATGACTTGGAATGTGAATGAATTTTAAGTTAAATATGCAATAATGGATGGAAAATTGGACTGAAATATGAATATGTTGGTTATAATTGGAGTAAGAACATCCATGTTTAAGTGTTTATTTTTAAAAATATATAGATTTATTTGAATTTTGAAATATGTTTAGTCATTTTTGGGATATTTACTTTTTATTGTGGTTTCAAAAATGACATAGTGAACTATGTGGAGAATTATGACATGTCTTGAATCTAGGTCGGATGAAGAGGAGATTGATGTATAGAGCAGAAATAATGTGTGTTGGAGTAAAAATGACTTAGATAGCCAAAATGGATATAGTTTGTGTAGACCTCTTATATAAGCATATTTCAAACAAGATAAATGGTAGAATGTATAGCATACGATAGATAGAGAATAAGATAAGAATCTTGATTTACTTGTAATACGTTGAAAGGAATGGTAACTATATCGTCATGCTGTTATGTATAAAACTATGTAAGAATATTGCATGAAGGTTGATAATCCCAATAGTAAGCTATTTAAGGATATTTTCATTTATGTGTTCAAATTAAAATTATAAGTAACTTTAATTACTTTATGTCTTCTTGTTATTGATATCACCTTATTAAATTGTGTTCTATTGTGAATCACGAGTCTTAATTTATTTCTTAGACACTTATGGATTAGTCTAGAGTACAAAATGTTACATGTTCCAAAGCCATGATTGAGGAACCTCTACTAACAATGGATCCATTAGGAGGACCCAAAATTGTTGAGATGGCTATAGGGATAAAGAGATGTGGATTTAAGAAAAGAATAAATAGTTCACGAAATGGAAATAGATTTCAATGGGAATCCTTACTGAAAATATTCATCTAGACCATATTTTTGGATACATTCATGAATTTTTGGTGCAAAATCCCTGAAAAATTATCTACCTAGTTATCTTGGCCACAATTCCACTACTTTAGACACAATCCCAAAGAGAAATATTAGTGGACAATGGGAAAAACTTGAATACTTTATCAAATTGTATGTACCTTGGACCCATGTTGTTAACCATTGGATGAAAACCATTATTGACAAGTATGTAACTGAAAATTTTGTCCAATTTTGTGTTCTTTTGAATTTGTAGAACATTTTTTGAAGAGATTAAGATAATATCTATGGAACAACTACCATTTTTAGTTAAATGTTAGTCATGGACAATGCTATGGTGTCAATTTCGCACAGTATAGAGTATTTGGGGAGGTGCCAAGGAAAGGAGGTAGAGTTAAAAGGGAATCTAGAAGGGTCTAGAAAGAAGAAAAGAGAAAAAGAGAAATATTGAAAAATACATAGAGAAGCTAAACAACACAATAGGTGGGGAAAGTAATAGTAAGTTTACAAGGAGGAAAAATACAACTATGAGACAGGGATAACATAGGTATATTTTCCATGGAAGGAGGAAAACATCCTCTTGAAGAAATCAAAGGAACAAATGAAGGAAATATATGAAGTGATAGAGATGATATACAACAAGATGTAAGCATTGATTGCAAAAATAGGAAGAGAACCGAGGAACTAGAGACAAAATATGAATATAAATGAATAAAAGTAGTTAAAGGTAAATTTATAAATTATTTTGCAGTGAAACACAATAAACCATCCTCAAGACCATGGTATTGTGAAAACCTATAAATTGTGTTCTATAGATGAGAAATGGAACACGATCCACTAAGGACCATAGAGGATGGTGGTAACCCTCTTCTAGGATATATACCCCTAGATCTAAATATGGAATTGATCATGTGGGATTGTTGAAATAATTTGGAATAATTTGAAAGCTTGTTAGGATTACAAAGGAGATTGAGACAGTCATAAATAGAACAAGCATGGTTGTAATCAAAAGATTCATATATATGAGTTGAATAAATTACCTAGGATATAAAAATTTATTGTAAAATCCTTGATTATGTAGGATCATATTAAGAGAAATTTTTAAAAGAAGTAGGGAAAAAAGTAACCTTACTCCTATA